>JAZKJV010004234.1:0-605571 GCA_037367405.1 Ottelia alismoides | reverse complement strand
TACTACTATTCTGGCGCAGGTCGAAGCAAAACCCCAATAATAAGGAAAGAGCAGGTAGAATGTAATGTCCCGTCTATGCATGTTGAGTCAGATCATCATGATTTTGTTTTATCTAATGTTGTCACTCTCAAGAGAGGTAGTACATTACCTCCATCGACCACTCGCACTGGGAAGAATAAAGACTTGACAGGTGAATCGTCATCTTATGCATCTGTTGTGGCAACTACAGGTTTGGGTGAGGAAGAAGGAGGAGCCATGCAAGCTACATCCATATCTATCTCCACCAACCAAAACAATAAAAAAAATTAGAAAAATCCAAAAAGATGTTCATAGTCGACATGAAGTTGTGCCAGCCTCGGAGGAGCCAACAACAGTAGGTGATCCAATGCCAACCGATGGAACGAGACCGCACCTTTTGCTTGTCTACTAGTAGCATAATCTTCACCTCCGTGTTAAGTGTTGATCATATTCTTAATGTAGAGATTAAGCATGCAATATGGAACACAAATCTTTAGATTATGGTGATGTGGATAATTAAGTCAAAATACCTTGTTGACTAATGCAGGTTAACTTAAAATCTCAAGACCCCAATGGACCAAGTGTTTTTTAACTTCACTAATCTTGTGTGAAAGTATGGAAGTGCTAGGGATTAAACCAACTCCTTCATCAAATTTTTTTTAAATAGTATTTACAAACACAAGTTAGACCATTTATACCCTCCCTTTTAACAAATTTTTGAAAAGAATTTCGAAACTGTGTCACACACACACACACACATATTTCAAAACATTTTTTCAAAACGATTTTTCAAAACAAATAAAATCCCAATTTTCAAACCATTTTCAAAATATTTTCAAAAATAATGTAACATAATTGAGAAAATTTTTGAACTTTAAAACATTTAACTCAGTTCATAAAATGCGTACACTTTTTGTGATCCGAATGTACAGAATTTTATGGACAAGAATTTTGTTATAAATAAGAACACTGCTTTTAATTTCATCAAAGTAAATATACCTTTTTAATTGATGCATTAAAAAAAATATAAAAATATGCAAAAAGAAAAAGTGCATTATCTAATACTGGAGTTATGGATATTCTTAATAATTTGACTATTGAAATTCCGTTGATGAAAGCCATGGAATACATGTCCGTTATAAAGAAAGATTTGAAGGAGGTATGCACAAACAAGCATCGGCCAACATGAAAACAACAAACGCCAGCAGGTAGAGAAGCATGTCCTCACCATGGCCATAGTTGCAGCCATTAGTTAATCTCCCTCAAAAGAAGCTAGACAAAGGGACACCTTTGATCATATGCGAGATATTCGACCAATTCTTCGAGCAGACTCTTCTTGAAAATGTTTCTTCCATCAACCTCTTGCCCTCGTCATTACTACAAGAATTCGGGTTGGGCCCGTTGAAGCATACATGCATGATCCTGCAATTCGTAGATCGATCTTCCAAAAGACCCTGAGGTGTGTTGGAAGACGTTGTGATAAGGGTGCATGATATGCAGTTTCCCGTATAGGTCGTGGCAACACGTTCAACTCAAGCAATCACAGAGTTACAATAGACATGGTCAGCGAACCTAAAGTCGTATATGATGAAAGTCATGCAGTACCGCCTAAATAAGACCTTGATTTTATCGTAGAGATAAGAGATACAAAGCTCTCTTTGAATGACATTTGGACCCTAGAAATCCTCTCTCCTGGGCGACACAAGCTCCGATGGCACATGGGAGACAAAATCTAATTCATTGATGCATCTCGTTAACTTAGATGACCCACTCCAGCCATAACACGATGAATTCATTGCAGATATGTTCAAGACATTATCAGTTGAGCAACAAGTCACTAAGGTGAGCAGCACTACCTCTAAGATAATGGTAGATCATCCTCCAACCAGCACAGTTTCCCAAAGTGACCGAGAAGTTGGCCAGATCGGAACTTGGCTTAAAGCCACTTGGCAGCCTTAAGTATGTATTCCTTATAGATGCAGAAAATATGTATCTAGTCATCATAAACAACAAGCTAGCCTCGAATCAAGAATCTCGACTTCTTGAGGTTTTAGAGAAAAACTGCAAGGCACTTGGTTAGCACGTCTCAGACCTCTGTGGGATAAATCCTTATCTATGCTCACACCACATTTACATGGAAGAAGATGCCAGGTCATCCTGATAATTTCAAAGAAGACTGAACCCAAACCTGCAGGATGTCATCATGAAAGAAATCACGAAATGATTTGACAATGGCTTCATTTACCCCATCTCTGATTCAAAATGGGTGAGCCCATTGCATGTAGTTCTGAAGAAATCAAGACTCAATGTGGTAACAAATGATAGAGGAGAGGAGATATTTACTCGGGTACCGACATCCTGGTGTGTATGTGTTGACTACCATCATCTTAAAGAAGCAACCAAGAAGGACTACTTCCCTTTCTGTTCATTGACCAAGTATTGGAAAGAATAGATGGCAAGGAGTTCTTCTACTTTCTGGATGGGTACTACGGGTACAATAAAGTGTTTATAACCGCTGAGGACCAAGAGAAGACTACATTCACTTTCCCGTTCAGCACCTATGCTTTTCGGAGAATTCCCTTTGGTCTGTGTAACGCACCTGCGACATTCTAGAGACGCAAGCTTGCAGTTTTTTTCCGAGATAGTAGAAGCTTTCTCGAGGTGTTTATGGATGATTTCTCCATTTACGGTGACAGTTTCGATTCATGTCTTAAGCACCTAGATAGATTACTTCAAAAATGTTGTAAAGTCAATCTGGTGTTATGATTAATCTCCATTTCATCACCTTTATTTTATCATTTTCTCCTAAAAAATCCTAGTAAATGCATGTGTAAATACCCTGAATTCGCATAAATTAACATTCATGTATTGTTGTGTAAAATAGTGTATAAAACACTATTTTAATACCAAAATTACAGAATAAAGAAAAGAAAAAGAAAAGAATAAGAATAAAATATTGAAGATATTTTATGGCCTTAAACCCCGAGACCTAGGCATCTTTGATGACTATGTCGACAAGGAATAAAGTAAGGGGGAGATAAGGGCCAAAAATACCAATAAAATCCCTTTATTTATTCATTCTTATTTTTTTTTGGACCTATTTTTATTTCCACATTTTTGTACCTCAAATAAATAAACTTCATGTGAAAGTTGTAGATAATAAAATATAGAAAAATACAAAATTGATTTCATACAAAAATAATATGCTATGTATAAGTAATAGTCTGAATAAATTTCCAAAATCCCAACTTCCCAGACCCATATGTATCGAATAAAAATTCAAAATATATCAAAATTACCTTTAGTTATATATAAGCTATTTAATGAAGGTGGTTTCATATTTTTTGGAGTTAAGATATGAAAGTTAGGTTTTGGACCCTTATTGTACTGTATACCCGATTAAAATAATCATTTTATTTATTCTTTTAATATTTTTATAATTTTGTATTTTAATAATTTTGTAAATATTATTTATAATATATGTACATATTAAAACTAAAATAAATGATAAAGAAAACATTAACATAAAATAAAATACAATAATACATAGGTAAAATACCTATACTTATACCTATATATTTAGTATACCTATTTATTTAATTGTATATATTATATCAAAAAAATAAAATAAGATAAATATTTAAATATCTAAAAATAATTTATACTTTTATAAAATAATAAATTAAAATAAGGAAATCAAAATACAAAATAAAAAAAAAATACTCAAAAAACATAGTTGAGTATACCTATATATTTAACCTTAAAAAGTAACTTGTAATTAAAAAGCCCTAATAAATAAATAAAAATCATAATAAAATAATTTAGAAATATAAACATTTTTTATTTTATAACTTAAATTAATAAAAAATGTTTTATATTTAATATTGATTTTTTAATCTTTTTAGGCCAGGTTTTTTCTTGGTTGGTCCACATGGACCAACTAGGTGTAGTCTGGAGTTGACCGGCAGTCAACTCCTCTAACTCCCACGTGCCTTGTCAGACTTAGCGCCTAGGTCTTCTTCTCGATATTTCCCCGACCTCTCCTTTCACCAAATCGCTTCGATTCCTTCTGCACAATTGTGCCTCGTCCATTGTACACACACGCCCAAGCATATCCTCTAGTTGTGGATCGATGCATCGCTCATGATTCCTCGATCTTCCCAGCCTCTCGAACAAGCTGTACAAAACCACCTCCTCTCTTCCCATTCGAATATGAATCTCTTTTGACCAACCTTGGCCATCTCTTTGAGCTCTAGATCGATGCCCATAACAAGGGTGTCTCCAGCAACCTTGAGTGTGGTCAGGCGAGGCCGAGGACGCTTCCACTGCTATCTCCATCGTTTCGCTAGCATGAGGCTGACATCGTGGCTCTGGTCACTGAGGTACACATTATTTCCTTGCTTTTCTAGGTTAGCTTAGTGCCTAGGAGTGTTTCTTACAGTTGTTTCTTTATTTAATCGATGGCCATAGACGTAGATCGATCCCCCGTAGTTCGTTGGAGCGAGCCTCCCGTGAACTCCACCATCGCGTACCCGACTGTTCTCCAACTTTGCTAGCCACATCCTCTTCTTCCCCTTCATTTCTTGAGCATCCCACACACCTCCAGACCACCTGAGCCATTGTGGATCTGGCCTTGAGTGCTCCACCCCCTTCAGCCGTCGGAGCACCTCCGCCCACTCCACCTTCTGCCTCCCTCTCCATGCTGGAGGGTCGAGGCAGTTTGCCCTCAACCCTCTTAACCCCTTTTTGCAGGAACGGCGTTCTTCACGCATAGCTGGATCAATTTCGGGCCTTCATCAGAGATACTTGGAGCACATTTCTCCTCTGACCTCGGGTGGAGACTCCGGCCCTCGTCAGAGCTTTTGGAACATTCCAACAGATCAAGAAGCCTTCCAGGAACCTCTCGGGTCATTTTGGAGCAGTAGAAGATGAAGGAGGAGGGAGATCTCGCCGGTAGAACTTCGCTCTGACGGAGTTCTTCCCAGTTTGTCGATACACCTCCTCTGTCGTTGGATAAGGCCATGTTATTCCAGGGAAGCAACGATCATTCGTTCTCCATGCGCAACCACCATTCGATCCTATGTGGGGATCTGATCCTGATCATCCATAACGAACCAGCATCGCCATTCGTGGGAGCGCCACGTGTCTAGTGAACGGTTATCCGTCATTCGATCCGTGCAAGGTTTGGGTAATTTGCAACCATGCCCAACTGTTTTTGTTATTTATTTCTTAGTATTTAAACATTCCTCAACCATTATATAGTATTTGTAAAATTTGCGCAAAATACTATGCACTTAACCTTTATTCGCACTTTGGTCATGTGCTGAGTTCATCGACAAAGCAGGGATATTTTGCCATTGTGCCCTCGCGGGTTTGCTATTTTATATTTGGTCCTTTAATTCTTAATATTAGTTGTAACTTTTTTTGAAAAGTTACAAGGTGGCGCTGGACTTTTATGCTAATTATGTCTATAAATCCTACCAATAGTGTAGTTACTCTTTGTGATTTCTATTTAGTTAAAATAGCTACATCACTCTAAAAAATCACCAAAAATAATATTATGTTTCTGAATGCTTATGCTTTCATGCTATTAATTTTTAATATGCATTTTAGGACGTTTTAAATATTATTAAAAATCAAAAATATCTCTAAAAATTCCTATCTACAGTATGAAATCCATAAAAAAATATACAAAGCTTTTGAAAAATTCAAAAAAATTGTATTTTTCTATTTATATATTATTAACTTCAATACCAAAAATCCCTAAAAATTACAAAAGAAAACTCTTAAAATTGAAAATCCTAAAAATCTTTATTAAAATTTATAAAATTCTCAAAAATTTCAAAAAATTGTGTTTTATATTTTATATTTTTCTCTATATTATATATATAGTTGTAGAAATTTTTATTCTATTTGCTATTTTCATCTCTATTCGGCCTATTAATTTAATCCAAGTTTTAGGGTATTTTTTAAATATATATAGGGGAAAAAGGAGCCTACATCACGTGATGTAGGTAACTTACCTACATCGGGCCATTTTCTCATTATTTTTTATTTTTTTTTGAAAAAAAAATTTGATGGATTTTCATCACAACATACCACCATTGTGTCTTTCCAAATTCAACTTAATTCGAGACTTCTATCACATCCATCATGACAGTAAATTGTTATCCGTCTCAAAATTCCTGAAATTGACCCCCTTCAGATGAGCATGTTAAAAATATTTTTTCTCATGAAATTTGATTCACATAATCCACTCTATATATTAAGAAAATCCCACTGAGGTTTCATTCTAAAAAAATAAAAAATAATAAAGAAAAAATGGCCTGATGTAGGTAAGTTACCTACATCAGCCGATGCAGGCTCCTTGCCCCCCCCATATATATATATATATATATATATATATATATATATATTAGCAAAAATTCCTAAAGAATCACAAAAATAGTAAAAAACTATTTAAAAACAAAAAGTTTATTTTATTTATTTTGATTATTTTTATTAGTATTTATATCTATAATATCCTACTTTTAATATATACTATATATCCTTTTAGATATTTTAAAAGAAAAGGAAGATATAAAAATATCAAAATATCAAAAGAAATTTAAAAATAGAAAATTAAAAATAAAATACAAAAATATAAAAAACAAAAATAAAAAAAAAATAAAAAAATAAAAAATCCACAAAATGACATATAGATAAATAGTTCACAATCACATTTTGCATTCACTTGCCCGATCTAGCATGTTTGCTCCCGGTGTTCGATACTCTACGTACTGGCACTAGACACACATTTTGTAGAGTTAAATAAAATAAATTTTAACTCCACTCTATTTTTCATTTCTTGATCATTATTATGGGTTAATTGTTCTCTGAATAGGGTTTCGTGAGCGGTCAATACATCGATTGTGGTTTCACCTTGTGAAACCGTACGACCCTTTACAAATCCTGTTAAACAAATGGCACCATTGTCGGGGAGCAACTCCGCTTAGATTGGCATTATCTTGATTGTTATTTATTTGTATATTTTTGCTTCATTTATTTTCTCTTTTATTTTATATAGATTATTGAATTGTCTAACCTTCTCCTTATTTGAATTTTCTGTGAGGTATAGCTGGACCGAGGGAGGCTCTCTTAGGAGCGCCTGCGCACCCAAGCAAGGTGGCTTGACCTAGCACCAAAGGAGTACTTGGAGATTTTTGAGATAAAGCTTTACTTTTCATTTCATTTATATTTATTTCCTTTACTTGTAATTTTAAGTGAGTGAGAGAATATAAATTGTAATAATGCAGGACTCTCAGGACTTTAGACTTGACGAGGTCCAGTGCCCGAGGGATTGGGGGCCTCATAGGATTTTTCGCAGTTTTCATCGCCTATTTTCATTTGTTTTCTGGTTTTTGTTTTCATTACTTTGTGTGATTGAGCCCTAGTTGTAGGATTTCTTGTTGATAGATTAGGTCCAAACACCTAATAACCATTGTATGCTCCTATAGTTTACATTTGGACTTAGTCAAATATAAATTGCTATTTATTTGGATTTGAGATCGAGCGCCGCGAGAAGTGTTATACAAAGCTTGCAGGATCCGTTGTGGCGGACACCAATGTACTTCAAAGACCGAACTTTTGGATCTCACTTCTAGATTTCTAGCATCTTGTTCTTTACGATAATAGCAGTTACTTATCTAGGTTGATTTCATCGGTTGCTTGCATATAATGTAGGTTTCAATTCTGTTGAGCATCTTTGCATGTAGAGTGTTGGAGGCAAGGTGAGCATTTCTCTTTAGGAGGAAAGGTGAGCATTTCTCGTTAACATACATCATCATTTTTGCCTTACATTTCTTTTCCAACTCTACCTCTGATTTTGACCACCTAGGTGCTAAGTAAAATTGACTCCTCAATAATGAAGGACTCGATTGGGAAGTGAGGCTGACCTACTTGAATTTCTCTTGATATCTAGTTCACACTCTCATCATATATAGAGTAGGTGTATGGGTATCCCCCTCTCCCCATGACCCTCGGGGTGCTCCCCTCTCTACCCTACCCCTGGAGAGCTATAGGTGGGAGGCTATCCCAATTATTCAGTTAGAATCATCCTAGACTGAGAAGAAATCCAAAAAACGTGATAATCAATAAAATTAGGACCAGTAATATTACTTGACCATAAAAAAGACCAAAAAGAAAATCCTTGTCTTGGGGTGAGTAATCCCCTCATTGTCTTCGTTTTAACTGCTCACGTACTCACAAAGGTTAGTGCCCAAATCCCATAATCCAACCTAAGTGTTTGTATAATTTTGACTTCTCACCTAACTCTAAAACTGACAAGTTAAAAATACCTAACTTTCACGGTCTTCACCGAGTTGAGTAGGTGAATTGAGGGGTTTGTTTTGTGTGTATTTGTTTGTGATTGTTTTTGTGCATTCTAGATCATCTCTGCGCATTTGTGCCTTTTTCTTCACTACTCTTGACTTGACAATCATGTTCTTCCGTTCATTTTCTTTTGTTTCAAGATGGCCGACTGGAGCACTTTCTGTCCGGAATTTACAGATTCCTCGTACCCTCCAGTCGATCCACCTCCCTTTTTCCAGGAGAACTTTGCTCCTGATTTTTGTACATACCTACCTCATCCTCAGTATCAGCCCTTGGGTTTTTATCCATCACCACCTCTACATTTTCCACCTGCATATCCACCCAAGACTGATCTGTTGGAGTCACCTCTCATGACATCCACACTTGAGACCTTGTCTCAGTTCATGGAGCATATGAATTCGAGGATTGACGACCTCACTTGCCTAAATAAGAGCCATATTGATGCTTTACGATCTAATGATTTGGATTCGCTTGAGGATTTTTATGAGATCTTGCAATCGTCCAAAATACAAGAAATGAGGAAATTTTAAAAATACAAAAAGATTTCAAGAGACCTATGGTTTATTCAGATTGTGAGGAGAGGGGGCACTTGTCAGATCATTCACTCACACATTCACTCACATCTTGTCCCATCCTTGACCTTGAGGATGACACTGTACAGGCTGCTCTTAGTCGTCCTTGCGTATATGTTGATTCCGATCTCCTCCCTTGTATGGAGGAGATCCAAAAATTCAACAAAATATTTACTAAACCCGAAGTGGTGGCCACTATTCATGAGATCATCCAGGCCCCACTTCACCAGGCCATGACCCATTTATCTGTTCCTCTTTCCAAGAAGAGAAAGAGAAGGAGCATATCTGAATGTCATATCTTGACCATGGCCACAACCCATACTATCACACACTGTCCTTCTTCTAGGAAAAGGAACACTGCTACACCTTTTATTAGTTGCACCATCTCTGACCATACATGTGATCACACTCTCCTTGATGGTGGTGCTTCAATTAGCATCATACCCTTCAAGCCGGTACAGTCTCTTCACTTAGCGCCTCTCAAGAAAACCAGGATGATAGTTCAATTTGCTGATGGATCTATCAAGAGGCCGAAGGGTATACTAGAGAATGCCGTCATTTTGATTCAGGGCTTGAGTTACACTGTTGAGTTGGTTGTATTGCCCATGGAGACCTCCACTGGAGAGAACTTTCCAATCATCCTGGGACGACCCTTTCTCGACTCTATGAGAGTCATTATTGACTATGTATCAGGAGAGATTCGCTTCCTTATTATTGACGAAAGTGAGGTGATCATCACTGCACCCACTGCCGATCAGAGACATGCACCTGATACACTTAAACCTATCTTAGCTGACCCTGAGGACTATGACCTTGATGAGACTATCAAAGACTTTTGTAGCATGTTGGATTCGATGTAGACCTGAGAATTCCTCTCCATGGAGGAAGACTCAGAAAGCATGGACCTTGGAGTTCCTTCTTCTGGTGTTTGGCGATGTGTTGATGACATCTGCGGGATTTACATGATTGGCACCTTAGAGCAGAGGGCAGACATTGACGAGACTAAGAGCGAATTTGATCTTGTTGCTTTTATCAAGGAATTCAAGCCTTTTGATAAGAATGATGATCCGGTTGAGACTGTAGAGGACGAACATGATTCGACTACTTCCACTGATGAATTCATTCATTTTGGTTTTGACCTAGGAGAGACCTCGCTGGATGACCTTAACCTTACTTCTTCCTATAGTGAGTTTATCCCTTTTCACTTTGACATCTAGGAGATACCCAATGTCATATCTAGCCACACTTCTTCCATTGACGCGTTTGTGCCTTCTCATACCATGACAACTAAGGATCTTCACCAGGTCGATCCTGATCATCTTTCATCCATTGTGGACCCCGATATCAACCTCCACCTTATCAGATCCATTACTTAGTGGTCCAGCAAGAAGGTTTGCTTTCGATCTTCTTGACCTTTGTACATCCATCTCTGTTGTATATTCGCATTCATTTTCTTCTATCCATCTCTCGTATTGCTCAGCCACACCATTCTCGTGTGTGCCTTGCTTAGGATGTACTTTGTCCTAAGTATAGGGGGTAGACGAGCCGAGTGTTCTTTCTTCGTTCTATTTCATTACTATTGTTGTTGCCTATACTTAGGGCTCTTTTACCCTAAGTATAGGGGGGAGTGATGCGCACATTCTCTACAATCAATTCTTCCATCTTCATCTCTCTTTTCTTCTTTTCTTCTTTTCCTTTTCATTTTTCTTTTTCTACCGAAAAGGTATCACCCCTTTTTGCCAATCTTCTATACTTAGGTCATACTTTTTCCTAAGTATAGAGGGGTGTGCACTCGAGTTCTTTCATTCTTTGATCCTTTCCATTGTCTCCTCTTCTTGTCCATACTTTGGTATATCTAACTCTAAGTATAGGGGGAGATAGTCTGAGTATGATCTGTTTATTTCCACCCTTGACCCTCCCTGCTTTGTGTATAATCTACTATACTCAGGATTATTTGATCATAAGTATAGGGGGGATGGTTGACTTCTTATTCGTTCATTCATTTCTTCATTCATTTATTTTATAGACTTTTCTATACTCAGTATGAGTTATGTCTTCTCTTTTCTCGCTGATCTATGAGGGCATATCTCAAGCTAAGTACATGGGCGTCGTATATACTATGTATATACTTTAGCCATAACTCTTACTTTCACATTTTTTAATAATAATTATGGCTAAAATTACTATAAAATTCATTAAAAATCACTTAATAATAGATGCATATTATTCCTCAAATTCTTTGTGTAATTATTGATTAATAAATCTGGTAAAAATATTTTTTGCAAAATGTTTGAAAAATAGTTTGATAATCTTTTTGAAAAATCTTTTAAAAACTATTTGGAAAATATTTTGTTAAATATTTTTAGCCTTTGTAAAATATGTTGTTTGTAAAATTTATTTTCTTTGTTTGAAATAAAAATGTTTGAAATTCATTTGCAAATGTTGGGAAAATGGTTGAAAAAAATTTTGAAAAAAATTATATATACTATTCGAAAAAACATTGCAAAATGATTTTCAAATGTGTGTAAATATTTGTAAAAATTATTTCTAAAAATTATTTTGGACTATAGTTTTCAAAATTATTTTTAAAATGATTTTTAAATAAGTTTGAGGAATATATATCATACTAAAATTCTGTATAAATTAATAAAATTGATCACTCCCCCTTGTAAATCCTTAAAAACCTCAACTCTTGTAAATATAAGATGCATCCCCATGTAAATATTTGTACCTAGTTTTTACCCAAAAACTTTTTGTTTTTAAAAAGCGCAAAAACATTTGCAAAACTAAAAATACCAAAAACATTTGTAAAAAAAATATACAAAAAAATTACATATGCATCATCTTTTCAAAAATCCATAAAAAGATTAAAAAACTTTGAAAATTGCCTCACAAAAATATTCTCTGCATTTTGCATAGCATTTGCATAGCATTCATATTTTTTTGGATTAAGTTTGATAATTAAACAAGTCTAAGTAAAATCTGAAGATTGGAGCATGGTTGGACCTTAAACCTACCTAATAACAGGAACCTTATGGGAATTAGAATTGATGTACTTCCGGTCTAGTTGACTTAATTCTATGAGGATCACAAAATTTGGTTCAATGGATTCTTGAATGCCTAAGTAGAGTATTTCGGAGCACAAGCGTGGCTCTTGTCGATAATGACCTAACTTGGACATATGCACCATTCACTTGGCTCAACTCAGTTGGAGGGGTGAGGGGATTGGATTTGCCGGTATGAGATGCATACAAGTGGAAACATTTCTCCTCGTCTAGGGAGGGAAGTGCACCCTAACCTGTCCAATAGCGTTGATGTCTAAATACAGGATATTGTGGGTTGCAATAATGCTTCAAAAGAGGGATAGTTTATTGGATCAAGAGGAAAAACTCCTTGTATAAATGATGTATATAGTATTTCAAAAAAAAAACAAAAAGCAAAAAACTCTAAAAAAGTGGGCAGGCCTGATCGAAAATTAAATGCCTGCTGGAGTGTACATATTTTTATAGTCAATAAGCAAGCTTGAGCTTCAAAGTCAAATCATGTGAGCCTGCAGCTGGATGACTTGACTACACTGGTCTTGCATCCTAGGATAGGTAGCTACACTAGATGTACACTCTTCTCTTCACCCCCTCCTCTTGAGCTGGTTGTCACTTCAACTTAGAAGGGAATACCCCTTTCCTCGAGGAAGGAGTTGCTGGATTGGGGAATTGCTGGGTTGTCATGCAGGAGAAGTCAGCCTCGTTGTCATTTTCAATTGGGGAGAGCCACTATGACATACATTGTACGAGTCAGATTCATAGTTGTAAGGGTTTGTGTATGAGTTGAAGTATTCTGACCTGGCTATTAAGGAGACTTGAGCAGAGTTTTGGGATTCTCGAAGGCTGTTGGATTTCAAATCTGATTTCCAATAAGGTTCCGCCCGCACTAAATTTTCAAAGGTCCGACTTAAGCTACAAACTTTGATTTTATGATGACAAGTTTGATAATTAAACTTCATCCAATTTCTTTCTTTTTCTTTTCTTTGTTTTTCTTTTTCTTTTATTTGTTTTTCTTTTCTTTGTTTTTCGTTTCCAAGCATGTCATGGATGTTGATCCGACAAAGGTGGATGTGATTGCCAATTTAGAGCTGCCTCAGATAGTCAAAAACATGATACCATTTATGGGGCATGTAGGATTCTACAAGAGTTTCATTCGTGACTTGAGACGCATTACCTGACCTCTGACAGAATAGTTGTGCATAGAGATTGAGTTCAATGTTGATCAGCAAGTTCTCCTTTCATTTAATTAGATGAAGGAGCTAATCACTCAAGCTCCAATCCTACAACCTCTAGATTTGTCTCTTCTTTTCGAGATCATGACGGATGCGTTAGACTTTACAGTTGGGGCTATTCTAGGACAGAGGAAAGGCAAGGCACCCTATGCCATTTATGCCAGCAAAACATTAGATGAGGCTCAGAGAAGTTACACTTTTACAGAGAAAGAATTGTTGACTATGGTATTTGCCCTTGAGAAGTTCATATTCTATCTGCAAGGATCAAAAGTCACTATCTATACTGACCACTCTACTATCAGATATTTATAGCAGAAGAGGGATGCCCAGCCTAGACTGATTAGATGGATTCTTCTCCTCCAGGAGTATGATTTGGATATCAAGGACAAGAATGGGGTTCAGAATGTGGTAGCAGATTGCATCTCCAGAATAGAGCAGCAAGAGCCTCCATTGATCAGCACACCCATCACAGACACCTTTCCTGATGAATCGATTCTAGTTGTGGATTCACTCCCTTGGTATGTTGATATTGTAAACTACCTCGTCTCGGTTGTAGTTCCACAAGATTGGAAGAAGATCCAGAAGGACAAATTCTTGTCCACTATTAATTTCTACCTATGGGAAGATCCTATCTTATTTAGGTAGGACGTGGACTACATTTGGCGCAGGTGTATCCCTTAGGAGAGTAACTTCCTCAAGCATTGTCATTTGCTCGAATCTGGTGGGCACCATTATGGAGATAGAACGGAAACGAAAGTATTGTAGTGTGGTCTCTGGTGGCCTACACTATTTAAGGATGTTGCAGCTTATGTCAAGTGTTTCACTGATTGTCGATGATTGAAAGGTACCCTTACAGCTAAAGATTCCATGCCCCTAAAGTTCATTCAGATTGTAGATGTATTCAATGCTTGGGGCATCGATTTCATGAGACCCTTTCCCAACAGTCAAGGATACGAGCACATCCTTCTTGTTGTTGACTATGTGAGTCACTGGGTTTAAGCTATCCCTACTCGAGCCACAAATAACTGTATAGTTTGTCGCTTTCTGAAAGAGATCATCATTTTACGGTTCAGGATCCTGATGATACTAATATCAGATGGGGGTAGTCAATTCATTGACATAGAGGTTAGTAAATTAACGAGGGAATACGACATCGAGCACCTAGTCACATCTCCTTACCATCCTCAGATCAACGGCATGGCTGAATTATCAAACAGAGAATTCAAGACGATCCTCCAAAAGCTTGTAAAGCCGGATAGGAAAAATTGGTACCAACTCTTGGACTTAGTCCTTTCAGCATATAGAACCACTTCCAAGTATCCTTTGGGCATGTCACCCTACCATCTTGTATATGAAAATCCACGCCATCTTCTAACAGAGTTTATTCATAAATCATTGTGGGCAATCAATATTTGTAATTTTGACTCACAACAAGGTGGTCAGAAAAGAAAAGAGGATCTAAACAAGCTCCTCGAATTCTAAGACTATGCATATGATAACACATTGATGTACAAGGAGTAGGTTAAATAGTGGCATGACCGACACAACAGACGAAAGACCTTCGAGACTGGATAGAAAGTGTGGCAATTTGATGCAAAGTTGTAGATCTTCCTGGGCAAATTAAAAAGTAAATAGAAAGGGCCATTCAGAGTGAAAGAAGTGCATGACAATGGAAGCATTGTGATATCAGAATTGTATCCTGATGCACAACCGTTAGTCATCAATGGTCAGCTACAGAAGCTATACCTCGAGTATGACACTTTCTTGGTCGTTGTCGACTCTATCAAAGTAATCTGCATTGAAGGAGCATCCACAACCTTAGCAGCTTCACAAGATTCAGATGACGTCATTCAAAAACTCTTCCTTTCAGTTTTCATATTTTCTTCTTTTCTTATTTTCGCTTTCAGTTTTCTTTATCCACCTAAAAAAATGTGTGTGTCATCCCATTCTGTCAGTCTTCTATACTTAGGATGTACTTTATCCTAAGTATAGGGGGTGTGCACCTCGAGTTCTTTCATTCTTTGATCCCCTCCACTGTCTCCTCTTCTTGTCTGTACTTAGGTATATCTTACCCTAATATGGGGGGACAGTCCAAGTTGTGATTTGTTCATTCCCACACTTGACCCTCCCTGCTTGGTGTACAGTCTGTTATATTAGGATTATTAGATCCTAAGTATAGGGGGTGTGGTCGACTTCTCATTCACTTCATCTCTCATTCTTTCTTTTATTCCTTATTCATTTATTCTTTAGGCTTTTCTATACTTAGTACAAGTTATGCCTTCTCGTTTTCTTTTTGATCTATGAGAACATAGCTCAAGCTAAGTATAGAGGGTCGTATATACTATGAAAAACCTTTGCAAAATGATTTTAAATGTTTGTAAATATTTGTAAAAATTATTTTGGACTATAGTTTTCAAAATTGTTTGTAAAATCATTTTCATATAAGTTTGAAGAATATATACATCACACTAAAATTATTTCTTGTATGTATACTAATAATATCCCTTGTAAATTCTCAAAAACCCAACTCTTGTAAATAATAAGAGGCATCCCCGTGTAAATATTTGTACCTAGTTTTATTCCAAATATAATTTGATTTGAAAAATCCTAAAAACATTTGAAAAATCTTTTCCAAAATATAAAAATTTGCAAAACTTTTTTCAAAAATCCATAAAAAGTTCAAAACTTAGAAAATTTCATCACAAAAATATTTTCCGCATTACATATAGCATTTGCATAGCATTCACATTTTTCAGATTAAGTTTGATAATTAAGGAAGTCTAAGTAAAATCTGAAGATTGGAGCTTTGTTGGGACCTTAAATCTACCCAATCACAGGAAACTTATAGGAACTGGAATTGAGGTACTTCAAGTCTAGTTGACTTAATTCTTTGATAATCATGAGACTTGGTTCAACGGATTCTTGACTACCTAAGTAGAGTATTTTGGAGCACATGCACGGCTCTTGTTGATAATGACCTAATTTGTACACATGCACCTTTAACATGGCTCAACTCAGTTGGAGTGGTGAGGAGATTGGATTTGCCGATATGAGACGCACACGAGTGGAAACATTCGTCCTCATCTAGGGAGGGAAGTGCACCCCAACCCGTCCAGTAGAAGAGACGTCTAAAGATAGGAAAATGTGGGTTACAGTAATGCTTCGAAAGAGGGATAGTCTACTGTCTCAATAGGAAAACTCCTTAGTAAACGTTGCGGTATATAGTATTTCAAAAAAAACTCCAAAAAAGTGGTCAAGCCTGATTGAAAATAAAATGACTGCTGGAATGTATATATTTGTATAGTAAATAAGCAACCTTGAGATTCAAAGTCATACCTTGTGAGCTTGAAGCTGGATGACTTGGCTACACTGGTCAAGCATCCTAGGATGGGTAGATACATTGGCTACCGTCCACTCTTCTCTTCATCCCCCCCTCTTGAGCTCGTTGCCACTTGAACTTAGAAGGGAATACCCTGCTCCTCGAGGAAAGAGTTGTTGGATTGGGGAATCATTGGGTTGTCATTCAGGAGAAGTCAATTCTTTTTTCATTTCAGTTGGGAAGAGCCACTATCACTTAGACCGTACAAGTCAGCTTCATAATCATAAGGGTTTGTGTATGATGTAGACTAGTTCTGACATGGATATTGAGGTGGTTTTAATCGAATTCTGTGATTCTCGAAGGCTATTGTGTTTTAAATCTAGTTCTCGACCAGGTTCCACACACACTATCACACCAAGGTCTGACCTGAGCTCCAAACTTTGATTTTGTGTAGACATATTTGAAAATTAAATTCAATCCACATTTTTTCTTTTTCTTTTCTTTATTTTTATTTTGTGCACTTATTGTAAGTGTTTGCTAGGAACTAACAAAGACAAGAATAGGGAGTGATGAATCTTCATTTCATCACCTTTATTCTTTCATTTTAGCCTTAAAACCCTAGCCAATACAAGTAAATAGCATTAATTTGTACAAAGCAACATTTATTCTTTATTCCATTTATTGTGTATAAAATATTGTGTTTAATGCCAAAATTATAGAATAAGAAAATAAAATAAAATGAATAAAGTATCAAAGGTATTTTATGACCCTATACTCCGAGACCAAGTCAAGAATTGATTTGGTCGACATGGAATAAAGTAGGGTGAGATAAGGGCCAAAAATCACCAATAATTTCCATTCTTTAATTCATTCTTTATTCATTTTATGGAACCTATTTTATTCTCCACTTACCTCAAATAAAGAAACTTTGTACATGAAAGTTGTAAATAATAATATATAAAAAATACAAAATTGATTTCATTCAAAAATAATATACATTGTACATTTCGTGATCTGAATAAAATCCCAAAATCCAAACTTCACAGACTCATATCTCTCAAATAAAAAAATGTATAAAAATCACCTTTAATTATATATAACTTTTAATAAGCTATTTTAATGAAGGTGGTTCCATATTTTTTGGAGTTAATATGTGAAAGTTAGGTTTTGGACCCCAATTGTAACATATACCCAAATAAAATATTTATTTTTATTTGTTCTTTATTATTTTTTAAATTTTACATTTCAAAAATTTTGTAAATATTATTTATAGTATATGTACATATTAAAACCAGAATAAAACCATAAAGAGAATATAGAAAGAAATAAATATACAAAAACACATAGATGAAATACATGTAGGTATACCTATATACTTTATATCCCTATTTATTTAAGTGTACAAATGACATCAGAAAAATACAATAAAAAAATATTTATGTACGTAAAAATAAGTTATAAATATATAAAATAAAATAATAAAATCGAAAATATAAAATAAAATAAAACAACCAAAAGATAGATGAATATATCTTTAAATACACCCTTAAAAATTAACTCATAATAAATAATAATAATTATTAAATAAAAATCATATTAAAATACTGCATAAAAAATAAACATTTTTTATTTTATAATAAAAAATTAATAAAACCATTTACTATGTTTAATTAATTATTTTCAAATAAATCCTATTATTTGTCCTGTAGCGCCCATACGTGGACCAATCACGGCCTAGGGATTGTTGACCCCCAGTCAACTACCCTGGTGCCTCTGACTCCTGTCAGACATGTTGAGTCCCCCCGATTTCCTCCCTTTTTCTGGCTTCCCCTAGTTCTCTTTCACCTTCAATCCCTTCACCATTTCTAATCCCAGATCTTCCATGATTCACGCCCAAATCCTGAATCCATTGTGCATAGAGTCGATTTCTCATAAAATGTCAGTCAATAAGGGTGCTTAGTTTGTGTTTAAATAAAGAACCTCCTCCACCCCTTCCATTTTTGGTCACGTTTCAAGCCCTTGAGCCCCCACCTCTGGCCAAGAGTGTTACCAGGTGACAACTAGCGACCCCTGAAGTGTTCGAGAGCAGCTGAAGGAGGAGGAGGTGCACCCCACGGTGAGTTATGGCCGCCCTGCTCCCTGAGCAACCCTCAGGTATAAGAGCTATCTTTTCTTCCTATTCTAGGTAGATTTAATTCCTGTATTTAGTTTTCTGAATTTATTTTCGAGACTTAATTAACAAATTAGCATAGAGTAGTTAGGATCCATTACTGGAGCTCTCGAGCTTTGGCATGATTTCATCGTGACTCGAAATGTTATCGACCACCATGTCGCCCCCATTTCCTTCCCCTATGCTTTTTCCATCTGAATCATCCATCCAACCAACTGGATCGAGCCTCGATCCATGAATTGAGGGTCTCACTCTACCGCTCAATGACCCCCTCTGCCCACCTCAATTTTCATGCAAATCAGCTTCAAAATGGGTCGATCTTCATCACCACGGACCTAGTAATATCCTCGTGCAAGTCCGAGGTTGAACATGCTCCTACTAGGGGCAAATCGACTCCAGGTTGACCCCTTTAGGTACTCTGAACTTCAGCGACTCTCCAGGACACCTCGTTGGGTCCCGGACTCTGTGAGAGGCATCACTAGATGTGAAATGACACTAGGAACATGGAGAGCACCTCAGCATCACGGGAGTAGCTTTGGAGCTCGAGGAATCGACTGACTTCCCTGTTCTTGGAGGTGGACCCATCACCGTTCGATGGAGCCCCATGCTCCAGATTGCACCAGAGGCATCGGATCACCCAAAGCCCAGACTGTTCCATCACCCCTCACGATCTAATCTCAAACGTCCAAATGGGAAGGGGGTCCTCCGTCCAGATGAATATACATGTATTAGTGATAGATCAGAACCGTCCTATGGCGTGCACGGATAGGGTAATTTGCATACTTCGCCCGCATTTTTTGTATTTGTTTAGTAGTCCTGTAAATAAAATATATAGTATAAAGAAATGTGGATTTTTTGCATATAAGGACAATGTACATATTGTTAATTGCAAATGGGTCCAGTCCATGTCACCTCACGTGTCGTTCGACGTGATGTGGCGAAATTGCAAGTGTACCCTAGCGGGTTTTTCTATTTATATATAGTACAATAATTTTTAATATACATTGTATATTTATGGGAAAATTGCATATATTCCCCTGATATTTACTTTATTTGCAAATATACCCTTCCTAATTCATGTATTTTAGTGCTTGGATTTCATTTATTAAAAATAACACACATGCTCTAAAAATTATGCAAAAATAAATTTAGGTATCTGCTAACAAATATTTTCATGCACTATTTTTATTTTAGCTTTTTTTGATATTTTAACTATTTACTAAAATTAAAATGACAACAATTTTATTGTGTTTGAATTAGAAAATTTTAAAAAATAGAAAAAATGTTTTGAAAAATTCCCCCAAAAATATATGTTGTCTATTTTAGTATTTATAAACTCCTGACAAAAAATCCTTAAAATTTGAAAAGGAATAAGATTAAAAATCTAAAATCTCCAAAATCCTTGATAAAATGTGAAAAATCATCAAGAAATTCCAAAATTATGTTTTCCTATTTCTATTTTTTATATTATTATCTATCCATTAAAATTTATTTTAGGATTTTTGGATTTATTTTGATATTTTTAATTTTCATTTATATTTTGACCTATTAATTAATCCCTGATTTGTGATAGTATTGATTTAAAATACATAAAAAATTAGCAAAAATTTCAAAAAATAAAAAAATATTAGAAAAAATATCTAAAACCTGAATTGTATTCATTTTATTTATTTTTATTAGTATTTATAATTATATTACTTTAGATGGTTTATATGTAGCCTTATATAGCCTATTACATACTAAAATGAAAATAAAAATATAAAAATCAGAAAAATTAAAATCTAAAAAAATATATTATAAAAATAAAAAAATTTAAAATTTAAAATCCATAAATAAAAAAGAGTAAAAAAGAGACATGTTTGTACATACTACGCATTGATTATCAATAATCGTAGGCTACCTGTTTTGCTCTCTGTGGCTCGACCTCTACAAGCTTGCTTGCCATACATTTGTATTGTATAGAATAATATATTTTAACTCCACATTTTTGTTATTTCTTGCTTGATTTATATAGTAGTGTAATTGTTGATTGATCATGGGTTTCTTGAGCGGTCGATGCATCGACTTGATTTCTCGCATTGTGAGATTTCTAGACCTTTGACAAATCCGTTGTCATCAGATGCCTATCGATGCGCTCTCTAAAGCAATCTGAGGCTTCATGGAATTGTTCATTAGGGATCATTGTGAAGTTTCTAATAATGGTTCTGGCTTCATCGGTTCGACCGAGTGGGTAGTACTTGTTTAGGTACTCGATCTGTAGCTACTCCCAAGTAATGACAACCATCCCCAAGTGTTTCAGCCAGTGGGTTGCTATATTAAACAAAGAGAACGGGAAGGTTATCAGCTTAATAGTGTCCTCGTCCACTATCCTATCATGAACAGTGTTGTATATCATCTCAAATTCTTGTAGATGGAGGTAGGGCTCCTTGGTGCGATGCCTATGGAATTTGGGTAATAGCTGAATTGTTTGGGGGTGAAGCTCGAAGTTGCTCAGGATGATGGATAGCTGGATCCATCAGTGAGTGAGGGTTGCACCAGGGTTGTGCAACTACCTCATGGTCTGTGCTGGTCTTTGTGGATCTCATGTCTCCTCCTAGCTTATGTCGTCTTCTCGGCCCTCATGTCTTGGTATGTCTCCACCACTAGCTAGTATTTCTGGATCTTCTCTCCGAGCTCTCATATGTGTAATCCCTCTCCTCACCTATGCCATGAAGATTCCCTGGTCCATGATCTATCTCTGCATGGTCTCCAGGGAGGCTAACAGTTTGTTGTTAATGGAGGCCTAGTCTAATACAAATGACGAAGTCTGAGGCTACTCATCAATTCTGTCATCGTTGGCCATCTCTCTGGTCTCTGCAAAGGAAAAAGACCCTAGCTCAAGTGCTATCAAATGAATGTAGAGATGTGATGGCCTATCTGTTTGTACCTCAAGAGTGAAAGAAGGGTGGTCAAGGGGAATAGGGTAGAGGTGAATTCGGGTTCATAGAGCAGGTCTGAGCTCTTTGAAGCCGCCCTAGATGAATGGGAAGGAGTATTGGAAAGCGGTGCTATGAGTGGCATCCTACGTGACCTCCTGCCCATCATCTTGATGTGGGGATTTATGAAAAGTAGATATGGACTAAAAGCATGATTAGAAAACAAACCTCTAGTTCACCAACTTAACACAATGTGATGACCGTGAAAGATCAATCTTTTATCTTGTCAATTTTTTTGATGATAATCCAATCTTACAGATCGAAATAACGAGCTGTTAGGAGTCTGATTCTCCCTGGAGACTAATCAAGATTCTTACGACTAATTACGCCTATTTCCAGCCAGCATAGGTGTAAATACGGATCGTTTTCGGCTACCGACTACTTAAGAACGGAGCCTTACACAATGTCCTCTAAACCTCACACTCTGCTAACGAAATCCAAACCGATTACCAACTACCCGTAGATCATCACTAGAGACTAGCTAATTATTTTTGTTAGAACCGATAGTCTGAAGAAAGTCCATGCATTGCTCTATCCTAGTGTGTGGTTGCTCAACTATCAGCAGGTAAAATCAGACAAGGAGGGGGTTACTCTCCCCAAAAAAATATTTTGTCGTTAATTTAGGTCTTAGGTCAAGTGTGATTTAGCAGTCCCATTTTTATTGGTTATCTATTTTTATGTCTTCTTCTGAATAAAAACAACATCCAACGAATTTTTCGATTTCCTTTTATTTTTAGTCCAATAAATAAGGGGAGGAATGCGGAAAAGTTGATGCACAATGAAAACTCAAAGATGCATGCAGAGTTAGAAATGTGTACCTTACTCTAGCAGTCTACATGTAGAGTGATCCATACATAATTAAAAGATAGAATTTAAACTAATCTATATGATGCACGAGGAAATCGCCCTAAGAAAATAGCTTCTATTAGCAGGAAGAACTAGTGTTAATTAATAAGAAGAGAGATCTGAGTCCGATCTTAGATGTCGATCGGTGCCCACCACAGTGGGTCCTGCCGGCACTGTATACGACCTCTCGCGGCACATGGTCTCTAATCTGATTAAATTAGCTTTTTATTTTGACTAAGTCCAATTGTGATCTACAGGGACAAAAATTCTTGATTAGGGTATTCGGACCTTAGTTATTTACCAATCTCAACCAAAATAAATCCTAAGTATAGGGGCTAAAACCTCATAAATAAAACGTGACAAAACTCAAAAAATTCAGTGAGGTCCCCCGAGTGCATCGGCAATCGGCGAAACAAACCTCGAATAAGTGTTTAAGTGTTCTAAATAGAGTCTAAGAGTCTAAGTTATTACAATTGTTTTTGCAAAAAATAAAAAACTAAAATAAATCTGTCTCAGATAACTGCCTCCTACATCCTTCTGCTCCTCCTCAGGTGTTGGTCCCTCCAAAGAGAATTGAGTCGTACTCTAGAAGTCCCTCGCACAAAAAGCAAAATAGAAGAAGGTCAAAAACAGTTATAAAAATATAAATAAAAAAGAAGAGGAATTAATAAAAATCCTAACTACTTAGTCATGCTCCTCGGTAACTGCGCCATTTTGATAACTAGACTTCAGCTAATTCTTGTGGAATTTAATTAATCAAGTGTCGTTGTCCCAAATCAACCAATTCGATTACTCAAGAAAATTACTTAAACCACAAATACATCAAGCAGTGAAAATGAGAGGTTTTACTACTTTTATTAACACGGTATAATGACCAGGGTCGAACTCAAGGAGCATGATTAGGATCTAAGTAGATGATTCGAAAATCAAAGGGTTTTTATTTGTTTTTTAGTGGTTTTCAACTTTGCAATTTTTTTATTTTTCGAATAAGGCAAATAAAACAAAAATGCAGAAAACTTCTCTTTGTATTTTTCAAATATGTCAAAAATACTCAGAAAAATTGAGTAAAAATATTTTTAGTTTTATATATTTTTTAGTAATTTAGGAAATTTTTGGGGATTTTGAGATTTTTTAATTTTCTAAAAATCAAACAGTGCACAACCAGGGGAATTTTCTAAATTAAAGTAGATAAAATGTTCAAAACTCCTAGAAATAATGTTTTGGGAAACTATAAAGAAATATCTACACAGGAACTTAAAATGCAATTTTTGGATTTTTTGTTGATTTTTTATTATTTTTATAATTTTTTTAATCTTTTTCAGATTTTTAAGTTTTTATAAGGTATTTTCAAATCAAAATTTATAAAGAAGCTATCATATGCTAAAATAAAACTATGTGAATTTTTTTATGGAATTTTTCAAATTATTTTCAAAATTTAAGGAATTTTATAAGGCAAATCGAGAATTTATCTACTATTTTTGAATTTTTAATAATAGAAAATAGAAGAAAATTAAAAAATAAAAATACCATAAATAAAACAAGAAAGCAGGAACTACTGTATTTTTAGGCAATTTTTAGAGTTAATTAGCTATTTACTGCAATTCACAAAAGATCGTAATTAAAATCAGTGCATGAGGACCAATATGAAAATAGTTTAAGTTATAGGGCTTACTGAATAACACAATTAGAAAGTACAAGGGCCAAAATACAAATAATCCAGACGAAGGTGTACGCAACACGTGATCAACACTGACATGGACATAAATGCAATTTTCAAAACATTTATTTCATTTAATAACCAGATTAAAATTCAAGGTAGATGCTGTAAATACACCAATAAAGAACGTGAAGCTAGACGTGACTGAGACTCGGTTGGACTAAAGTGTAAATAAAGAAAACACAGGGTCCTGAATACAAAAAAATTAACTATTTATTACAATTAATAGACTAAAGAAAATACGATAAAAGGCAAGGGGAGGAGTGAAATATACCATGCAGGGGGTACGTAGTACATGCTCGTGGAGGTGGAGGCTAGCGGCTATGATCCTACTATGTAAAAGGATCTGACGGCATGTAGGAATGGAGCAGGCGTACAGTTTGGATGACCATTACTAGCCAGATTTGGCGGTCCTAGAAAGGGCGATGATGTTCGGTCAGATCTAGCCGAAGATCAGATTTGACACTGAAAATAAAAGCGTAGCTGGACGGCTCAGATTAGAACTAGATGGAAATGATCGGACAGTGCTAGAGAGTACTAGAAAAACTAAATCCTGACGAGCTTTGATCGGGAAGATTTAGCTATCCACGGGGCTGGTTGGCTGGCAACGAAGTCCAGCACCTTCGTGATAGTGTTGTACATCGAATGGGTGGCTCAAATGAGAAGGTGGATGGTCGGATCGGTGTGGCGAAGGCTGAGCACCTGAGAGTGCTCTGCCACCTCAAAAGAAGCTCAGATTGAGCCTCTCACGTGTGCTCGTACGTGCGAAGAGAATCTGGCTCGAAGATGTTCTCTCGAACGTGGTAATTAGCAATTAAGAATGAAAGAAACGATGGTGGGGCGCTCTGGTGATCTCCAGCGTAAATGGGGTGGAGATCTTTCCTAATCCTACTCCAATGAGCAGGATGTAAGGGGATCAGGGTGCGTATGAAGGGTGAAGGTGAGTCGGACAGTCGATCAGTGCGGCTGGGATGGTCGATGGAGCTCCGATCTGATGGTCGGAGCTAAAGAACTAGATGACAATGATAAGCTAAAAAATCAAAGTGGATAGTGGAAATGGAGGAGTCTAGAGGTTATCTGAGTATCCTACAGTGAACGGCGACGTACGATAGAGGTGGAGGATGGGTCGTAGCCTCGATTCTGTTGCGAAAAGCAGAAGAGGCTGGTTGCAACGGTGTACTACGACCATGAGGTGAGATGCGTCGATCAAGCACCTAACCGGTCTCCAAACGAGAGCCAAAGGATGTTGTCACTACCTAAACACTCAAATGGAAGAGAGGAGGCATGAGGGATGATCTAGCTTGCAATGGAGGTAGAGGCAGATTTATAGGGTGCCTCAATGGTCTAGAAATATCGAAGGCGTGTGCGAAACCCTAAAAGGATCTGGCTATACCTAATGATCCACGAGGATCACCGATCCTAGGAGAAGAATCGGGCGTAAAAATCGAGGGAAAAAACGATCGGACCCGAGTTGGAGAATGGCGAAAAATCCAGTTTGATGACAGACTATCCGGGTCGGGTCTGGAGGAGGGGAGGTTGACCTAGGTCAACGAACCTGGTTTGACCAATTAGAAAAATCCATTTATTAATTCAAAGAATATTGAATAAAAAATACTAAATGATTTTAAAATAAGAAATGCTAAAATGAAAATTGTTTATTATTTTTCAAGTTGTTTTTCCATGATTTTACTTATTTTTATGAAATCGTATATTCATTATGTACAGTATATGGTTTATACACAGGTATAGTATACCTATATATTTTATTATTTTATTTTTTTATTATTTCTACACATATATCCTTTTTTATATTTTAGATATTTACAACATAATTTAAAAGGTATAAAAGAGTTTTTGTTTGATTTTTATAAATTGAATAAAGGTATTAATAAAATAGGGATGTACAATATACAAGTGTGGTTAGTGCATAATGAAATTTTGATTTTATTTTTTATTTATTTTTTGTTTCATAATTTTTATTTTATTTTTACTTTATTTTTGGGAGTATATACAAGTGTTTAAAATACAATATTCACAAATTAATAGATATAGATTTTTATAGGTAAAGGTACTATGTGGCTATACAATGCATCCAAAAAGCCAACATCCACATCAAAACTCCAAAATTTATGAAACCATCCTCAATTTGAAGATAATTTAATTTAGAGTCCAATAAAGGTGACTTTAGAAGAATTTGAGTTCACATGAAGCCGAAATTAATTTTTTTAAGTTCTTGTTTTGGTAGTTTTTTATGAGTGGTATTATTTGTATTATGTACATCAAATCATGTTGCAACTATTTTTTATTTAGAAAACATTTTTAATTACAAGTTCTATTAAGTAAATAATTTATTTTGAAGTCTTTTTATTGATGAATAAAATAGAAGAAGTGATATGTATATAGAATGCATAATAGTGAATATACACGTACCTTATTTCCCCCTACTTTATTCCTTGTCGATTAGGTCAATAATTGACCTTCTCTCGGGATTTGGGTCAGTCTGTACTTATTACATAATTACATCCTTCTTCACGTTTTCTTTTTCCTCTTTATTCTTTTATTTTTTGAAAAAAGTGTTAATTATACATTATTAACAAGAGTATGTACAATTGTAGTTTATTGGATTCAGACATATTCACAGGTGTTTTTGCCAAAAGATATGGCTAAAATAAAGGAATAAAGAATGAGAATTATAGATTCATCAGCCAGCATCCTCGATCGTGTAGTGAAGTTGTTATGCATAGAGGGATGAAGGGTAGAGTGAGCTCCGGCCTAAGTGAAAGATGGAGCTCAGATTCTCTTAATCCGTGCAGGATCAAGGTGGAGTAGTGGGGAGAAAGATGTAGTAGATGAAGGGGAACAAGGATGAGGTGGAAATGGGTCAGATAACACCAGGATTGACAATGATATTGAGCCGAAGCTAAATGCTTCAGCTCCTAAAGATTCTACAAATTAGGTTAAGAAAATGCCTAATTAACTAAACTAATGATTACATTATAGCCTAAATGCAACCTAAAAAAATGAAAGAAATAAGCTTGTACCTTTTGGGGGTAGGGAGTAGAAGAAGGTCGTTAGGGCAAGCTTCAAGTGGACCTAGATCACCACATCCGGCTACGCCTTATCTACGTTAACACTCTAGCGAGGCTCCTGTTGTCACAGGCATCTCAAGCTTTAAGAAGATAGGGGTTAAAAGGGTAGAGAGGCATCAAAATTAAAGAAGGAGGTGAAGTTCCTTATTTATAAACAAAAATGGAGGGGCCTTATTAACCTAGTGTTTTTGGTCGATCGGTGCTATGTATAATGGATTCAAGAATTTGACATGTATTAGAGTTCTATTAGTCATAGATTGCATGAAAGATCAAGTGATGTAAGTGATGGATCACCTGAAGAAATGGAGAGAAGATGGCGGGTTGCCATCTGTGATAGTGGTAGGTAACCTGGGAAGAAGAGCTGACCCAATGTTAACAAATGAACATCCCTAATTGGTCCATGTGGACCAACCAGAAAAATCAGGGAGTTAAATCCCTTATTAATTTGATATAAAATAAAAAATGATTTTATTAATTTTAGTATAAAACACAAAAAATGTTATTATTTTATCTAGTAATTTATTATAATTTTTATTTAATTTTAAAATTTAATTTATTAGATGTTAATATTTACACGAATACATAGAGGTATATTTATCTATATTTTTGGTATTGTATTTGTATTTTGTACTCTAGATTTATTGTTTTATATACATATTTTATATATTTATAACTTATTTAAATACATATTTAAATAATTTTATTTTATTTTTCTGATTTTATTTATATACGTATTGTATTTTATTTTATAGGTATAGTTTACCTATTTATTATAATACTTTATTTAATTTAATATATTTTAAGGATTTTATTATGTATTTATTATTTACATGTATTTCAAATAATATTTATAAGTGTATAAAAATATAAGAAAGTTAAAAATATAAAGGATAAATGTATTGAATATAATATACATGTATGTAGTACAAAAGGGACCAAAAAGTCAACTTTTGCATTCTAACTCCATTTTTAATGAAACCACCTTTACTAGATATACAATTAAATTTTATGAACAATAAATATGAGTTTGATTAATTTTGAGATTGTATGGAGAAGATACAACTTTGTTAAGTTTTCTTTATGGCATTTTGTTTTATGTCCCGGGCACAATATGAATTTATTTTGTGTTAAATAAATTTTGTATTTTTTTGCTTTTTTGTATAACATTCATGTTGAGGATTTTGTAATTAAAGGTATAAAAATAAGAAAATAAAATATGTGCCAAAATGAATTTATTGATGAATGAAAATTAGGGTTTTTGAGTGTGTTCTATATAGTTTCTCTATCATATGTCCCCCTACTTTATTCCTTGTCGACCAAGTCATCATGATGATTGGGTCTCGGGATCTAGCGTCATCCAATATCTTTCACACTTCATTCTTTTTCTTTTCGTTCCTTTATTCTTTTATTTTGAATTAAATACTAATATTTATACTATATTTCCAAGTCAATTATTCAGTGTTTTCTTGTACAAGTTAATGTTATATACATGCATTCAGATATGGATTTAAGGCCAAAATGAAAGAATAAAGGTGATGAAAAGATTCATCACCCCCCTATACATGCCTTTACTAGTCCCTAACAAACACTTATGATAATAAGTGCAGAAAAAGAAAATAAAGAGAAGAAAAAAGAAATAATTTGGAATATTTTACTTTTAAACTTGTCTTGATAGAATCAAAGTTTGGTGCTCAGTTAAGACCTCTGGATTCTTAGTGTGTTCGTAACCACATTAAGTTAGGAAGTGTGATAACACAACCCTTACGTTCCATATACCTCTATTCAGTTCAATTCACAGCTTGGTCAGAACCATCTTTTCAGTCGCATACTCTCGCAACCTTGAAATGACTGGACATGGTTTATCCCCTTTTGACTATGTTGAAATACTCTCGTTGTAATACAACCAAAATTGGACCTATCAGACACCGAGCAAAAATCTCCCCGAGGAGCGGCTCGATTTCAATTTATCCCGGATAAGTCCAAGGTTGAACTTAATGACTCAGAAGATTAGGGCTTTTAATCAGGATCTAAAATAGGTGAGAAGCTACTCTAAGAGATTATCTAGCTTAGGTGATGCAAGGAACAACATGAAATGCATGCATGAAATTTTTATGGAAATTTAAGATGCAACAAAATAGTGACATACATCCAAACAAACCTTAGGACCTAAATCATCAAGATACTCAAACCAATTAGGCTCCTGAAATTCTATTGTCAACAATGCTATCTAACAATCCTATGTCCAATACAACAAAGATCAAATTCACTATTGGTCTTAGTCAACAACACATATAGCAGTGTCATTCACATACAATTCTAATTTAACACCTTAATGCCCCATTAGTCAGGAACTGAACAATATAATGATTGTTAATAAAGCTTCTGAATGAGCCAATAAGTTCAAGCTAAATCAGGTTGTCAAATGATACAGTGGACCAATTAACCAAGCTAGATGTGAAGTAATTAACCAAATTCAATACTCCTAGATTTCACTAAATTTTAATTCATACTCAACAAGCAAAATCAAGAATCTAATTACATCACACCACGGAGCAAGATATTCTTCAAAACAAGACCAATTTCATTCGATTTGGATTAAGGATGCAAAGTAATTAAGCTTAAAAGTTAGGGGCCTATTTGCAAAGAAAGTCCAGCAAAATATAACAATAAGATCCAAACATGGATTGAAATGCAAATACAAAAGTCATTAGGGGCTAACATGCAATTTAAACCATGTGCGGGGATATAAAAACAATAATTAAAAGGTGATGGGCTTATCTAGCATATATTATAGGAGGACACATTCTCTGTGTGCACTGTGTAAGGACCTATCTGCAACTCTCCTAAATAGTAATCCATGTCTTACAGTTTACTCACGGTCATGTGAGCCGAGTCACATGGGAGTCGAGGCTCAGATGGAAGGTGGCTTGGAACACATAGCTTACCAAGAAGCTTCAAGGCTGGCTCGAACCGCCCAATCCTGAGGGGTGAAACGTCGCCTCGGGTCCAAGGCTGGGACTTAATCTCATCTGTTAGGTCGGATCAACACTAATCCAACGGCGTCTACAACTTAATCCTCCTCCATCTTGGCCGATGTCGGTGTGCTTCGAGCAGATATCCGGTAAGGGTAAAGAAGCTCCACTGTGGTCTAATGGCTCCCTTGAGGGTCCAAACACATCTGCGAAGGCATCGCGAAGGTGCTGGAGGTATGAGGAAGATCCAACGAGTTTGAGGTCAGAGAGTCGATGGCATGTTGTCCGAGGCGAAGAGCGAGGTCGGTGATGTGCTGCAAATTCCTGCCAATCAAAGAAACTCGAATACCTACAAGTGTTAGAGAATAGACGAGTGATAAATCTCGGATTTATCAGCTTAATTCATAATATTTATCTCTCTTACTTAAGTTAATAACAAAATTCATTGACTAATTAACACTAATTATTAACTTGTGGGTTGTATATAATTGATATAAATTGTCATATATTAATATAACTCTATTATGGTGTAATATTTTATGTATTTATTTATTATTGAAAAAATTAGAATAAAATTATATATAAATAAAATAACATAAAAGAAAATAAAAATATATAAAAGAAAAAATCAAAAGAATTTGTTCTATATTTTTTTATTAGTATTTAATTTTTAAACTATATACAAATGACTTCTGATCTCTTTGACTTCTACAATAAAGTGTAGATCTCATCGAGATCTATAACTTTCATGTTTACCATTTTTCTTGATTAAATTCCTAACTGAGTTATTTCTAATATTCTTTGATTTATCTCATTAATTCTTATTGGGCCACATGGCACCTTTAGATTGCACTACATGGACCATCTATTCAATAGCTAGCACCTTTAATTTTGGTCGTTGGATCCTTCTGATCAAGTGTGGTCTCTGTCGTTCATTGGTGCTCTTTTCTCATCCCTTTGATCTGATCTCAAGATCAGATCACAGCCTCTCATTCACACCACTTTTTCCTTTGTTGGATCAGATAACTAATCTGATCTCATCCATTTATACCAGCACCTCTCTCACAGCCATTGGATCCCCAGATCCAACGGCTCTCCTGTCTCTTCAATCCAGCCACCTCTACCAAACAACGCGACCTTTCATCCCCGCGCAACTTCTCCCAATTATGTCGGCCACCATATCCAACAACTTCTCTTGAAACCACCACCAATCCCTTCACCATTCTTCCCTAACCCTCCCCAACCTCCGTTCCTACCCTAACCCTAACCACCCAATCAATGGTGGTGATTGAAACCACCATGGAACTGACTTGAAACCTCCATGGCTTCTTCTTCAAATACACCATTACCACACCATGCTCCAGCTATCTGCCCCTTGTGAGAGTTTCTCTGACCTATCTTGACTCTTCAGTGATAAAGAGAGATATTGAGATTGAGCGAAGACAGGGCTAAAGCTCCAGTGAGATCCTTGGTTTTTTTTACACCAAGCTACAGTCCAATCCATGGATGTTTGAGCTTAGTTACTAAGAAAGGAACTTCAAGCGACGATTACGAAGTTTCAAGCTTCATTATTCAGCTTAAGATTCAACCACAAATACTTCATCTTCAACCTTCCATTCCAGGTAATGTTTTGAGCATTAGTTTATGTTATTGTTCTCATTTTTTTTACAGCTATATTACTTCCCTAATCTAAGATCAGAATCCGTAACCATCTCCACCCTCGATCCATCATCCACGCGTGACCTCCCTCGTGCTAAATCCACTTCTCCATGTATTTGTCCACCTCGATCTTTCTAGGCATCTTATTAGCCTATAATCCAATTATGGTTATTATCCTCCTCTTCACGTGAACCTCCATCTCATCTCATCAACAGTTCAATTAGATCGTATTTGGCTCGGGCTCTTCTTTTGTACTAACATTGTAGGGAATTGGAGCTCAATGGTCGAAGGTTGGATCCTATCTCTGGTCACCCATTTCTTCCCAGGCAGAGCTTTACCATCAGGCATTCACGCAACTTCCCTCATCATCCTCTGCTCACCCATGATCTCGCTAAGCCTTAAGGAAGGTCGCCAGACCCTTCGGCAGTGAAGAGGAGCCTGGAGGAGCATTATCTACCTCGTCGGAGGACAAGCTCTAGCTCTGCCGCGTGTAGAGGAGCGGAAGAACAAGAAGAAGCAGCAACTGTCGATCTCCCCATTTTGGACGAGATCCAACTGTTATAAATCAACCACATCACTAGCCTCAAGCAACGATTTACATCTGAGCCTCCATATCCGAACCAGTGGCCAAACCTTGAATGAAGCACATGATCAAGCCAAGTAGACCGAACCTCAGTGCCCAAGCCTAGACGAGTCACATTTTCTGTGCACATGATTGGAAAAATTACAACGCTTGTCCTTTAATTTCCTGATATTGCAGATGAGTCCTCCTGCCTGTGTGGAATTTGCATTAGATACCATGTGGGTTATTTTATTTGAATTTTAGTCCCTGTTTGTCATGATTTTTAATAAAAACTGGGAGTTTTTCTTAATTCATGCCCCTAGATTATTTATTGAATATCTTTTTATTTATAAATCCAATCAATGTGATATTGGTCTCGTTTGAAAGGTTGTTTGATGCTCTATCTTGTGATGTGATTTGTCTCTATTTTTAGTTTCAAAAAAATGCAAGAATTATTCTTTGTATTAAGTGCTCATTTATATCTTTTAATATCATTGAAAATGCACTCTTTCTGAACAATTGAATATGTTAGTCACTTTGATTTTAATGATCAATTGTTAATTATTTTTAATTATTATCATTAGGTCATTAGATGATTCAATCACTGGTTGAAATTATTAAGCATCAAAGTGAAATTAAAAGTTTAACTCATGTTGAGTAGATTTTGAGACTTAAATCACATTTTTGCCTAATTTACGCCTTAATTAATATTCAATCAATTCAGTATACTTTTGTGCTTAATCCAATTTATCTTTGTGTGTCTACTTGTGGTTGTCATATTCATGTTGATTGTGCATTATTGTTTGCATTTAATTTAGATAAATGTGTTAAAAATCTATCTTGTTGTGATTTTGCATCTGCTTATCATTAAGTCATAGAAATTGTTATGTAAAATATTTGATACTTAAAATTAATTAACAAATTTATTTGTCCTTGTGTTCGACCCTGGACTTCTTAGGTTAAGAATTAAAGCTGAGAACCTCATCACTGAGATTTTTCTTGGTCCTGTATGAGAAGGTAAGTGCTCGTGCTACAACGGGTCATTATTAATTCATGCATTTAGCGCTTCATCAATGAGGCAATGCATAATATTCATAGATGTAGTGGAGGTGAAATGGAGGATTGACGGAGATGTTAGACTTGAGCCCTAATGGGTTCTGATCCCCTTTGTATGGGGTTATAAAGGTTGACGTGGAGACGGTGACGGAGAAATGGAGAGAAGACGAGGGTATCTACACGAAGAGGTCGGTTGTGTGACAAAGCTAAAGGTGTGAATGAAGTGCGGTGATGATGTGTAGATGTGTTGCCATAAAATGAAGAAACAAGAATAGAACAAAGAACGAAGAATTGGAGCTTACCTGCGGAAGAAGGAGAAGGGCATTGATGGAAGAAGGTGGAGCCTAGGGATGAGCTTGAAGCTCTAGGTCGTCGTGTGAGAACTTGGCCAAGGTTCGAGCTCTAACATTACCTGAAGGGAGTTGTAGCTTGGTTGAAAATCAAGGATCACGCCGACAACGAAAAGCTCTATCATCGCTTGCCTTCTCTCATTCTTCCTATCACGAAGAAGGAGGGAACAACTCAGAGATGTTACACGCACATGTGGATGGCATGAATTCGCATCGGAGGAGGAATATTTGAAGGAACGGGGAGCTGTTCAAGGTAAAGAGCGTGAAGGATGAACTGCCCTCTCACTGACCGGTGGTTGCCCTATGGCTAGGTCCATGGGGGCAAGTGATGAAGAGGGAAGATGGGTCAACGACGAGGAGTGATTAGCTGATGGGGAAGGTAGTCAGTGTCGTGGGGAAAATGGGTCGAAGAACGGGCGGTTGCAAGTTTGAACGGGAAGGGCCGCAGGTTAGAGGTTGACGATGTAGCTCTCTTGTTGGATCAAGCGATCCAATGGCCGAGATCGAGGTGCGTATGGGCGGGCCTGATCTGATTTGGTGAGCAGATCAACGGCAGGGGCAAAGCATTAAGGAGCAGCTCAGATCAAATCGATCTGAGCATATGGATGGCAATGAAGATACGCGGTGTCTAATGAAGGGTCGGGCTGCGTGGCAGCTCCAGACAGCACCACATGTCCCAACGAGAAATTAAGAAAAAAAGAAAATAAATAAATAAAATAAAATAACTACAAGCCAAATTAAGAAAAAAGATAAAACATGAAAGTTGTAGATCTCGATGAGATCAACAAGTTTTATTTGAACAAAAAGTCGAAATAAGTCATATGTACGAGAAAATATTTTTGGAATTATTTTTTAAGGATTAAAAATACTTGATTTTAATTCTTTTGTCATTTTTTGTATTTTTGATTTCTTTTTAATGCCAAAATAAATATATACAATAATTATCATTTTTTTTGAAATTTCTAATAAGTGAGAAAATAAAGAACAATGTTAATGTTAAAAAATAGAATAATTATGGTTAGTTATATACAATAAATTAGTTGTCTATATTAGATAGTTAATGTTAGATTTTATCGAATAGTCTAAGCAAAGAGGATAATTAATGAGAAATAATATGCTGACTCACAGATTCACCATCCCCTTGTACTTAAACTATGCTAGTCCTCGATCAAAACAATGATTGGGTTGGATTAATCTCGGATTGTGCATGTAACTTTTCAAGACTTGATTCATCAAGTACCCTTACTTTTAGTGATCCTAAAATTCTAAGTTGAACCAAACTCTAGTCAGAAGGAATCCAACTTCTCTAATTATCAGACTCTCTCTAAATCTACATATAATATAAGGATATGACAATTAGAGTGTATCGCATTTCATGTGAGTAGAGTTAAAGTGTCACCCAATGTCCTGATCCAAGAGACTATCTTGAAGACCCAATCCTCAAGAGTCGATTCAATGTGTCTAATTAGAACCCTTCATATCATCCATAAGACTCTTGAGATAGTGGTGTGACTAGAAACCTTGCACTTAACACTTAGCTAAAATATAGATAGATTGTTGAAAAATGTTGGAGTCTAATTTGGGACGATGCTAGGCCACTTTATCAAGGGTGGATCAGGAACCATTCTTGGGGATTGGCAAAACCGGTACTCTAACCCACTTCTTTTGGTAACAATTATATCTAAAGACTGGAAACTGGACTGAGACAATGCTTCGGATGAGGAATGGTCTGCTGGCGTAACGTTTTCCAAGACCCCAAAACATGGGTAGACCAAAAGATACTATATCCATCGGGGCACAAACAAGAATGCAGAGAAATGCAAAGTCAACAAAAACATCCAAAAAGAAGAATCCCACACAAAAAATTCCACAAAAACCGAGCTTTAGAAAAAAAGCCTACTTCTTGGCGAAGCCTTGGTTATACTGATCGAGATTCACAGGGGAACGAAGACTACATTGGCTCATTCTCACTTCTTTTCCATTTCTTCTAGCTTCTCCCACTTTTGGTTGTAAAGTCTGGCAACACTTGATCTTAGAAGGAAATATCTGTCTCCACGAGGATGAGTTACTAGATGAGCATGCTCTTTTATAGTTCATTGGTTTGTCTGGAAAGAGTTGAAAAATTCACACACATGGTTCTATCATTTCAAGATTGTAAGAGTATGTGACTGAGAGGTTTGTTCTAACAAGGCTGTGAAGAGAACTGAATAATATAATTACATAACCTAAGGGATGTTGTGTCACAATTCCTAACCTTAGTGCAGTTCCGAACACACCAAGAATCCAAAGGTCTTAATTGAGCTCCAAACTTTTACTTTATCAAGACAAGTTTAAAAGTAAAAAATTGTTCCAAGTTTTTTCTTTTTCGTTTCTTTTTCTCCTTTTTCTGTACTTATAGGCATAAGTGTTTGCTGGGGACTAGCAAAAGCAAGTATAGGGGGGTAATGAATCCTTATTTAGTTGCCTTTATTCTTTCATTTTGGACTTAAATCCCTATCTAAATGCATTTGTGGAAAATAGCACTCAATAAATCAACTAAAATGTTGTGTAACATATTGTATAAATATTGTATTTAATTCCGAAATAAAAGAATAAACAAATAAAAGAAAAAGAACAAAGTGTTAAAGACATTGAGTGACCCTAGAGCCTGAGATCCAGTCATCATTATGACTTGGTCGACATGGCATAAAGTATGGGGAGATAGGGTAGAGAAATTGTACAGAAAACCACACACAAAACTCCAATTTATTTTGCCCAATAATTGCATTTTGAGATCAATTTTATATTATTATTTTTATACCTCAAATCAATAAACTCTATATATGAATATTGTAGATAAAAATACAAAGAAAAATACAAAATTAATTTCAATAAAAAATAATGCATAGTGTACTCGGGACACACGAAATAAAAAGCCACAAAGAAAGCTTTGCAGACCTGTATCTTCTCCATACATATTCAAAATTGATCAAACTCACATTTATTATTCATAAAATAAAATTAGCTATTTAATGAAGGTAGTTTCATTTAATTTGGAGTTAAGATGCAAAAGTTAGGTTTTGGGCCCTTATTGTGCAATATACTTGTATATTATATTCAATATATTTATTCTTTACATTTTTCACATCTTTATATTTTTATATTATTGTAAATATTTTTTAAAATATATTTACATAATTAAATTAAAATAAAAGTATTAAAAATAAAATAAAATAAATAATATACTTCAATATATAAGTAAAGTAAACTATAATACACCTATAAGATTTATGCTTATAATTAATTAAGTATATAAATAAGCTCAAAAAATTAAAGTAAAAATACTTAAATATGCATCTAAATAACTTATAACTATATAAAATACATGTCTATAATAGTAATATACAAATACAAATTAAAAATAAAATATACACAATACTGGTATATTTACCTATATATCTAAATAAAAACAGGCATAAAATACTACATAAAATTATATTTTTTTAATGTTTTAACCAAAAATTAATTAATTCATCTATTAATTTATATTAAATTTACAAATAATTTCATCATTGGAATTTTCTAGTTCAGAGACATGAAAAAGTTGACTTCAATCAAATGTACATCTGTCTTCAACTGTCCTATCAGAATCAAGAGCCGGTCCCCTTTCTCCAATTTCTCATGACACACCCTCACCTCTATCTCTCTCGAGCCTTTTGCCATTCTGATCCCCACACATCTGCTACCCTCACCGAGCCCATTCCTTTTACCTACTCCTCCTTCTCCGCATGCAAACTCGCCTTGAATCCAGCTATTTACTTCGCCTATAAAAGAACCCTATCTACCTTTTTTTGTCGATTGATCAATCTTCCATGGTTCTTATCCCCTCAAACCCTTGGTGCAGTCGTTGTCTTGTGATAGGAGGAACCTCAGCTAGTCTGTAGTAAGGAGGAAGCACGGAGGAGAAGATCCGCCATCATTCTTCTTCCCCACTATATATAAGCCAGCAAGATAGACCTCTCGATTTAGGTAATGGACAAGCAAAAGCTCGAGCAATCAGGGTAGGGTCAAAAAGAGAAGACATCACTCTTTCCCTCCTCTCTCTCTCTTGCACAAGGAATAGGTTCTTGCGGTGCGGAGTTCGCCCCTCTGGAAGTTCTGCCTCCTTGGTCCATGACCAAGTCGATGCCTAGATCTACTATTCTTGGTAATCCTTAGGCTTAGGTTTCATTTCCCATTTTTAACTTTTGTTTTCACTGTTTAATTTAGGAGTAATTTAAAACCTCCTATTGACCTGGAGGAGGATTAATTTAAAACCTCCTATTGAGCGAGAGCTCGAGCTCCCGTCCAAAATCATTGTGCTCTCGACCGTATCACGCCTCATTTTCCACGCCATTCGCTTCCCCTACTTCTTCTCCATCGTTTCTCTCATGGAATCAACCCATGTACGCTATGGATCTGAGGAATCGAGCTCCTTCCATCACCCTCCATTATTTCACCGTTCATCCATTTCCACTACCTTGCTGCTTCATCTACTGGCCGAGGAACTCCTCCTCGAGCGTGGAATTTTTTGGTGCAAGAAGTAGGTTGTGAAGACCCATCTGGAGCCGAGTAGAGCTTCTGGAGATACTCCATGTCACAAGAACAAAGCAAAGCCCTAGATCCCATTCGAGACCACCTAGATCTCATCAGAGACAACCTATAGATGCGGAGGAAACCTAGGAACCCACAGCCATTGTCGAATCAAGAGGTCGTCGGAGTAAGGAGAGAAGCCCAATCGAAAGAGCTCTCGCAAGTTGTTCTTCATGTTCTTATTGGTACGCCAGATCCGTCGGATCGAGGTGCACATCTAGATTCTACGTGAACCATTGTATCTCAACGAAATGATGCGCTCATCGATTGCACGATTGTCTTAAGTGGGACACGTGGATCACTCAACGCCGCCCCATGAATTGTGCTTTTGGTGTAATTTACAGGAATCCCTCCACCTTTGTAATATTTAAATATCCCTATAAATAATTAAATTAGACTTGGCTTTTGTGTAAATTTACAAAGAAACTCATGTACGTATTGAATATTACATTTGAGCCCACTACCTAGTCATGTCACGTGGCCCCCACGTGAGTGGTCAAATTGCATGTAAATCCTGTCGGGTTTTAATTTTTCAGTTTAGTATAAAAATTTCTAATTAACATTTAAAACTTCTGGGTATTTTACACAGAGCTCCTCAACTTTTATTTTTATTGTATAAATACCACTACCAGCTTGTATATTTTTATTTATGGTTTTTATTTTTGTATAAATAGTTCTCGTGCTTCAAAAATTATGCAAAAATAGGATGCTAGATTGTATTCTCATCCACGCCATATATTTTATTTACCATATTTCTCACATTTTCTTATTATTAAAAATCAAAAGGAGCCTTTTTATTCCCTTTTTAGTGTGAAAAATATAAAAAATTATAAAAATTCTTTACAATTTTCAAAAAAATAGGTACTATTTATTACTATATTTTATCAATACAGACCAAGAATCACAAAAAATATCAAAATAAAAACTTAAAATGTGAAAACCCTCTCTAACACTAAAAAAATTAGAAAATATTATCGAAAATTCCAAAAAAATAGTTTTTATCTTATAATTTTATATTTACATATTACTACATATTAAAAATAGTTTTGAGAAATTATGGACTTATTTTATATTTTAAATCTCAAAAATAGTTTGACCTATTTATCTATTCCTTGATTTGGACTTTTTTTAATTTTAAAAATAAATTAAAATTATAAAAATTACAAAAAAAAATCACAAAAATAGAACAACATTTAAAAACACAAAACATTTTATTTTATAATTTTTTATTTTATGTAGCTATATTTATAAATAGAATACAATATATTGTATCTATATACATATATATAGTCATATATATTTATTATTATTATTAATTATTATAAATACTATAAATATATTTTATACGAGTAAAAAATATAAAGGACTAATTTTATTTGTATTTACTGATGTTTTACATTTATTATTATATATTATATATATAGCTTGTATTATATATATTATCACATAGAGTGATATATATACACTTATTATATATTAAAAGGAAAAAGAAATTAAAAATCAAAAAATATAAAATAAAATAAAATTGAAAATATAAATATAAATATAAATATAAAAAACATAAAAATTAAATAATTAAAAACCCACAAAAATATTAAGTACATAACAGATAAATATATACATACATACATTATTTAGCAATAAATAATACTCTTATACCCGTCTATTCCTTGTGTTCGACACCCTACATGTACTTGACCACTATACACATTTAATTGTAGGGTTATAATAAATTTTGACTCCACTTTGCATTGCAATTATTTGATTATTTAGGTTGTGGGTTCATTGTTGAGAATTCATTGTGTCATGTCCGATCACCTCAGTGACTTTGGTCCTGCCTTATGAGACCATATGACCTCTCTACGACAGTCTCTTGGATATTTCAAGTACGCACCGATATTGTGGGGCGATATCTTCTTTAAGGATAGTCCACTACATGGACGCTTCGGTAATTTCTAATTTAATCTGTTTACCGTTTTATTTGCCACAATTTGTTTATTACTTTACCTTTCCCGGATCTCGCCCTAGTATATTGTTCTGCATATTAAATCGGTTCCTGCTTGTATTTTGTAATTGGACCCTGAATCGGAAATGCATGGTTGTATGTTTATTAATATGTAATGCTTTTATGTTGATTTGTATGGATCCGGATTATTGTTCTTCAATACATACTATGTCGAATCTTGTATTAACATTTCCATTATAATGTGACGGCAAATCTGAATGGATTTCAATGACACCATTTAGACATCAATGATTCAAATTTATATGGATTGGATCTCAATTCGTAAAATCAAATCAAATTCCAAAAAGTTGGAAATTCGTATTAAAGAGTTCATCTATAGTACTCTTTTACCATGTGAAACCCCCAACATCTTCACATAGTCATAGAGAACTCGCACCTCTCTCTACATCTACCGCTTCATTGCAATTATAAGCACTTATTGCAAAGAAAAGAAATGTATGCAATGAATCGTATGCAAATATACGAGCTAAAGTAATAGGAACAAAATCAATTGAATTATTCTATAAGTAGATACGACTTTAATTCAAACAAACTAGTTTATATATGGATGGCATATCTAAATTAAATTGTTATCCTAACATGTCTATTTAAAGCCCGTGGTCTACACCATCTCAAAAAGAGGATCCCGTTGCTGACAAGTGCCATATAAATTACTTGGATGTGATTAGGTGCACTGCATTGGAAAAACTGCCCTTTCAATGTATTCATCCAAATTAACCATGAGGTGAACATCAGTTGTGGGGTGTTTTCCCTTGCAGGGCATCTACATTCCTTAATTATCCTAGTAGGACATTTGATTTCGGAATTTCTCTTTCAAGACATTGATCGATGGACGGTCCGTCGATCGATAATCTATTTGCCGATCAAATATATTCTCTGACATTTTCAGCAAATCATTCATCGATCGGCGAATGATTCACCATTTGAATTTGATACATATATATTATTAAGGGAACAATGGGGCCGTCCTTAGGAAAATCTACAGAAGTATTTTCCAAAAAAAAATAAAAAAATGGGAAATATGGGAGTCAAGTTAGCCCCCTAGGAGACGGTCTCATTTTACCCTATTATTTTTAGAAAATACTGTCATGTATTTTCATAACTATATCCTTCTAATATTCCACAATATTGTAATCAGAAATAAATAATCCTATACCCTCCATCGAGAATATGTAATTTTAACCTTACAATTGTTGTAATCGACATGTTCTGGATGGAAGGCATATAAGTCTCTGCTTCAAACAAAATTGTAATGACATATTATAGGGATATACTAATGACAAAATATGATGATATTTTTTCAAAAATGATCGTCGAAATATGTGGCTGGAGCAACCAACGGACAGACCCATTAAACCCAAAGTATAGACATATATATTATACTATGTTACTAAATGCATGTAAAGCATAAATATATATATTATAATATATGAGAAGTGGGTAAATGATTAACCATTTGTCGATCGGCGAATGATTCATGGTTTTCCCATTTCCCATATATTATAATATATATATGTAAGTAATATATATACAAACTTTACATATATTTATTATATATATGTTCAAATTCAAACGACAAATTATTTATCATTGGTAAATGGTTTCTTAAAAATATCAAAAAAATACATTAATCTGCAAACTATTTGTCAATTAGTAAACCGTTGACGGATCGAAAATGAAATGTCCAACATTTGAGGAACGAAGATACCCTGCCACCTATAACAAACCGGAAAATTCCAAAATCACTCCAACCGTTGACTAGAAGCTTCCATTCCACGACACCATCTTCACACGTGTTCAAAGGCAAACCCACAAAGCAAACCAATCCGCTTCCTATGCGCGGGTGATCACTGTCACGTGGCTGTCTGCCACCTGTAACACCGGATCCTATATATTTGTGCCCCCGAACGCACCCCATCCAATCCAAGCTCGCTCCTCACTGCTCCCTCCAACCACATCTTTCTCCAGCAGCAGCAGCAAGCAGCCGCGATGGTATTCCCCGCATCTGGAATAAGCACCGAGCAGGAAAACGCCATCATCGTCTCCACGCTCGTCCACGTACTCTCCGGAAGCTCCGCACTCCCTGCCTTCTTCCTCCCGGACCCCGTTCGCCCCGAAACTTGCCACCACTGCGGCATCGGGGGCTGTCTCGGCTGCGACGTATTCGAGAATGCAAAGGACACCAAGCTTGGGGCGACGAAGAAGAGGATGAAGAAGAATTACAGGGGTGTGAGGCAGAGACCTTGGGGGAAGTGGGCAGCCGAGATACGCGACCCACGACGGGCAGTGCGCGTGTGGCTCGGAACTTTCGAATCAGCAGAGGCTGCCGCTCAGGCTTATGACCGTGCTGCAATCGAGTTTCGCGGCGCTCGGGCGAAGCTCAACTTCCCGTTTTCAGAGCAGATGGACGGCAGCGCAGCCACGACCTCAGTCGATGCGATCACAAACAATGTAGACTCCTATTTGTCCTGCGCTCCGTCTCCGGTGGTGACGGTGCCGCAACAGGTGACCGGACACTTGTCTTTCATGGCAAAGAAGGAAGACGGATCCGAAGTGATAGACGAGGAGTTGACCATGATGACGAACGATGGATTCTGGGACGGACTGCAGGAGCTCGAGGATCTCTAGAATTAGACGTCACTTATTCTTTGCATATCTCACCTGTGGGGCTTATGAGTTTTTTTTGTCTTAAATCAGCCCGTTGAATTTAATTAAATTGTCATGTTGTTTGCAGTCCTTTGCACAAACTGTTTACTGCTTCTGTCTTATTTATATTATTAAACACTGCATGAGAGACTTCAGATGGAATTTCAATAAAAGGTTCAAAAAGCAGCCATGTTGAGCTGGTGATGCATATCATTATCACATGAAAATTAACTAGGGATATTGACTTAGATAAGTGACAATGGGTGAGTTTGTAAATTCACGCATTCTTTTTTGATCGAACTGAGATTTTTATGCAGAGGGATGTTAGATATTAAAGTGGACTGTGATTGCAAAATTGCGTAGAGTTGGAGAATAATTTGCATCATGTTTTATGAGAAGAGCAGAGTGATAATGGAAGGCCAATATAAATATGTTAACCGATATCACTGTTTATCGTTAGTGTCGTTAACTATATAAATGTCTAGATAGGTTATCCTATGTCAGCATTCATGTTGATAATGTCTTGAATCCTAATTATCTGATTCAGGTTGAAAAACCGTCGTATGCATCCTCTCTTGTCATATAATACCTTAACAAGACAGAGGTCTCGTTGAAATACTTTAAGATCAAGGCTCTGTTTCCTATATATTCTCTTCTTCTTCACATAGTGAAAACCAATCGTGACTACTCATGGATGTACCCTATTTACGGACAAACCTTGTAAATCTGTGTGTCTTCATGCTTACGTGATTGATCTTGTTTGTGCATGCTTCCACGATTCACAACTATATAAATTAATGATTAGTTTGACATGGTTATGTAATCTAGTTGGTTCAATTGACTTCCAGTTGATCACTCAGCTATATAGATGTTTATTGAGGTTCAATCTAGTTTATAAAAATAAAAACCCACGAATCACTATCTTAACCATTCATTTTTTTTACGATGGATAGCAATCCCCATCCTCTATTCCCCTACTCTTTAATTTTTATAACACATTTCCTGGCACTTTCCATGCTTTCTTCATATAGCTTTCATCTCTCCCTTATTGACCTCCAATGTCCACCTCCAACGAACTCCTCCAGGCAATCATTTTCTCTCTGACGTGCTCCCCTGCATGAGAGCTTAATACATAGATTTAGTGAATACAACATTCGACATTTGATGGAGATTATTCCATAATTTATAGAGATGTTGTAATTTTGTTAATTTATATTAATAATAAGAATTAGTATATGTTAATCCTAAACGAAAAGTTGATATTCAATGTCTAAAAGATATTAAAACATAGTTGATGGAATCTTCAAAGCTATCTTGAACTTCCGCGCATTGCCTTCTCAACCCTCTCTACTAGTATGGTCCACCGTCAAGTCTAACCCTTTGTCATCTTACTCGTAGCATTTCTCTGCAATCAGCTCTTGCATGCTCCCTCTGCGCCTCAGATGCAAGAAGCTAGCTTGTGATGCTAAGCCATGTCTTCGCCTTCAGTAGGGGAATGGAGTGAGGATCAGCTAGAGCTCGAAGGCATTTGAAGCCTCTAGTCAACTTTCATATTATATCATTGATAAGAGAAACAACGGGAGTGCGGAACTAGCACCTACGACTACTAGTAGGCCTACTTTCGACCTCTTCTTATATAAGAAGTTTGATATGTCAGGACGGAGGACAAAGCAATTATCTCAACCTCCCACATCACGCTCATTGCTTTTGCATTCCACTTCCTCCTAAGGATTAGAATGTTAATATACATGTTATTGATGACAAGTATTTGTTCTGTTGTTCTTAACAAGGCAAGAACACCAATCGTTGTTTTGATCAAATCCTTAACCAACCAACAATGAACACACAATCTAGATAAATCAATCAAGTGAGTGTGAGTAAAAAATAATTATAACTCTACAATAGTGTGTATAGGTGTAAGTGCGGTAGAGTGTCGACCTCAAGGAAGTGAATGAGGATAGACAGAAATAATATTAATTATTGCTAATTGATAATCGGGAGAAATGAAGGAGGGTCGCACGGTTTCACAAGGCGAAATCACAGTCGATGAGTTGACCACTCAATAAGTCCCAATTAGTCAGCAACTAACCCACAACAATACAAAATCAATGAACAGCAAAAATGTGGAATTAAAAATTACTTTTCTCTACCATAAAATGCATAGCAAGCAAGCATGTAGGGGTCGAACCACAAAGAGAAAAATAGGTAGCCTATGTTTATTTATCTACAACCAAGTCATTCTTCATGTATATACATAGGTCTTTTGTGGGTTTTTAATTTTATATATTTTTTGTATTTTTTTGTTATATATATATATACTTTTTTATTTTTTATTTTATATTTTTTAGATTTTTATATTTCTTTCTATTTTAAGTATATAAGCTATATACTTAAATATTTATGTGGATATATACAATATAAGGTATATATAAGTACTATAGATATAAAAATACGTAAAAATACTCAAAATACAGTAAATACGATATTTTTCTTTTTTCTATTTTTCTAATTTTTGTGATTTTTCGGGAATTTTTACTATTTTTTATGTATTTTAAAGTAAAAAATATCCCTAATAAGGAATTAATTAATAATCTGAAATTGATTTGGATGTTAAAAAAATAATAAATAGGTCCTAAAATTACCCAAATCAATTTAATATATAAATATTTATATAAAGAAAATAATAAAACAGAAAAACTTATTTTTGGAATTTTAGAAGATTTTTTAGATTTGTATAAAAGATTTTGGGGTTTTTCGATTTTTAAGCCTTTTGTTTTCCCTTTTTAGTTATTTTTGGTATGTAATTAAAATAGGATAAAATATACTATATATAATTTTTTTGGAATTTTTAGACACATTTTTCTATTTTTTGGTATTTTCTAATTCAGATAGAGAATTAATAGTGCTCATTCAATTTTTAATAATAGAAAAAATAAAAAAATGCCAAATAAAATATGGGTGTTAATGAAGAATTTAACCCTACTTTTGTTGGATTTTTAGGAGCACATTAGTTATATTTAGTAAATAAAGCAAAAGCATAAAAATATGAATCCTAGCAGGGGCATATTTGCAAATAAAATAAATATCAGAGATGCATATGCAAATAACCTAGAAATATACAAAATTATTTATATTTACTGAACTAATATACACTTATAAAAATATCAGGGCAAACATTGAAATTTACCCACTCACGTGGGACTACACGTGAGTGGTTCTAGGAGGGGTAGAAGTGTAAATACATTGAAGTCCAGGGGCCTTCCAGTAATTTTTTACAAATATGTACAATATAATTCAAATTTTATTGGACTAAATAAAAATACAAAAATTTGTAGGGGAGTCCCTACAATTTCGCCACTTCACGTGGCCCGCCACGTGAGGTGACGTTGAATGGAATCATATGTAAATACAGTAAATACAAGGGTTTTTTGCAAAATTTCCAGTTTATTTTACATTTGACTTTTTATTTATTGGTCTAGATCATAAATACAAAAAAGGGGTACATATATGGCAATTTACCCCTAAGTGCATGCAATCGAATGGTTGTTTGGCTTCCACTCGAACACATGTCGACACGTGGACGGGCGATGACGCTTCGCCACTGGACGGTGAAGATTAGATCTCCAAGAGAGATCTGATGGCTCTGAGAGCTTTGCATCCAACGATTGTGGTGTGATCTGGAGCGGCAAGCGGATCGAACGGTGGAAAAGCGGCCTGGAAGAACAGGTCAAGAACTCGCATGGGGTAAGCTTCGATCCAACCTCCTGGGCTGCTCCGGCCTCGAGGAGGCTCAGACTAGGGGCAAAGTGGAACTCTTGCTCCTCCGTAACAGATGATACCCTCTGGAGGTATGCCAGAGCACAGATCGCGGTGGATGGGCTTCCGAAAAAAGAGTACTCCAGGTACCTCGGTTCTTCAGCAAAAACTGCCACGATTGTGGCTTTCACGCGTAGGCTCCTATAGGGTTAGCACAAGTACAAAAAAAGAAGGTGACATGCATGTTTGGGAGGTGGAATGGCATGGAGTGGGTCGGGCGGAGGTCTCCGATGAGGGTGGCGGCGGTAGAGACCCGATCTCCAGATCAGGTTCGATCAAGGTGAGTGACAATATGTGGGATGATCAGAAGGCGACACAGATAGATATGGAGGTGATCAAAATGGCGGGGAGCGAATGAGTGAGCACAGAGGAACTCACCGGAGCTCAACTCCGGTGAACTTTGCGATCCACCTATTACGGTAATTTAACTAGCTAGAACCTAAACTAAGAAATGGAAATTAAAGCTACCACTAAATACGATTAGAAAAGGCAAAGAAGAACAACTCCTATACATGGGGATCGCCCAGGGAGCAGGGTTGTCGGAGTTGGTGGCCGTGGTTGCACCCCATCCTCCTGGGGCTCAGTCCGACCGCGAGGAGATGCCTCCTGTCATGAGGAACTCGATTAGGATCAAGACCAGGACTCCTAGACTCTAAATGGTGACCAAATTTGAGGAGGAGATGGAGGCCTTTTATTTATGAAACATGCGAGCACTCTTATTTGTTCGGGCGAAATCAACGAATCGATGTTGTGTACAATGGATTAGAGGGCTCTGCATGTACGTATAATGATCAATGATAATTTTTGCTGAAGGAAGCGATTGCGATGGATGGAGGGAGCGATCGGGAAAAAAGGCGAAAAATGCGGGGATAGACATGCGTGTCAACTCGAGAGGCACGGGGAGATTTGACTGGCTGTCAACACTCGACCTGACGTGATTGGTCCACGTCAGGTCGCTACAAGACAAAAATTGAAATTTCTTTTGAAATTAATTATTTATAAATAGTAAATGATTTTTTTATTAATTTTCGATTATAAAATAATTTTTTTATTTTTTAATGTAGTATTTTATTATGATTTTTATTTATTTTTTGATGTTATTTATTAGTAACTTATTTTTAATGGTGTATTTAGGTATATTTACCTATATTTTGACTATCTTATTTTTATTTTGCATTTTTTATTTTTTTATTTTATTCTTTATTTTTTATATATTTATAAATTATTTGTAGATGTAGAAATATATATTTTTTTTATTTTTATGATATAATTTGTACACTTAGATATGTATAGCTCATAGGTAAATTTATATGTACTTTACCTATGTTTCATATACATTTTATTTGTTTGATTCATTTTCTTTTGTTTTATTTTATCTTTGTATTTTTAATATAATATAAACAATATTTACAATATTATAAAAATATATATGAATAAAGAATAAAAGAATAGTATTCCCTTTTATTTATATACATGTATAACTACAGGTATTTTACCTATATATTTATAGACTTATTTTAGTTTGTATTTTCTTTTTTGGTTTTTTTTAGTTTCAATATGCAAATATGTTATAAATGATGTTTACAAAATTATAGAAATATAAATTTGTAAAAAATAATAAAGAATGAATAAATTGAATATTTTAATTGGCTATGATGTACAATAGGGGTCCAAAATCTAACTTTCACAATGTGACTCCAAAAAAATGAAAGCACCTCCATTAAATAGCTTGTGAAAAGTAATATACAATTGAAGGTGATTTTGATATGTTTTGAGTTTTTATTTGAAAGATATGGGTCTGTGAAGTTAGATTTTTGGCTTTTTATTTTTTTGTAAAATGAACATTATGTATTATTTTTGCATAAACTCAATTTTGTATTTTTATTTACATCATTATCTACAACTTTCATGTTCAAAGTTTCTTTATTTGATGTATAAATAAAAAAGAATAAAATAGGTGTCAAAAATGAATAGATAAAGAATAAATAAATTGGGTTTTTATTTTATTTTTGGCCCTTATCTCCCCCTACTTTTTCCTTGTCGACCAACTCAATTCTTGACTGGGTCTCAGGGTTTAACTAGGATTATAAAATATCTTTAGTATTTTATTCTTTTTATTTTCTTCTCTTTATTCTATAATTTTGGCATTTAAAAACAACATTATAAACATAATAAATGCAATAAATCATGAATGCTATTTTATACAAATTAATGCTATTTACATGCATTAGCTGGGGTTTTTAAGGCCAAAATGATAGAATAAAGGTGATGAAATGGAGATTCATCACCCCCCATACTTGCCTTTGTTAGTCCCTAACAAACACTTATGCAATAAGTACAAACAGAATAAAGAAGAAAAGAAAAAGAAAGAATAAATGGAATTGATTTCAATTATTAAACTTGTCTTTACAAAATCAAACTTTGGATCTCTGATTAGACCTTGATGTGAGAATGTGTGTGGAACCTGGTCAGGAACCAAATTTAAAACACAACAACCTTCGAGAGTCACAGGACTCGGTTCAAACAACCTCAATAGCCAAGTTAGAACTAACCTACACTATATGCAAACTCTTATGATTAAGAAGCTGACTTGTACAATGTAAGTGATAGTGGCTCTCTCCAATTGAAATGACAAAGGAATCGACTTCTCCAGAATGACAATCCAATGATTCCCCAATCCAGCTACTCTTTTCTCGAGGAGCGGGGTATTCCCTTCTAAGTTCAAGTGGCATCCGACTCAAGAGGAGGGGGTGAAGAGAAGAATGGATGGTAGCCAATGTAGCTACCTATCCGAGATGCATGACCAGTGTAGTCAAGTCATCCAGTTGTAGGCTCACATGGTATAACTTTGATGCTCAAGCTTGCTTATTTCCTGTACAACATATATACACACTCCGGCAGGCATTTTATTGACAATCAGGCCTGTCCACTTTTTTGGAGTTTCATTTTCAATATCCTATTTACAACAGCATTTACATAAGGAGTTTTTCCTCTTGAGCCAGAAGACTATCCCTCTTTTGAAGCTTTATTGCAACCCACACTCTCCTGTCTTTAGACCTCATGGCAACTGGATCGGGTTGGGGTGCACTTCCCTCCCTAGATGAGGACGAATGTTTCAACTCGTGTGCGTCTCAAATCAAAAAATCCCTTCTCCTCACCACTCCAACTGAGTTGAGCTAAGTTAAAGGTGCAAGTGTCCAAGTTAGTTCACGACCGACAAGAGTCATGTGTGTGTCTCGAAAAGTTCTAGTTAGTCAGTTGAGTTGACTTGAACCCAACCCTTAGTCTCAAAGAATTAAGTCTGAATCGACCTGAAGTACCTTAAATCTAGTTCCCAAAAGGTTCTAGTGCAGTTAGGAGTGGTGAGGTCTGAAAAAGAAGTGAAAAAGAAAGAAAAAGAAAAAGAGGAAGAGGATGTACATGGATCAAGGTTGACTTATTAAATTTTCCTTCATTAAATTGAAATATGGAGCTCGATCAGATCTTTGGATTATTAATGTGTCGGAACCTTATTTGGACTTAAGCCTAAAACTCAACAGCCTCCAAGTTCCACCAATCTATGGGCAAGACTCCTCAATAAACCAGATCAGAACAAGTCTACATACACAAACTCTAATGACCATGAATCTTTCCTTGCGGTGTAGGTGATATGTGGCTCCCCACCTCAGAAGTAACAAAGAAACAACCTCCCTCAACCTGGTAACTCTAATGCCTCAGTCTAGCAGCTCTTTCCTCGAGAAACGGGGTATTCCCTTCTAAGTTCAAGTGCAACCGGCTCAAGAAGAGGGGGTAGAAGTATAGAGTTTTGGAAGCTTAGCCAGTGTAGCTAAGTCTCCCGCTGCAAGCTTCATGAGATGTAACATGGATACCATAAGCTTTTGCTTGATACTCCGGTGGGGTTATTAAATTTTCAATCCGACCCACCACTTTTTTGGAGTTCTTTTTGTATTTTTGCATTTTTTTTTCAAGAACTTCTGTACAACATATCTACATGGTGCAGCATATAAGAAATTTCCCCTTGAGCCAGTAGACTATCCCTCTTTTGAAGCTTTATTGCAACCCACAGCTTCTGTCTTTAGCTTTCAACACCACTAGACCAAGTTGAGGTGCACTTCCTTCACTATAAGAAGAAGAGAGGTTCCGCCTAGAAGTACTACCCTCATATGCTACCCCAAGCCAAAGGAAACTGCCTCCTCACCACCTCATCCGTGGAGAGCCATGTGTAAAGTGCAAGTGCAAGTGAAGCCATTGTCTCTGAGAGTCATGCGTGTGTTGTTAAGTGCTCTACTTAGGCTCATCAAGATGACATATGCTCATAGCCTAGTGGACTCAAAGAATTAAGTCCTTATGGACCTGAAAAGCCTTAACCCTAAGTCCTACAAGGTTCCTCTTGAAGTTAAGTGAATTAAGATCTTGTTCAAGCTCCATTTCTCAATTTAATTCCAGGCTTAGTTTAAATGTCAACTCTCATCCAGGAAAAACTATATACATATATGTACACAAGATGCTATTCACAAATATTTTACAATCATGCAAAATTTTAAAAAAAAATGTTTTGTAATCATGAATGATGCATGAGGTGCAAGTTTTGCAAACTGATATTCACAATCTTTTACACAAGGTTTTTGCAAACTTTTGATTTTCAAAACATTTTGGAAAAATTTTGTACTATATACATAATTTTGATACAAAATATTTACACAAGCTTTACACAAAAGATTTTTGAAATCATTTTTACAAAAATACTTTATACACTAGCTATGTATGTGCAAGAATAAAAGAGGTTTATGTACATGAAAAATTTTTAAATTTTGTGATTTTTAGCCATTTTATTTATTAATACACTCACACAAAGTACGAGTTATGGCTACAGTATATATGAAATATATACACACCCCCCCTATACTTAGCTCGAGCGATGTCCTCAGAGTGATCAAGAGCGATGAAGAAGACATAACTCGTGCTTAGTAAAAGGGAAGTGAAAAGGAATGGCTAAGTACAGGAACGAATAAATGAATAAAATGAGAGGAACTCGGTGGTTTCCCCCTATACTTAGGATTAACTAATCCTAAGTATAGAAAGCTGTACATGAAGGGAAAGCCGAGTGAAGAATATACAGAATCTGCCCCCCCTATACTTAGGGTAAAATATCCCTAAGTATAGGCAGCAAAAACAAGAGCAGAAAGAATGAAAAGAATACTCACAGGTCCGCCATCCCCCCTATACTTAGGGTAAAGTACACCCTAAGTATAGCATAATCATAAGATGAGAGACGGGATGTGGGACTAAAGAATAGAATGATATGGACAACTGGATCTATACAGGCGGAGGAACAGTGAAAATCAGGCGTGAGATGTAAAAGATGTGAGTCAAAAGACCACATCTCACGCAAAATGAATAGCGGCAATCATAACGTCCCGCGGCTCATGATCTAGAAATGGTTTGAGCCGCTGGCCGTTCACTCGGAAGGTACTCTCAGAAGATAACTCAGATATATCAATGCTACCGTTATCGTGTACCTTTCTGACCAAATAGGGTCCTTTCCATTTGCTCTGTAGCTTCCCTGGAAATAATCTAAGCCTTGCATCAAACAGCCATACTTTCTGTCCAATCTCAAAATGCTTGTGGCTGATATGAGAATCATGCCACTCTTTGACTTTCTCCTTATAATGTAGGCTGCTTGAAAAAGCTGCATCTCTAAGCTCTTCCAAGGCGGCTAACTCTGCCCTCCTCTGGTCTCCTATACCATCTGGATCCATAAGAATATCTGTGACTGCCCAAAGTGACTTGTGCCTCAGCTCAACTGGTAGGTGACAGGGCTTGCCATACACGAGGCGAAAGGGAGATGTACCCAATGGAGTCTTGAAAGACGTCCTATATGCCCACAAGACCGAGTCCAAAAGCTGTGACCAATTCTTTCGGTCAGGGCGGACGACTTTCTGCAAAATATTCTTGATCTCCCTATTCGACACCTCAGCTAGACCATTTGTCTGTGGATGGTATGGTGTGGCAACACGATGGTCTATGCTGAATTCGTTGGCAAGGGCCTTCACCTGGTCGTTGATGAAATGAGACCCCCCATCAGAAATCAGAACTCGTGGAACCCCGAACCGCATGATGATGTGCTTCTTCAAAAATCGGCAAACTGTCTTAGCATCAGCGGCTCGGGTGGGGATAGCCTCAACCCAACGACTAACGTAATCTACGGCCAACAGAATGTACTCGAATCCCTGACTCTTAGGGAATGGACCCATGAAATCGATGCCCCATGCGTCAAAGACCTCACAGAAGTGAATGGGCTGCATCGGCATCATATCACGCTGTCCACAAGTGCCCATCCTCTGACAGTCAGTACATCTCTTCACGAACTCATCAGAGTCCTTGAAGAGTGTAGGCCACCACAAGCCGGATTGGAGCACTTTCTGTGCCGTTCTCCTCCCAGAATGATGTCCTCCTGCCTCAAGCTTGTGGCAGTAAGTGAGGACACTATGATGCTCCTCCTGAGGAATACACCGACGCCAGATGCTATCCCCTCCTTCGTGGTAAAGGATGGGATCCTCCCAGTGGTAGGACTTGGCCTTCGCAAGGAAGGTCTCAAGCCTCTGCTTGGGCCAATCTTGTGGGACTTTCCCAGCAACGAGAAAGTTCACAATATCAGCATACCATGGGAGTGAGGCGATAGCAAGGATCGCCTCGTCTGGGAAGGTATCACAAATGGGATCAATCTGCTCAGAATCCTCAGGCTGCTCTAGTCGGGAGAGATGATCCGCCACCACATTCTTGACTCCAGGTTTATCCTTGATCTCAATGTCGAACTCCTGGAGTAAAAGGATCCATCTAGTAAGTCTGGCCTTGGCATCCTTCTTTGACATGAGGTACCTGATGGCGGTGTGGTCAGTATACAAGGTCACTCTAGATCCAATGATATATGATCTGAATTTATCTAGGGCGAACACTACTGCTAGCATCTCCTTCTCTGTGACCGTATAATTCCGCTGGGCGGGATCCAATGTGCGGCTAGCATAGTGTATGGCAAATGGCACTCCATCCCTCCTCTGTCCTAGCACGGCCCCTACGGCAAAATCAGAGGCGTCCGTCATGATCTCGAATGGGAGAGACCAATCAGGCGGCTGAAGGACAGGAGCCTCAATAACACATTGCTGGAGAGTTTCAAAGGACGAAAGACACTTGTCATCGACAAGGAACTCGGTGTCTTTCGTCAAGAGGTCAGTCAACGGTCGGGCAATCTTGCTGAAATCATGAATGAATCTCCTATAAAAACCAACGTGCCCCAGAAATGACCGTAACTGCTTCAGATTGGACGGCGGTGTGAGTTTCCTAATGACATCGACCTTGGCCGGATCAACCTCCATGCCTCTGTTGGAGATGATGTGGCCAAGCACCGTCCCTTGAGTCACCATGAAGTGACTCTTCTCCCAAGACAGAACCAAGCGGGTAGCAATACATCGCTGGAGCACTCGGTCTAGGCAGTCAAGACAGGAATCGAATCCGTCGCCGTAAACCGAGAAGTCGTCCATGAAGACCTCCAAACACTCCCCTACCATGTCCGAAAATATCGACAGCATGCATCTCTGAAAAGTCGCAGGGGCGTTACATAACCCAAATGGCATGCGTCGAAAAGCGTATGTACCGAAGGGACAGGTAAAGGTGGTCTTCTCCTGATCCTCAGGAGCGATGGCCACCTGGTTGTAGCCCGAATACCCATCCAGGAAGCAGTAATGGCTCTTTCCTGCCAGTCTCTCTATGATCTGATCAATAAAAGGCAGGGGAAAATGGTCCTTCTTGGTGGCCTGGTTGAGTCTCCTGTAGTCAACACAGACCCGCCAAGAGGTGGGTACTCGTGTAGCAATCTCCTCTCCCGACTCACTGATCACAGTCGTGATGCCCGTCTTCTTGGGCACCACATGCAAGGGGCTAACCCACTTGGAGTCGGAAATGGGATAAATAAAATCTGCACTCCACCATTTTGATATTTCCTTCATAACAACCTCTCTTAGGTTGGGGTTCAGTCGCCGCTGGAACTCACGCGACGGCTTCGCCCCTTCCTCGAGATAGATATGGTGGGAGCACAATGAGGGACTAATCCCATGGAGATCTGCTACGCTCCATCCAATTGCCTTGCGGTTCTTTTCAAGAACCTCCATCAGACGGGATTCTTGCTCTCCAGTCAGATCGGCAGAGATGATGACTGGGTACATCTCAGACTCTCCCGCAAGGAATCTATACTTCAACGAAGTAGGGAGCGGCTTTAGCTCTGGACAGCTGGGTGCTGGCAAATCTGGCTTCTGAAGAAGATGTGTGTATGCGGACAATTCTGCCAAATCTACCTGGGAAAATGATAACGAACTCTCACAAACTGGATCTGGAGAAGGCGGGTCCTCTATATTGTCTCTGTTCTGCTCTGCCTCTACCTCCTCCTCATCTATAGGCTCAGGTGGATCCAGATCTGGCATCTGATCATCACAATCTGCCCAATCAGATTCTGAATCCGAGGGATCTATATCAGACTCGGTGGCATCAGTACCACCGGAGAACAAGGTGGCATCAGCACCACCATCACTGGAAATCGTGTCGCGATCAAGGTCCGACTCTGCTGACTCAATAGTATCCTGAACCAGGATTGTGCTCTCCAGACTATCCTCTTCTATCATCTCTGTATCAGCTGTATCTGAATATGAGAGGATGGTCTGTTCTGCAGGATCTGCCCAAATTGCCTCATCATCCGTGATCACAAAATCACAGTCCTGGTGGATGTCTGGCTCTGCGTCTGTCAGCTGCTCTGAATCTGTACTGCCATGTGAGCGGGATCTATCTCTGGTTCTGTGGTCCTTAACCGTCTCTATTTGTATACTCTCGCCCTGGACGCGAAAGAATACCTTCCCACTGTCATGGTCAGTCACTGCCTTGGCTGTGGCCAAGAACGGGCGACCGAGAATGATGGGGGAATCGGTCAACGAGTCAGGGGTCTCCATGTCCAGTATGACAAAATCCACGGGGAATTGCAAACCCTGAATTTTGACGACAACGTCTCGCAACAACCCCTTTGGCCTCTTGACAGACCGATCAGCAAACTGAAGGTATGTCCTGCTCTGTCTAAGAGTGCCCAACTCTAAGTGGTCGAGAAGGGCTGCCGGAAGAAGGTTGATCGACGATCCGCTATCTAATAGAGTACGGTCGAACCTCTGCTCACTAATCTAACATCTGACATACGGGGCCCCTAAATCTGGCCTCTTAGTCGGCAGATGGTTCTGGATCGCGTAACACGTGGCTTTTGTTAGCACATGAATTTCTGCGGTCTTGTTCCTCTTCTTTCTCCTGATTGTGGTCCTATCTCTTAGGGATCGCTGAAGAAGAGGAATGTGCTGCAAAGCCTCATTGAGGGTCAGCTGGATGTGAAATCGGTCTATCATGCCCTGGCTGAACTCCTCCTGCTCTCTCTTTTTTGGATCTTTTTCTTTTTTCTTCCCCTTCCCCAACTCAAGGGCTCTAGGAAAGGGGATCACAGGGTCCTTCTCAGATGAAGGACTAGGAATAGGCCTAGACGGTTCGATGACCGGATCCTCACAAACATCATTTACCACAGTGGGATCAGAAGAAACTAAACCTTTTCCTTTATTCAAATCAGAGTTCTGAGATACATTCATGCGAGGAAAGACAACATTTCTATCAGAATGAATATTGGTGGCCTCAGTACCACCTCTAGCTGGCTCTACAACTAGACGTCTGGCGGCCTCAGTACCGCAGTCTGGCTCGGCTCTGCTGGTGGCGTCAGTACCACCTCCTCGATGTGGTGAAACGGCGGCCTCAGTACCGCCGGTGGAATCAGCATCTCGGGTGGCATCAGTACCACCGTCACCATGATGTGCGGCTTCAGTACCGCTCTCCTCTTCCTCATCTGGCGCTCTAGATGATTCCTCGTGTTGTCGCTCAGATGAGGCGCCTCCTGCTGGTCTTCTACCGCTCCTAAGTGTGACAAAATCAGCATCAAATAGATCCGACGAGATAACATCAAATGAGTCACTAGAAGTGGTAGGCTCAGTGTGAACTACCTGCTCAGATTTCCTCTTCAAGTTATTCGGATTAGGCTCGATCTGTGCAGGGATGGCGGCCTTCCCTCTCATCAGATCCCACATCTCCTGGCGGAACTCGTCCATCTCCCGTCTAAATGTAGCCTGCTGCTCTGTGAAGAGGCGGGCTAGATCATCCATGGCGGGGCTCTCATGGGAACCCGACGGGTTGCCTCTCTGATAATGAGGCTGCTGGGGCTGAGAGGGGTAAGAGGAAGGATGCTGCTGCTGGTGAGTCTGCTGCTCACGTCTCCAATTCTGTCCCTGCTGCTGATAGGGACGAGGTACGAAGGATGATGGCTGGTGTGGTTGGTATGCTGGGGGCTGCTGGTGATCTCTCTGCTGGGAGTACTGCCCTCCCTGATCGGCTGGCTGTTGTTGGGACTGGTTACCCCCATTCCCCCACCTGAATCCGGGATGGTCTCGTCGGATTCCAGGTTGAGGGCGGTCATACCAAATCCCGTTGACATCCATCAACGGTTCCGCATCGTAAGGGGCTGGTGGGAGTACATCCAGAGGCTGATCCGGCTGATATACCACCATCTGTAAGTCTGGAGATGGTGGTGACTGGTAAGAGGGCTGCTGCTGCTGGTACGGCTCCGCCTGTACAAGGTGAACTTGTCTAGGCTGCTGCAAGGAGCTGGAGCACTGGGACGAGCTGCGGCTGCCGCCGGGATCGCCTCGCGACTGAAGACGGGGCTGAGAAGCCGTCTGTGCCTCTTGAAGACATAAGAGATGGGTCTTCACGTCGCTCAGAGTTTGTGCCATTTGCTCCATCTGAGTTATGCCCTGGCACTGCTTCTTCTCTATGATTTCCATGCGGTCCAACTTCTCGCTGATAATCCCCATGTCCGCAGCGGCCGACTCTGCCTGTGCGGCTGCAACTGTGGACGAACTGGATGGACCTGCATCAACCCGTGCTATCCGCTGATACTGCACAGGTCCTGGCGGCTGCTGAGATCTCTGTGTGTACAACCGAGTCTGGGACATCACCATGTAATTTTCTGCCATCTCTTCGTAGATGGCCCAGACTTGGTTGTGGTCCTTGGCAAAGTAGGACCCGCCGCAAGAAGCATTCACCAGACCCTGAAGCTCTGGTGTCATCCCACTAAAGAAGCTCTGAACTAGGTTCGGCTTCGAGATGTCGTGATGTGGGCATCTATCCAGAAGCTCTCTGAACCTCTCCCATGCCTCGTGAAATTGCTCGTTAGGGAGCATGGAGAAGTTGTTGATCAAGGCCCTCGCTGCATTCGTCCGCCCGAGTGGATAGTACTTGTTCAAGTACTCGGTGCGGAGTTGCTCCCAGGTGTAAACAAACTTCCCTAGATGTTTCAGCCAGGCGGCTGCTCTATCTGCCAGTGAAAAAGGGAAGGCCATCATCCGAATCGTATCTTGGTCCACACGACGGTCGTGGACAGTGCTACAGATCATCAAAAACTCCTGGAGATGGAGGTGGGGTTCCTCAGTGGCGAGTCCGTGAAAATGAGGAAGCATCTGCAGGGTGTTCGGAGGGAACTTGAAATCCCCCACGATAGCAGGTATCACCACCCACTGGTGCATCAGTGTAGATCCGGGGTTGTGTAGCTCCCGCATTGGTCTTGCTGCGACGGCGGCTGCTGCTGCGGCTGCTGCCTCTGCATCAGCGTCAGGAATGTCCTCCGGCTCGCTCGGCTCGTCTCGCTCTGCTCGGAGCCGCTCCAACTCCCTCCTCATCTCTATCATGAATGCCCCCTGATCGCGTAACTGTTGCTGAACTGTCTCTAATGATGCGATCAGGGTGGAGTTAATCGCTCCCTGGTCTAAGACAAAATGTTCGGGCTGGCGATCGTCTGAACTGCCGGCTCCAGCCATAGGGACGTCTGCAAAATCAGATGAGCCTAACTCAGGTTCTGTCAAATTAATTCGTCTTTCCTCGGGCTCATGTCTCTCAGTAGCAGAAGAAAGGGGATCGAGGGGGAACAGGGTGGAATCGAACTCGGGCCCGGAGAGCTGGTCTCGACTCTCACGGGCCAACCTAGATGATGGAGTAGACGCGCCTGAAAGCGGTGCAGCCAGAGGCTGCCTAAGAGATCGTCTACCCATCATCGTGATTTTGGCGAGTTGGGCGGATGGGATCTGGAGAAAATATGATCGCAAAGCAAACCCCCGGTTCACCAACGCAACACAATCTGAAGACCGTGAAAGATCGGTCAATTTATCTTGTCAATTTTATTTGGTGAACATGCAAGATATCAGAGCGCTTACGTGACCTGTTAGGATACCCGATGCTACTCCAACCGACTGGCCCGCACGGAAGAGTCGGTAGTCAGCTAGAAATAACACCGGAGGGTTCTACCTAGTGTGCGGGTCACTCTCTCGCGCATCCAAACCATACAATGAGGGGGTTGCTCTCCCCAAGACAAATTTTTAATGTGAGAGTCTTTTAGGGTCAATAATGTTATCCAGTCCCAATTTTTTTTGTTTTTCTTTTTAATTTTTTCAAAATAAATACAAGCGGCCTAACGGTTTTTCCGATTCTCCTGATGATTAAGCCAAAAACAAAGGGAGAGAACGAAAAAGCCGATGCGCGAAGAAATCAATGATGCATGCAGAGAAAGAAATGCGTACCTTGTCTCCAGCACTCTACATGCAAGTGATCCGCGCAGAATTTAAAGACAGAAATAAAACTACCTAAATGGTGCAACGGGAAAAAAACCAGCCTTAGACAAGCAACTTCTATTGATCGTGAAGAACAATAGTCAGCTAACCGAATCGAGTCCGGAGTCCGATCTTGGGAGTCACTCGGTGCCCGCCACAACGGGTCCTGCCAGCGCTGTATGTGACTCCTCACGGCACGTGGTCTCAAATCCAATTAAACTAACTTTTTCAGTGAATTTTATTAAGGTCCAATTACGTTCTATAGGAACAGATATTCTATTAGGTGTTGGGCCTTAAAAATTTACGTCACAATCAATCAAAATTCCTATGTCTAGGGGCTAAAACCGCGAGAAACACCGGAAAAGGCAGGTAGCTATAAAAACCACGATAAAAGCCGCGAAAATCCAAATGGGTCCCCCGAGCACACCGGTGCTCGGCGAAACAGACCCGCTAAGTTACAAATGTCCACAGTTCAAAGTTCAAAAGTCCTAAATTATTACAAAAATATTGTTCTCTCAAGTAAATGACATTCTTCTTCTTCTCCCTGCTCTTCTTCCCGTGTGGGTCCTCAAAAAGTGTACTCCAAGTTCTCCACGCAGTACCTCGCACAAAAATTAGAAAGAGAGAGTGTCAGAAAACAGTTATAATGTAGAGAGACAATATGGAAAAATGACTACAAAGCCGTGCTCCCCGGCAACGGCGCCATTCTGATGACCGCCCGAATGACAGAGGTAAAGGCGTAGAAAAATGTAGGTCGTTGCGACCTCAATCACTCGGGCTGAGTCAATCTAGAAAAATAATCAACCACTCACAGAGATAAACACAAGCAAGCACAAAATAGAGCGATCTAGCTATAGGATTAACCTGGTATAGCTCCCAGGGTCGAACACAAGGAGCACAGATTGGCCTTGCGGCCTACGATGTAGTCAGAAATCCAAGGGAGTCTTTTTTTTTGTGTTTTTATTTGTTTTTATAATTTTTAGATTTTTTAAATGATGAGAAAATGAAATAAAATGAATGCAAGGCAACTTCAACAATTTATAAAACACTCCAAAAATAATGCAAAAATTAAGGAAAAATGGTTTTTATATTTTTTAAGTTCTTTACTTTTTTTTGGTGAATTTTTGGAATTTTTCTAATGGGTAAATTATTTATTAAAAATCAAACAATGCGAAAAACAGAGGGTACTGTCCAGCAAGGCTTAAGACCCAAAAATAAAATAATTTTGGTTCTCAAAAAGCCCTGAAGGTAATTTTCCTATAATCTAGAAAGAATAAGGAAAATTTAGGCACCCTAATTATTGTTTTTGGATTTTTAATTTATTTATTACAATGTTTATGAGTTTTTAGGGGTTTTTCAATTTTTAGGGTTTTTAATTGATGAAAATTAGCCAAAATTGGCTAGAAAATCAAACAACAAGCAAACTACAGTATCTAATTTTTTTGGAATTTTTGGGGATGTTTTTATATTTTTTTGTTATTTTTAAACCTAGACAGTGACTAAAAAGGAGGTTTTTGAATTTTTAAAAATAATAAAATGAAATCAAAAATGTCCTCAAAAATCATAGAAATTCCTACACCATGGCAGGAGCCATGTGTCAAAATCTCATTGGATTTGGAGGTCGTTTGATATTTTATTCAAAAATAAAGGTGGGGCACTGTGCACAGGGACCTAAGTGCAAATACCCAAAGATCTGGGTCCTAGGTGCAAAATACCCAGCAAGTCACGTGCGTGGCGCGTGGCTGGGGCACACAGGGACCAAATTGCAAGAAAAACTAAGTCCAAGGGCTATTTGATAACCCGTATCAAAAGCCCAGGGTCGAATTTGCAAAAAACCCAATAAATTCGCACATGCGGAAATAAAGCATTCACAGGGGTATATTTGCAAATAAACAAAACATTTCATTCAATGAATAACATCCCAGATCTACAGGACGAAATATGTAAAATGCCCAGATACACACGTGACGACGCACGTGGTCACACACACACAGGGGCATACATGCAATTAAAATAAAGCACGAGGTCCATACTGCAAATAACCCTAAGTGAAAAAGTTTCTAAAAATAATTACAGTACTAAAAAGGAAATGACAAACTACGAGGGGGCCCTACGATATTTACCCCTTTATTAGCCGACGGTCAGATAGGCGCCACGTGTTGATCGAACGGTCTGGATGTGCGGGCGCTACTCCTCTCTTCTCCTCTTCGGCTCGATCGACGGCGGAGGGAGGTCCACGTGGATTATCTGACGGCTCGGAACAGCTGGCGCTTCACTCCTTTGGCCTTTGGCTCTGATCGACGGTCAAGGGAGAGGCACGTGGACGATCGAGCGGTGCTGGGCTCCGGGCCTCTCTCTCCTCTGCTACGGACGGTTCCGATGCGCTCCTCAGATGGATCAACGGTCGCTGCTCCTTAACAGATGGACGGCGAGGATGAGAACTGGAGCAGAGGGTGCATCGGACGGCTCTGGAAGATGGAGGAAGAACTCGACGCCGGCGAACTTCGCCGGCCTCCTGCGTGAACTCCGGTCCTCCTCAGCTGCTGCAAATGATCCGAACACGCTCCTGGTGCAGCCCCGCAGCTGATGACGATGGCCGATGGCCCAGCCGAGCCCTGGAGGGGCTCCGGCGAGGCTGGCGGCGCGAAGCTCCTGGCCTGAAGTGGGGAAGCCTCAGACGCCTCCCTTTGGACCTGCAAAGCAAACAGAACGCTTCGTGGGTCGAGGGCAAAGTGCCTCGACCCAAGGAAGCGGGGTGAAGGTGGTCTGTGCGGTGGGGCGAACGAGCTCCGGCGAGGCGGAGACGATGGAGCTCGACTCCCAGATCCTGTGCGATCTGGGTTGAGTGAAAGGGCGTGGAAGGTGCGTGAGGGGATTGCGAAGGTGATGATCGGGTCGGATGGACGAGATGTAACGCGAGATGGTCGGAATCGGAGAAATGCGTCGGAGATACGAATTGGGCGAAATCGGAAATTGGAAGAAATAGAAGAGCTAATTGATTACCTGGGTGGAGCGGAAGACTATGCTGGAGTGTGGCTAACTCCTGGTCGTAGCCTCGAAGGGCGTCAAGGCCTGAGGCTCGATGCTCGACGCTGGTGGCGGAGCAGTGGCGGCGAAGTTCGCCGGATCAATGGATTCGCTTCCTCACCTCACTGCAACAAGGGCAGACGCTTGCTGTCACTCTCGCGATGCCTATGGAGGTCACTGGGGAGAAGGAGATGGTCCAAAGATGGGGCGCGGAGGCGGCGGAGGGAAGAATATATAAGGTGACAGGGGCGATTAGGGTTGAGGGGCGACAGCGATGGAAGGTGTTGATTTCGTGGCGGAAGATCGGGCGAGGAAGATGGATGATAGGCGAAGAATCCGGGCATGAGATTTGCGTGGGAGACAGCCTGGAGACGCGTGGGAAAATCGGAGAAGATGGGGTGGCGCGCTTCTTCCAGAAAAGGAAGGAGTCCGCGGGGGAGTTGACCGGGGTCAACAGTCCCCCGTGGACCAATCAGAAGTTGCCACGTGCAGTTGATTTTTGTTTATTTATTTTAAGGTAGAAATAGGCCGAATTAAAGAAAACTCAAAACATGAAATATTTTTCTTTTATTTTTTTCTATTTTTTGGTGATTTTTAATTAATTTTTGGGAATAAAAATAGGGTAGCTATATATATAGGTATATGTACACTATATGGAGTTTTTATTTTTGATTTTTTTATTTGTTATTTTTATGTATTTTTATGCTCATTTTGTATTTTATTTATTTACAAGATAAAATGAGGAATAAAAGAATATTTTTATTTTATTTTTATCACTTATATACAAGGGTGAAATAAATGGTTGAATACATTTATATACATGGTATTTATACAATGTATTTTTGTATTTTCAATTTTGTAATTTTTATTTGATTTTTGTTTTGTTTCTTGTTATTTATATATTTACAATATGTAACATAGAATATTTACAAAAAGTTTAGAAAATAATTGAATTTATTTACAAGGTTAAATAAATACAATGGTGTGGTTTATGCACATGGTGAAAGGGTATTTTTTGACTTTTTGATTTTTTTAAAATTTTTATTTTGTTTTTTTGATATTTTCTAAATATACACAAAATATGTACAAGCATATTTTTGGGTGAGGAAAATATAATTTTAGAAGTATATACACATGAGCTCCTATCTCCCTCTACTTTGGCTTTTATGCGGTCAGGCCCATGCTGAGCCCTCCCTTGGGTTAGGTTGCTCAATATTTATTCTAAATATTTCCCTCTTTTTCTTTTTGCTCTTTATTCTTTTATTTTGTGCACAAAAACATGCTAATTATAGGTTTTTACACAATGCATGCTTTTGGTAATTATTTGTATTTACACATATCTACATGTATTTGCAAAGGTTTTTGTAGCTAAAATAGAAGAATAAAGAGTGATGAATGGGTATTCATCAAGGTCCAACCAAGCTTCAATCTTCGACTTTATTTGGACTAATTCAAACATCAAATCGATTCGAAAGAATGCTAATGCTATGCAAATGTTATGTACAATGCAGAAAAAATGATGCAATGTTTCAAAAAGAATTTGGAAATAAAAAGATTTTTTGCAGATAAAGAGAATTTTGTCTCAAGAATAAAATATGTACAACTATTTACACGGGCGCGCTTCTTTTTATTTATTTTTCAGGGATTTAAAGAATTTACAGGTGCACACAATGTGATTAGGATTTTATGTACAATTGGTAAAGAATTCTATTTTTCTTTATGTATATATTTATTAATGATGCATTTATTTCTCAAATTTATTTGGAAACATTTTGGAAGACTATACTACAAAATAGTTTTCGCAAATATTTACAAATATTTGGAAGCTATTTTGAAAAGATTTTTCAAACAGTATGCATATATTTTTTTTCACAATATTTTTACAACAATTTTCAAAACCAATTGCAAATAGGTTTTCAAAATCTTTTATTTCGCACAAAGAAAAGAATTTTTACAAATCAAAATCTTTTCCAAAGGTTGAAATATTTCACAAATAGTTTTCCAAACAGGTCAAACCATCTTTCAAATCATTTTACAGAAAGTATTTTTAACCTGATTTATTACTTAGTATATACAAAAAGAATTTGAGGAATAAAAATACCTTTTGTAATAAAATGTTTTTGGAATTTTTAGAAATGTTTCTATGATTTTTGAAAATAACAGGATTTTGTGTAAGAAAATAGGTACAAATATTTACACAAGGGTGCCTCTTATATTTAGAGGAGTTCAGTTGTAAAGAATATACAAGGGGTAAATGATCACTTTTTATAGACAAATGTGTAAAGAGTTTTAATATAGTGTGTGTACTCCTCAAACTTATTTGAAAATTATTTTACAAAAGTTTTGAAAACTATAGCCCAAAATAGTTTTTACAAACAAATTTTACAAACATTGTACACATTTCAAAATCATTTTTGTAAAGGTTTTTCAACCAGTATATATAGATTTTCAAATATTTTTGCAATTAATTTTTAAACGATTTGCAAATTGTTTTTCAAATAATTTTATTTCACGCTAAGAAAATAAAATTTTGCAAACAAAATGTTTTGACAAAGGTTGAGCACATTTTACAAAATATTTTCCAAACAGTTTTTAAAAGATTTTTCAAAAAGGTTTTCAAACTATTTTTCAAACATTTTACAAAAGTATTTTTGCCTGATTTATCAGTCAGTATATACAAAAAGAGCTTGAGGATGTATAAGCTTGTTTTTATCAGGAGATTTCAATGAATATTATTTCAAAAATAAGAAATTACGAGTTATGGCTAAAGTATATACATAGTATATACGACCCCCCTATACTTATCATGAGTTATGTCCTCATAGATCGAAGAGAAAAGGAGAAGAAATAACTCGTACTGAGTATAGAAAAGCCTATAAATAACGAATGAAGGAAGAACTGAATGAGAAGTCGACCTTCCCCTCCTATAATTAGGATCAAATAATCCTAAGTATAGCAGACTATACTTAAAGCAAGGAGGGTCAAGGGTGAGAATGAACAGATCGTACTCAGGTTGTCTCCTCCTATACTTAGGGTAAGATATCCTTGAGTATAGAGAAGAAGAGGAGATAGAGGATGGAATCAAAGAGTGAAACTACACGTAGTGTACCCGCCCATACTTAAAACAAAAAAAATGTACGTCCTAAGTATAGCAAACTGGCAGAAAGGGGTAATGCACGGAAGCCATTTTTATGTTTATATTTTTTATTTTATTTTATTTTATTTTATTATTTCTTCTTCTTCTTTTTTTAAAAAAAGATAGAAAGGTGGAAATGAAAAGAAGAAAGAAGAAAAGACTTAAAGATTTAAAGGAAAAGTTTCTGAGTTGCATTATCTGAATCTTTTGATGAAGCTACTGTTGTGGATGTATCATCAAAGTGTAGTACTTGGATAGAGTCGACGATGGCCAAGAAAGTGTCATACTCGAGATAGGGCTTCAGGAGTTGACTGTTGATGACAAATGGGGGTGTGTCAGAGGCAATTCTGATATTGCAATGCTGCCATTGTCATGCACTTCTCGAACTTGAAACGACCCTGTCCATTTGCTTTTTAATTTACCCAGGAATATCTTCAATTTTGCATCGAATAGCCACACTTTCTGTCCAACTTCGAAGGTCTTTCGTCTGATGTGCCGGTCGTCCTAGCGTTTCACCTTCTCCTTGTACATCAAGGTGTTATCATATTCATAGTCTCAAAATTCCAAGAGCATGTTCAGGTCATCTTTCCTTTTCTAACCACTTATTTGTGAGTCCATATTGCAAATGTTGATAGCCCATAAATATTTGTGAATTAATTCTACGGGAAAATGGCATGGTTTCCTATATACAAGACAGTAGGGCGACATGCCCAATTGAGACTTGTAAGAGCCTCTGTATGCCCATAGGACGGAGCCCAAAAGTTGGGACCAGTTCTTTCTGTCTGGCTTCACAAGTTTCTGAAGGATCGTCTTGATTTCTCTGTTTGACAATTCTTCCATGTTGTTGGTCTGAGGATGGTAAGGAGATAAGACATGGTGCTCGATGTCGTACTCCTTCATTAGCTTCTTGACCTCTCTATTTATGAAGTGACTACCCCCGTCTGATATAAGTATCGTCAAAATCCCAAACCGTGAAATGATGTTCTCTTTCAGAAACCAACAAACGGTATGACTGTCTACGGATCGAGCAGGGATAGCTTCAACCCAGCGACTCACATAATCAATGGCATGAAGGATGTGCTCATATCCCTGATTGTTAGGGAAAGGTCTCATGAATTTGATGCCTCACACATCGAATACCTCCGCTATCTGAATGATCTTCAGGGGCATTAAATATTTCGCTGTGAGGGTGCCTTTTAACCTCTGACGGACAGTGCATCATTTGACGAAGTTTATTGCATCCTTAAATAGTATGGGCTACCAGAGGCCACACGGAAGTACATTTACTGCCATTATATCTCTAGAGTGATGTCCACCAGATTCTAGTGAGTGATAATGCTCGTGGACACTATGATGCTCCTCCTTAGGAATACACATGTGCCAAATGCAATATGCGCCTTCCCTGAATAAGAGAGGATCTTTGCATTGGTAGAAATGGATCGTCGATAAGAATTTGTCCTTTCGAATCTTTGTCCAATCTTGCGGAACTACACCTGAAACGAGGTAGTTGATAATATCAGCATACCAAGGGAGTGAATCCACAGCCAAAATAGACTCTTCAGGAAAGGTGTCTGTGATGGGTGCACTGCTCAGTGGAGGCTCTTGATCTCAGTTCTAGAGAGGTGATCTCATACCACATTCTAAACTCCAGGCTTGTCCTTGATTTCCAAATCGAACTCCTAGAGGAGAAGGATCCATCTGATCAGTATGGGTTTGGCATCCTTCTTCTGTTGTAAATATCGGATAGCAGAGTGGTCGGTGAAGATGGTGACTTTTGATCCAAGAAGGTATGATATGAACTTCTTGAGGGTGAATACCGCAGCCATCAATTCTTTCTTTTTCACTGTAAAATTTCTCTGAGCTTCATCTAATGTTTTTCTAGCATAATGAATGGCATAGGGCATCTTGTCTTTCCTCTATCCCAACACAGCCCCAACTGCAAAGTCTGATGCATTTGTCATGATCTTAAATGGAAGAGACCAATCCAGCGACTGTAGGACTGAAGCTTGAGGGATGAGCTCCTTCAGCTGATTGATTGAAAGGAGAACCTGTTGATCAACATTAAACTCGGTCTCCTTGCATGATAGTTCTGTAAGAGGTCGGACAATGGGACTGAAATCACGGATGAAACTTTTGTAGAATCTCATATGCCCCAAGAATGACCTCACATTCTTAACTGTCTGAGATGGTTCAAGATGGGCAATTACATCATCCTTTGTCAGGTCGACTTTCATGCCATGTTTGGAAACGACGTAACCCAACACGATCCCTTCTGTAACCATGAAGTGGCTCTTTTCCCATGACAATACTAGATTGACTTATCAACATTTCTGATGTACTCTGTCCAGGTGCTTAAGACAAGAATCAAAGATATCACCATAGACGGAGAATTCGTCCATGAACACCTCGAGAAAACTACCTACTATCTCGGCGAAGACTGCAAGCATGTATCTCTGGAAATGTCGCAGGTGTGTTGCACAAGCCAAAGGGCATTCTCCTGAAAGTATAAGTTCTGAACGGGAAATGGTAGGTTGTCTTATCTAGTTCTTCTGGGGAGATTGCCACTTGGTTGTACCCGTAGTACCCATCTAGAAAGTAGGAGAACTCCTTGCCAACCAATCTTTCCAAAACTTGATCAATGAAAGGAAAGGGAAAGTAGTCCTTCTTTGTTGCTGCATTAAGATGGCGGTAATCAGTACATACATACTAGGATGTCAGTACAGGAGTAGATATCTCCTCTCCTCTGTCATTTGTAACCACGGTAAGTCCTGACTTCTTTGGAACTACGTGTAAGGAGCTTACCCATTTCGAATTAGAGATGGGATATGCATCACACCATTTCGTTATTTCCTTCATGACTACGTCCCTTAGGTTAGGATTCAGTCTCCTTTGAAATTCGCGGGACAGTTTGGCATCTTCTTCTAGATAAATGTGATGTGAACACAATGCAGGATTTATCTCGCGGAGATCTGAGACATGCCAACCAAGTGTGTTGCGGTTTTTCTCTAGAACCTCGAGGAATCGAGATTCTTGTTCCAGGGTCAGTCTGCTGTTGATGATGATCGGATACATGTTGTTTGCACTCACAAGGAAAGCATATTTCAGACCTACAGTAAGTGGCTTGAGTTTCGGTTCTGATCTAGCCAACTTATCAGTTACTTCTGAGACCCTGCTAGTGGTGGAATGCGCTGTTTGGCTTTTTGCAGTGTTGCCAACCTCATTTCGATGTTGAGATTATGATAATGTGATGAACGGATCTACGATGGAATCAGTGTGTTCGAGCTGGAGTGAATCATCGGTGTCAAAGAGCCGCATCAGCAAGTTTGACTCTGTCTCCCAATTGTCCTTGGAGCTTGCGTCGACTGTACTTTACAGGTCCTCCTCGAGAGAGAGGATTTCCTGTGTCCAAGGATAGTTCAAAGAGAGTTGTGTATTTCTGATTTACGCAATGAAGTCACAGTCTGTAGTTGTATGTCCATCATCAGTTATGACTTTGGGCTCACTGATCATGTCTATGGTGATTCTGTTATTGCCCAAGCTGAAGGTGATCTTGCCAGCCCCATAATCAACCACGACTTTTGAAGTGCGCAAGAATGGTCGGCCTAGGATGATAGGAGTCTTGAGTAAGGGTGCGGGAGAGTCCATATTAAAGATTACAAAATCAACTAGGGACTGCATATCTCGCACCTTCACCACAACGTCTTCCAATAGACCTCGAGGTCGCTTGATGGATCGATCAGCAAACTGAAGGACCATACATGTTTATTTGAGAGGACCTAGCCTAAATTCTTGCAGTACTGATGAGGGCAGGAGGTTGATGGAAGAACCACTGTCAAGCAGAGTTCGCTCGTAGACTTGATCAAAAATCTTGCAACTAATTAGAGGCGCTCCTTTGTCTTACTTATTCTGTGGGAGGTTGCTGATGGCTGCAATTGTGGCCATGGTGAGAACGTGCTTCTCAACCTACCGGTGCCGGTTGTTTCATGCTGGGATGAGCCGGAAATCCGAGCGACTAAGGCAAGAAGGTATCAATGGTCGTTGCGAGCTCAACCCCTCGGGCCGGACTCAATCAAGAAAACAAAGACCACCAATCAAAATAAATCAACAAATCAGGCAAATAGCGGTCTCACTATTTTATTTTACCTGGTATAGCTACTAGGTCGAACATAAGGAGCACACTTTGGAAAACCTACAAAGTAGTCGGGGTTTAAAAATAAAAGAAACAAACTATTTTTGGTGGATTTTTGGTCTTTTAACATTTTTTTGTAATTTTTAAATTAAGAAAAATGTAAAAGAAGTCAAAAAAGGCACAAACAAATAATTATTTAATACAACAAAAATGATCAAAAAATTAAAATAAAAATATTTTTGGTTTTTACAAATATTCAAGTGTTTTTAGAATTTTTCTTGGATTTTTCGGATTTTTAGGTAATTTTCTAAAAATGAAACAAAGGCTAAAAATCAAAGATGTTGTGCATAACAAATCTAAAGGCACTTTAGAAATACATAAAGTGCCTATAAAATTCCAGCAATAATTTTATGAAAAAAGTAGAAATAAAATCTAACTAAAGAAAATGAAATTGCATTTTTTTAAGAATTTTTAATGAATTTTCTAAGTTTTTTTAGTGTTTTTTTTAATTTTTAGGGTTTTTATAAATCCAAATGCAGCAAAAATTTGACAGTAGTAAAAACACACTAAAACACACAAATAATAAATTTTTTAGATTTTTAGAGGATTTTTAATATTTTTAATTGATTTTTAAAACTTAACAGAAGCAAATTTTTTGGTTTTTGAAGTTTTAAAAATATCAAATGCAAAGAAAACGAGCCCAAAAATTCATAGAAATGTTTACACCATGGCAGGAGCCATCTTTCCAAATTTCATGAAATTTGGGTGAGATTTGCTATTTATTCCAACCAATCAAAGGAGTACAACACACGAGGACCAATATGGAAATATGGAAAAGTATTCAGCCAAATAATAACATGTGGAAGCAGTATAGGGCTGAATATGCAAAAAGCCCAAAGCCGCACGAGGTCGGTACATGAATCAAACAAGCAGGGGTATAAGTGTCATTCCTATTTATAAAACTTCATTTGATAACAGCGATAAAATCCAGGGAAGAACATGCAAATAACCCATAAGGAACGTGCCAGACCACGTGAACTACACTCAGAGGGACCAAATTGCAAATAAAAGAAACACGAGGTCATATGTACAAACTGTCCAAAATAAAAAAAACTATAGAAACTATTTACAGGACTACGAAATAAATGCAAAAGGCAAAGAGGGCCTAAGTGTAAATTACCCTTCTTATTACAGATCCAACGGCCGAGGATTCTTCATTTATGATCGGACGACTCAGAGCTTCGGATAACCCTTCGACGATGGACATGTGATATCTAATCCTCAGATGGATCGGATGGTCGAGAGCTCCACAGAGACGAACGGTTGAGATTAGAACTGGTGGGGAAGCTCGATCCAACGACGGAGGCACCTCCTGGAAGAACAACGAAGAACTCATCGTCGGCGAGCTTCGCTCGATCGATACGAGCTGCTGGAGCATCCTCCGGAGCTGCTAGGAAGGGGAAAACGATGCTGGCGACGGTCCCCCGCTTCTGATATGCTCCAATGAGGCCCGGGACACCTGGAATGCTCCAGTGACGCGAGGGACCTGGAGCTCCTATACTTTAGTGTTCGAACCTCCAGATGAGGTCCTCTGGCATCCAACCCTGCACAGAAAGACTGCCGGGTCGAGGGTAAAGTGCCTCGACCTGTTAATGCGCAAAATGGAGTGGAGGATGAAGTGGGGCGTAGCCCTCTGGTGAGGCGATGGCCGAGGAGGGATGAAGTCTTATTCCTAGGTGAATCAGGATGAATGGAAGGGCGTAGAAGGTGAAGAGGGGTCTCGTGGAGGTGATGGGCTCGTCGGCGTGGCAAAATTGTGTTCTAATCCTAGTGGTCGAAGTTCGAAAGAAAAACTCTGCTCTAAGAAAGAAATTCTAATCTACGACAAAAAAGAAGATCGCTAGGTTACCTGATGGGTGAAGCCATCTGTGCTGGAGGTCGGGGACCTCCGGGGTCTTCGCCTCAATGGATCGATGTCTCTAGAGGCTCGTGCTCACCTTGTGGTGGAGCACGGCGAGAAGCTCGCCGGACCTAGGGCTAGAGGACTAGAAACCTCGCTTTGACACTCCCACTCGCTCGCTATCACTCAAGGAGGAGAATGGAGCTCCTAGGAGATCAAGGAAATGGATGAAGATGCGGGGAAAGGTGCAGCTCCTCATGATTATTTACTTTGCAGGGTCCGCGAAAGGTGGAGCTTGGGCATGCGGATCGAGGAACGGATCCCTAAAGGTATCAGCGGGCGTGGGTCGCGGATCATCCCTCGATAATCGGTGTTGTGCAGTGGTGAAGATGGAGGTCGGATCAATTCGGGAACATTTGAGAAGTCGGGCAAAAAAATCGGATCCGGGCGAAGACCGGTCCGGGGGGGGGCAGTTGACCGGGGTCAACGTTCCCCCGTGGACCAATCAGAAATTGGCATGGTCTAAATTATTTGTAAAATAATTTAAAAATAGAAAATGATTTTATTTTAAAATATTTTCAAAATAAAAAATGTTTATTTTTTTCAAGCTAATTTTTAGTGATTTTTATTTATTTTTATGAAAAACATTATGCTCTATACAGTATATTATATTATATACAGGTATAAAATACCTATGTATTTTATATTATTAATTTTATTTTCTTATTTTTGTATGAATACCCTAATTTTATTTTTAATTTATGTACAACATAAAATTTAGAGTATAAAATAATTTTTATTTTTTTGTATTGGCTATTTACAAAAGTGAAATAAATAGATGTATGATACATATATACATGTATTATGTACAAGGTGAGAGAGAAATTATTTTGTTTTTATTTTTATTTTATTTTCTCATTTTTATTTTATTTTTAGAAATATGTACAAGGTAATAAAAACACATTTTTATTTTTATTTTTGTGAAAATAAAATATATACAAGTAAGAAGGAATATACACAAGGTTGAATGGCCCTATCTCTCTCTACTTGTTTTATTTGGCGGTCAGGCCAATGCTTGGCCCTCCCTTGGGTTTGGGTCACTCAATATTTATTCTAAATATCTCTTTTTTTCTTTTTTTCTTTATTCTTTTTTTTGCATAAATACATGCTAATTATTAATATTTAACAAATGCATGCCTATTGATAATTTATTGTATTTACAGCTATCTACATGGTATTTTGCCAAGATAATTAGCTAAAATAAAAGAATAAAGAGTGATGAATGAGTATTCATCACCCCTTATAATTTACTTTTGCTAGTCCCTTAGCAAACACTTATTTGGAAAAGAAGTGAAAAAGAGAAAGGAAAAGAAAAAGAAGAAAAAGAAGGTGAATCCATGATTATTATTAAACTTGTCTTCATTAGATTGAAGTATGGAGCTCAATCGGATCTTTGGATTATTAATTCGTCAGAACCTTATTTGGACTTAGGTTTAAAACTTAACGGCCTCTAAGTTCCACTATTACATAGTCAAGACTCCTCAATGATCCAGATCAGATCAAGTCTACATGCACAAACTCTGATGACCATGAATCTTTTCTTGTACGGTGTAAGTGATGTAGCTCCCCACCTCATAAATGGTAAAGTGACAACCCCCCTCAACAAGGTAACTCTAATACCCTAGTCTGGCAACTCTTTCCTCGAGGAGCGGGGTATTCCCTTCTAAGTTCAAGTTCAACTGGCTCAAGAAGAGGAGGAAGAAGAGAATGGACCATGGCCAGTGTAGCCATGTATCCTTGGGAGCTTAACCAGTGTAGCTAAGTCTCCCTGCTGCAAGCTTCATGAGATGGGCATGGGTAACATAAGCTCTGCTTTATTTGACTATATACACTCCGGTGGGTATTTCATTTTCTATCAGACCCACCACTTTTTTGGAGTTTTTTTTCTTTTTGCACATTTTTTGATGTGCATATGTACAACAAATCTACATGGTGCAACATATATACATAAGGAGTTTTTCCTCTTGAGCCAGTAAACTATCCCTCTTTTGAAGCACTATTGCAACCCACAACTCCTGTCTTTAGACCTCACTGCTACCAGACCAAGTTGATATGCACTTCCTTCACTAAAAGAAGAAGAGATGTTCCGCCTAGAAGTACTACCCTTATATGCTACCCCAAGTCAAAGAAGACTGCCTCCTCACCACCTCATCCGTAGATAGCTAGGTGTAAAGTGCTAGTCTAAGTAAAGCAATTGTCTGTGAGAGTCATGTGTGTGTTGTTAAGTGTTCTTCTTAGGCTCATCAAGATGACATATGATCATAGCCTAGTGGACTCAAAGAATTAAGTCACCATGGACCTGAAAAGTCTCAACCCTAAGCCCTATAAGGTTCCTCTTAGAATTAGGTGGATTAAGATCTTAACCAAGCTCCATTTTTCAATTTAATTCCAGGCTAGTTTAAATGTCAACTATGATTCAGAATAAAATGTACAAGTATATATAAAGATGCAATTTTGTACAAATTTTTGAAAATATGCAAAATTTTTGAAAATGTTTGAAAACATGGATGTATGCATGAATGCAGAAGTTTTGCAAAATATTTACACACATTTACAAACGGGTTTTTGCAAACTTTTTGTTTTTCAAACATTTTACAAAAATTTTGTACTATATAATTAATTTTGATATGAAAATATTTACAAAATCTTTACACACAAAAGTTTTTTACAAACATTTTTACAAAAATAATTTTGTAAGTAGCTATGTGTGTGCAGAAAAGAATTTTATGTACAAGAAAATTTTTAAATTTTTTATGGATTTTTACGGATTTTAGTAATTTTATTTATGTACACACTCACATAAAGTACGAGTTATGGCTAAAGTATATATGAAATATATACGACACCCCCCTATACTTAGCTCGAACGATGTCCTCAAAGTGAATCAAGAGCGATCAAGAAGACATAACTCGTGCTTAGTATAGGGAAGTGAAAAGGAAGATCTATACTACAACGACGAATGCAAAGAATAGAAATGAAAAAGGCTCTCATGATTTTCCCCCTATACTTAGGATCAAGTAATCCTAAGTATAGCATGTTGTACACAAAGGGAAATCCGAGTGGAAGAATGTGCATGGTCTACCTCCCCTATACTTAGGGTAAAATATCCCTATGTATAGGTAGCAAAACAGAGGCAGAAATGAAGACAAATATATACAAGATGGAAGCGACGACATTACTCCCCATATACTTAAGGTGAAGGATCCTTAATTATAGTCAATGACAGGAGTACTGAAACAGAACGAAAGGGAATAACTCGATGTTTGCACGCCCCTATACTTAGGATAATGTGCATCCTAAGTATAGCAAAGATAATCCTAGACGAGACTTGGGGTGTAAAACAAAAATGGAAGAAACAAGGAATAAATCATGACAAAACACGTATATACAAAGTGCACAATGTTGAGGTGCCTCTCAACAAGAGCTAGAGTTTACGCCCCTGGCTGAGCACAAATGTTAGGACAATGAAATATTAAGGTTCAGGATGGCATCTGTAAGGCGAATGTCATACTGTCGTCGTAGTCGTGGTAGATGAACTACGACGAAATCAATGATGTAAACGAAAACACCCAAGTAGGGAATCAGGCGGGTGTCTGCTACCGGGCAAGGATATGGGAAGATGTGATCGGGATCCGGTAGCACAAATGACATCATCAGCTCAAGATCAGAATAGCGTGGAAGTGTAGAGCCAAAGAAATCGAATGTGGAGAAAGAAGGATCGGTCATGGAATCCTCCATGTTAATCACCGTCTCGGAAAGAACTGGAAGATGAAGATCAAGAGACTCACCAAAAGAACCAATATCCGATGCATAGAATGAAGGAATATCATAAACGTTGTCGAATATCTCAAAGACCGGCTCATCCTCGCGGAGGTCGTCGAGGTGAGACAACTCAGAATCAGTAATATCAGAAGACTCGGTTTTGTGATCCGACAGATCGGATACACTCTCAGAAAGTGAAACTGAGTACACAGAGCATGTCGCATCCTCCCGCAGATAACCCTCGGGGAGTAACGCAAGATCATCAGTGAGAAAGGGAGGATCAGAATCTGAATAGAGATCTGCGCTACTAGCAAGCACCCACTCCTAGCACCAAAATGCCTTGTTAGCTGAAGTCTGCCTCTGAATAATCTGGAAATAGGAAAAGGTACTCGTCAATAACGCGGAAGCTGTCGATGTGGATGAAACTGATCCTCGAGCTGAGGTAGTGCTGGCTGTCATCTGGTCCTCATAAAATGTATCTGTCTCATCAAAATGGAGGACAAAAGACTCAAATGTGGGACTATCTATATCTCGCATCTCAAAATGGTATCCTGCATCGAGCTTTGGCTGCTGGGCTGAGTCATGATGTCCATCTGAATTAGAGAAGTACCTTTGCAGAGTAGAAGCTGAGTAATTTGGACATGGACATTGAAATGTCTGGACTATTGGACGTAGTAGCGTGGGCTCCTCCATCTCCTGGAACATCAGAAGATCTGATATCCAAGACTCGTCAACTAAAAAGTACAGGACTAACTCGAACTCTGTCCGGAAGACCAATGGGAACTCGATCAGCCTCTGGGTCAGAACCTCCGCTGTGGCAGTCATCCTATCCATCGTCTGTACTGCAGAATCCATGTCCTCAATCTGGTGTGTAGTGGTTGGGTCCTCATAAAGTGCGACAAACCCAACTAGTACTGCATCATCCTCGTGTGTTGTCCTGACTAATGCATCTCATGAAGATGGAATCTCTGACAGTGCTCTTGAGATGGTCGTAAGTAAATCTATGCCAGTGTTGTGGTGTGAACCACCACACGAGGTTACTACTAGTGCAATCTGATCAACGGTCATCCCCCTCAAGGTCTGTACTGCAGCATCAGCTCCTCAGAAGTGATATCTGAATATACATGGGTCACACAGAACCCCTCAAACTTGGACAGATGAAGATATGGCTCCTCATGCACCTCCCTTGAGAATTTCGACAGTCTCTGAATGAACTCTAAATCCAGAATGAAGCGACTGAATGTAGAAGCTGACTGAGCTTCCTGAACTATCTTCTCATCCCTCATCCTGTCGTCGGAGGTGTATGATACTCACATCTGCTCTCTGTGCTCGCGCATGGAGTGCACTCTCATCCCAGTAATGAAATCGCCTGTGTCTCGTATCTAGTTCGTCTGATCTCTGCGGGCGTCCAACACAGCATGCCCAGAAGAATGATGGGAAAGAGGAAGAGAGAACGGAAGGCCGTTCGGAATTCTGACCTCCCTTGAGATTGGACTGGGCTGATGGGAATAAGATGGGAAAGCCGCAAGAGTCGGCATGAGAGGAGGGCGACCCATCATCCAGGGATAGACAGGGAGAAGAAGAATGAAGGGAGGGTGGGAGGGAGAAAGATAGATGGTTGGAAGGAGGGTAGATGAAGGAGAGGAAGGCGGATGGGGTCTGAAAAACAAACAAGATTGGTCAAGCAAAACCCCTGATTCACCAACGCATGCAGAGCTGATGATCATGAAGGTTCGGTCTTTTATCTTGTCATTTTTTTAGGTGATCAAAACAGTCTATCAGAGCGATTAAGCGAGTTGTTGGGAATCCAATGCCCCCAGGAGACTGTCTCGATCCCAAGCTAGATCTTTCCCAGCCAGTACAAGTCGCGGACCATTTACCGGCTACCCGATCGACTCGCTCTGTTAAGGATATCGCGGCCCGCTTTACCGGAGATCGGAGCGATCCTCACTGGAGAACGACTAACTCAGAATCATTAGTCTGAAGAAGGGTGGATGTGGCTCTAGCCTAGGGTGCGGGTCACTCTCTCGCTCATCCAAACCATACAATGAGGGGATTACTCTCCCAAGACAAAAATTTTTTTGGTGAAGTGAATTTTAAAGTCAAGTTTGCTTAAACAGTCCCAATTTTATAGTTTTTTATTTTTAAGTATTTTTCAAAACAAACAACGCCTAACGAATTTTTCGGTTCTGATTTTTATTAAGTCCAAAAATAAGGGGAGAAGACAAAAAAGCCAATGCGCGACTAAACACGATGATGCATGCTGAGTAAGAAATGTGTACCTTGTCTCCGGCACTCTATATGCAAATTGATCCGCGCAAAATTTAAAATACAGAAATAAAACTAATCTAAATGATGCAACGAGGAAATCAGCCTTAGGCAGATAGTTTTACATGTGAAGCACAGTAGATAACGGGTCAACAGGAGGGGTCGGGGTCCGGTCTCTGATGTCGATCGGTGTCCTCCACAACGGATCCTGCCAGCGCTGTATGAAGCCTCTAGCAGCACGTGACCCCTCAAGTGACCAGGTTAGCTTTTTTTATTAGTGAATTAATTAAGGTCCAATTATTCGATCTATACGAATAGGAAAGTAACTAAGGTTGGGCCCTAATAATTACGTCACAAGGTAAATGGAAAATCCAAAGCTAAGGCTAAATCCTTGGGAATCAAAATAAAATAAAGTCGAAAAACACAAATCCGGGGAAAACCGCGGTGAGGTCCCCCGAGCACACCTGTGCTCGGTGAAACAGACCCCGAAAATCACCAAGTCTCTGAGTGTCTCTGAGTTGTCCTGGTCCTGTATTATTACAACAATAATAGTCTGCTGAAATAAAACTAACTATGCTACTCTAACACTCCCCTCACTCCTGCTCTCCTCTCTCGCACTCTCATGCGACTCTATACAGAAAAGAGCCGCCTCTGAATCCTATAGCTGTGTCGGCTTCCCGAAGAAAGCCACCTCAATCCTCAAGCCCTCGCAAGAAAAGTAAACAGAAGTTGTGTTAGATCAGAATTATTATAATAATGCAAAATAAAACAAATGCAAAAATAAAGATAAAAATAAAGAAAAAAATAAACACACAAATAAAATCAAACAAATAAAAACAAAAATGAAAATGAAAAGAAAACAAATAAAACAAAAATAAGAAGAAAAGCTGCGAAAGAAAAGCTGAATACTAAGCCGTGCTCCCCAGCAACGGCGCCATTCTGATGAGCCGAAAATCTGAGCGACTAAGGCAAGAAGGTATCAATGGTCATTGCGACTTCATCCCCTCAGCCAGGACTCAATCAAGAAAACAAAGACCACCAATCAAAATAAATCAACAAATCCGGCAAATAGCGGTCTCGCTATTTTATTTTACCAGGTACAGCTACCAGGGTCGAGCACAAGGAGCACAGTTTCGAAAACCTACGAAGTAGTCGGGGTTCAAAAATAAAAGAAACAAACTTTTTTTGGTGGATTTTTGGTTTTTTAAATTTTTTTTGTAATTTTTAAATTAAGAAAAATGTAAAAGAAGTCAAAAAGGGCACAAACAAATAATTATTTAACACAACAAAAAGATCAGAAAATTAAAATAAATTTTTTTGGTTTTTGCAAATATTCAAGTGTTTTTAATATTTTTCTTGGATTTTTTGGTAATTTTCTAAAAATGAAACAAGGCTAAAAATCAAAGATGTTGTGCAGCCAGAATCTAAAGGCACTTTAAATATACATAAAGTGCCTATAAAATTCTAGCAACAATTTTATGAAAAATTAGAAATAAAAATCTAACTAAAGAAACTGAAATTGCATTTTTTAAAGAATTTTTAATGATTTTTCTAAGGTTTTTAGTGTTTTTTTTACTTTTTAGGGTTTTTATAAATCCAAATGCAAAAAAAATGACAGAAGTAAAAACACACTAAAACACAAAAAGTAAATTTTTAGATTTTTTTAGAGGATTTTTAATATTTTTAGTTGATTTTTGAAACTGGATAGAAGCAAATTTTTAGGTTTTTGAATTTTTAAAAATACCAATGCAAACAAAACGAGCCCAGAAATTCAAAGAAGTTTTTACACCATGGCAGAAGTCATGTATCCAAATTTCACGAAATTTTGGTGAGATATGCTATTTATTCCAACCAATCAAAGAAGCACAACACATAAGGACCAATATGCAAATATGGAAAAGTATTCAGCCAAATAATAACATGTGGAAGGAGTAAGGGCTGAATATGCAAAAAGCCCAAAGCCGCACGAGGTCGGCACGTGAATCAGACAAGCAGGAGTATAAGTGTCATTCCTATTTATAAAACTTGATTTGATAACAACGATAATATCCTGGGAAGAACATGCAAATAACCCACGAGGCATGTGCCAGACCACGTGAACTACACTCAGAGGGACCAAATTGCAAATAAAAGAAACACGAAGTCCTATATGCAAACTGTCCAAAATAAAAACAACTACAGAAACTAGTTATCGGACTACGGAATAAATACAAAAAGCAAAGACGGCCTAAGTGTCAATTACCCTTCTTATTACAGATCCAACGACCGAGGATTCTTCACTTATGATCGGACGACTCAGAGCTTCTGATAACCCTTCGATGATGGAGGTGCGAGATCTGATCCTTAGATGGATCGGATGGTCGAGAGCTCCCCAGAGACGAACGGTGGAGATTAGAACTGGCGGGGAAGCTCGATCCAATGACGGAGGTGCCTCCTGGAAGAATAGCGAAGAACTCGCTGCCGGCGAGCTTTGCTCGATCGATACGAGCTGCTGGAGCATCCTCTGGAGCTGCTAGGATGGGGAAAATTATGCTAGCGATGGTCTGTAGCTTCTGATATGCTCCGATGAGGCCGGGGACACCTGGAATGCTCCAGCAATGCGAGGGACCTGGAACTCCTGTGCTTCAGTGTTCGAACCTCCAGATGAGGCCCGCTGGCATCCAACCCTGCACAGAAAGACTGCTGGGTTGAGGGAAAAGTGCCTCGACCCGTTAATGCATGAAATGGAGTGGAGGATGAGGTGGGGCGTAGCCCTCCGGCGAGGCGACAGTGGAGGAGGGATGAAGTCTTGTTCCTAGGCGAATCAGGATGAATGGAGGGGCGTAGAAGGTGGAGAGGGGTCTCGTGGAGGTGATGGGCTCGTCGGCGTGCAAAATGGTGTTCTAATCCTAGTGGTCGAAGCTCGAAAGGAAAACTCTGCTCTAAGAAAGAAATTCTAATCTCGGTCGAAAAAGAAGATCGCTAGGTTACCTGATGGGTGATGTAGTATGTGCTGGAGGTAGGGGACCTCCGGGGGTCTTCGCCTCAATGGATCGACATCTCCAGAGGCTCGAGCTCACCTTGCGGCGGAGTACGGTGGGAAGCTCGCCGGACCTAGGGCTAGAGGCCTCGAAACCTCGCTATGATACTCCCACTCATTCGCTGTTACTCAAGGAGGAGAATGGAGCTCCCAGGAGACGAAAACAATGGCCGATGATGTGGGGAAAGGTACGGCTCCTCAAGATTATATACTTTGCAGGGTCCACGAAAGGTGGAGCTTGTGCATGCTTATTGAGGAATGGATCCCTAAAGGAATCGGCGGGCGTGGATCGCGGATCATCCCTCGATAATCGGTGTTGTGGAGTGGTGAAGATGGTGGTCGGATCAATTCGGGAAAATTTTGAGAAGTGATGAATCCACGATTCATCGCCTTTATTCTTTTATTTTAGCCTCTTTTCCTTAGTCAAATACATGTAAATACTCATTAATTCCATAAAATTACCATTCTGCATGCATTTGTTAATTATGCATTTTTAACACTTTTTGTACATAAATAAAAGAATAAAGAAGAAAAGAAAAATAAAAGGAAGTATTTATGCAATAAATACAAACTGACTTAAACCCCGAGAGAAGGTCAAGAATTGACCTGATCGATCAGGAATAAAGTAGGGGGAGATAGGGTCGTTTGTCGGAAAAATCAAAAATATCTTGTAAATATTTTTCTTGAATATTTGTATAAAACTTACATTATTTTATTTGTACATAATTTGACCTCAAACTAATTACTTTTGTAAATAAAAATTGTAAATAAAATTATATTGTAAATAATAAACATATTTGTAAATTAAAATATTGTATATAATTGAAATAATTACACCCAGAAAAAAGCCGTAATGCGACAATTAAAACATCAATTCCGGCTCCATACAAGCTCAAATCGAGCCAAACTCACTTCCATCGTACGATAAATTAAATTATCTTTCAAATGGCTGTGGTTTCGTATTTTTTGGAGTTACGGTTAAAAATTCGGTTTTTTGGGGTGTATTGTGCAGTTTACCCATATACTTATTGTATATATTTTATTTATATTTATTTTTTATACATAACGTATTTGTAAATATTGTTTTCATTAAAAATAAAAATTAAAAAATTAAAAAAATCTTTTATAAAAATTATTTCCTTATTTGTACCTATGTACATTATATTATATGTGTATAATATATATATACAACTAATTTCCTTTTACAAAAACCATCAAAAAATTAATTATATAATATTATTTAATTAATTTAAATTAATTCCGAAATTCATATTTAATTTATTGGATTTATGTGAATTAAGTGACTTAATAACTTACCATTTATTTTAGATTCGATTTTATTCCTTTAATGGCCACCATTAAGGTGGCTAATTCATTTTTGGTAAATAATTTAATTAATTAATTAATTTAATTACGAACTTCGAAATTAATTACTTAATTATTTTATTTATTTAATTATTTTATTTAATTAACCCATAATCACCTTTCTTTTTTCTACATTCTTTCCTCTTTTATTTTTCTTCTCTTTTTAATGGGCTCCTCCTCCCTCATTCACACTTGATCAATCTTTGGTGGAGAGGAGCCCAGTTTCCGAGAGATTTCTTGTTGAAGAGGGTCCTAGCCTCCGATCCAGTCGGTGACACCGACTTGAGCTTCGTCGAGGCCATCATGGCGTGTCCGAACCCCAAGGTGAGATCCACTTTTATTCCCTGTCTTTTTCTCGTAGTTAAATCGTAGGCTTAGATTTTTGCTTAGACATAGTTAATCTTTAGATTAAAAATCACACAAATTCCATCACACATAATCCACGACCAACTCCGATTTTCATCCCATCTTCTCAAACCCTCCATTTCACGTTCTAACACCGACTTTTCACCTCACGTCGCGATCTCCACGCATTCTATTTCTACCTCACGCAACCTTCCACCTCCGACCACGCACGGTGGTCGAAGTCACGGATCTCCCTTCCGCTTCGTCAAGATCCACATTCATTCACCTACTCCATTTTTGTTTATAAATAAAAAATTGTATCTTGTTTCCTAATCTATATTTTTGCAAGATACAATAAAAAAAGTAATAAAATTTTTGTTTGTCTTATAACTCTAACATTTGTATTGCAGGTTAAAAAAAATAAAGAATCGTTTTTTTGTTCTCTATCTAACATTTGTTTTGCAGGGAAACATAAAAAAAATTTAACATCAGTTTTGCTGGTTCATAAAAAAAATAAAAAAATTATTCTTCCCTGTTTACACATCAAAAAAATAATAAAAAGAAATTATTTTTTTTCTCTTCTTGCTGTATACTGCGTGCGATCGGCCCCGCTACCACCTCTAGCCGCGAGTCGACGCGCCGCCCCAGCGTCCATCCAGCCACGCCAGCCTCCCTTCATCCCCAGGTCGCCGGCGCCCCCAGCGTCGTTGTTCTCCACACGGCGGCGAGGCCGACCGCATCCTTCTGCGTCGTACTGCAACAGCCACGCCAGAACCGCCCGCAGCCCCCATCGGCGCCGCTGCGACACCAGCACCGCCTCTCTCCAGCCCGAGCCCCGCGACCCTCAGGCTGCCCTCCGTCGTGCGCCACCTGCCGCGCGGCCTGCGGCCCTTCTCCGCCCAGGAACGCACCGCCCAGCCCCCTTCAACCTCCAGTCGCGCCTTCGCGCGCGATTTGCCTTCAGCAGCGCCGCCAAGGCGTTGCGGCGCCGACCGCCATCACCCGTGCGGCCCCTCCGCACGTCCCTTCGCCACTTCCAAGCCGCATGGGCGGCTCTCCCATCCTTCGGCGGCGGCTGTGGTCCTATGCCCTTTAGAGAGAACAGATGGAACAAGAGAAACCGTAGGGGAGGGTAAATAAAAAAAAGGGGGAAATTGCATATCTATCCAGGGAAGTTTTTAAATTTACCAGAGCGTCCCCTCTCCAGCTTGTTACATGCTCAGCACATGATCAAGGGTAAAAATTGCATACTTCAGCCTGTTTTATCTGTTGTTAACTTTTACTGTAAAAACTTGAAGTAATTACCTTTTAGTCCCTATTGTTCAGAACAATAACTCTCAGGACTTCTTTGATTGAGATAAATAGTTTTCATGCTCTAAAAATCTTGCAAAATTTTTTGTAAGTTCCTGCTATAGTGCTTGCCATTGTATAAAGTTTTCATCAAATTTTATTGTCATTTGTTATATTTAAAAAATCAAAAAACATTGTCTTTTTGCTTGCCTACACTTTGAAAATTCATAAAAATTCTAAAAAAATTTCTGTAGTTGTATTTTGATCTCTTTTAATTTCTGTCCAATTTTTTTGTGCATTTCTTATTTATAAAACTCCAAAAAATGGTAAAATACGAAAAATCTTAAAAAAATTGTAGAAAATTATAGGAAAAATCCAAAAATAGTAATTTCAGTTTCTGATTGTAGATATGGTCTTGTAGTTTCTCTTTAAAATAATCTCCAGGATTTTTGAGCATTAAAGGATTTTTTTTATTGAAAAAATACTCCTGGTTGTGTATAGTCTCTTTATTTTCCACTATTTTATTTTTAGAAAATAACAAAAATATCATAAAATTGTGAAAAAATTACCAAAAATATTTTAAAATATATAAAACCCAAAAACATTTTCTTTGGACTTTTCTGAATATTTTTGGTTATTTTGAAAAATACAAAAGAGTGTTGTGTGTGTTTTTGTGCATTTTGTGCTTATTTGAAAAATACAAAAAAAATATAAAAGTAAAAAACCACTAAAAAAATAACTCTAAAATTTGACTACTTAGTTTTTTAAACGTGCTCCTTGTGTTCGACCCTGGTTACTATACCAGGTAAAAAGAATAGCGAAAGATCGCTTACATTGTTTTCTTGATTTATCTTATTTTGAGTGGTTTCATTTATTTTTCCGTTGACCGAATTGATCGATTAAGGACAACGACATTGTGATTTATTTTCTACCTTAGTCGCATCAATTTTCGTGTCATCAGAATGGCGCCGTTGCCGGGGAGCACGGCTTTGTAGTCATTTTTCTATTTTTGTCTCTCTATATAATAATTGTTTTCTGACATTCTCTCTTGGATTTTTGTGCGAGGTACTGCTTGGACGACTTGAAGTTTCTTTTTAGAGGACCCGCGCAGGAGGAAGAGCAGAGAGGAGAAGAAGTTTCATTTTATTTGAGAGCACAATTTATCTTGTAATAATTTAGGAACTTTGGACCTGTGGACTTGGACATTTTTCGTGGTCTGTTTCGCCAAGTGCCGGTGCACTTGGGGGACCTCACCGTTGTTTTTCGTCGGTTTTGGTTTCTCATATTTTTTTTATTGATTCATGCAGGATTTCAGCCCCTAGCCTTAGGATTTTTACTTGACTGTGACGTAATAAATAGGATCCAAATACCTTAATAACATTGCCTGTACCTATAGATCGGTAATTGGACCAAGAATAAAAATCTAAAAAAAGAGTCGATCCACTACCTTCGGGCCTACGCGCCACAGCCCACCCTGCCAAGCGCTGCTCCTAAACTCGATTTGTCGAGAGGAGGAGGGGTGAGCCTAGACCGGACTCTTGGATTGGAGGCTGGTGGTCGACTAGACGTTCTGTCGAGTAGAACTGCTTGCTTAGGGCTCGATTTTCCGCTTGCATCATTTAGGTAGTTTTATTTCTATCTTTAATTTCTGCGCGGATCATATTGCATGTAGAGTGCTGGAGTAAGGTACGTATTTTCTATCTCTGCATGCATCATCGTTTTTGACCGTGTATTGGCATTTTCGACTTCCTCCCCCTGTTTCTTGGACTCAAATCATTCAAAGTGGAAATTGGAAAATTCGTTAGGCGTTATCATTGAAATTATCCAAAAAAATCAAAAAAATCAAAAATTATAAATTGGGCTGCTAATCGAACTTGACTTCTAAAATTAAACGTAATTGACCACTTCATTGTATTGGGAGAGCAATCCCCTCATTGTTTGCGTTTTAAGTGCTCACGTACACACTAAGGAGTAGTGCCCAAATCCTACTTAAGCCTCCTAAGTGTTTGTACAACTTTCTCTTCTCACTAAACTCTAAAATTGAAAAGATAAAAGACCAAATCTCACGGTCTTCACTTTGTGTTGAGTTGGTGAACTGGGGGTTTGCTTTGTGTATTGAATGTCGTTGGTGTGAGTCGGTTACGTTCATCCTCTCTAAATCATTAGCAGTCACATTCTATCTCTAACCTTTCCTCTCTCCCTTCTATGTATCTCTCTTTCTACTCTCCTACCCTCCCGCCCTTCATTTTCTTCACTTCATGATGGATCGCATTCCATTCCAGCCAAATTTTGTGGCTTCTACATCTCACGCCCATCATTCCCGCCCACTTTCTTGGGAGGTCAGAACTCCATCTGATTTTCTATCTTCTCCCTACCCACCCTCCCATTCGGGACGTGCTGTGAGTGAAGTCCGAGAAGACCAGATTGACCAAACACGATATCCGGGCATTCACCTTGCTGAGATAAGAGTGCACCCCATAGGCGATCATATGAGGCAGTGGCATGTTTTAGATGACTTTAATCATGAGATGATGGATGAGTACACTGATCAAGAAGTACAGTCCACTTCTACTTTGAGACCATTCATCCTGGATTTAGAGTTAATTGATCTACTGCCCAAGTTTTAGGGGATGTGCACGAGGAACCATATTTGCATATCGATGAATTTGAGGATATTTGTGTATCACGATCATATTCTGATATAACTTCTGAGGAAATGATGATGATCACCTTCCCATTTACACTTCAGAGTAGAACCAAGAGTTGGCACAGACGATTAGGAAGGAAGATTACTACATGGGGAGATTTACGATCATTATTTTTGAAGAAATTTTACCCCCAGTGTAGAGTAGAGATGATGCGGTCTGTATTCGTGATTTTTCAGTTAACCCCCAGAAGCTGTTGATAGATTCATGGTTGAGGTTACGAGAACTTGTGAGGCGATTTTCGGATCATGGATTTTCGATGACTGACCTTATCCATATCGCCATGAGGGGGAGGACCGCAGAGCAGATTGCATATGTCATTACCTCGTGTGGTGGTTCACACCACAGTCCTGACCTGGATTTAGTTGAGACCATCTTGGATTCAATTTCAGACATTCCATATACACGAGATGATTTATTCGGGACAACACATGAGGGAGAGATGACAACTGTTGAGTGTGTGACACACCATGCCGATCTTGATAGCACACACAAATCAGAGGATATGGATGCTACTACTTCTCATTTGATGGATGTGTTGCCTACTGTTGTGAGTTCTCAGAGCCGGACATTGGTTGAGGACCAATTGGATTTACAGTCAGATTTTGAGCCAGTCCCGCTCTATCACGTAGAAGATTCGTCGATTCTAGATCTGCTAGGATCCCAAGAGATAGAGGAGGAACCCACATCTCAGCCATCCTCTGAATCTTTCCAGTATCCATACGCAGTTGATTCAGTGCCTGGTCTTCAGAAGATTTCCTCAGATTTAGAGATATACTTGGATTCATCTCAGCGTAGAGAGCTTGATGAGGGACCGATTTTTGATTCGACAGACCTTCATTGTTTGGTTTAAAAAAAATCTAAAAAAGTGAAAGCAATAAAATCTGGGACTGCTAATGCAAACTTGACCCTAAAACCCACCTCATTTAAAAAAAATTGTTTTGGGGAGAGTCACCCCCTCATTGTTTGGTTTGCTTGAGTGAGAGAGTGACCCGAACACTAGGATAGAGCCATGCCTGAACTTCCGTTAGACTACTGGTCTTAGAGTTAGTCGTTCTCCAGTGAGGATCTCTCCGGTAACCAGTAAAGCGGACCGTGACGTCCTTAACAGAGCGGGTTGATCGGGTAGCCGGTAAACGGTCCACAACTTGTACTGGCTGGGAAAGATCTAGCTTTGGGATTGGGCCAGTCTCTTGGGAGCATCGGGTTCCTAACAGCTCGCTTAATCGCTCTGCAAGATTGTTTTATCACCTAACTTAAAATTGACAAGATTAACGACCGATCCTTTACGGTCATCAGCTCGTGTTGAGTAGGTGAAACTGGGGTTTGACTTCTCATCTTTTTTGCTTACCAGATCTCATCCACGATCATCTCCACATCACGATGATGGGAAGGAGATCCCTTAGGTTGCCTCTGGCAGCACCGCTATCAAGAACTCCTCCCCATTCATCTAGGGCGGTTTCGAAGAGCCCAGACCTGCTCTCCGAACCTGAGTTAACTTGACGGCTCCTAAGCCTGGGTCTTTTTGCCTTTGCAGAGACCCACAAGATGGCCAGCATTGATGGACGAACCGATGGACAGCCCCAGAGTTCCACTTATGTTCTAGATCAGGGCGCCATCAACAACACCTTGTTAGCCTCCTTAGAGACGATGCAGCGACAAATTCGGGATCAAGGAGCATTCATGGCAGAGGTTCGTCAGGAATTAGCACAGATGCGAGCCGACAGAGGAGAGAATAACCGAGCAGGCGGTGGAGAGATTCCGGAGTTTGGAGGAGGATCAGATGGAAACCCGGAGGACCAGCCGGAGCAAGCTAGATAGCCACGACCGATGAGGCATTTGCACAACCCTACTGCAACTCTGACCCATCGATGGATTCAGCTCCCTGAGATTCTGGGTGATTTCAAGCTTCCCCCCCAGACCATTCAGCTTTTGCCCAAATTCCATGGGCTAGCCAACGAAGAGCTGCATCTGCACCTGCAGGAATTTGAAATGATCTACAGCACTGTCCACAACAGATATGTGGATGAGGACACTATCAAAATGATAGCATTCCCTTTCTCCCTGGCCGACAGAGCAGCCAATTGACTGAAGCATTTGGGGAGATTAGTTACCACTTGGGAGTAGCTCCGGACCGAGTACTTAAACAAGTACTATCCACTCGGCCGGACCAACGCAGCACGAGCTCTGATCAACAACTTCTCCATGATCCCTAATGAACAGTTTAATGAGGCGTGGGATCGATTCCGTGAGCTCATTGACCGGTGTCCACACCATGACATATCCAAGCCCAATCTTTTCCAGAGCTTCTTTTGTGGGCTGACACCGGAGCTGCAGGGGCTTGTCAACGCTTCTTGTGGGGGTTCCTACTTCACCAAGGACGAAGACCAAGTCTGGGCCATCTATGAGGAGATGGCTGAAAACTACTCAGTGATGTCCCAGACTAGGCTCTACGCTCAAGGGAAACCCCAACCCCATGTCGTCCCCTATCATAGGATCTCACGGGTTGATGCGGGTCCACCCATTTCTTCGTCAGCAATAGCAGCACTGGCAGAATCTTCAGCTGTTAACATGGGCATTATCAGTGAGAAGTTGGACCGCATTGAGATAATAGAAAAGAAGCAGTGCCAAGGCATGACACAGATAGATCAATTGGCACAGACTCTTAGTGACCTGAAGACCGACATCTTGTGTCTCCAGGAGGCCCAAGCGGCTTCTCAGCCTCGTTCCTAGTCACGAGCTGATCCCACCAGCAACAGCTCCTCCCAGCACTCTGCCCTGTACCACCAGGTTCACCACATTCAGGCAGAGCCGGTTCAGCAGTTGCAGCAGCACTACTCTCAGCCACCACCATTTCAGGACACTCAGATGGTGGTGTATCAGCCGGATCAGCCACTGGCAGTTCTTCCCCCTTTTCCGTACGAGCAGGAGCTGTTGATGGAAGTCAACGGGATTTGGTATAACCGGCAGCAACCCGGGATACGTCGGGATCATCCTGGATTCAGATGGTCCAACGGAGGAACCTCATCCCAGCAACAGCCTCCAGCTCAGGGTGGACAGAGCAGCCAGCAGCAGCAGCAACCCCATTACTCCCAGCCACAGCAGCACTTCCAGCAGGGTCCTTGTTCTTACCATCAGGGACAGCAGTGGAGGCAGCAACAGCAGCCTCAACAGTATTCTCAGCCTCCCCCTCAGTTCCAACGAGGGAACCCATCTGGTTCTCATGCACCGGTTTATGAGAACCCGGCCCTTGATGACCTCGCCCGCTTACTCACTAACCAGCAGGCGTCCTTCCGGCGAGAGATGGATGAGTTCCGGCAGGAAATGAGGGAGATAATCAAGGGAAAAGCCGCATACCCGCTCAGATTGAACCTAACCCGAACAATCTGAAGAGGAAGTCTGAGCAGGTACAGTTTATAGAGGCCGCTACTCCTAGTGATATTTTGAATGATATTTCTTCCCCCATATTTGATGCTAATTTTGTAAAACTTAGGAGCGGTAGAAGGCCAGCCGGCGGCGCCTCATCTGAACATCAACCCATTGCTGATTCCAGAGCGTCAGACGAGGAGGATAGCGGTGCTGATGCCGCTAATGATGTTGATGGTGGTGGTGCTGACGCCACCAAGGATGATGATCCATTCGGCGGTACTGATGCCTTCATGTCTCCAGATGCAGTTGGTGGTACTGATGCCACTATTAGATGTGATGCTGAGCCAGAGCGTGGTGCTGATGCCGCGAATACAAATGCCGTGGGTGGTGCTGATGCCACCATTTCTAGTCCAGTTGTGTTTCCTCATATCTATGTATCTCAGGACACTATTAAAAATAACAAAAAGATGAATAAAGGAAAGGTTTCTTCATCTACTCAGAGTCCATGTGTGTTGCGTGATCACTTTTGTATGGACTCCAGTCCTTCTCAGCAACAGGAACCTCTTCCTGACCCTCTATCTGAGGAGGGTCCAGCGATCCCTTTCCCTCAAGCACTTCGCTTAGGGCAAGGGAAGAAAACAAAAAATCCAAAAAAATCACAACAGTTAGAGTTCATCCAGCAGATGATTGACAGATTCCACATTCAGCTGACTCTACAGGAGGCATTAGAGCACATCCCTCTCTTCTAGAAGCACTTGAGAGAGAAGACCACTGTACATAGGAAGAAGAGGAATGCAGAAATCCATGTGCTTACACGTGCCACTTGCTTCGCTATACAAAACAAATTGCCAGCCAAGAAACCTGATGTAGGAGCTCCATATGTCAGATGCCACATTCATGAGCAGCAATTTGATCGTACTCTTTTGGACAACGGATCTTCGATTAATCTCCTTCCGGCTGCCTTACTCGATCGATTCGAGTTTGGCCCTCTTAGACAGAGCAGGACGATCCTTCAGTTTGCTGATAGATCTGTAAAGAGGCCAAAGGGATTACTTAAGGACGTTGTCATCACAATTCAGGGCCTGAAATTCCCCGTAGACTTTGTTGTACTGGACATGGAGATCCCTGAACATGTGATCGATGCCCCCATCATTTTAGGAAGACCATTCTTGGCCATAGACAAGGCGGTGACCGACCATGATAGTGGGAAGGTATACTTTCTCATCAATGGTGAAAGTGTACAAATAGAGACGATCGAGGAGACTAGATCCAGAGATTCAGAGTGCTCAGATCAGATGACCGACTCAGAGCAAATGACAGATGCAGAGCTAGATATCCACCACGAGTGTGACTTTGTGAATACAGATGACGAAGCAGTTTGGGCAGATCCCGCGTCACGAGCTCTTGCCACATCCTCAGACAGTGAAGATTCACAGATCATGGCAGATGAGAGTTCGAAGAGCACACTCATGGCACAGGATACAGTAGAGGCTGATTGTCATGATCAGGATAGCGAAGAAGATTTTATCTCATGCGCTTCAGATTCAGATTCCTCAGACACAGACACCGACTTTGATTGGCAGGAGTTTGATGAATATTTACCATGTCTGGTACCTGCAGAGCCGACAACTAGGACAGAGAGTGAGCCAGGACAGTTGATAGATACATCAGCAGAGCCATCTTCATCAGATTTACCATTGCTGCGAGAGTTCTCACACACAGATCTGGTAGCATTCACTCAGACATTCCAGAAGCCAGATTTACCAGCTCCCACTTTCCCAGAATTGAAGATCTTACCGCAGAGTATGAAGTATAGATTCCTTGCAAGTGAGCTAGATATGTTCCCAGTCATTATCTCAGCAGATTTGACTGAAGACCAAGAATCTCGTCTGATGGAGGTTCTTGAAAGAAACCGCAAGGCAATAGGATGGAGTGTGGCTGATCTCCAGGGGATAAGTCTGGCCCTGTGCTCCCACCACATTTATCTCGAAGAAGACGCCAAGCCCTTGCGTGAGTTCCAGCGAAGGCTGAACCCGAATCTTCGAGAAGTGGTTATGAAGGAAATATCTAAGTGGTGGAGCGTCGATTTTATCTACCCCATCTCTGACTCTAAGTGGGTTAGTCCATTGCATGTGGTACCCAAGAAGACGGGTATCACCACAGTTGTGAATGAGTCTGGAGAGGAGATAGCCACCCGAGTACCCACTTCTTAGAGGGTCTATGTGGACTACAGACGATTGAATCAGGCCACCAAGAAGGACCACTTCTTGCTACCATTCATAGATCAGATCATTGAGAGATTAGCTGGGAAGAGTTACTACTGCTTTCTGGATGGGTATTCGGGATACAATCAAGTGGCCATAGCACCTGAAGACCAAGAGAAAACAACGTTCACCTGTCCGTTTGGGACGTATGCTTTTCGACGGATGCCCTTTGGATTATGTAATGCCCCGGCTACATTCCAGAGGTGCATGCTCTCTATTTTCTCGGACATGGTTGGTGAATTTTTAGAGGTCTTCATGGATGATTTCTCGGTTTATGGTGACAGTTTTGATGCATGTCTTGATTACCTAGACCGAGTACTTCAGCGCTGCATTGAGGTCAACTTAGTCTTGTCTTGGGAGAAGAGTCACTTCATGGTGACTCAGGGGACGATCCTTGGCCACATCATCTCCAACAGGGGCATGGAGGTCGACCCAGCCAAGGTGAATATCATCAAGAAGCTCAATCCACCGTCCAATATACGACAATTGCGGTCTTTTCTGGGGCATGTCGGTTTTTACCAACGGTTCATACAGGACTTCAGCAAAATTGCCCGACCGCTCACAGATTTGTTGACGAAAGACACTGAGTTCCTTGTAGATGATAGGTGTCTTGCATCATTTGAGACTCTCAAGAATTTTGTTGTCGAGGCTCCTATCCTTCAGCCGCCTGATTGGTCTCTTCCATTCGAGATCATGACGGATGCTTCTGATTTTGCCATAGGGGCTGTGCTAGGACAGAGGAGAGATGGAGCGTCTTTTGCCATTGACTACGCTAGCCAAACAATGGATGCCGCTCAGCGGAATTACACAGTCACATAAAAAGAGATGCTAGCTGTAGTCTTTGCCTTGGATAAGTTTCGATCTTACATTCTTGGATCTAAAGTGACTATTTATACTGACCACACCGCCATCCGATACTTAATGGCAAAGAAGGATGCCAAAGCCAGATTGACCAGATGGATCCTTCTACTCTAGGTGTTTGATATAGAGAATAAGGATAAACCTAGAGTCAAAAATGTTGTGGCGGATCACCTCTCCCGTTTAGAGAACCTTGAGGATTCGGATCAGATTACACCTATTACAGAGACTTTTCCAGATGAGGCGATCCTTGCAATCACCTCACTTCCATGGTACGCTGATATTGTGAATTACCTTGTCACGAAGAAGGTCCCACAAGATTGGCCCAGACAACGACTTGAGACCTTTCTTGCAAAAGCCAAATCGTACCATTGGGAGAATTCCACTCTTTATCATGAAGGAGGGGATAGCATCTGGAGACGGTGTATTCCTCAAGAAGAGCAACATAGTGTCCTCACCTATTGCCACAAGCTTGAGGCAGGAGGACATCATTCTGGGAGACGAACATCACAGAAGGTGCTTCAATCCGGCCTTTGGTGGCCTACCCTCTTCAAGGATTCATATGAATTCGTGAAGAGGTGTACTGACTGTCAGAAAATGGGCACTTGTGGACAGAGAGATATGATGTCGATGCAGCCCATTCATTTCAGTGAGGTTTTTGACGCATGGGGCATCGATTTCATGGGCCCATTTCCTAAGAGTCAGGGATTTGAGTATATCTTGCTGGCTGTAGATTATGTGAGTCGTTGGGTTGAGGCCATCCCTGCCCGAACCGCATATGCTAATACCATTTGCAAATTCTTGAGGAAAATATCATTTCACGGTTCGGGGTACCTAGAGTGTTGATATCAGATGGGGGGACTCATTTTATCAATGACAAGGTAAGGGCCCTTGCTAACAAGTTCAGCATAGATCATAGAGTTGCCATTCCTTATCATCCACAGACGAATGGTCTTGCTGAGGTTTCTAACAGGGAGATTAAGATTATATTGCAGAAGGTAGTCTGCCCAGACCGAAAGGATTGGTCACAGCTTTTAGACTCGGTCTTTTGGGCATATCGGACATCCTTTAAGACTCCATTGGGTACATCTCCATTCCGACTCGTTTATGGCAAGCCATGCCACTTACCAGTTGAGCTGAAGAATAAGTCACTATGGGCTGTTACTGAGATATTTTTGGATCCAGAGAGTGTAGGAGATCAGAGAAAGGCAGAACTGGCAGCCCTGGAGGAACTTAGAGATACAACCTTTTCGAGTAGCCTGTAGTATAAGGAACGAGTGAAGATATGGCATGATTCTCACATCAGCCATAAGCAGTTTGAACCGAATCAGAAAGTATGGTTATTCGATACAAGGCTAAAGCTATTTCCAGGGAAGTTGCAGAGCAAATGGAAGGGACCATACTTGGTCCGGAAGGTGCACGACAATGGCAGCATTGATATATCTGAGATGTCATCAGAATCCACCTTCCGAGTTAACGGTCAATGCCTGAAGCCATATCTAGATCATGAACCGCTGATCGTCGATGTTGCCCCGATTCATTTTGCATGAGATGTAGTCTTTGACTCATCATTTGCATCTCATGCCTGATTTTCACTTTCTCTCGCAAATGTATAGATTCAGATGTCCATATCACACATTCTTTTGTCTAAACACCCCATTTCCATCTTACGATTATGCTATACTTAGGGTGTACTTTACCCTAAGTATAGGGGGGATGTCAGACGTTTGATTATTCTTTTGGTTCTTTTTACCTCTGTTTGCTACCTATACTTAGGGATATTTTACCCTAAGTATAGGGGAGGTAGATTCTGTATATTCATCTCCTCGGTTTTCCCCTTGTGTACAGTCTGTTATACTTAGGATTACTTGATCCTAAGTATAGGGGGATCACCAGCTTCTATTGTTTATTTTTCTTTTATTCGTCATTGTAGTATACTATTCTTTTCACTTTTCTATACAAAGCATGAGTTATGTCTTTCTTTTCAGCTCTTTGATCACTATTAGGACATAGTTCGAGCTAAATATAGGGGGGTGTCGTATATATTGTATATATACTTTAGCCATAACTCGTACTTTCATATATTATTTTTTTAATATGGCTAAAACACTGTGTAAATACTTAAAAAAATTCTTAAAAAAACTTGTAAAAAATCATGAAAATGAATTTAAAAAAAACAACTCTGTATATATTTGTATAAATTGCTCAAGTTGTAAATTCTTGCATCTTATTCGTGTAAAATAATCAACTCACTCTTGTGTAAATATGTATCTTCTCTAACCCTTATTAAAAAAACAAAACAAAAAAATTATATATATATATATATATACTTGTATATATTACTAACTTTTTGCAAAAAAAAACTTTTTGCATGTGCATCATCTTTCAAAAATCCATAAAAATTTTAAAATTTTGAAAATTGTTTCACAAAAAGATTTTGTTTCTTTTTCTTTGCATATACATATTTTCTTGCATTTGCATGAGCATTTTTCAGGATGATTTTGACATTTAGACTAAGCCTGGAATAAATTTGAAGAATGGAGCTTAGTTGGACCTTAATGCACTTAGTTTCAGAGGAAACTTATAAGATTTGGAGTTAAGACTTTTCAGGTCCTAGTGACTTATATCATTGAGTCCATAAGACTATGTTCACATGTCATCTTGATGAGTCTAAGTAGAATATTTAACAACACACACATGATTCTTTCAGACCGTGGCTTTACACGTAGCTCTTCATGGATGAGGTAGTGAGGGAGCATAATCTTTTGGCTTGGGGTAGCGTACGAGGGTAGTACATCTAGGCGGAACCTCTCGTCCTCCTCTAGGGAGGGAAGTGCATCTCAACCTAGTTTGGTGATGTTGAGGTCTAAAGACAGGAGCTGTGGGGTTGCAATAATGCTTCAAAAGAGGGATAGTCTACTGGCTCAAGAGGAAAAACTCCTTATGTACATGCTGCACCTTGTATATAGTAAAAAAAAAGAAAAAATGCAAAATCTCCAAAAGTGGACAGGCTTGATAGAAAAATAAAATGCCTGAAAAAAAAGAATAAGAGCTTCAAAGTCATATATTCCTGAGCTTGCAGCGGGTGACATGGGATAGGTGACTACACTGGTTACCGTCCATTCTCTTCTCCATCCCCTCTTCTTGAGCTGGTTGTACTTGAACTTAGAAGGGAATATCCCCGCTCCTCGAGGAAAGAGTTGCCAGATCGGGTTATTTGAGTTACCTTGTTGAGAGAGGTTGAATCTTTGCTACTTTTGAGATGAGGAGCTATATTTCACTTACATGTACAAGTAAGAATTCATAGTCATAAGAATTTGTGTCTGTAGACTTGTTCTGATGTGACTGTTGAGGAGACCTGAATATGAGTCTTATGGAACTTAGAGGTTGTTAGGTTTTAATCCCATTTCCCATTAAGGTTCCGACACGTTAATAATCCAAAGGTCCGACAGAGCTCCAGACTACATTTTTATGAAGATAAGTTTGAAAGTCAACATTGTTCTAACTTCATTCCTTTTTCTTTTCTTTATTTTTATTTTCACTTATTTTTCAAATAAGTGTTTGCTAAGGGACTAGCAAAGGTAAAGTATAGGGGAATGATGAATCCACGATTCATCGCCTTTATTCTTTTATTTTAGCCTCTTTTCCTTAGTCAAATACCTATAAATACTCATTAATTCCATAAAATTACCATTCTGCATGCATTTGTTAATTATGCATTTTTAACACTTTTTGTACATAAATAAAAGAATAAAGAAGAAAAGAAAAATAAAAGGAAGTATTTATGCAATAAATACAGACTGACCTAAACCCCGAGAGAAGGTCAAGACTTGACCTGATCGATCAGGAATAAAGTAAGGGGAGATAGGGTTGTTTGTCGGAGAAATCAAAAATATCTTGTAAATATTTTTCATGAATATTTGTATAAAACTTACATTATTTTATTTGTACATAATTTGACCTCAAACTAATTACTTTTGTAAATAAAAATTATAAATTAAATTATATTGTAAATAATAAAAATATTTGTAAATTAAAATATTGTATATAATTGCAAATAATTACACCCAGAAAAAAGCCGTAATGCGATAATTGAAACATCAATTCCGGCTCCATACAATCTCAAATCGAACCAAACTCACTTCCATCGTACTATAAATTAAATTATCTTTCAAATGGCTGTGGATTCGTATTTTTTGGAGTTACGGTTAAAAATTCGGTTTTTTGGGGTGTATTATGCAGTTTACCCATATACTTATTGTATATATTTTATTTATATTTATTTTTTATACATAACATATATTGTAAATATTGTTTTCATTAAAAATAAAAATTAAAAAATTAAAAAATCTTTTATAAAAATTATTTCCTTATTTGTACCTATGTACATTATATTATATGTGTATAATATATATACACAACTAATTTCCTTTTACAAAACCCATCAAAAAAATTAATTATATAATATTATTTAATTAATTTAAATTAATTCCTAAATTCATATTTAATTTATTGGATTTATGTGAATTAAGTGACTTAATAACTTACCATTTATTTTAGATTTGATTTTATTCCTTTAATGGCCACCATTAAGGTGGCTAATTCATTTTTGGTAAATACTTTAATTAATTAATTAATTTAATTACGAATTTCGAAATTAATTATTTAATTATTTTATTTATTTAATTATTTTATTTAATTAACCCATAATCACCTTTCTTTTTTCTACATTCTTTCCTCTTTTGTTTTTCTTCTCTTTTTAATGGGCTCCTCCTCCCTCATTCACATTTGATCGATCTTTGGTGGAGAGGAGCTCGGTTTCCGAGAGATTTCGTGTTGAAGAGGGTCCTAGCCTCCGATCCAGTCGGTGACAGCGACTTGAGCTTCATCGAGGCCATCATGGCGTGTCCGAACCCCAAGGTGAGATCCACTTTTATTCCCTGTCTTTTTCTCGTAGTTAAATCGTAGGCTTAGATTTTTGCTTAGACATAGTTAATCTTTAGATTAAAAATCACACAAATTCCATCACACATAATCCACGACCGACTCCGATTTTCATCCCATCTTCTCAAACCCTTCATTTCACGTTTTAACACCGATTTTTCATCTCACGTCGCGATCTCCACGTGTTCTATTTCTACCTCACGCAACCTTCCACCTCCGACCACGCACGGTGGTCGAAGTCACGGATCTCCCTTCCGCTTCGTCAAGATCCACATTCATTCACCTACTCCATTTTTGTTTATAAATAAAAAAATCTATCTTGTTTCCTAATCTATATTTTTGCAAGATACAATAAAAAAAGTAATAAAATTTTTGTTTGTCTTATAACTCTAACTTTTGTATTGCAGGTTAAAAAAATAAAGAATCATTTTTTTGTTCACTATCTAACATTTGTTTTTGCAGGGAAACATAAAAAAAAATTTAACATCGGTTTTGCAGGTTCATAAAAAAAATTATTCTTCCCTGTTTACACATCAAAAAAATAATAAAAAGAAATTATTTTTTTTCTCTGCTTGTTGTATACATAAACAAAAAAATAACAAAAAAAATAAAAAAAATCGGCCCACGCGCGCGGCTCCACCGCGTGCGATCGGCCCCGCTACCACCTCCAGCCGTGAGTCGACGCGCCGCCCCAGCGTCCATCCAGCCACGCCGGCCTCCCTTCATCCCCAGGTCGCCGGCGCCCCCAGCGTCGCCGTTCTCCACGTGGCGGCGAGGCCAACCGCATCCTTCTGCGCCGTACTGCAACATCCACTCCAGAACCGCCCGCAGCCCCCATCGGCGCCGCTGCGACACCGCCCCTCTCCATCCCGAGCCCCGCGACCCTCAGGCTGCCCTCCGCCGTGCGCCACCTGCCGTGCGGCCTGCGACCCTTCTCCGCCTAGGAATGCACCGCCCATCCCCCATCAACCTCCAGTCGCGCCTTCGCGCGCGATCCGCCTTCAGCACTGCCGCCCAGGCGTTGCAGCGCCGACCGCCATCACCCGTGCGGCCCCTCCGCGCGTCCCTTTGCCACTTCCAAGCCGCGTGGGCGGCTCTCCCATCCTTCGGCGGCGGATGTGGTCCTATGCCCTTTAGAGAGAACAGATCAAACAAGAGAAACCCTAGGGGAGGGTAAATAAAAAAAGGGGGGAAATTGCATATCTATCCAGGGAAGTTTTGAAATTTACCAAAGCGTCCCCTCTCCAGCTTGTCACATGCTCAGCACATGATCAAGGGTAAAAATTGCATACTTCAGCCTGTTTTATCTATTGTTAACTTTTACTGTAAAAACTTGAAGTAATTACCTTTTAGTCCCTACTGTTCAGAACAATAACTTGCTGGACTTCTCTGATTGAAATAAATAGTTTTCATGCTCTAAAATCTTGCAAAGTTTTGTGTAAGTTCCTGCTATAGTGCTTGCCATTGTATAAAGTTTTCATCAAGTTTTATTATCATTTGATATATTTAAAAAATCAAAAAACATTGATTTTTTGCTTGCCTACACTTTGAAAATTCCTAAAAATTCGAAAATTTGTTTAAAAATTCTAAAAAAAATTCTGTAGTTGTGTTTTGATCTCTTTTAATTTCTATCCAATTTTTTTGTGCATTTCTTATTTATAAAACTCCAAAAAAATTGTAAAATACGAAAAATCTTAAAAAAATTGTACAAAATTATAGGAAAATCAAAAAATAGTAATTTCAGTTTCTGATTGTAGATATGGTCTTGTAGTTTCTCTTAAAAATAATCTCTAGGATTTCTGAGCATTAAAGGATTTTTTTATTAAAAAAATACTCCTGGTTGTGTATAGTCTCTTTATTTTCCACTATTTTATTTTTAGAAAATAACAAAAATATCATAAAATTGTGAAAAAATTACTAAAAATATTTTAAAATATATAAAACCCAAAAACATTTTCTTTGGACTTTTCTGTATATTTTTCGTTATTTTGAAAAATACAAAAAGAGTGTTGTGTATGTTTTTGTGCATTTTGTGCTTATTCGAAAAATACAAAAAAAAATATAAAAGTCAAAAACCACTAAAAAAATAACTCTGAAATTTGACTACTTAGTTTTTTAAACGTGCTCCTTGTGTTCGACCCTGTTCGCTATACCAGGTAAAAAGAATAGCGAAAGACCGCTTACATTGTTTTCTTGATTTATCTTATTTCGAGTGGTTTCATTTATTTTTCCGTTGACCGAATTGATCGATTAAGGACAACGACATTGAGATTTATTTTCTACCTTAGTCGCATCGATTTTCGTGTCATCAAGAAGTCGGGCAAAAAAAATCGGATCCGGCGAAGACTGGTCCAGGGGGGCAGTTTACCGGGGTCAACGTTCCCCCGTTGACCAATCAGAAATTGGCAGGGTCTAAATTATTTGTAAAATAATTTAAAAATAGAAAATGATTTAAATTTTAAAATATTTTCAAAATAAAAAATGTTTATTATTTTTCAAACTAATTTTTAGTGATTTTTATTTATTTATATTAAAAATAAATTATGCTATATACAGTATATTATATTATATACAGGTATAAAATACCTAGGTATTTTATATTATTATTTTTATTTTGTTATTTTTGTACAAATACCCTACTTTTATATTTTATTTATGTAATTTAGAGTATAAAATAATTTTTATTTTATTTTATTGGCTATTTACAAAAGTGAAATAAATAGATGTATAATACATATATACATGTATTATATACAAGGTTAGAGAGAAATTATTTTGTTTTTATTTTTATTTTATTTTTCTCATTTTTGTTTTATTTTTAGAAATATATACAAGGTAATAAAAATACATTTTTATTTTTATTTTTTTGAAAATAAAATATATACAAGTAAGAAGGAATATACACAAGGTTGAATGGCCCTATCTCTCTCTACTTGTTTTATTTAGCGGTCAGGCCAATGCTTGGCCCTCCCTTGGGTTTGGGTCACTCGATATTTATTCTAAATATCTCCTTCTTTTTCTTTTATTCTTTATTCTTTTATTTTTGCACAAATACTTGTTAATTATTAATATTTAACAAACGCATGCCTATTGATAATTTATTGTATTTACATCTATCTACATGGTATTTTGCCAAGATAATTAGCTAAAATAAAAGAATAAAGAGTGATGAACGAGTATTCAACACCGACGCTTTCTCGTACATGCCTCTTTCAAACTTTCTTCACATCTGGCATGTATTCCATGACCCATCAATGGAATCTCAACAGTCAAGTTCTTAATAATATCCACAACACCAGGGTCAGATTTTGCACTTTTTCTTTTTTCCATTTTTTTGGATTTTTCTATTGCATCAAGAAAAGTAATATGTAGAGTGCTAAAATCGGAAATAGAGTTCTTATTTGCAACAAAATTCTTGTCCACAATATCTTGTGCATCCGGATCACAAAAAGGTGTATAGTTTGGAAGTGAAGATTCTGTTGTAGGTGGACAAGAAAAAAGTTGGGCCTCTTCTTCGTCGGCTGGCATGGGATTTGCTGTGGTTGGCGGCTTCTCCGAGGTTGGCACGACTTTGCTTTGGCGACTATCATTTTTTTATCCTGTTGCTTTTTCTGATTTTTTTGTTCTTTTTGCTGGTGGAGATGGTGATGAGTGGCAGCTGGAATGGCTCCTCCTTCTTCTTCTTCCTCACCCGCCCCTATTGGTGGCACGATTGATGCACAAGATGACGATTCACCCGAAGCTTTATTCTTCCCCATGTTGGTGGCAGGCGAAGGCAAGGCCCTACCGCTCTTGAGAGTGACAACATTAGATAAAATATAGCACAATCATCTGACTCTACAGGCATAGATGGGACATCACATTCTACATGCTCTCATTTCTTGAAGCTGTTAAGGTTGGCTTCGACTGAGTCGGTATAATGGTTTTCGTGGCAGTCAGGTCATCTAACTTTCTCGTCATATCTGCTAGACCTTTGACAAGCTAGGCCAAGAAATCTAGAGTTGGATTCACAAGGTTCACCTCAAAAAGTTCAATGGACGGACCATGCTGATGCTGAAAGTGCTGAGGATGAGGATGTGACTACTGGTGGTGCTGAGGTGGTGGAGGATGCTGATATTGATGGTAAGTGGGAGGAGGATATTTTTGGTATTGTGGAGATGGGGCAGCCGCATACTAGTGGTTGGTTGTGGTTTGCAGTATTGAGGTTGTTGGTACTGTTGGTGTTGCCTCCATTGGTTCCTGTAATGTAGAGGCTGGTGATACTGTGGCGGAGGTTGTGAGGACTGCCCAAAATGACCACCCTGTGGTTGGTGGTATTGTCGATTGGCTTATTGCTGGCCTTGGGAATGCCCGGTAGGACGGGCCAACTGTGCATCATTACTCCAAACACCATTGATTTCTTGAATCATTGGTGGTAGTGGGAATGCTGGATCCGATGATGGAAGGAAGTCTGGCTGGCAGACAACCATCTGTTGTCGCGGCTGACCCTGATCGGGTGCCTGCACATAGTACACATGCTAGAGTGTCGGTGGCTGCTGGATTGGTTGAGGTTGTTGTGGCAATGATGGCTCATCTTTCTTCTCAACTGGAGCTTCTGTGGATGGCGCCGTCGACTGAACCGAACTGATGGTGCCCACCAGCAGCTCCAATTGCTTGGTGATTTGGTCCAGTTTGTCAAGATTCTATGTCCTCTTTTCGATCACAACGAGTTTCTCGAGGTCCTGTGATCGTTTCTCAATAATATCAACCTTCGAGAGATGGCCTCCGATGATGCTGAGGTTGGAGCTCCCATCTCTCTCTGCCTCATGAGAAGCTGCCATATGGATTTGCTTCTGAAGGATATGTGGTTGCTTTAGATATGCCTTGGATGAAGAGAGGGTGGCCTCTCCTTCGGTCATTTCCTCAAAAATCTACAGACCACGTCTTCATCCTTGTTGAAGTGGGATCCACCACAGGCTGTGTCAACGACCCGTTGGCTTTCCACTTCAAGCCCTCGAAGAAGTGTTGGACCAAGCTAGTCCTCAGAATTTCATGATGGGGGTATTTCTTCTGCATATCTGTGAATCTCTCTCATGCTTCGTGAATGCTCTCATGTGCCCCCGAGAGAAGTTGCTAATTCTAGCTCACATCTGGTTGAGCCTATCGAGAGGATAGAATTTATGTAGGAAAGTGGACTTCAGCTTCTCCCATGTCGTTATGACCTTTCCCAAATTATTGACCCAATATAGGGCCTTGTCTTGTAGCTTGAAGGGGAACGCCATCATCTTTACTACATCCAATGGAACATTGGGGTAGTGGGTAGTACGACAGATGCATGAAAATTGCTAGAGATGAATGTGCTACTCTTCACTGGTGTTCCCATGGAAAGAATGGAGAAGAGAAAGAAACTGAGGCTTCAGCTCAAAGTGAGCATGCACCGGTGGTATGAGGATCCACTCGGTCATCTAGCTGTCTCCAGGTTTATATGACTCTTTTAGTGTAGGTTTTGGCCTCCGTTGTTATGGCTCTTCTTCATTGGGGTTCTCACGGGGTCCTCATCCTCCTCCTCCTAGTCTGCCTCCTTCTCCTTGTCTGTTCATGGCATCATTCGGCATATCTTGAAACACAGTCTGTGCCAGGGCTTGCTCTGTCAGCTGCTGCTGAATGAACTGGATAGATGCCAATAACTGAGCGTTTACCTGATTTTGATCAGGCATCTGTCCGTGCTCTAGCTGGGAAGGTGGTTGCTGACCCTTGCCCTTTCCTTGAGGAGACATCTCGGGGTATAAGTCTGAAGAGATGAATTCCGTGTTTGGATCCAGGACTGGGAGTGTCTTCTATCTGTAATGTGAAAAATCTCCAATCAGACCTCTTGCAATTGAATCTTCAGCTGCCAAGATGGTTCTGGAATTAGGTCAATTCCAGAGTGTTGTGAATGAAAAAGATGTGGGTTGTAATCGACTCTCATTCACAACAGCGAAGATGGGACAAAGGTGATCCTGGTTTATTAGGTGGTCTATAAGAGTGGGTAGAAGATGAGGAGTCTGGAGATCGACCCGCAAGGTCCAGATCGGGTTCTCGGGAATCGCCTCGAATTATTGACGAAGTTGAGTTAATGGAATCGATGTAGGTGTCGACGGGGTTCCAACTAAGCCATCCATGATCAACATCGTGAAGCAAGAAGGAGATCGATGCAGGAGGAAAGATACGGTGGTCAATGAAGGAGAAAAGTGGGGTGTAAAATAGTAGAAAGGCTCGAATTGAGCGGGGGTCAAGAGGAAGAAACATGACAAAAATTGCACAAAGGCGCGTGACTTTATTCTTTGAACCTTAATCGAGATCCATACAAACACAATACAAAATTGGGATCACCAAATCATGCCATGTGAAGCCGTGAAGGTTCGACTATTTATTATCTTTTCATTTTTAGAGTTGTTATTTTTAGGCATATCTTTTAACAAGTCCTTAGCACACTAACCCTATAGGAGAGAGAGTACTGCCTAAAATGTATCCCGTACTTGTCATCCTCCTTTGTAACATGTAGTCTTCACTTTTTGAGGTCCTTGTAACCCTTCCTGGATCCATACTCAGCCAAAGAAATAGAGAGAGGAAGCTGATAGGCGAAACCGCTACTTCAGTTCTTGCTCGCAACGAAATCACCTGTGAGCGTGCAAGAACCTACTCGGACACAAACCGATGAGACAGACACTCCCGTGAAGGTGTGGCTGATGAATATCGGATTCATCGCTCTAAATCTCATTTATTAAGCTCAATTCCCTCAAAATCATCAGCATTTCTGCATTTATTTCGCATAATTAGCATTCATGTATATTTTCATAAGAATAGCATTTTAGCACAAATTTCTGTACAAAATAAGAAGCCAAAAATCCAAGCCAAAGTTGACCTATATAAATAGCCAAAATTCCCCTATTTTTAACTCCTCCATGCTAACTCCGAATGACACAAAATGACCTCCACTGTGTACACGTCACTAACAAGAATAAATGAAAAATACAAAAAAATTACTAACCCTGATAAGTGGACCAAAAACCCAAACCCTAGTTTTAGGATTTTCGGACTAAAAGACCCATATCTTCCCCATCCGGTGTCTGATTTGATCCTACTCACTTTTGAACTAATGCACATTCAATTACCTTCAAAACAAGACCAAGTTCAAGTGAATCAGAGCTCGTATGTGAAAGTTGGGTTTTGGGCCTCTTTTGTAAATTGTATATTTTCGCAGTTTTTGATCCTTCTTTTATGTACATATTTTCTTAAGCAATAAAAAACCAAAAAAATAGATTTAGAGGTCTTTTATTTATCTTTGATTTTTCTATATTTTTCCGGATTTTTATCTTGTTTAAAAATGACAAAAAAATAGGAAACCTAAAAATCAAGGTATTCTATGTACATGGGATACCCCAAAAATTCACTTTTTACATTTGACAGATTTTGGCTTTGATGTCTTCATGAAAGTTATAGATCTCATCGAGACGAGCATTTTTTGTGAAGGAACTTTTTCAATCGGAGGTTGTTTACTATTTCTTTCTGATTTTACAAAATGTTTTTCCTTCGAATTTTCTGGTGCTGACACGTGGCAGCCCCACAGGCCGCCACGTGTCATCGGTTTTTGGCCCTTTTAAATTTCATTTTTATAAAAAAAAACTAAAAGCACCCGCACGTGTGTCGCACGTGCCTCCCAGGCACGTGCTTCGTACGTGCCATGTGCCTCGCCCCCTCTCTCTCTTCTTAACACCCCGCCACGTGGCCCTTCCGCGGTCGTTCGATCAGCGGCCGATCGAACGACCGCTGTGAGTCGTTCTCACCCACACCCTTCTCCCACGAAACCTCCGCAACCGCTGTGCCCCTTCTCCGCAACATCCACCCCGATCTCGCAACGGTCGTCATCCCGCATATCCCGCGCCGCCGTTCACCTAACCAACTTCGCGAGCTTCGCCTCCATAGCCAGCAACCTCTCTCGCACCTATTTAAAGAAGCTCCGACCCCCCTATTCCCTTATCCGCCGATTAGCTCCTTTGCGGCGGTGACAGCACCGCGTTGGCTTCCCCGGCAAGGTCTGAGCTACTCCAAGCTCGTAGCATTTCACGGTGATCACCCTCGCGGTCTTGCCTTGCTCCGTTCATCGTCGAGCCGACAAACGACAACTACTCCGACCACTGCGACTACCACCGTCTTCCACCTCTAACTACTCTGCCCAGGTTCATCTTCTCCGCCAACCACCGTCGACAACTGCAGCTCCATCGCCTTTTGCTCGCCGACCGCCTGACTTCGCCAACTCCGCCGAGCTCCGACCAACGCCACCGCCTCGACTCCAGACTTCTTCTCCGCCAGCTCCGAGCTTCCACCGGCCACCTTCGACCAAAAGCAACGTCATCTCCTCCGACAACCCACGCCTCTGCTCCGAGCTTCATCAGCAACGCACAACGGTCGACACGCCATCGCCGGACCGCTTCGCCTCAACCGCCAGCCAGAGGCTCGGCTGGCCCGCCGTCATCACCCACCGTAGCACCAGAGCCCCTCCGCCGCTATCGCCACCGGCATCCAGTGCTGAGACCCCGCCACGTGCCACGCACGTGGGGCGGGGGACGTCAGCAAAGTCAATACCCAGGGGTCACGTGCAGTGCTCGTGACCCGCTGGGTAAATTGCAACAGAATCCCTAGAGATCCACCTATTTACGCATCCACCCCTGCCATCCAGAGGCACGTGCATAGGACGTGCCCACTGGAACTTTTGCAGAAACGTCCTCCACTTTATCGGTAATTACCACTAGGTCCCCATCGCCACATTTTTTTATTTATTTTATTTATATTTACTGCATTTACACCCATGTGTTCTCCCTCTGTTTTGAACCTCTTTTGGACATTATTTTATTTATTTAAAAATAGCATTGTGTTTCTCATGAAATTCTCTACATTTTCACATACTGTGGGTATTTTTGTGATCAGTGGTTGATTAATAATTAATTGTTTGGTAGAAATTATCTTATTTTGCCCAATTTGCGCTCTAAAATTTATAGTTGATTAATCATTGCTCTAAAAATTCCCGAAAAATCATCTAGTGTAGAGTTTATTTTGATTAACATTGTGCCCAAAAAGATTTGCATTTTCATGCATAAATTGCTCTATGAAAATTATTTTGCATATTTTAGTATTTAATTTTTAGTAGGTATTAAACCCTACATTTTCGAGGTCTAGGATTTTTCTGAGACCCGTCACCTAGTGATAGATTTTAGATAGTTTTAATTCTTGAAAATAAGTAGGTTTAATATTTATTATAATTAAATATTGAAAATCATTCTCTCTGCATTTAAAAATTCATAAAAATTCATATTGCATCCAAAAATTCCAAAAATATTACAGTGCATTCATTTCATCATCATTCATATTGTGGCCAAGTTTCATATTTTTAGGACATTGTTTGATTGAATTTTACATTTTAGTCCTTAAAATAGGCCAAAAGTGTATTTTGCATCCCTTATTTGCATTAAAAAATCCAAAAAAAACCGCCTTGAAACCGAACCCGAAATTGGATAGACATTAATCTAGGTTGTTCCTTTGCCTCCTTGTGATCGACCTTAGACTTGCCCAAGTAAAATAAACATAAAACCACTCGATTAAAATTGAATAAAATTTGTGGTTATTTCTTGACCGTTTCCGATCGCTGCCTACAACGAACGACATTAATTATTTTCAACACGAAGATAAATAAAAACACATTTTTGACTCGGTGATTTCGGACTCGTCAGATGGCGCCGTTGCTAGGGAGGCAAACGGCTTAGATTTTTGTTTTGACATTTTTCGTTCGGTTTTCCCCATTCGGGTACTCTGACCCCCGAATTTTTCATTGTAAATCCCATAAATTTTCTTCCAGCATTTATTTTCTTATTATTTTTTGAGTCACTCTCTGACATTCTCTCTCTTATTTTTCTTGTGAGGTACCCGGCGCACGTGGAGCGGTTTTTCAAGAAACCGATGCATCTTCACCGACATCCGAAAAGCCGCAATTAATTTAAGATCGAGTCGAGTCGTGAGAGAGCGTAGAGTCTAGGTTTCTAATTTCTGTAAATTTTAATTTCTGCTCATTTTTAGCGGTGTACGTTTGGACTCTCGCGTGTGTAAAAAGACCTTGAACTCTAGTTGTGGTGTGTCGTGGCCTGTTTCACTCTCCGGTGAGGGTGGAGCCCGACTTGAGTGGCGATTAGGATAGACCTGCACATACGGCTCTCAGAGTATTTCTATTTTTAATTGTGTTCGTAGGATCTTAAGCCATACTGCACTTTAATTGAGACACATATTAGATCGTTCAACTTAGCCAAATTTTAACTCAATTCTTTCCCGCTAATAGAACTTTCTGCTTAGGTGCGGTTTTCATCAGCTTGCATTCATATAGAATAATTTTCAATTCTTGTATTGCATCCCACATGAAGATTGCGAGGATTCACTGTAAGGCTTCTAACTGAGCATTCATCATAGTTTTCCGCGTGCATCGATTTTTCCCAAATTTCTCCCTCTAGTTTTATCACATAAATCTAAAGGAAATTGGGACTGGACGGTAGACGTGTATTTGTGCTCATTAAAATTCTTCAGTAATAACCAAATTAAAATTGCGACTGCTAACTATAGTCGATCTTAATAACCCATAAAATCAAGAATTTTTACAGGAGAGCAACCCCGACCTTGGATGTTTCTATTTTTTGAGTGAGCGAGAGACGCCACTTAAGGATAGAGCCAAAAATCCAAATTTCGGCGCCAAACAGCTCGCTAATTTTTGCAAGATTGATTTATCACCAACTAAAATTGAAAAGATAATAGTCGAACTCTTACGGCTTCATTGTGTGAGTTGGTGAACTTGGGGTTTGAATTGTGTTTGCATTGGTGTGCGTGAACCGATATCGAAGATCAATAGCCGCACATTTGATTTCTCTTGACTATCCCGTGCAATCATCTCTCCTCTTTTCTTGATAATGGAACTCTTGTCCAAAAACTCTCGCAGATCCAACCTCCCATTCCTTTCAAAAATGACCGAACACCCATCAGAGCTATACTATGAAAATGAATTTGTCTCGGTTAGGCCCAAATCAACCAAATCCTCTTCTTTCACCAATCCTCCAACATTCACGGAAGACTTTCACCCGCGAATGAATTCAACCTCCTCATTGAATTTCTATTCGAATCATCCAACCACACATGACCATCTACCATCTTGGACTGAACCGCCTTATTCTCAGTTTCTCGCCAATGAAACATTTCAAAATCAAAATCCCTTTGAGTCTCATGACTAGCAAAGAAACCCAACCGAGATGGAAAGACAGGCACTGAATGATCATCGGCATTGGATTGACCACAATAGACCCCTCGTTAGACATGATACTCATACAGAGGACTGGATTGACCTCCTAGAAACACATAAACCCTGTATGCAGACTCCACCATATCAAGGTCTGACCAATCATGATCAAAGGATTGAACTCCACTCAGATCAAATACACATGCCTAGCCCATATGAGCAGTCTCCTTCCATTATTTTTGAGGAAACATTTTCAGAAAATAATGATCATATGTCGTATATTCTAAGATATTCTCCTCTCAGCACAAACAAGAAAATGAAAGATGAAATTATCGAACACACACCAACTGCTCCCATTATTGATCATGAACAGAACTTTGAGGATGATATTTCGATGATAAAAACAAGATTCGAATTGATGGAGGATAGATTTCAAAAATTTACCGCCGATTCATCGCATTCTATGGTAGCTCGGACATTAAAATAAATGAGGAAATGATTGGATCTGAGATTGAAAATTCTGAGGATATTCAGGGACCTAGGGACGATTCTGACAATTTTACTTCTACATATTACTCCCCTTAAAATAACTATGCCGCAGAATATCGCTCTGAATATCAAGGCCCCTTTTCATCTGAAGAACACGCCACACCCCCACACCACCCAGAAAATACCAAAAAATGGAAACATTTGAAAACCACAAAAAAATTGAAAATTCAGAAAATTTCATGAAAATTGAAACTGAAGACGATCTGAGGAATTTGGATCCGACTGTGAGGGAAGCACTGGAAAAATGCTTGATGTTTGAACTTCCCTTTATACATGCCATTGAACACTTCCCTGACCTTAAAAGATTTATAACAGATAAATTAATGAACAAAAAGTCGGGCAGGATACGAACAAAGACTAAAAGACATATCTTGTCAATGGCATCCTTCTTGGTGTTGAGGAGAAAAACCAAGAGCCGCATAGTGAAGCGGTTGCCCAGATTTGACTGTGAAATCAAAGACACAATTTTCACCCATGCTCGGATTGATGACGATTCACCGATTAATATCCTCCTGACCTTTGTATTCCATGAACTCAAACTCGGACCGATTCGGAAGATACGAGAGATTGTTCAATTGGCGGATCGATCGATAAAATGGCCGAGAGGAACTATTTCTGTCATCATGAAATTCCAAGGTGCTCCGCTCAAAGGAGAATTCACGATCATTGATATTGAGCATCAAGGAGAATTCACCCAGTCTCCAATCATTCTCAGAAAGCCATTCTTGGCATTGGCCAAGGCGAGTATTAATTGTGAGACTCGGGAAATCAATTTCACAGCATTGGAAGCACTCAGATCTGACCCTGTCTTTGAGGAACCATGATTTTCTGAGACAACCCACGAAGTCCCCGACAACTGTAACCATGAAACGGTAGAAGAGCCCTACCCTGCAGCCACACTTGAGATAGCGGTTGTTGATGAGACTATTGGTTTAGAGAATCTCCCCTTACTCCATTCCCAGCCGCTCTCACCATGGAGAATCATGGATATGAATCGTATGATCCGGAGACCTATGCATGGGCACACCCTGGGTCAACCTACTCTGACTACATGGATTACATCAACTCGACACAGGAATAATCCAACATCGAATCAATTAAGAAAGAACATGCAGAGACTCTCCCCAGTATTTCAATTCCCGCGGATCTCAAAATAGACAATTCCTTCTTCTATGATCCTGAGATATATGCATGGTCACACCATGGAGCAACATTCTCTGAATATCTTGACCAAATCATCCCAAATCGAGAGTGCTCAAACATTCAGGAGACTAAGAACAAGCACGCAGACCAAGCACCGACCAAGGAGAATTTCAATGGCTATTCATCTGGATACTCAAGTGAACCGACACCTTCACGAAGAAAGAAAAAGAAAGTAACATTTGACCTTTTGGAAGAGGAATCAGCTGATAATCCCTCATCAGGTCTGGAAAAGGTAGTCTACATGAGTGAAGTCTGTTCGACAGCTCTAAAGCCATATCTTCATAAGGATCCAAAATTCAATTCTCATTGGACAACTCCCGTTCCGAACTACTACTCATCCAAAGCTGATGCTCCTACCCTCTTCAAATACACTGGAATTATTTCATATGAGCTAATTGAAACCGGTGCTTCTGAGTATTCATCTGAGGACAAACCGATTGACCCCAAGAAGGAATGAATTCTGAGGAAACGACTGAAGAAGCATAAAGACCAGAATACTTGGAGTATGTCCACTTTCAAATACTATTCCTCTGAGGATAACTCTGATGATGGATATCTTTCATTTGACTCAAACACTTCACCTATTATCCATCATGATTTTTCTGAGGATGACACTGATCATAGTTGGGAATCATATGCCTCATCTCTGACTCATCATTACGATCTCCCACCGCAGGCTCACAAGAAGATCAGCCGAAAACTGCCTTAATCATCGGCTACGCACCCTCCCTCCCGACCACATCGGTCTCCTTGTATAGCTTCTTCCTCTACTCAGGCCAAGGCCTAAGTATAGGGGGGACCAATGCCATCTGTATATATCATTCTTCTCCTAAATCACTCCATTTCCACCCTCCTTCCGTACTTAGGCTAATCAGAGCCTAAGTATAGGGGGAACCAACATTCACTTGTATATAATCTCCTCATTCACATATCCCGACTGCTTTATTTTTATTTTCTTTTCTCTCTCTCTCTTACGCTTAGCCCGAGCTATGTCTTCTTTACGCTTCTTGTGCTCTGAGGACACATCACTCGCTAAGTATAGGGGGGTCTGTGTATATACTTTGTATATATTTTACCCATATCTCGTACTTTCGCGTAAGTCTATATGTATTACGGGGTGGGTACTAACTTGAAAACAAAAACAAAAACAAAAACAAAAAAAAGAGAAGAAGAAAAAAAAGAGTTTTGCTACTAACACTAACCGTGCCCAAAACTTTTTGAAAAAAAATGGCTTCTTATCCATTTTTGCAAAAAAAATCCCTTGCATAAAAAAAGTCAAAAAAAATTTATAAAAAGAATCACAAAAAAATGTGTCTGCATTTCACACACCTGAACTTCATCCAACATCACATGCATTTGCATCCATGAAAAATCATTGGGTTCTGAACCGAGTAATGAGCCGAAACCGCGAGTAGTCTGGATTTGACCTTAATCCACCTAGTTTTCAGAGGAACTTCACCGGGAAATAGGATTTTAAGAGCTTCAGGTCTTTTGACTTAATTCTTTAAGTTCCACATGACAATGTGCAGCGTTTGACTCTTAGTGTCTAACCTGGTCTCTTCATTCTGGGTACAACTCTGGAATAGGGAATTAATTTGTACTCTCGCACTTTGCACTTAGCTCAACTCAGACGGGATGTTGGAAGACTGTGTGAGTCTCTTTTCTGGTAGCATGGAAATCTAAAGACCGGAGTGCAGGTTGAAATAAAGCTTCAGAAAAGGATAGACGGCTGGGAACAATTTTTTCTAAGACCCCAAAAAATGTACGGAACAAAAAGATTCTATATCCGTAGGGGCACAACAAGATCCATGCAGAACCACCAAAAATTCCAAATACAAAGAAGCATTCTACCAAAATAAAAATCCGACCAAAAAGGTCCAAGCTTCAAGAAACCTGCAGATCTTGGTGGAGACTCGGCTACACTGGCCATCTTCACAAGGAGAGGTGACTACACTGGCCACCTTCCAGTTCTTTTCTCTTTCTTCTAACTTCTCTCTCATTCGATTGTGAACACAGCGCGACAGACCTTAGAAGGAAATACCTGACTCCCCACGGACGAGTTACTGGAGAGGAGAGGAGCATGGTAGTCCGGCATTCTGGATGGGAAGAGCTAAAACCCTTCACACACATGAGTTGGTTGTTCAATATTCATAGGGTATACTTTGGGAAGAGGATCGATCTAAGATGACTTCTGAGCTGAAACTGTGACAATGATGTGTAGAACTTGAGGGATGTTGATTTTAAAATTCTAAGTCTCACAGAAGTTTCGACACACTAATAATCCAAAGGTCGAATTTAGGGTCATTTTCACCTTCAGCTCATGGTCTTGGTATGGAACCCAATCTCACTTAACTTCATTGTATTTCTTTTTGATGCTCAGGGACGAGCATGGTTTAAGTATGGGGGATGATGAATCTCGGATTCATCGCTCTAAATCTCATTTATTTAGCTCAATTCCCTCAAAATCATCAGCATTTCTGCATTTATTTCGCATAATTAGCATTCATGCATGTTTTCATAAGAATAGCATTTTAGCACAAATTTCTGCACAAAATAAGAAGCCAAAAATCCAAGCCAAAGTTGACCTATAAATAGCCTAAATTCCCCTATTTTTAACTCCTCCATGCTAACTCTGATTGACACAAAATGACCTCCATTGTGTACACATCACTAACAAGAATAAATGAAAAATACAAAAAATTACTAACCCTGATAAGTGGACCAAAAACCCAAATCCTAGTTTTAGGATTTTCGGACTAAAAGGCCCATATCTTCCCCATCTAGTGTCCGATTTGATCCTACTCACTTTTGAACTAATGCACATTCAATTACCTTCAAAACAAGACCAAGTTCAAGTGAATCGGAGCTCGTATGTGAAAGTTGGGTTTTGGGCCTCTTTTGTATATTGTATATTTTCGCGGTTTTTGATCCTTCTTTTATGTACATATTTTCTTAAGCAATAAAAAACCAAAAAAAATAGATTTAGAGGTCTTTTATTTATCTTTGATTTTTCTATATTTTTTCCTGATTTTTATCTTGTCTAAAAATGACAAAAAAATAGAAAACCCAAAAATCAAGGTATTCTATGTACATGGGATACCCCAAAAATTCACTTTTTACATTTGAACGATTTTGGCTTTGATGTCTTCATGAAAGTTGTAGATCTCATCGAGACGTGCATTTTTCGTGAAGGAACTTTTTCGATCGGAGGTTGTTTTTTCTTTCTGATTTTACAAAATGTTTTCCATCGAATTTTCTAGTGCTGACATGTAGCAGCCCCAGAGGCCGCCACGTGTCATCGGTTTTTGGCCCTTTAAAATTTCGTTTTTATATAAAAAAAATAAAAGCTCCCGCACGTGCGTCGCATGTACCTCCCAGGCACGTGCTCCGCACGTGCCCCGTGCCTCGCCCCCCCTCTCTCTCTCTCTTCTTAACACCCCGCCGCGTGGCCCTTCCGCGGTCGTTCGATCAGTGGCCGATCGAACGGCCGCGGTGCGTCGTTCTCACCCGTGCCCTTCTCCCACGAAACCTCTACAACCGCTGCGCCCCTTCTCCGCAACCTCCGCCCCGATCTCGCAACGGTCGTCATCCCGCATATCACGCGCTGCCGTTCACCTAACCAACTCCGCGAGCTTCGCCTCCATCGCCAGCGACCTCTCTCGCCCCTATTTAAAGAAGCTCCGACCCCCTATTCCCTTTTCCACTGAATAGCTCCTTCGCGGCGGTGACAGCACTGCGTTGGCTTCCCCGACAAGGTCCGAGCTACTCCAAGCTCGTAGCATTTCACGGTGATGACCCTCGCCGTCTTGCCTTGCTCCGTTCATCGTCGAGCCGACAAACAACAACTACTCCGACCACTGCGAGTACCACCGTCTTCCACCACTAACTACTACGCCCAGGTTCATCTTCTCCGCCAACCACCGTCGACAAACGCAGCTCCATCGCTTTCGCTCGCCGACCGCCTGACTTCGCCAACTCCGCTGAGCTCCGACCAACGCCACCGCCTCGACTCCAGACTTCTTCTCCGCCAGCTCCGAGCTTCCACCGGCCACCTTCGACCAAAAGCAACGTCATCTCCTCCGACAACCCACGCCTCTGCTCCGAGCTTCGTCAGCAACGCACAAAGGTCGACACGCCATCGCCGGACCGCTTCGCCTCCACCGCCAGCCAGAGGCTCGGCTGGCCCGCCGTCGTCACCCACCGCAGCACCGGAGCCCCTCCGCCGCTATCGCCACCGGCATCCAGGGCTGAGACCCCTACACGTGTCGCGCATGTGGGGCGGGGGACGTCAGCAAAGTCAAGACCCAGGGGTCATGTGCGGCGCACGTGACCCGCTGGGTAAATTGCAACAGAATCCCTGGAGGTCCAGCTATTTACGCATCCACCCTGCCATCCATAGGCACGTCCATAGCACGTGCCCACTAGAACTTTTACAGAAACGTCCTCCACTTTATCGGTAATTACCACTAGGTCACTATCTACACATTTCTTATTTATTTTATTTATATTTACTGCATTTACACCCCTGTGTTCTCCCTTTATTTTGAACCTCTTTTGGACATTATTTTATTTATTTAAAAATAGCACTGTGTTTCTCATGAATTTCTCTACATTTTCACATATTGTGGGTATTTTTGTGATCAGTGGTTGATTAATAATTAATTGTTTGGTAGAAATTATATTATTTTGCCCAATTTGCGCTCTAAAATTTATAGTTGATTTACCATTGCTCTAAAAATTCCCGAAAAATCATCTAGTGTAGAGTTTATTTTGATTAACATTGTGCCCAAAAAGATTTCCATTTGTATGCATAAATTGCTCTATAAAAATCATTTTGCATATTTTAGTATTTAATTTTTAATAGGTATTAAACCCTACATTTTCGAGGTCTAGGATTTTTCTGAGACCCGTCACCTAGTGATAGATTTTAGATAGTTTTAATTCTTGAAAATAAGTTGGTTTAATATTTATTATAATTAAATATTGAAAATCATTCTCTCTACATTTAAAAATTCATAAAAAATCATATTGCATCTAAAAACTCCAAAACATTACAGTGCATTCATTTCATCATCATTCATATTGTGTCCAAGTTTCATATTTTTAGGACATTTTTTGGTTGAATTTTACATTTTAGTCCTTAAAATAGGCGAAAAGTGTATTTTGCATCCCTTATTTGCATTAAAAAATTCCAAAAAAACCGCCTTGAAAAGCGAACCCGAATGTGGATAGACATTAATCTAGATTGTTCCTTTGTCTCCTTGTGATCGACCTTGGGACTTGCCCAAGTAAAATAAACATAAAACCACTCGATTAAAATTGAATAAAATTTGTGGTTATTTCTTGACCGTTTCCGATCGCCGCCTACAACGAACGACATTAATTATTTTCACACACGAAGATAAATAAAAACACATTTTTAACTCGACAATTTCTGACTCGTCGGATGGCGCCGTTGCCGGGGAGGCAAACGGCTTAGATTTTTGTTTTGACATTTTTCGTTCGGTTTTCCGCATTCGGGTACTCTGACCCCCGAATTTTTCATTATAAATCCCATAAATTTTTTTCCAGCATTTATTTTCTTATTATTTTTTGAGTCACTCTCTAACATTCTCTCTCTTATTTTTCTTGTGAGGTACCCGACGCACTGATAACCGCCCCGCACCCTATGTTAATTTGGTCAATTTAATGTCCAAATTATGTTTAATCGTTCGTTGCAGTCGGATACGAGAGGCTAATAAAAAACCACTATTAATTGATGTCAAGTTAATTTCAAGCGGTGATTTTTTTACTTGGTGAAGTCCAAGGTCGAACTCAGGGAGGCATCTGTCTCCATAGGTGAATTTTGAGCAAATGTCAAGTGTTGGATTTTCAGGGAATTAATTTTTTTTCTTTTTCTATTTTCTGTGCAGACACATGCAACCAGCAGACCAATATAAAGTTTAATTCAATTAAGATTCAAATGAAGTCCAAAAAATTCTGAAAATTGGCCAGATGATTAATTGTGATGAAAATGATCTACCCTAATTTTTTTTGGAATTTTTAGACACTAAATGAATTTACTGTGAATTAAATATGTAAACAGGGTGATTTTCAATAATTAATTCTTAATAAATAACAAATCACAATTTTTTCATGAGATAATTTCTAGATAGCTCTAATGATAAGGAATCCAGGAAAAATTGACAGATCTTAATTTCAATGTGAAATGAATTTATTAAAATTAAAATGAGAAAATCACTCAACAATTTATTTAGGCCTCGATATGTGTGCAAATGACATGAAATTTTTATGGCATGTTAAGTGTACTATCCTAAAGCTACTGTGAAATTTTGAGGATTTTTGGAATCACAGAGAATTAAATATAAATCAAAAGGTGTCACTGGGCAAAATATTCCACAAATCAACCAATTAGTTCATTTAAAAATCTACTGAAATTACAAAAATATGACACGTGGCCCAATAGACAGAGAACAAGTTTCTCAACAAAATGCAACTTTTGGAATTGAAAAATGATGTGAAATGTAACCTAGGGATGCGTGCAATCACAGGGGTGTAAATGCAATACAGGAAAATAAAAATACATAAAGTAAATATGCTGACAGGGACTTAAATGCAATTACCTATTATGCTGGGGACTCGAGTGCAAATTATCCACCAGGCACGTGCTCCTCACGTGGGTCTGCTTCACAGGGACCTTTTTGCAATATTTGAAAGTTCTAGGGGCCTCTGTGTAAATTTCCCAGGTCGCACGTGCTCCTCACGTGGGCGGCCTAGGTTCGGACGGCTGCGGAGGCTCGGGGCTCGGCTCGGGCGCTTCTGGAGGTCTGGAGTGAGGCTCGGACGATCCGAGCCTAGGCTCGGAGAAGAGGCTCGGACCGAAGCTGCGTAGCACACTGTGGACCCTCGGATCGAGCTCGATCCAATGGGTGGCGATGAAGACTCATGGCGTGACTTCAGGCCGTTAGATCTATGTTGATCCAACGGTTACTGGCATCGGTGGAGATGGCGACGTGGCTGACGGTCCGCCGCTACATCAAATGAGATATCCAACGGCTGAGAGCTGCTGCGGAAGGGGGTACACGTGGCGCACTAGGCACCGTTGGATCTAAAGGGATCCAACGACTCCTGTGAAGCTCAGCTGAGGGGCGACGTGGCACGTTGTGGACCGTTCGATTGACGTGATCGAACGGAAGCTGTACGTCTCCTCCGATGGTCCTCCGCCGCCTGCGGAGGAGATGGCGGGGCTCCGGCGAAGTTGCCTTTGCTCCGCCCATCCTTCCTCATGTCGATGAAGCTCTCCGACTTGTCGAAGCTATCCCAGAAGGTTCGTGGCGATGTGGTGAAGGTTCTGATGGTCTCAGGAGCGGAGGAGGGCTGTATGAAGTCGGTGGCGATGAAGCTCGAAGTCAGCTCCGGCGAACCTCCGTTCAGTGAGCAGAGGGGTACCTGCAGGTGTTAGAGGCAGAGCCGGAGCTCGTGCGTGCACTCGTGAAGGTGGGTGGTTCACTGGCGAGGCCTAAGGCAGACGGAGGTGATCTGACGATGAGCTCCGGCCAAGTGGCGGAGCTGGAGATCGAGGTACAGGGAGATGCATCGTCGGAGGTCGTGAAGGCTACCGCGAAGATGGGAGCTCCGATGCGAAGCTCGGTGGAATGGAATGGAGGCGTGAAGATGACCGGAGGCAGCGAATAAAAAACGAGAAAAAGCGAAGAAAAATGAAGAGAAGATCGGAGAGGGATGGAGGCGTCACCTGGGGATTGGAACTCTTCCTTGAGTTCCAGGTCATTGTTCGAAGGGCCGGTGGATCCCTGAGCTCAAGCAGCGGCTCGGCGGAGGAGTGCTGCGACTCGGCGGAGACCGAGGATCTCGCCGGAAAAGACAGACGTTATCGCTCAATGAAACTCGCAATTCCTGTCACTAATTGGAAGCTCAGAGCTCGGTGCGTCTCTCATGAGGGGCGGATAGGGATGACGATGGCCGGAGAGGAGTGATTTATAGGATGAAGTTGATGGGTTAAGTCGCTGGGAGGTGGAGTTCGAGGTCGTCGTGGAGCGACTCTGGTGGGAGTCGTGGGGAATGAGGGAGCTGGCGAGGATGAGGGGAGAGTGGTGAGGATCGTGGCGGCATTGGTGGTCGGAGAAGGTGACAGGAGTGGAGGCGAAAATAGAAAGGGGGCAGCGTGTTGCGCAAGGTCGAGATCGTGGGAGAGAGGGAGATCAGAGGTAGGAGACGAAGTCCTGGCCGTTGGATCTTGTGATCCAACGGCCCAGATCGAAGCGCTAATGGCCGGGTAGGATTAGATCCGGGCGAGATGATCTGAGGGTCAGGAGCTCTCCACGTGGCACAATGGGAGCGAAGTAAGTGCGAACGGTGTGGATTGCATCAGGAGTGGCCTAATCCTAAGGTCGTGATGGTGCCAGGTGTCGTGCGGAGGAGAGGGCGATGACGAGCGGCGGGGATCAGATCTGAGGAAGATCGAAGGGCTGCGATGCACTGCGGCCTGAGCGGTTGAGATGGAAAGGATCGTGTGGATGAAAGTGAGATGCGTGGCGCGAGGGGAATGAGGCGGGAATGGGTGGTGCAGATGAAAGGTCGGGGCGTGATTTGACGGTGGGAACAAAGAGGAGATCTAGCGGCTTGGATGAAGGGATCGAGGGCGTGATCAAGCGGATCTCGAAGCGCCATGTGGCGCGCTCAGCTTGAGGCGCCAACGAGCGGTGCTGATGGGGTTTTGGTAATGATCGGATGGCTGAAATTTGAGGCGTGCGTGGAGGCGGCTAGGTCGTTGGATCTGGAAGGTAATCCAATGGCTGTAGCTGCGGGCGGATGAGACAAGGGCAGCGGGCTACGTGGTGCAACCAGAGGGCGCCACGTGGCCTGCTGTGATTGGTTGAAAAGAGAATTTAGTGTAGAAAGAGAAGGGGCCCGAATTTGAAAAAACTCAAAACATGAAAGTTGTAGATCTTGATGAGATCTACAAGTTTCATGTTGGCCAAAGATGGAGATGAGGTCAAGTATGATACAAAAAATACAAGGATACAATTTATACATATATGTAGTATACAAAGTGGCCCAAAAACCCAACTTTCTCATACGAGCTCCAAATTGGATGAAATTAGTCTCATTTTAAAGGTCTTTTAATGTGTAGTATTCTAAGAGTGAGTAGACCTATTTTGGAGTTTGTGTGAGGGATCTATGTGTATTTTATTGTCCAGGGGTTCTAGGGCTTTATTGACTAATTTACAAGGGGGATTTTTGGGTTTCTTCCCTATATTATTAACCAAGGAGTACATATTATAAGGAAGAGGTTATTTTAGTAAGTGGATATTTTACAAGGGATTTTAGCTTCTTATTTAAATGCAAATGGACTGCTAAAATGTATGTATTATGTATGTATGCATGAATGATATTTATGCATTATAAAGGGAAATATGCCTCTATTTACTCGGGAACAAGGCTCTATTTTTGACTTTTGAAGTGATGAATCACAGATTCATCACGCATGTGGAGTGGTTTTTCAAGAAACTTACGTATCTTCACTGACATCCGAAAAGACACAATTAATTTAAGATCGAGTCGAGTCGTGAGAGAGCGTACAGTCTAGGTTTTTTATTTCTGTAAATTTTAATTTCTGCTCATTTCTAGCAGTGTCCGTTTGGACTCTCGCGTGTGTAAAAAGACCTTGAACTCTATTTGTGGTGTGTCGTGGCCTGTTTCACTCTCCGGTTTGGGTGGGACCCGACTTGAGTGGCGATTAGGATAGACCTGCACATACGGCTCTCAGAGCATTTCTTTTTTTGATTGTGCTCGTTGGATCTTAAGCCACACTGCACTTTAATTGAGATGCACATTAGATCGTTCAACTTAGCCAAATTTTAACTCAATTCTTTCCCGCTAATCGAACTTTCTGCTTAGGTGTTGTTTTCATTGGCTTGCATTCATATAGAATAATTTTCAATTCTTGTATTGCATCCCACATGAAGATTGTGAGGATTCACTGTAAGGCTTCTAACTGAGCATTCATCATAGTTTTCCGCGTGCATCAGTTTTTCCCAAATTTCTTCCTCTTGTTTTATCACATAAATCTAAAGGAAATTGGGACTGGACGGTAGACATGTATTTGTGCTCATTTAAATTCTTCAGTTATCACCTAATTAAAATTGGGCTGCTAACTATAGTCGATCTTAATAACCCATAAAATCAAGAATTTTTGCGGGAGAGCAACCCCGACCATGGATGTTTCTATTTTTTGAGTGAGCGAGAGACGACACTCAAGGCTAGAGCCAAAAATCCAAATTTCGGCGCCTAACAGCTCGCTAATTTTTGCAAGATTGATTTATCACCAACTAAAATTGAAAAGATAATAGCCGAACTCTTACGGCTTTATTGTGTCAGTTGGTGAACTTGGGGTTTGAATTGTGTTTGCATTGGTGTGCGTGAACCGATATCGAAGATCAATAGCCGCACATTTGATTTCTCTTGACAATCCCGTGCAATCATCTCTCCTCTTTTCTTGATAATGGAACTCTTGTCCAAAAACTCTCGCAGATCCAACCTTCCATTCCTTTCAAAAATGACCGAACACCCATCAGAGCTATACTGAAAATGAATTTGTCTCGGTTTGGCCCAAATCAACCAAATCCTCTTCTTTCACCAATCCTCCAACATTCACGGAAGACTTTCACCCGCGAATGAATTTGACCTCCTCATTGAATTTCTATTCGAATCATCCAACCACACATGACCATCTACCATCTTGGACTGAACCGCCTTATTCTCAGTTTCTCGCCAGTGAAACATTTCAAAATCAAAATCCCTTTGAGTCTCATGACTGGCAAAGAAACCCAACCCAGATGGAAAGACATGCACTGAATGATCATCGGCATTGGATTGACAACAATAGACCCCTCGTCAGACATGATACTCATACAGAGGATTGGATTGACCTCCTAGAAACACATAAACCCTATATGCGGACTCCACCATATCAAGGTCTGACCAATCATGATCAAAGGATTGAACTCCACTCAGATCAAATACACATGCCTAGCCCATATGAGCAGTCTCCTTCCATTATTTTTGAGGAAAAAATTTCAGAAAATAATGATCATATGTCGTATATTCCAAGATATTCTCCTCTCAGCACAAACAAGAAAATAGAAGATGAAATTATCGAACACACACCAACCGCTCCCATTATTGATCATGAACAGAACTTTGAGGATGATATTTCGATGATAAAAACAAGATTCGAATTGATGGAGGATAGATTTCAAAAATTCACTGACCGATTCATCGCATTCTATGGCAGCTCGGACATTAAAATAAATGAGGAAATGATTGGATCTGAGATTGAAAATTCTGAGGATATTCAGGGACCTAGGGACGATTCTGACAATTTTACTTCTACATATTACTCCCCTAGAAATAACTATGCCGCAGAATATCGCTTTGAATATCAAGGCCCCTTTTCATCTGAAGAACACGCCACACCCCCACACCACCCAGAAAATACCAAAAAAATGGAAATATTTGAAAACCACAAAAAAATTGAAAATTCAGAAAATTTCATAAAAATTGAAACTGAAGACGATCTGAGGAATTTGGATCCGACTGTAAGGGAAGCACTGGAAAAACGCTTGATGTTTGAACTTCCTTTTATACAGGCCATTGAACACTTCCCCGACCATAAAAGATTTATAACAGATAAATTAATTAACAAAAAGTCAGGCAGGATACGAACAAAGACTGAAAGTCATATCTTGTCAATGGCATCCTCCTTGGTGTTGAGGAGAAAAACCAAGAGCCGCATAGTGAAGCGGTTGCCCAGATTTGACCGTGAAATCAAAGACACGATTTTCACCCATGCTCGGATTGATGACGATTCACCGATTAATATCCTCCTAACCTCTGTATTCCATGAACTCAAACTCGGACCGATTCGGAAGATACGAGAGATTGTTCAATTGGCGGATCGATCGATAAAATGGCCGAGAGGAACCATTTCTGTCATCATGAAATTCCAAGGTGCTCCGCTCAAAGGAGAATTCACGATCATTGATATTGAGCATCAAGGAGAATTCACCCAGTCTCCAATCATTCTCGGAAAGCCATTCTTGGCATTGGCCAAGGCGAGTATTGATTGTGAGACTCGGAAAATCAATTTCACAGCATTGGAAGCACTCAGATCTGACCATGTCTTTGAGGAACCATGATTTTCTGAGACAACCCACGAAGTCCCCGACAACTGTAACCATGAAACGGTAGAAGAGCCCTACCCCGCAGCCACACTTGAGATAGCGGTTGTTGATGAGACTATTGGTTTAGAGAATCTCCCCCTGCTCCATTCCTAGCCGCTCTCACCATGGAGAATCGTGGATATGAATCGTATGATCCGGAGACCTATGCATGGGCACACCCTGGGTCAACCTACTCTGACTACATGGATTACATCAACTCGACACAGGAATACTCCAACATCGAATCAATTAAGAAAGAACATGCAGAGACTCTCCCTAGTATTTCAATTCCCGTGGATCTAAAAATAGACAAATCCTTCTTCTACGATCCTGAGACATATGCATGGTCACACCCTGGACAAAAATTCTCTGAATATCTTGACCAAATCATCCCAAATTGAGAGTGCTCAAACATTCAGGAGACTAAGAACAAGCACGCAGACCAAGCACCAACCAAGGAGAATTTCAATGGCTATTCATCTGGATACTCAAGTGAACCGACACCTTCACGAAGAAAGAAAAAGAGAGTAACCTTTGACCTTTCGGAAGAGGAATCAGCTGATAATCCCTCATCAGGTCCGGAAAAGGTAGTCTACATGAGTGAAGTCTGTTCGACAGCTCTAAAGCCATATCTTCACAAGGATCCAAAATTCAATTCTCGTTGGACAACTCCCGTTCCGAACTACTACTCATCCAAAGATGATGCTCCTACCCTCTTCAAATACACTGGAATTATTTCATATGAGTTGACTGAAACCGGTGCTTCTGAGTATTCATCCGAGGACAAACCGATTGACCCCAAGAAGGAATGAATTCTGAGGAAACGACTGAAGAAGCATAAAGACCAAAATACTTGGAGTATGTCCACTTTCAAATACTATTCCTTTGAGGATAACTCTGATGATGGATATCTTTCATCTGACTCAAACACTTCACCTATTATCCATCATGACTTTTCTGAGGATGACACTAATCATAGTTGGGAATCATATGCCTCATCTCTGACTCATCATTACGATCTCCCACCGCAGGCTCACAAGAAGATTAGCCGAAAACTGCCTTAATCATCGGCTACGCACCCACCCTCCCGACCACATCGGTCTCCTTGTACAGCTTCTTCCTCTACTCATGCCAAGGCCTAAGTATAGGGGGGACCGATGCCATCTGTATATAGCATTCTTCTCCTAAATCACTCCATTTCCTCCCTCCTTCCGTACTTAGGCTAACCAGAGCCTAAGTATAAGGGGGAACCGACATTCACTTGTATATAATCTCCTCATTCACATATCCCGACCGCTTTATTTTTCTTTTCTTTTCTCTCTCTCTCTCTTACGCTTAGCCTGAGCTATGTCTTCTTTACGCTTCTTGTGCCCTGAGGACACAGCACTCGCTAAGTATAGGGGGGTCTGTGTATATACTTTGTATATATTTTACCCATATCTCATACTTTCGCGTAAGTCTATATGTATTACGGGGTGGGTACTAACTTGAAAATAAAAACAAAACAAAAACCAAAAAAGAGAAGAAGAACAAAAAAAGTTTTGCTTCTAACACTAACCGTGCCAAAAATTTTCGAAAAAAAAATGGCTTCTTATCCATTTTTGCATAAAAAATCCCATACATAAAAAAAGTCAAAAAAAATTTACAAAAAGAATCACAAAAAATGTGTCAGCATTTCACACACCTGCACTTCATCCAACATCACATGCATTTGCATCCATAAAAAGTCATTGGGTTCTGAATCGAGTTATGAGTCGAAACCACGAGTGGTCTGGAGTTGACCTTAATCCACCTAATTTTCAGAGGAACTTCACCGAGAAATAGGATTTTCAGAGCTTCAGGACTTTTGACTTAATTCTTTAAGTTCCACATGACAATGTGCAGCGTTTGACTCTTAGTGTCTAACCTGGTCTCTTCATTATGGGTACAACTCTGGAATAGGGAATTAATTTGTACTCTCGCACTTTGCACTTAGCTCAACTCAGACGGGATGTTGGAAGACTGTGTGAGTCTCTTTTCTGGTAGCGTGGAAATCTAAAGACCGGAGTATGGGTTGAAATAAAGCTTCGGAAAAGGGATGGACGGCTGGGCACAATTTTTTCTAAGACCCCAAAAAATGTACAGAACAAAAAGATTCTATATCTGTAGGGGCACAACAAGATCCAAGCAGAACCACCAAAAATTTCAAATACAAAGAAGCATTCTACCAAATAAAAATCCGACCAAAAAGGTCCAAGCTTCAAGAAACCTGAAGATCTTGGTGGAGACTCGACTACACTGGCCATATTCACAAGGAGAGGTGACTACACTGGCCACCCTCCAGTTCTTTTCTCTTTCTTCTAACTTCTCCCTCATTCGATTGTGAACACAGCACGACAGACCTTAGAAGGAAATACCTGACTCCCCGAGGACGAGTTATTGGAGAGGAGAGGAGCATGGTAGTCCGACATTCTGGATGGGAAGAGCTAAAACCCTTCACACACATGAGTCAGTTGTTCAATAATCATAGGGTATACTTTGGGAAGAGGATCGATCTAAGATGACTTCTGAGCCGAAACTGTGACAATGATGTGTAGAACATGAGGGCTGTTGATTTTAAAATTCTAAGTCTCACAGAAGTTTCGACACACTAATAATCCAAAGGTCGAATTTAGGTTCATTTTCACCTTCAGCTCATGGTCTTGGTATGGAACCCCATCTCATTTCACTTCATGGCATTTCTTTTTGATGCTCAGGGACGAGCATGGTTTAAGTATAGGGGGATGATGAATCTCAGATTCATCGCTCTAAATCTCATTTATTAAGCTCAATTCCCTCAAAATCATCAGCATTTCTGCATTTATTTCACATAATTAGCATTCACGCATGTTTTCATAAGAATAGCATTTTAGCACAAATTTCTGCACAAAATAAGAAGCCGAAAATCCAAGCCAAAGTTGACCTATAAATAGCCTAAATTCCCCTATTTTTAACTCCTCCATTCTAACTCCGAATGACACAAAACAACCTCCACTGTGTACACATCACTAACAAGAATAAATGAAAAATACAAAAAAATTACTAACCCTGATAAGTGACCAAAAACCCAAACCCTAGTTTTAGGATTTTCAGACTAAAAGACTCATATCTTCTCCATCAAGTGTCCGATTTGATCCTACTCACTTTTTAACTAATTCACATTCAATTACCTTCAAAACAAGACCATGTTCAAGTGAATCGGAGCTCGTATGTGAAAGTTGGGTTTCGGGCCTCTTTTGTATATTGTATATTTTCGCAGTTTTTGATCCTTCTTTTATGTACATATTTTCTTAAGAAATAAAAAATCCAAAAAAAAATTAGAGGTATTTTATTTATCTTTGATTTTTCTATATTTTTTTCGGATTTTTATCTTGTTTAAAAATGACAAAAAAAATAGAAAACCCAAAAATCAAGGTATTCTATGTACATGGGATACCTCAAAAATTCACTTGTTACATTTGACCGATTTTGGCTTTGATGTCTTCATGAAAGTTATAGATCTCATCGAGACGAGCATTTTTTGTGAAGGAACTTTTACAATAGGAGGTTGTTTACTATTTCTTTCTAATTTTACAAAATGTTTTTCCTTCAAATTTTCTGGTGCTGACACATGGCAGCCCCAGAGGCCGCCACGTGTCATCGATTTTTGGCCCTTTTAAATTTCGTTTTTATAAAAAAAACTAAAAGCGCCTGCACGTGCGTCGCCCGTGCCACCCAGGCACGCGCTCCGCACGTGCCCCGTGCCTCGCCCCCTCTCTCTCTCTCTCTTCTTAACACCCTGCCACGTGGCCCTTCCGCGGCCGTTCAATCAGCGGCCGATCGAACGGCCGCTGTGCGTTGTTCCCACCCGCGCCCTTCTCCCACAAAACCTCCGCAACCGCCGCGCCCCTTCTCCGCAACCTCCGCCCCGATCTCGCAACGGATGTCATCCCGCATATCCCGTGCCACCGTTCACCTAACCAACTCCGCGAGCTTCGCCTCCATCGCCAGCGACCTCTCTCGCCCCTATTTAAAGAAGCTCCGACCCCCCTATTCCCTTATCCGTCGATTAGCTCCTTCGCGGCGGTGACAACACCACGTTGGCTTCCCCGGCGAGGTCCGAGCTACTCCAAGCTCGTAGCATTTCACGGTGATCACCCTCGCCGTCTTGCCTTGCTCTGTTCATCGTCGAGCCGACAAACGACAACTACTCCGACCACTGCGACTACCACCGTCTTCCACCTCTAACTACTCCGCCCAGGTTCATCTTCTCCGCCAACCACCGTCGACAGCTGCAGCTCCATCGCCTTTTGCTCGCCGACCGCCTGACTTTGCCAACTCCGCCGAGCTCCGACCAACGCCACCGCCTCGACTCCAGACTTCTTCTCTGCCAGCTCCGAGCTTCCACCAGCCACCTTCGACCAAAAGCAACGTCATCTCCTCCGACAACCCACGCCTCTGCTTCGAGCTTCGTCAGCAATGCACAACGGTCAACACGCCATCGCCGGACCGCTTCGCCTCCAACGCAAGCCAGAGGCTCGGCTGGCCCGCCGTCGTCACCCAACGCAGCACCGGAGCCCCTCCACCGCTATCGCCATCGGCATCCAGGGCCGAGACCCCGCCATGTGACGCGCACGTGGGGCGGGGACGTCAGCAAAGTCAAGACCCAGGGGTCATGTGCGGTGCACGTGACCCGCTGGGTAAATTGCAACAGAATCCCTGGAGGTCCACCTATTTACGCATCCACCCCTGCCATCCAGAGGCACGTGCATAGGACGTGCCCACTGGAACTTTTACAGAAACGTCCTCCACTTTATCGGTAATTACCACTAGGTCCCCATCTCCACATTTTTTTTATTTATTTTATTTATATTTACTGCATTTACACCCTTGTGTTCTCCCTCTGTTTTGAACCTCTTTTGGACATTATTTTATTTATTTAAAAATAGCACTGTGTTTCTCATGAAATTCTCTACATTTTCACATACTGTGGGTATTTTTGTGATCAGTGGTTGATTAATAATTAATTGTTTGGTAGAAATTATCTTATTTTGCCCAATTTGCGCTCTAAAATTTATAGTTGATTAACCATTGCTCTAAAAATTCCCGAAAAATCATCTAGTGTAGAGTTTATTTTGATTAACATTGTGCCCAAAAAGATTTGCATTTGCATGCATAAATTGCTCTATAAAAATCATTTTGCATATTTTAGTATTAAATTTTTATAGGTATTAAACCCTACATTTTCGAGGTCTAGGATTTTTTTGAGACCCATCACCTAGTGATAGATTTTAGATAGTTTTAATTCTTGAAAATAAATAGGTTTAGTATTTATTATAATTAAATATTCAAAATCATTCTCTCTACATTTACAATTCATAAAAAATTTATATTGCATCCAAAAATTCCAAAAAAATTACAGTGCATTCATTTCATCATCATTCATATTGTGACCAAGTTTCGTATTTTTCGGACATTGTTTGATTGAATTTTACATTTTAGTCCTTAAAAAAGGCCAAAAGTGTATTTTGCATCCCTTATTTGCATTAAAAAATCCCAAAAAAACAGCCTTGAAAACCGAACCCGAAATTGGATAGACATTAATCTAGATTGTTCCTTTGCCTCCTTGTGATCGACCTTGGGACTTGCCCAAGTAAAATAAACATAAAACCACTCGATTAAAATTGAATAAAATTTGTGGTTATTTCTTGACTATTTCCGATCGCCGCCTACAACGAACGATATTAATTATTTTCACACACGAAGATAAATAAAAACACATTTTTAACTCGGTGATTTCGGACTCGTCAGTGGCCTATGCTCAGTAATTTAGACCATGTCGATGTTCCACACAAGGAGCGAACACCATCGTTGATAAGGTCCTGCTCGATCACGTAGGATAGAAGCACCATTACTTCGGAAATGCAGGCGATACACAAGGCGGTTACAGACTGGGTTTTGGGCTCTAATCCTTAATGGGCCGTGCCTCTCTCATGGGAGGCGTTTTGGTCCCTTCTGAAGGTACCTGAAAACAATAAGGACTTTATGAATCCAAGACAATGATAGTCCATTACAAATTTTAATTAAGGTTAAAGTTTATTTAGCAGTCCTCTTGTTTTAATTTATTTTTCGGGTTTTCACTTTTTTTTAATTTGTTTTCATACAAGCGCCTAATATTTTTGTAGATTTTCATTTAAGTCCTAGGTGCTCAAAATCAGAGGGAGGTAGCGAAAAAGTTGTACAAGTCGATTTAATGATGGAAATCTCACCATTGAATCTAATGATGCATGCTGAGTTAGAGGACTTACCGTAATTTCCAGCTCTCTCCATGCGGTATGCAAAATAGAATTTTTAAACCTATCTATATGGCGATATGCAATCGACAAAATCATCCTAAACAGTAGATGTTATAAATAGTGAAGAACCAATTGTTTGTAATTTAGAAATTAGTCCAAGGTCTGGTCTCTAACATGATGTCGATTGGTGCCTGCCACAACGGGTCCTGCACGCGATGTATACATCTCTCGGCGTGCGGTCTCAAGTTCAAATTATTAACCATATAATTTTGACTAGATCCAAATGTAAAGGTCTATATGAACAGACATTCTTATTAGGGTTTGGACCTAGTTACCGAGTCAAGCAACCTGTGTCTAGGGGCTCCATGCACACAAAACAAATAAAAATAAGGCAGAAAACTCAAAATAGCAGAAAACAAAATAAAAGAAGGCGAGAATCACGAAAAACTACGACGAGGGCCCCAGGTGAACAGACACCCGGGCACTGGACCTCGTGAAGAGTAGAGTCCGAGTAAATTATTACATCCCAAAATTGTCTCTCTCGCTTATAATTACATAATAGAAATTTAAACTAATTCTAAGCTAATTTCATCCTCTTGCTTCCTTGGTACCCTCTCCAGCTCGTCATTGAGAGAAGACCATCCTCCTCCAAGCTAGGCTGCATCGGCTTCCTAGAAAGCCATCCTCGCATAGTGGGCCCTTGCAACAAAGTCACAAAGAGATGTCATTAGCACAAATAATGAAATTAAATCAATAGATCAATAAATATTTACAACAATAGACAAATAATTAATTGAATAAAAATAAATCAATGATTTTTTACAGCAAGGAATCAATAAATCAAATCAATGATTATACAAAGATGACTGGTAAAAATAGGCTACACTCATTACTCCTCGAAAACAATACCATCTGATTATTAAGAGAAATAAAGGAGGGTCGCACGGTTTACAAGGCGAAACCACAGTCGATGAGTTTACCACTCAATAAGTCCTAATTAGTCAGCAATTAACCCAAAATATACAAAAATCAATAAATAGAAAAAAATGTGGAATTAAAATTTATTTTTCTCTACCATAAAATGCATAGCAAGCAAGCATGTAGAGGTCGAACCACACAGAGCAAAACAGGTAGCCTATGGTTATTTATCTACAACCAAGTCATTCTTCATGTATATACATAGGTCTTTTTTGGGTTTTCAATTTTATATATTTTTTATATTTTTTTGTTATATATATATATATATTATTTTCCTTTTATACTTTTTAAATTTTTATATTTCTTTCCATTTAAGTATATAAGCTATATACTTAAATATTTATTTGGATATATACAATATAAGGTGTACATAAGTACTATAGACATATAAACATGTAAAAATACTTAAAATACATTAAATATAATATTTTTGTGCTCTTCATATGTTTCTATTTTTTGTGATTTTTCAAGAATTTGTACTAATTTTTTATGTATTTTTAAATTTAAAAATATCCCTAATAAGAGATTAATTAATAATCTGAAATTGATTTGGATGTTAAAAAATACCAAATAGGTCCCAAAATTACCCAAATCAATTTTAATATATAAATATTTGTTTAAATAAAATTAGAAAATAGAAAGACCTATTTTTGGAATTTAAAAGGATTTTTTATATTTTTAAAAAATATTTTGGGGTTTTTCTATTTTAAGCTTTTATTTCCGCAATTTTAGTGATTTTTGGTATGTAATTAAAATAGGATAAAATATACTATATATAATTTTTTTTGGAATTTTCAAACATGTTTTTCTATTTTTTTGGTATTTTCTAATTTAGACAGAGAATAAATAGTGCTCATTCGATTTTTAATAAATAGATAAAATGCAAAAAAAATGCCAAATAAAATATGAGCATGAATATACATGGCATGAAACATTTAACCCTATTTTTTGGATTTTTAGGAGCACATTAGCTATATTTAATAAATAGAGCAAAAGCATAAAAATATGAATCCCAATAGCGACGTATTGGCAAATATAATAAATGTTAGGGACGCATATGCAATTAACCTAGAAATATACAACCTTCTTTTAATTTTATTGAATAATACATAATTACAAAAATATCAGGGCAAACATTAAAATTTACCCACTCACATGGGACTACATGTGAGTGGTTCTAGGAGGGGTAAAAGTGTAAATACATTGAAGTCCAGGGGCCTTCCAGTAATTTTTACAAAAATGTAAAACGTAATTCAAATTTTATAAGACTTAATAAAAATACAAAAAGTCATAGGGGTGTCCCTACAATTTCACCACCTCATGTGGCCCGCCACATGAGGTGATGTAGAATGGACCCATGTGTAAATACAGTAAATACATGGGTCGTTTTGCACAATTTCTAGTTTATTTTACACTTGACTTTTTATTTATTGGGATAAATCATAAATACAAAAAGTCTTGGTACATATATGGCAATTTACCCCTAACTGCACACGATCGAACGACTGATGGGCTTCCACTCAAACACGTGTCGACGTACGGACAGGCGATGGCGCTTCACCACTGGACGATGAAGATTAGATCTTCGGGAGAGATCTGATGGCTCTGGGGGCTCTACATACAACGATTGTGGTGTGATCTGGAGCGGCTAATGGATGGAATGGTGGAAGAGAGGCCTGGAGGAACAGGTCAAGAACTCACGTGGGGAGAGCTTCGATCCGACCTCCTGGGCTACTCCGGCCGTCGGGGAGGCTCGGACTAGGGGCAAAACGGAGCTCTTGCTCCTCTGCAATGTATGATACCCACTGGAGGTACGTCGGAGCACATATTGCGACGGGAGAGCTTCCAAAAAAAGGGTGCTCCAGGTACCTCGGTTCTTCAGTAAAAATAGCCATGATTGTGTCTTTCACACACAGGCACCTACAAGGTTAGCACAAGTACAAAAATAGAAGGTACCATGCATGTTTGGAAGATGGAATGGCACGGAGTGGGTCAGGTGGAGGTCTCCGGCGAGGGTGGCGACGGTGGAGACCCGATCTCCAGATCGGTTTCGATCTGGGTGATTGACAATATGTGGGATGATCAAAAGGTAACACAGATCGATATGGAGGTGATCAGAATGGCGGGGAGCGAATGATTAAACACATAGGAGCTCGCTGGTGCTCAACTCCGGCGAACTACATGATCCATCGATTACGCTAATTTAACTAGCTAGAACCTAAACTAAGAACTGGAAATTAAATCTACCACTAAATATGATTAGAAAAGGCAAAGAAGAATAGCTCTTATACCTGGGAATCGCCCAGGGAATTGGGTCGACAGAGTTGGTGGCCATGGGTGCACCCCGTCCTCGTGGAGCTTAGTCCGATCGCGAGGAGATGCCTCCTTTCACGAGGAACTCAACTAGGCTCAAGACCAGGACTCCTAGACTCGAAATGACGACCAAATTGGAGGAGGAGACGGAGGCATTTTATTTATAAAACATGCGAGCACCCTTATTTGATCGGGCGAAATCAATGAATCGATGTTATGTACAATGGATTAGACGGCTCGGCGTGTATGTAAAATGATCAATGATCATTTTTGCTGAAGGAAGCGATCACGACAAATGGATGGAGCAACCGGGAAAAAAGGCAGAAGATGTGGGAATAGACAGACGCGTCAACTCGGGAAGCAGGGGGAGAGTAGACTGGCAGTCAACTCGTGACCTGACTTGATTGGTCCACATCAGGTCGCTACAAGACAAAAACTGAAATTTATTTTGAAATTAATTATTTATAAATAGTAAATTATTTTTATTAATATTTGATTATAAAATAAAAATTGTTTATTTTTTAATGCAATATTTTATTTTGATTTTTATTTATTTTTTGTTGTTATTTGTTAGTAGTTTATTTTTAATGGTGTATTTATAGGTATATTTGCCTATATTTTGACTATCTTATTTTTATTTCCATCTTTTATTTTATTGTTTTATTATTTTATTTTAGATATTTATAACTTATTTTTATATGTATAATTATATTTTTATTTTATTTTTATGATATAATTTGTACACTTAGATATGTATAGTTCATAGGTATATTTATAAGCACTTTACCTAGGTTTCATATACATTTTATTTGTTTAATTCATTTTCTTTTGTTTTATTTTATCTTTATATTTTAAATTAATATAAACAATATTTACAATATTATAAAAATATATATGAATAAAGAATAAAAGAATAGGATTCCCTTTTATAGATATACACGTATAACTACAGGTATTTTGCCTATATATTTATAGACTTATTTTATTTTGTATTTTATTTTTTGGTTTTATTTTAGTTTCAATATGCAAATATGTTATAAATGATGTTTAAAAATTATAGAAATATAAATTTGTAAAAAATAATAAAGGATGCATAAATTGAATATTTTAATCAGGTATGATCTACAATAGGGGTTTAAAACCTAACTTTCATATAGTGACTCCAAAAAAATGAAACTACCTCCATTAAATAGCTTGTGAAAAGTTACATACAATTAGAGGTGATTTTGATATGTTTTGAGTTTTATTTGAAAGATATGGGTCTGTGAAGTTGGGTTTTTGGCTTTTTATTTTGTGTGTAAAATGAACATTGTGTATTATTTTTGCACAAACTCAATTTTGTATTTTTACTTACATCATTATCTACCACTTTTATGTTCAAAGTTTCTTTATTTGATGTAAATAATAAAAAATAAAAAGGTGTCAAAAATGAAAGATAAAGAATAAATTGGGTTTTTATTTTTGGCCCTTATCTCCCCCTACTTTATTATTTATCGACCAACTCAATTCTTGACTTGGTCTCGGAGTTTAGGATCATAAAATATCTTTGATATTTTATTCTTTTTCTTTTCTTCTCTTTATTCTATAATTTTGGCATTAAAAACATCATTATATATACAATAAATGCAATAAATCATGAATGATATTTTCTATAAATTAATGTTATTTACATGCATTAGATAGGATTTTTAAGGCCAAAATGATAGAATAAAGGTGATGAAATAGAGATTTATCACTAATTAATAATATTTTAATTTTTAGCTTTTGTTTATTTTTATGTCTTTGTTCTTTTATATTTTAGTGGGATTCTATTGATACTCTAATTTTTATGATTTTTAATGTTTTATATTTTTTATGATTTTAATTTTGCAAAATTTTAATTTATTTTTAATTTTAAAAATAAGATATATATATATATATTATATAATATAAAGATTGTATAATATAAAGATAGGTAATATATACTATATAGATAAAATAAGAAGAAAATAGGTTTTAAATTTTAAATTAAGTAAAATAAAATAAAACCAAATATAACAAAAATTTTGGGTTTTACGTATTTGTCTCTATTTTTGGTGATTTTGTGGAATTTTCAAAGTTTTATGAATTTTTAAAGCTGAAAATACACAAAACTGTGAATATAATAAATCTAGAGAATTGTTTAGGCTTTTAAAAATAGACATCAATTCGAAAATAACTTAAACTAATTTTTAATATATACTATATTAACTAATGAAAAATTAAAATTAGAGAATACATTTTTTTAGTTTTTTCTAAAATTTTTGTAAAATTTTATAATGTTTTTAAGGTTTTACATTTTTATTTCATATTTTTTATCTTTTTAATGATTTTTAGATATATGTTAAAACATTATGAAATACATACAATATGATTTTCTTGTAATTTTATATAAATATTTGAATTTTTTATCGATTTTAAATATTTAAATAGGAGAAAATGACATGTTTTTTATTTTCAATAAATAAAAAATAATTTTAAATACCCTATGAACAATATATGTGATGTGACTTTATTCCATGCGCTTAATCTATTTTTTATAATCTTTTTTTCAAAAGAAATATTCAATACACGTAATATGCAAGAAATAAAAAATATACAACTAATAGGGACCTTATTGCAATCATAATAAAGTTTTATGCATTTATTAACTCATATAACAAATAAAAAGACATACATGCAATGTTTGCAATTAAAAATACAAAATATTTGCACTTAGTAGGGGTATAAATGAAACTAGAACAAGTTACTTGTCTAAACTTGCCATTTTACCTAAAATATTACACTTGTTTTACAAAATATGGGACTAAAAAAGAAATAGCAAAGCCGAAGGGGGTCCCTTGCAAAATACCCAGGTACCTCAAGTAGAGAGCCACGTGAGGTGACCTAGCAGTGGACCGAAATGCAAATACAGGAAAAACATAAGGTCCAAGTTATAATGTTTCCTAATTTTATTGCACTATAGATAAATATTTAATTATTAAAAATAAATACAAAATATTGCAGCGTAAAATGTGAAATATACCCAAAGTCGCATGCCAACGGACAGTTGAAAGTGTGTCACTTATCCACGTGGATGTTCTAGGCATTGAAATTCACCATCTGTTCATCAGTCATTGAAATTCATGATCAGGAAGCTAAGATCAAAATTGGAGCCCACCTGTGAGCTGGTGTGCATACAAGGGCATATGAGTAATACTATCTCTCAAAGGAATCACACACGTTTAGCACTGTACCAGAATACTTGAGCTCACTCGTGAGATACTGGGACCAACCAAATTCCATTGATGAGCATAAATTATTTGGAAGCATGACATGATTTGTATATATGATATATGCTTTTGGAGAGCATATGATCTAATACTAACTCCCAATGACTGAATGAAAAACTTAATGATAAAACTCTTAAGAAGACAACTCAAATACGATGATAAATTCGTGTTAATTCTAGGTCTTTTAGTATGAAGGATGTACGGATATTGGGAATACTCGAGAGTGATGTGATCTTAATTGACTGTATGACTATGACACTTCCATTAAGGGAATGTTAAAATAGGTTGGATTTTAGTGACTCCACTTAGTAGAATAGTTATCCAATCATAGTCGAAATATTGTACATTGATCTGAATTTGATTCGGATACAATGAAAAGAACTGGATATTCTGTCTGACTTGATTAGACATCTCTGTAAGGTCTTCTAGATCTGGACATGAGATTAAATCCCACTATCCAAGTCACTATGCATGGAATTTATAGTCTCTCCGTCCTAATCTCCAAGTATCCACGAAGAAGACACATTATTCTTGAAGAGTTCAAGAATAGTTCCATTACTGACAATATCTGAGCATTGGAAAATTGATGATTAAATTGGATTTAATTATCTATAATAGTGTGGATGTAATATCACATTGTTTGGACATGTGTAAAGATTCATCTAAGATAATTAAATTGGATTTAATATCATAGATAAGATTAATGTCGATAGTACTATCCACATTAGTCATGAATATTGTGGATGTGATCCGCAATATCATAAGAGAGTTTCGTTTTAAGTGTGAATAAGATTCACAATTTATGAGTTAATATGAATTGGATTCACATTGTATAATTATATATAATTGTGATTTACATTTAATATTGGATGGTTGAATATGATTCATAAGTATCAATTATTTATTTGCAATTGTCACATATAATTTGCAAATTATTTGCTGACATTTTATTGATAAATAATTCTATGGATAATGATTTAATGTAATAAGATTACATTGAAAGAGATTGGAGAGAGAAAATCTCTTTCTAAGTCTCCTTTCCTCATTCTTGGAAGGATGATCTCTCTTTTTCTTATTTATTCATGAGAATGGATTATTATTGAGATTAAAATTTGGAACTTGAATTAATAATTTATTTATTAATTTTAAATTCTATTTTACTTGGAGTACAAGTAAAATCTTTTAATCTCAACCATTGATTATTAATTAGGAGTGCATCCAAACCGTCCAATTTTGTAAAAAAGAATGACTAACCCTAGTCTTCTTTACACTTTTAAGTTGAAGCAATTATTGCAACTCCTTGTGGTCGTCCACCAAGGTGTTGTTAAGATCACGATCATCGTTAGATTGTCGTCGTACTGCCGGATTAATCATCTATGATTCTCCATCTTCTTTGACACCTCATGTACATGAAATAGAAATTTGATTTCATGAGACAAAATTAGGAGGTTCTCTGCTCGGATCATTTCTTTGGATTGTGGGAAGCACACGTTTTATCCACATGCCCACAAATGCCCTCTACTTTGGATCAAACTTGAGACGGGAGATCTCATCTATTAGAGACTCGTGGATTGTGATTACTCTTCAAGGTGTAATCATATTACTCGTGTGATCTTGATGAGACGATATGGGAATTTTTCTCATGTATTGTGTTTTCATTAAAAAATTCATTTCCATTGCCCCCATCAACTAGTACAATTAGTTATTATTTCGCCGATGGTTTTCATCTACCACGCACATTTCATCTGAAGAGCAAAAGTATCAAAAAGTACTCTACTACTAACCAAATACCTGGAAAGGCCTACATCTTCTAGAGATAGTACAACCCGAAGGCTAAGGTGGGGAGAGGTCAGTGGCGCAGAGGCGAGCTGAGAGAAGAATGGAGAGGGAAAGTAAGATGACCTAGATCTAAACGATTCCATGATACACGAGGTGTAACCCCTTGCCTTCAATGTTGTGCTTCAAAATCTTCCTTCATTTGGTTTCATCGACTTTAGACCAGGTTCATGCATCGGTTGGGCTTGGTTGCGGCAATTACCAAGAGGACAACTCTTCACCTTAACTAGAACGACATGACACCTCTCACCCCATAACTCAGTTAAGCATTGGGCATAGTGCAAGGCATTCCAAAAATTGTTAAAAGGTAAAGAATAGCACATGTTGGTTATGGTGATCTAGTCAGACACAAATTTAGTTGTTGGTAAAGTATGCGGAACTCGAAGATTAAGTCAAGATGGACTGGGGGAACTGAAATACTCATGCCTGAGGGAATCTGATGAGAATGAAGGTTGATTCAGTCTACATTCTAGGTCTTATACAAGCTTAACTTGGTCTCCCAAAATATAGTGAGGAAAATAGATACACATATTTTTGGTATTTTTTGAAAACTAGCAATTTTCAAAACGAGGGAGGAATGCAAATGCTTCTTCTTTGTCTCTCTTTTAAAAAAAAGTTATGCAATGTTTTTTTAATGATTGGTAAACCATGTTGAAATTTTTGAAAAACTTTCTTGAAAAGTATGAAATAATTCTGAATTTTTTTTGAAAATAATACACAATGTAATGCGGTTGAAATATGCACAAGAAGTATTAGGTTCTAAAAGGCCTAGACATCCCCATGCTTTCAATATGCCATGTCCTCATGGTATATACAAAGTAAAAATCATAAAACCAAGATATGAAGTGCACTAATTATGCAAAATTTTAATAGGTTTTGTGATTATGTGATTTTTAATTTGTTTTTTATTATTTGTTGGTTTATTTATTTATTAGTATTATTTGTAGGACTATCTCATGCTTAAGGTTCTCATAGGACCATCAAGTTCAACAATTTGTTTGAGTCTCTATCCATTTATTCAAAACATCATATTATTCTTAGGATCAAAATTTTCTATAGAACTGTTATAAAAAATATTCATCACATTGTATGATCCTTTCCATTTTTATCTCAATTTCTTAGGAAATAATTTCAATTTCGCATCATGTTATCAGACTTTCTTACCGACATGAAAATTTTTTCTCGAAATGTTGGCATCATACCATTTTTAATCTTTTCCTTATAGGACAAATCATTATCATAGGCCTAAGATCTTAATTCTTCATGTTCAGAAAAATCCAATAATCTCTTCTTTCATGCTTCATTAAAATTCAAGCTACAATTACTTATTGCCCATAGAGATTTATGATGAACTTCTACTGGGAGATGACAATGCTTTTCATAAATGAGATAATGGACCTCATTCTTAAAGGTGTTTGAAATGTGGTACCAAATGTTGTGACCGGTCTTTTCGAGCCGATCTAACAATTTTTTGTAGTATGATTTTGATTTCTCGATTTGAAAGTTCAAATATTCTATTTGTTTGTGGGTGGCATGCGGTGGATACTCGATGTTGTATTACATTATTCTTCATTAATTTCTTAGGCGATGCATTTATAAAAAGGCTTCCCCCGTCACTTATAATTGCTTTAGATAATCCAAATCGTGCAAAACGATCATTCAAAAATTTGGCAGCAACCTTGATATTGGTAGTACAAGTGGGAATCACCTCCACCCATCAAGAAACATAGTTAATAGCTAGGAGATTGTAGTGATAGCCATGTGATATCATGAATGCTCCCATAAATCGACTCCGTGAGTAGCAATAATTTCAACTACATGAATCGGTGATAAGGCCATTATATCGCATCTTATCATGGTAACTGAGGTCTGACATGTTGGGCATTATAGGACAAATTGGTGGGCATTCTTAAATAATGTAGGCCAGTAGAATCCACATTGTAGAACTTTGGTTGCAGTTTGTTTCCAAGAATGGTGTCCTCCTTATCCAAGTGTGTGGTAGTGAACAAGGACACTAGGGATTTTAGTCTTGGGAATACATTGTCTCCATATCTAGTATGTGCCTTCCTTAAAGAGGAGAGGGGTATTCCTAATGAAAAAATCTGACCATATAAATGATCTTATCCTTTTTATGTTTAGACCAATGATCGGTAAGTTTGGAAGTATCCAAGCAAATTACTATATCTGTGTATCATGGTAGTTGAGAAATAGAAAGGATGAATTCATCAAGAAAGGTCCCGTAGATAGGTAGTGAAGATTCAGAGGTTGACTCAGAAAGATTGGGTTGTGGCAGCCTAGAGAGATGGTCAACGACAACATTCTTGGCTCCTTCTTTGTCTCTAATCTCAATATTAAAATCATGTTATATGATCCACTTAGCATATTTAGATTCAAAAGGGTATTTTACGTCGAGTGCTCTATATAGATGATGACATATCTCCCTAAAAGATATAATCGAAATTTTTACAAGGAAAAGGCAACAGTTATTAGCTCTTTCTCAGTAACAGTATAATTCTTTTATGCATCATCCAAAATTTTGCTAGCATAGTGGATAGCATAGGGATTTCCATCATTTCTTTTCCAAGAATCGCTCCGATGGTGAAAGCAGATGCATCACACATTATTTCAAAATCCAATGTCCAATTGGAGGGTTGTAATACATGCGCTTCTGTGATGGTTGCTTCAAAAGTGTGAAGGATGGTAAGGATTCATCACTCAAGTGAAATTTCTTATCCCTCTCTAGAAGCTTAATATATGGTCAGGCTATTTTTTGAAAAATACTTAATAAATCATTTGTAAAATTCTGCATGCCCTAAGAAAGATAGGACACTTGTAACGGTGGTCAGGGGATGCAAGTTTTGTTATGGTATCAACTTTGGAAGGATCCGCCTCCATTCCTCTTTTTGACACTATATGACATAACGCCATCCTTTATCGTGTCATAAAAATGTGACTTCTCCCAAGATAATATCAAATTAACCTCTATGCATTTTTGAAATACTCTATCTAAGAATCTCAAAGCTCCTCAAATTAACATCTAAATATTGAGAAGTTTGAGAAGTCATCCATAAAAAATCTCCATAAAGTCACCAATCATATCTGCAAAAATTGTGATCATACATATTTGGAATGTGACTGAAGCATTGCATAATCTGAATGGCATTCATCTAAAGGCATATGTTCCAAAAAGGCAAGTGAATGTTGTTTTTTCTTGATCTTTGAGGCAAATGAAAACTTGATTATAACCAAAATTTCCATCACAAAATCAAAAAAGTTCTTTCCCCACTAATATTTCCATAATTTGATCAATAAAGTGTAAGGAAAACCGATCTTTTCTTGTTACCTTATCAGGTTTACTAGTCTAACACAAACACTACATGATATTACAACATGAGTTGGAATATCTTCCCCTTTTTCATTGGTTACAATATTCAATCCAACCTTCTTTAGCACCATTTGTTATGGGTTGACACATTAATTACAACATGAGTTGGAATATCTTCCCCTTTTTCATTGGTTACAATATTCAATCCAACCTTCTTTAGCACCATTTGTTATGGGTTGACACATTGACTATCAGATATGGGGTAGATTGTACCAGCATCCATCCACTTACATCTCATTCTTAACAACATTCCAAAGATTGGGATCTAAATGTATTTGCATTTTGCGAGAAGTTTTTGCATTATCTTACAAATAAATATGGTGGGTGCAAAAAGTTGGGCTAATTCCTGTAACATCCAGATCTGAATAACCCGAACCTGACCTGATTAAGGTCTAACTGAATCGATTAAACTATCAATCAATATTAAATGATCTGAATCGATCAATCGATCATAAATCAAAAATCATTTTGAATCAACAATAAAAAATCAATTGCATCGTAAAGCGTGCCACCATAAAAATCATCTATTATGTAGACATCTTAGTTCTGTAATTTGTCTCTGTCAAATTAGTAATGGAACATTAAGTTCGCTATTCAAAAAAATATAAGTGTTGCATCATTATGTCTGGAACCATGTATATACTGTGGATAAAGTTCCATTTACTGTTTGATTCAAGGTCTGTGAGAATAAAAGATGGTACAACTTATAAATTATTCTCCATTCGATAATGTAGAGTTAGATTAGAAAAGCTCCTTTGCTGCTCCAAATTCAAGCAACTCTTGCATGCAATCTGATTTTCATTTTAGAGAAAAAAAAGGTACAGTTATCCCTCCTCTCGCTGCCATCCATGTTTTTGTATAAATCTGAATTTTTATTAAAATTTTAATTTCTGATCTTGGATTTTTAAATGATCAAAATTAGGGGAGAATTGGATAGATTTAGTACTCAATTCAGACTAGTGCATGCTACAGATTTTATGATTTAAAACATAAGATATTCTGGATAAATAATATACATTATGTTCAAATTCAGACCTATTATTACTTCAGAATTCATAGGTAAAATGATGAAAGGTGAGGTATTTTTGCATAAGATTGATCCAAATTATAGAACACCAATTAGGCTATAAAATCTTATTTTGGAAAATAGAAAGATTAAGATTTTGGGAAGGATTTGATCCAGATTCGGAATAAGATTTAGGTACAAGATTTATATTTTTAAAGGATGGAAGAATAAAGAAATTGTGTGGAATTGATTTTGATTTAGACCAATCAGTAGGTTATGAGATTCATGCCTTACATGATGAAAAGAATGGGAGATTTTTACGTGAATTGGATCATAGAATCGAACTTAATGTAGATCTACTGAGTAGCTCTAACTATCATGATTTAAAGATGAGTAGAGTTGGGAAATCTCGCATCAATCTGAACTTAGATCTAGATCCATTGAACAACTTCTAATCTCATGACCTTATTGAAGAGATTTGAAATACCGATATAAGAATATTAATACTCTTCTTTTATGAAGTTAGCAAATGATCTCCTAAGATCATCATGAATAGTAATACTCAATCAATTGATCCCTGAGTATAATCTTCGATTTATATATACCACTAAAGATAAGTTGTGACAAATACCTAGATCTATAAGTCAACTATAAAAGAGATTGAGTAGATAAATAAGTGAAATTGATTGTGAATCATTGATATCAGTTAATTGTGCTGGTCATGGTGACCCTTACATATGATTATGTGAGGGTGCGGTGACCCTCGACCGGGCGAGAGATAGGAAGGCCAGTTAGGTCACGACCTCCAAGTGTGCGGGGCTAGGGTCCCAGTCCTTTTAATGATTTTTTATGCGAGCTCGTAGTGTTTGTACACCTCGTCGAGATCCTGACTTTTGACTAGTTCCATTGACCCTCTGTTTTAGGCTACCTAGGCTAGGGGCCCCTTGGTTTTAGTTTTCTTTACGAGCTTGTTAGCCTGTATCGGTCAGGCCGATTTCTAGAGTGACTTTTATGGAGAGTCTCTCTCAGCCTCTCAGTGGCGTAGTTTTAGAGTAGACATATCCCTCTAATGGACCGCACTTCCACTTAGGGGGTGAGATGGAAGGGTCTCTTAAGAGACTTCTTCACCGCTAGAGTTTTGGATACTTTCTGCTAATAGACTTGGCGATGGTTAAATCCGAATCAGTTACAATTGAATATTGTGTTCTAATTGAGCATTGAAATGAATTACAGTTGAGTTGAATAAGAGATGTGATCAATTACAATTGAATTGGGCTAGTGTAGAGATCAATCACAGTTGAGTTTGACTAATAGTTGAGTTAATACGGAATCATCATTTATCATAAATCTCCAATCATCGATAATTTATCGGATCTCAGAATTACTACTTTGAGCGTTAAGATAAGCTAGTGGACGTGCTGGGAACTTAGTTAGGATGCAATACACTTAACTGCATGACTACGGAGGCACCCCAACCCTAAGGTACTCTTCACGGCTTACAGTCATAGTGTGAGGTCACAATTAAACCAATACCACAGATTATCCACTAGACTTGAGATGTTAGTTAGAATCAAGAACCAGATCAGAACCTCATCATTTTCATTATCAAGATCCATAAATATGCAACGCAAGTTGGTGGCACTTCTTATTATTTCTGTGGTTGTTATATTATTTATGAATGTCAAATGCGAAACGTAAAAAATTTCCCCTCAAATTCAAATAGCTAATGCGATCACTTGTGAATGTTATATTACGAATGCCGTGTAAACGGGTACCCGGATCCAAGGGGTTCACAATTCCTTTCAAATTAGATATAATCCATCCAATAACAGGGATTTCCTTTTCAATAATTTCATGAATTGTTATTCATGTGTTAGATTAAGTGGACATTTATTATTATGGGATGAGTTCGGGCATTATCCAAGAAAACATATTTTAAATCTCAAGGGAGTGATTTTAATTTAAATTAGGGCATAGGTGAGGTCTGAGAGGTGGTTTCATAAGCAGAAATAGATAATATTGCAAAATGTAAAGGAGGATGAGGCTGAATGATTTCGCCTCGTCATGGCTCATTGGAGGTCTTGCCACTACGGTCACCTGGGCTGAGAATAGAACTAGATGCAAGATCTTATGATGGTGGATGGGTTCGATCGGAGGAGGAGCTTGGGTTTTATAAGCGAAGGAGAAGGTAACAGCTGGATGAAGGTGAGAGATCGTGAGGTCTTTGAAGATGGAGGGCGTTTCAGGAAGGTGGGGGTGATGGTGGTAACGACAGCGGGAGGCATTTCGAGTGGCGGTCGGAGGTTATGAGAAGGGCGTCGGACGTTGCTGTGAAGGAGAGGGGGGTATAGGTTACGTGCGGAGCACATGACCACGGTGAGAGAGGGGAAGAGGGGGTCAGGTCAGTGCTCTGCACATGACCTGGTGTTGGAGAGAGAGTGAGAAGCGAGGGGAGAGAAAGAGGGAGTGGGGTGCCACGTGGCAAGCTCAGGGACAACCACGTGTCACCCCAAAAAAATTTCAAAATTAAAAGGAAAGAAAAATAAAAAAGAAATAGAAGGAGACATGAGATCGGTAAAATTCCTTCACGAAAGTTATTCGTCTAGGTGAGATCTACAACTTTCATGGAGAACTCGGAAGCAAAAGAGGTCAACAGTGTAAAGTGGTATTTTTGGTGGTTCTCCATGTGTATAGAAAACCGACTTTTGGGTGTTTTTTAATTTTTTGGTAGTTTTAATAGAGGATAAAAATAGTAAAAAATATGATAAAATACAAGATAATTAATTACAAATTAATCTAATTTTTTAGATTTTTAATGAATAAAAAATAGAGAAACAAAATTGGAGTACGAAATATGCAAATTTTATACATACTCTTAAAGGTCACTCAGATACAATCAGTTTCTTTTATTTTAATCTTGATCTAGATTTGGATTTTTATGTCGTTTGATAAGGCTTTCATCAAAGAATAGAAATGAAAAAGAAATAAAATAAATGGGTTGAATATGTGCATAAAAACTCAGGTCAAAAATTGCAAAAAGATAAAATGCGCAAAAGATGCCCAAAATCCAACTTTGACATATGAACTCCAAATTTTATGAAACTGATCTTGTTTTGAAGCTATTTGAAAATAGAGTACTTTAAAAGTATGGAGACCAAAATCGGACACTGTGTGAGGGAGATATGCGTGTTTTAGTCTGTCTGATGTGAAATTAGATTTTGGGTTTATTAGTCACTTATTTGTGTTAACATTTTTTTGTATTTTTTGTTATTCTTGTTAGTAATATCTACACAATGAATGTGGTTTTGGGTCAATTAGAATTAGGATGAATTAATTAAAAATAGGGAATTTTAGCAGCATTTTAGGTCAATTCACACTTGGATTTTTGATTCCTTATTTTATAAAATTTATGCATGATGAAATGTGAATATTATTAACATATTTATGAATGCTAATGATGCTATATAATTATTAAATGCATATGAATTTTGGAGAACATAGCCTAATTGAACAATTTTAGCATGTTGAGTATAAGATTCATCATGCCCCCAACGATTTTTTTACTAACGATATTAATTTTTTTCAGATATTCACAATAAAACGTAATAATTATTTTACATCATGTGTTTATTTTCAACCTTGATTCTTTATATATGTCACAACTATTCTAAGATTCATAACTTATACAACCAAATAACAACATCAAGTTGAAAACTTGTAATTAATATAAAATATTTCTTACAATTCAAACAAAAAATCTGTGTGCAATAGAACTAGTATGTGTAGATGTATGATAAATATAATATGATATATACAAAATCACGGAATTTCACTTTCAAGCGATATCTTATCTTTGTATGGAGCTATATATAGAAATATACAAGGTTTAACATGAAAACAAAAACACAAACATAAAAAATTAATGCATACGGAAAAACAGTATCATATGCAAAGCACATAACAAAAAATGTAAAATAAAAAAGCCTCGTGCTGGAGGCTTACACCTCTGCCTCGCCTCGAGCGCCTCATAGGAAGCTGAGGCGTACGCCCCACCAATCAAACCTGAAGCATGCGCTTCGGGGCGCTTTTGACATGCCTCGCCTCGAGCCATACGCCTTTGTACCTCAAGGCACCACTTTTTAAAACAATGATTCTCAAAGAATTATCGCAGAGAAAAGTTGGAGGAAAATGAATGCTTTCTCCGAGAGAAGGAAAGATTAATCATTTACATGACATGCATATCAACTTTCGAGCATGACCTCATCGACAAACCGATTTGTAATACGTTGTCATTTAGATTATGAAATCGATCATGTTTTTTAAAACATTTTCTATCATATAGTGTCTAATAATATAAATAAGACAGAAATAGTCAAATCTGTACAAAGGAGCCTTAAACAGCATGACAATTTGGTTAAATTCAATGGGCTGATTTAAGGGGAAAAAACTTATCAGCCCCACAAGTGAGATATGCAAGGTATAAGCGACGTATAATTCTAGAGATTCTCGAACGCCATCAGCTCCTGCAGCAGTCCGTCCCAGAATCCATCGTTCACCATCTTGGTCAACTCCTCGTCTATCACTTCAGGGCCGTCTTCCTTCTTTTCCAAGTGCCTGGTCGCCTGTTGCGGCACCGTCACCACCGGAGACGGAGCGCACGACAAAGAGGAGTCTACATTCTTTGTGATCGCATTGACTGAGGTTGTGGCTGCACCGCGATCCATCTGCGCCGAAAACGGGAAGTTGAGCTTCGCCCGAGCACCGCGAAATTCGATTGCAGCACGATCATAAGCATGAGCGGCAGCCTCTGCTGATTCGAAAGTTCCGAGCCACACGCGCACTGCCCGTCGCGGGTCGCGTATCTCGGCTGCCCACTTCCCCCAAGGTCTCTGCCTCACACCCCTGTAATTCTTCTTCATCCTCTTCTTCGTCGCCCCAAGCTTGGCGTCCTTTGCATTCTCGAATACGTCGCAGCCGAGACAGCCGCCGATGCCGCAGTGGCGGCAAGTTTCGGGGCAAACGGTGTCAGGGAGGAAGAAGGCAGGGAGTGCGGTGCTGCCGGAGAGTACGTGGACGAGCGTGGAGACGATGATGGCGTTTTCCTGCTCGGTGCTTATTCCAGATGCGGGGAATATCATCGCGGCTGCTTGCTTGCTGCTGCTGCTAGAGAAGGATGTAGTTGGAGGGAGCAGTGAGGAGCGAGCTTGGCTTGGATGGGGTGCGTTCGGGGGCATAAATATATAGGATCCGGTGTTACAGGTGGCAGACAGCCACGTGACAGTTATCGCCCGCGCATCGGAAGCGGATTGGTTTGCTTTGTGGGTTTGCCTTTGAACACATGTGAAGGTAATGTTTTCTGTGGATTGGGGAAGGTTCTGCTCGACAGTTGGGGTTCATTCACCTGATGGTGACATGCGATATTTTTTTTGTTGAAGGAGCCAGCTTCCGAAGTCACTTAAACCATCTTAAAATCATATATAGAGAGAGAGAGGGGGAGGGAGCCTACTTTGTGAAGTAGGTAACATTACCTACTTCACATCCATTTTTCGCAAAATTTTTTTTAAAAAAATATCACCGTGGATTTTCATAACTATATTCCTCTAATATGTCATTCAAATTTCGTCAGAAACAGAGACTCTTACATCTTTCATCCAGACAGACATTTTTTAACGGTCACGAATTTGCTATATTTTACATATTTTGGATGGAGGCCGTAGGAGTCTCTATTTGTGACAAAATTTGAATGACATATTAGAGGGATATAATTATGAAAATCCACGATAGAATTTTTCAAAAAAAATAAAAAAAATACGAAAAATAGATATGAAGTAGGTAAGGTTACCTACTTCACAAAGTAGGCTCACTTTCCTCATATGAGGAAAGGGAGCCTACTTTGTGAAGCAGGTACCATTGGCTTGGGGAGCTTGCGTGTAAACAAGCTACATGCACCAAATGCCACAGCCGTTAGATTCATATGGATCCAACGACTTATCTTACTTTCATTTTCCAAGAAAAAAGCAAGTCCCAAGGAAAGCAGAGGACTCTTCTTCTCATTCGGTCCTCTCTTCCCTCTCCGCCCTAATTCCTCCATCACGTCTCCATCTTGAAAAAAAAACTCCCACACCCCTTCCCCTCCCTTGACCGCTCCCCTCCTGTGACGAGAAGCGTCCACATCCCTCCCCTTCCGTCGTGTCGCCATGTTTTCGTCACTGCTCACTCGCGACCGCCACCCTCCTACGAAGAGGAGAATCCACGGCCCTCCTCCCTTCATCTCCCTTCATCACATTGCCCTACTTCCATGAGTAACCCCCACCCATTCTTCTCTCGTGGTCACTCCCCTCCTGCGGCGAGGAGCATCCGACATCCATGACCCTCCCCCCCTCCATCGCATTGTCAACCAGTGGAGGGGCCTATACGCCTCTCCTGTGGTGAGGATCCCTCTCTCGCAGCCATCTTCCACTTGCATTGAAGCCCTTGCGCCCCTTACCCTCTAGCGGTTGCTGCCTCCTCTGACGAGGACCCCTTACCCTCATCTAAGTTATAGTCATCTGTAAAAAATTAATGATTATGTTTCAGTTTCTTAATTCTATGTTTTCCATACACAATTATTTTCCCTTCTTTTGTAAATGGGGATCCAACTTGAGAACTTGAAATTACTTCAGAGAAGCTACATTCAGGACCCGAGAAGTATCTTTATCGTTCTAATGTCTAGTTTATGTGCCACAATTTCGTTTGAAATAAAAAGCTACTTGTATTCTTTTTTGAGTTAATTGACTGGAGACTATCTTGTTAGTTGGATTTTGTTTTTATCTTGTGTATCCCGCAAATTTCAGGTTCCCTACGAATAATTGATGGCCATTGCTAGGACTACATCTACGCCATGTTCTACTAATTTTTTTCCAGATGATAGATTTATGTATCTAATTGCTTGGGTTCTTAATCCAGGTTCGTAACTGTATAAATAGTGGTAATTTTCCTATTTGTTTTAAAAGAAAGGGATTTTTACCCGGCAGATCCTATAAATGTTATCAATTGCCTCCACGACCTTTGAAACAACATAATTCTCCCCTCGACCTCGTAATCTTGCCAACTCTTACCCTATGAACATTGTGGTTACTCTGAAGCTCACGATGGTTCCTGGGGTAATTTATAAGGTCGATAGGGTAATTACGTTATGCAAGAGGTCGTTGAGGTGATTGGCAAAGTTTATAGGGTCTGCTAGGTAAAAATCCCTAAAAGAAATGGGATTTGAATTTGTGAGTACACAAATTCATAAAGAATGCACTCCAATGCTACATGCCTCTCTCTCTATATATATACAACATATGAATCATGATCTCAATATAATTACGTTTTTCTATGCTTATTTGCTAGTATTTTTTAAATTATTCACTTGCAAGCGTTGAATGTTATAATCTTCTTAAGAGTGGCGTAAAGTTAGTTTATTTTAAGAGCCATATTTCAAATTTTCAACAAAAGTATGCAAAATAGATCAGTAAGTGATGAAATAATGTCTTTTAAGAATGTGAAAATATTGGCAATCACTTGAAATGTCCTTTATTGGAACCTTCCATCCATCACTCAAACACCCGTGCGGAGATTGCAAATGAGTGACAAAGTTGTCATGGTCATGGAACTCGACTGATAGAGTGCTAGGGATTACAAGTTCAAATTATTTTCGCCATTTATCATTATCATATACGGTGATGTATAGGGGTTCAAGCACTAGTGGAATAACACTTTCGAGTTAAACAAGATCCTAATCCAAACCAGCTACTTTGACCCCAAATTCACGAGTACTTGAGAAGAGTTATCTAGGTCGAGATCAAAGACAATTCTAAAATATAGGTACTGCAATTGATTTAATTTGGATATGTTAGACCTGCACAATTGCATGCATTGGGCATGAAGTTGGACATGTTGAAGGGCTTCCTTAGAGTAATGTAATATACCAATACGGACCCAAAAAATAAAGGGTTAATGTATTAAATATTGATATATAAGTTACGGCTTATTGTACAATATACCAATACGGACCCGAAAAACCGCGTTTTTCGCATTAACTCTGATTTTAGCGAAACTAGTGTCATTTTGTAGATAATTGAAAAATATAATGTTAGGGACCGAGTTTTCTCAATTCGGAGTTCATACGGCCGAGTTACAAGGCCCGGACGAATAAAGTAGCGGCTTCGGGCCTTCGGATTTTTCGGTATTTTAAGTTATTTATATTTTTATATTTTTATATACAATTTTAGAGGATTTTAGAAAAAATAATTACATTAATACAGTTTACGGTTATTTAATTAAAAATCGAGGAAGTTTCTACATATAGTACATATATACAACGGGGTCCAAAAAGCCGAAACTCATCGATTTTATCCGAATATTTTTCTGATTTTTTAGTAAATAGTATTATATACAAAACAGATTTTTAAAGTGAGTTTGGTCATTTTGGAGTTTTCTATAAATAGATATGAACCTTGGAAGTCGGCTATTGCGGCTTTTACGGCACATTACGGTTATTTTATTTTTGTGTCGAAATATTTTTCTAATATTTTTTATAAAATAATATATATTTATGAGCAACTTTTACAAAATGAGTGTTTTGATTTGAAGTTATTTTTATGATAAAGAAATATGTGAAGTATTTACATTGTGAAAATAGGTAATTTATATTTTTAGTCTTTATTTTCTTGAATTTTTTATAAATTAGGATCCTTATCTCCCTCTACTAATTTCTTTTGTAACCCGGTCAATATTGACCTGGTCTCGGGGTTAGGATCAGTCTGTATATTTTCTATATACATCCTTCTTTTATTTGTATTTTCCCTTTTCTCTTTATTCTTTTATTTTGGATAATTTAAGTGTTAAAAATATAATATTAATATTTGTTGATAGAATGTTAATTAAATAGAATTAGTGGATATTTACATGTATTTTACCAAGGATTTTAGCCAAAATGAAAGAATAAAGGTGATGAATCATGGATTCATCATTGGCCCCCCACTTATTGTCATATTACGTCTGGGTCACTGCCAGGTCACATGCTAAACGCACGTGACGTGGAATTTTTGCAGAAACATTCCTGGGTGTTGTTGTATTAAGATTTAGTCCTTTAAAGTTTTTATTCAGTATAAAGTTTTGTGGAAATTTGCAAGCCAGCCCTCGAACTTTTCACATATTACATTTGTACCCCTTACCTAGCACGTGCGCCACGTGCGTTGGTTGGATTTTTGCATAAAAGTCCCTATGAGTATTGGAATTAACGTTTAATCCATGAATTTTTTTACTGAGTTATAATTTTCTGAAATTTTTGCATTTCGATCCTTCAACTTTCCGTTATTTACAAATAAGTCCCTGCTAGTAATGCATTTTCTTTATGCTTCCTCTATTTATTTCATGCACCTCTAAAATGCTAAAAAATCCACAAAAATTTCCATTGACTCCTATTGCATTGTAGTATTATGTCATTTTTTCATTTTACATTTTTATTGCATTTTAATATTTAGTAAAACTCAAAAATATACATTTTCAGCACTATTTACATTAGAAAATACATAAAAATTATAAAATCACCTCAGAAAATTCCCCAAAAAATATATTTTGTTTATTTTAGTGTGTTTTAACTCCAGACCAAAAGTACTAAAAAATACAAAAAAAACTCCTCAAAATTGTAAAACTATAAAAATCTTCAAAAAAATATTAACAATTCTACAAAAATCCTAAAAATATAATCTTTGTGTTTGAATTTTCCTTATTTTATTATATTTAGTTCAAAATTAATTTGGAGAATTTTTATTACTATTTTATATTTTATTTCTCCATTTCTGTTCCAGCCTTTTATTTTATCCATTGTTTTCAGTATTTTTGACTTTAGAAATATCAAAAAAATTCAGAAAAATCTAGAAAAATCATAAAAGTATTAGAAAAATATAAAAAACCTAAAAACATCCTATTTCCTGATTTTTTTCTTATTTTTACCTATTTTTATTAATACATTATCCATCTCTTTCTTACTTTGTATATATCTTCTAATTAAAGAAAAAGAAAATATAAAAAATATAAAATATAAAAAGAAAATATAAAATCAGTAAATTAAAAATCAAAATACAAAAATATAAAATTAAAATTAAAATAAAAAAATTTAAAATTAGAACCCACAAAAAATAACATAGATAGACACTTGATCACACTCACATTTTGAGCATTTTGCCCCGTTCTACCTGTCTGCTCCCTGTGTTCGACCTCTACACATACTTGCACATATACACATCTTTGTTGTAGAGTTATAATAAATTTTAACTCCACATTCACCTTCATTTCTTTATTTGATTGTTGTGGGTTAATTGTTGTTTTAATCTGAATTTCTTGTGGTCGATTCAGCGACTGAGTTCCCGCCTTGTATGGAACTCAAGATCATCGATTTTTCGGTTAAACAAATGGTGTCGTTGCCGAAGAGCAACAGCGTGTAGTTCGGCTTTTTGTTTGTGCTTGTGATTATTTGTCTGTTTTCGCGACTTTTTGTGCTTATTTTATCTTCCTTATTTTTTGATATATTGCTTGAGCCGTCTAACCACGTCTTTTGTTGATTTCGTGTGAGGTACCGCGGATCGAGGGAGGCGCTCCACCCTAGGCGCCTACGCACCCACGTGAAGCCGCTCTGCTCGTCTTTCACCGAAGGAGACTTAGAGGAATTTTGAAGACTTAGCTCCACTTTTATTTTTTGTATTTATTTATTTTTGTAATTTTTGTGAGAGAGAGATCACTATATCTGTAATAATATAGGTACCCCCGAATATTGGACTTTCGAGCCTAATTTCCAAGTGATTGTTCACTTGGGGGCTCACTGCGGCTTTTCTCACGCTTTCCTTCGCATTTTTTATTTTGTTTCTCGATTTTGGTTTTATTTCTTTTGTGTGATTGAGCCCTTAGCCGTAGGATTTTGCTTGATCGAGTAAATTAGGTCCAAACACCTAACAACCTTTGCATGTACCTATAGTGCGCTTTGGACTTAGTTTAAAACTTTAAACAATCGCCTCATCATCTTCGAGCCTTCGTGCCGTGAGCCCACCCTGTCAAGCGCTGCTCCTGAACTCGATGTGTGAAGAGGAGGAGGGGTAAGCCTAGACCGGACTCCTGGATTGAAGATCGGTGACCTACTTGTGGTTCTTCATGCTAATAGCAGCTTCTCACACTTAGGGCGATTTCATCGGCTTTGTATTTGCATATAGATAGGTTTCAATTCTGCTGAGCATCTTTACATGTAGAATGCTGGAGGCAAGGTGAGCATTTACGCTTTAGCATACATCATCGTTTTGCCGCTTGCATTACTTTTCCGTCTCTCTACCTCTGATTTTGACAACCTAGGTGCTAAGTGAAATTGACTCTCGTTAGGTTCGTGCATTTTTACTAAAAATCCAAAAAAGTGATAACCAATAAAATTGGGACTGCTAACATTACTTGACCCTAAAATCAACCAAAAAGAAAACCTTGTATTGGGACGAGTAATCCCCTCATTGTCTTCGCTTTTATTTGCCCGCGCACACACTAAGGATAGTGCCCAAATCCAATTCAGCCCCTAAGTGTGTGTGCAACTCTTTGACTTCGCACCTAACTCTAAAACAAACAAGATAAAAAGAGCGCTGATAACTGTCCCACACCCTATCTTAATTTAGTCAAATTAATGTTGATCGTTCGTTGTAGTCGGATACGAGAGGCTAGTCAAAAACCACTTTAATTTAATGTCAAGCGGTGAATTTTTTTATTGGTGGAGTCCAAGGTCAATCTAAGGGAGGCATCTGTCTCCTTAGGTGAATTTTAGCAAGTATCCAAGTGTGTGATTTTCGGAGAATTATATTTTTTTGTCTTTTTCAAATTTTATGTAGACTTATGCAAAAATGCAGGCCAATTTAAAGTTTAATTTAATTAAGATATCAAATGAAATCCAAAAATTCTAAAAATTGGCCAGATGATAAATGATGATGAAAATGATCTACACTAATATTTTTGGATTTTTCAGACACTAAATTGATTTTCTGGAAATTAAATATGGAGACAGGGTGATTTTCAATATTTAATTTTTAATAAATCACAAACCACAATTTTTCCAAGAAATAAAATTATCCTAGATGGCACTAATGATAAGGGATCCAGGAAAATTGAAAAATCTGAATTTCAATGTGAAATGAATTAATTAAAATTAATATAAGAAAATCACTCAACAATTTATTTAAGCCTCGATGTGTGTGCAAATTACATGAAATTTTTATGGTATGTTAAGAATACTGTCCTTAAGCTACTGTGAATTTTTGATGATTTTTGGATGCACAGAGAATTAACTACAAATTAAAAGGTGTCACTGGGCAAAATATCTCAAAAATGCACCAATTAATTCATTAATAGTTCTACTGAAATTACAAAAATGTGATACGTGGACCAATAGACAGAGGACAAGTTTCTCAACAAAATGCAATTTTTAGATATGAAAATGATGTGGAATGCAACCTAGGGATGCGTGCAAACACAAGGGTATAAATGCAATACAGGAAAATAAAAATACAATAAGCAAATATGCGGACAGGGACTAAAATGCAATTACCTATAATGCTGGGAATCGAGTGCAATTTTTCCAACAAGCGCGTGCTCCTCACGTGGGCTCAGCTTCACAGGGACCTTTTTGCAAATATGAAAAGTCTCGGGGGCCTCTGTGTAAATTACCCAGGCCGCACGTGCTCCTCACGTGGGCGGCCTAGGCTCGGATGGTTGCGGAGGCTCGGGCTAGGCTCGGACGACCCGAACCTAGGCTCGGAGAGGAGGCTCGGGCCGAGGCTACGTGGCAGGCTGAGGGCCCCTGGACCAAGATTGATCCAAGGGGTGTCGGTGCTGACGCGTGGCTCAATCAAAGATCGTCAGATCTACGTTGATCTGACGGCTCCTGCCTGCTCCAGATGTCGATGACGTGGAGGGATGAGCGCCGTTAGATCAGGAAGGATCCAACGGTACTGGTGAAGCACGGCTGAGTGCGACGTGGCACAAAGTCCACCGTTCGATCAAGGTGATCGAACGGCAGCTGGTACTTCTCCTTCAACAGGCCTCCGCCGCCTGCGGAGAGGATGGTTGGGCTCCGACGAGGTGGCGTGAGCTCCGCCCGTTCCTCCAGATGCCGATGAAGCTCTCCGAGGTGTCGGAGATATCCCAGCAGGAGCGTGGCGATGCGGTGAAGGCGCTGATGGTCTCAGGAGCGGGAGAGGGTCGTCAGAGGTCGCTGGCGATGAAGCTCGAGGACGACTCCGGCGAGCTTCCGTTCAATGAGAAGCGGGGCACCTGCAAGTGTTAAAGATAAAGCCGGAGCCCTTGCGTGCAATCGTGAAGGTGGAATGATGGTTAGCGAGGCCTAAAGCGGTGGGAGGTGATCGGGAGACGGTGCTCCGGCCAAGTGGCGGAGCTGGAGATCGATGGATGGTGGAGTGAAGTGTCTGAGGGTGTGGAGGGGCCAGCGAGGATGAGAGCTCTGTCACAGAGCTCGGCGGAGTGAAGGCGAAGCGCTAAGATGACCGTAGGCGGCGAATAAAATCGGAGAAGATAAAGAAAAATTAAGAAAAATATCGGAGGGGGAATGGAGGGTTCACCTGGGGATTGGACCTCCCTCTTGGGGTCCAGGTCGTCGCTCGAGGGACCGGTGGTGTCCCGAGCTCCAGCAGCTGCTCGGAGGAGTGGCTGCGACATGGCGGTGGGCCGAGGATCTCGCCGGAGAAGAAGCCCTTCTTCGCTCGAAGACTCGTCAAATTGTTGTCACCAATTGGAGGGTCTGAGCTCAGGGAAGCTCTCTGGAGTGGCGGATGGCCATGACGATGGCTGGTGGTGGTGTATTTATAGGATGGAGGTGGCAGCAGTGTTGGCGACGAAGCGAGGTTCATGGGCGTCATGGAGCGACTCTGGTGGTCGTCGTGGGGAGTGAGGTAGCTGGCGAGGATGAGGGACGAGTGGGTGACATCGTGGAGGTGGTGGTGCTCGTCTGCAGTGGTCGGGGTGCTGCCAAGAATAGGAAGGGGGCGCCCCTCCCGCAAGGCAGGGAACGTGGGAGAGAGGGCACCCGGAGGTAGGAGACGAAGTCTCCACCGTTGGATCTTGTGATCCAACGGTGGTGATCGAAGAGGTAATGGCCGGGTAGGATTAGATCGGGGTGCGGTGATGATGGGCCATGATCGCGCTACGTGGAGGGAGCTGGGCGAGGCGCGAGCGGGCGGCTTGGATGAGGAGATGGAGATGATCGAAGGGACGAGGGGCGCCAACGGAAGAATGGCTGTGATGGAGGGATCAAGGGCTTGATCAGAGGGTGTACATGCCGCCACGTGGTGAGTTCTGGAAGAGGCGCGGGCGGATGGTGCGGATTGAAGGCAGGAGATGATCTGATGGTGGGGATTTGAGGCGTACGTGGAGAGGACTGAGCCGTTGGATCAAAGAGGAGGATCCAACGGTTGAGGATGCAGGAGGATGAGGCAAGGGGAGCGGGCCGCGTGGCGCAACTAGAGGGCGCCACGTGGCCTGCTGTGAGTGGCTGGAAGAAGATACATGTGTAGAGAGAAGAGGGGGCCGAATTTGGAAAAACTCAAAACATGAAAGTTGTAGATCTCGATGAGATCTACAAGTTTCATGTTGACCAAAGACGGAGATGAGGTCAAATATGGTACATAAATACAAAGATACGAATATACACCTATGTAGTATACAAAGTGGCCCAAAAACCCATCTTTCTCATACAAGCTCCAATTTGGGTGAAATTAGTCTCATTTTAAAGGTCTTTCAATGTGTAGTATTCTAATAGTAAGTAGACCTATTTTGGAGTTTGTAAGAGGGCTTTATGTGCATTTTAGTGTACAGGGGTTCTAAGGCTTTATTGGCTAAATTACAAGGGGAATTTCTGGCCTGCTTCCCTATATTATTAACTAAGGAGTACATATTATAAAGAAGAGGTTATTTTAGTGAGTGGATATTTTACAAGGGATTTTGGCTTCTTATTTGAATGCAAATGGACTGCTAAAATGAATGTATTATGTGTGTATGCATGAATGCTATTTATGCATATAAAGGGAAATATGCCTCTATTTACTCGGGAACAAGGCTCTATTTTTGACTTTTGAAGTGATGAATCACAGATTCATCAACCCCCTATACTTAAACCTTGCTCGTCCTCGAGCAACTAAATGAAATGCAAGAGTGAAATGATTTTGGGTTCCATACCAAGGTCATGAACAAAAGTTAAAAATGGAGCTTGACTCAACCTTTGGATTAATTGTGTGGCGGAACCTTATTTAGACCTGAACTTAAGACCTAACAGACTTCAAGTTCCACAAGTCTTCTATTCAAGACTCCTCAATAGTCAGGTCAGAACAAATCCTCAAACGCAAATTTCTGATGACTATGATTCTTACTTGTACTGTGTAAGTGATATGTAACTCTCCACATCAGAAATGGCTCGGAACCAGCCTCCTCTATCAAGGTAACTCAATAACCCGGTCCAGTAACTCTTTCCTCGAGGAGCGGGGTATTCCCTTCTAAGTTCAAGTGCGACCAACTCAAGAGGAGGGGGTAGAGAAAAGAATGGACGGTAGCCAGTGTAGCTACCTATCCCGGAGTGCCTGACCAGTGTAGCCAAGTCATCCAGCTGCATTTCTTTACTAGTATACAGACTCCGACAGGTATTTTATTTTCTCTTGGACCTGTCTGATTTTTTTGGAGTTTTTGCATTTTTTTTTCAAAAAGTGCAGCATGTACATCAGGAGTTTTTCCTCTTGAGCCAGTAGACTATCCCTCTTTTGAAGCATTATTGCAACCCACAGCATCCTGTCCTTAGATGTCAACACCACCAGACTAGGTTGAGATGCACTACCCTCCCTAGAGGAGGACGGATGTTTCCACCCATGCGCTACTCCAAGCTAAAGGATTCTACCTCCTTACCATCTCATCCATGAAGAGCTACGTGCATTGTGCTTGTCCAAGTAAGGTCATTATCTAAAAGAATCATGCGTATGCCCGATATATTCTATTTAGACTAATCAAGATGACATGTGAACATAGACTTGCGGACTTAAAGAATTAAGTCACTTGACCTGAGAAATCTTAACTCCAGTTCCTATAAGGTTCCTCTGAAATTAGGTGGATTAAGGTCAAATCAAGTCCATCCTCAATATCTACTCATAACTCGGTCCAGAACCCACTAGCTTTTCACTTTGCATATGCAAAGTTATGCAGATGAGATGAGATGTCATGCTATGAAAATGCAAGACTCTTTTTCTTTTTCTTGGATGCAGAGATGATATGCACGAGTAAATAAGAAGCCTCTTTTCATTTTCATTCATTTTTTTTCGATTTTTACCCACCCGTAATTATTGCAAAATATGTACAAAAAAATACGCGAAAGTACGAGCTATGGGTAAAGTATATATGTAATATATACGCGCCCCCCTATACTTAGCGTGTGCTATGTCCTCAGAGCACGAAGTGTGAGGAAAAAGACATAGCTTGTGCTAAGTGTAGGAGAGCTAAAGTATTAACAATGTATAGAGGTCGTCCTGCCCCCCTATACTTAGGCTCTGGCAGCCTAAGTGTAGCAGAAGATCAGAAAAATGGGGCAGACGAGGGAAAGATGAGAAGTGGATGAGTATACAATGCGGGCATCGGTCCCCCCTATACTTAGGCTCATGTCAGCCTAAGTATTGGTAGGAAATGAATATGAGGACCAATGTGATCTGGAGAATGTACAGTGAACCGACTCAGGTGACCCCTCCCCCCTATACTTAGGATCTGGTTATCCTAAGTATAGTCCAAGATAATGGTTCGATGATGTGGGGATGGGTTACTAGAGCCGCGGGGGAAAAGGATAAGATGTACAAGACTCATGGTATATACAGATGGGTCGGTCTGAATCTTTCGAGATGCTGCGGATGGCTGGAGTTCACTGCTGCAAGGTCTCATACGCAGCTCGAGGTGTATATGCTGTATCTGTCTCGCGCATGAATACAATCTCCTCAACATGGACTAACTGCTCATTGGATTCGACGAAGTGCTTCAACAGCTGTCCATTCACTAGGAATGTCGGTGCGTCATCTGCGAGATCTGAAATCTCGACACATCCACTATCATGCACCGTGCGGACGACAAATGGTCCCGTCCACTTAGACTTCAACTTGCCTTGGAAAATCTTCAGCCTAGCATTGAACAACCATACCTTCTGTCCAGGAACAAAGGTCTTTCGTCTGATATATCTATCATGCCAACGCTTCACCTTATCCTTGTACACCAAACTGTTGTCATATGCACGGTTTCTGACTTCCACAAGCTCATTCAGATCCATGTCTCTCCGTTTCTGACCCAGGTGTGTGTTCCAGTTGACCTTTTTGATTGCCCACTCAGATTTGTGCACTAACTCTGCGGGCAAATGGCACGGCTTTCCGAATACCATTCGGAATGGGGAGGTGCCTAACGGTGTCTTGTAAGCCGTCCTATACGCCCAGAGGACTTGATCCAAGATCTGAGACCAGTCCTTCCTGTCCAGACGGACAAGCTTTTGCAATATGGTTTTCACCTCCCTATTTGACACCTCAGCCATACCATTGGTTTGTGGGTGGTACGGACTCGCGACACGGTGTTCGATGCCGTAGTCCTTCAGGAGTTTCTTCACCTCCCAATTCATAAAGTGGCTACCCCCATCTGATATCATCATTTTGGGGATCCCGAACCTAGAGATTATGTGCTCTCTGATGAATTTGCAGACAGTCCTGCTGTCTGCGGCTCGGGTCGGGATAGCCTCCACCCATCTGGATAGATAATCTACCGCAAGAAGGATATATTCGAACCCATGGCTGACAGGAAATGGGCCCATGAAATCGATGCCCCAGGCGTCAAAGACATCACAAATGATGACCGGCTGCATTGGCATCTCATCCTTGGAACCAACGGTTCCTCCCATTCTCTGGCAAACTGGGCACGACTTCGCGAAGGTGGTGGCATCGCGAAACAGAGTCGGCCAGTAGAAGCCACACTGAAGTACCTTCCATGCGGTCCTCTTCCCGGAGTGGTGTCCTCCTGCCTCCAAGCTATGTCATAAAGAAAGGACACTCTAGTATTCCTCCTGAGGAATACACCGTCTCCAGACACAATCTGGTCCTTCAAAGAAAAGGATCTGATCCTCCCAATGGTAGTGTCTAGCGTCCGACTTTAGTCGGTCGATTTGGCTCTTGGGCCAATCTTCGGGAATTTTCTTGGAGACAAGATAATTCACGATATTGGCGTACCATGGGAGTGAGTCGATAACAAAAATCGACTCGTCAGGGAAGGAGTCTCGAATTGGTAAAACCTCGGAAGTATTAAGATCTTCGAGACGAGAAAGATGATCGGTCACTACGTTCTTCTTTCCAAGTTTATCACGGATGTCCAAATCAAATTCCTGGATAAGTAAAATCCAACGAAGAAGACGCGCCTTCGCGTCCTTCTTCTCCATCAAATACCATAGTGCCGTGTGGTCAGTGAACACAGTTACCTTGGATCCGATTAGGTGAGATGTGAATTTGTCCAAGGCAAACACTACCGCAAGCATTTCCTTTTCTGTAACTGTATAGTTACGCTGAGCATAATCAAGCACTTTGCTTGCGTAGTGAATTGCAAACGGGATGCCATCTCTTCTTTGTCCTAACACAGCCCCAACAGCATAATCAGAGGCGTCCGTCATGATCTCAAAAGGTAGAGACCAATCTGGGGCTTGTAGGATGGGTGCGTCCATGATCATTCCTTGTAACAGCTTAAAGGCCTCAAGACATTTGTGATCTACAATAAACTCCATGTCTTTGCCTAAAAGCTCAGTTAGCGGTCGGGCAATCTTAGAAAAATCTTTAATAAATCTCCTATAAATTCCAACATGCCCGAGGAACGACCGCAACTGCCTTACGTTGGTTGGTGGCTGGAGTCGTCTGATCACGTCCACCTTGGCAGGGTCAACCTTCATTCCTCTCTTGGAGATGACATGCCCCAACACTATGCCCTCCGTCACCATGAAGTGACTTTTCTCCCAGGAGAGCACCAGATTAACCTCACAACATCTTTTGAGGACTCGGTCCAGATTCCTAAGACAGGAATCGAAAGAATCGCCATGGACCGAGAAGTCATCCATGAAGACTACCAGGAATTCGCCGACCATTTCGGCGAATACAACAATCATGCACCTTTGAAAAGTACCTAGAGCATTGCATAGCCCAAGAGGCATGCGACTGAAAGCATAGGTACCAAAGGGGCATGTAAACGTGGTCTTTTCCTGGTCCTCTGGAGCTATGGCTACTTGATTGTAGCCCGAGAATCCATCTAGGAAGCAGAAGAATTCTTTCCCCGCTAGTCTTTCTAAAATCTGATCAATGAACGGTAGGGGGAAATGATCCTTCTTCATCACGGCATTCAGGCGTCTGTAATCCACACAGACGCGCCATGACGTGGGTACTCTCGTCACGATCTCCTCTCCGTCCTTGTTGGTGGTCGTCTGAATTCCCGACTTCTTCGGGACAACATGGATTGGGGCCACCCACTTAGAGTCGGAGATTGGGTAAATGAAACCCGCGTCGCACCATTTTTCTATCTCCTTCTTCACGACCTCTCGTAAATTTGGATTCAACCGGCGTTGGAATTCACGAGAGGGTTTGGCTTCATTCTCCAAGTAAATATGGTGCGAACACAGAGCGGGATTTATCCCGTGGAGATCGGAAATGCTCCAGCCTATCGCCTTGCGGTTCTTCTCCAGGATCTCTAGCAAGCGAGATTCCTGCTCCTCGGTCAATTTCGAACTGATGATGACTGGAAATTTCTTGTCTTGGCCGGCAAGGAAGGCATATTTCAAGGTTGTGGGTAGGGGTTTGAGCTCAGGAATAGTGTGATCGTCTAAGAATTCTGGCTCAATCTGCTCTGGTTCAGTGTTGAAAGTGGCTGGATCATTTTCTGTGATAGCTGCCACCAAGTTCGGCTCTGGAGTCGGATCGTCAAAAGTCTCCATACAATCGGCAAACGCCTCGTCCGACTCGTCATCCTCATCTTCCGATTGTCCTAAAGATGTAAGGACTGACAGGCCCAACTGGGCCTCTACATCATCGAAGATGTAGGGCGATGCAGGCTCAGAGCTGTACTCGTTCCTGAGGATCTCGCAGACTGACTCATGCACTGGATCATCTTCGAAGGAGATGGACATATCGGTGCTGGCTGGGTTCTGTCTCCATGGCCCAACTAAGTCTACATGCTCGCAGTCTGTTTCGGTAGAAGAGTACTCGGTGCTGGATTCGGAATCCGGTCTCTGCCATCTTGTCTACTTCATTCCAAGTTCCTCATCTCAGCCTGGAGTTTGGAACTGAATCTTCCCATTCTTATAATCAAATAAGGCCCCTGCTGTTCTGAGGAAGGGCCTACCTAGAATGATCTGGGAATCTCTCCAATTGCGATGGGTTTCCATATCCAGGACAGTGAAGTCTACCATGTATTCTTGCCCCTCGACTTTGATCACAATGTTCCTCAGCTCTCCTTGGGACCTCTTAGTTGATTTGTCAGCGAACTGTAGAAGAGCTCTAGATTTCCTAAGAGCTCCGAGATTAAGACGCTCATAGAGGGCTGTGGGCATCAAATTGATTGAGGAACCATTGTCCAGGAGAGTGCGTGCAAACGCGATGTCATCAACATGACTCACTACATAATGTGCACCCATGTCTCTTCGTTTCCGAGGAAACGAGTTCTTTATTGCACAAGTCGTGGCTACTGATAAGATGTGTTTCTCAACACAGCTTTTGGTCTTCCTGCTAACCCTAGTAGGTGTGCATCTCACCTTAAGGTATTTTTGGAATGCAGGTGTCATTTCCACGAACTTGTCAAAGGGGATTGTGACCTTGATGTGATTATTGCAGAATTCAGCCTTCTCAGGGTCATCTTTTTGGATTTTTTTACTTTTCTTCTTTCCACCTTTGAGAGCTCGGGGGAAAGGGATTATTGACTCCAACTCAGGTTCGGAAACTGAAATTTTCTCATTAACTTCGGAAACTGAGTTCTTAATATGACTCTGACTCTGATACAGACTCGGACTCTGACTCTGACTGAAAAGAAAATGCTGCGGCGAGACCGGTGACGCTTCTTCCGCTTCTTCTGGACGATCCTCCTCAGATGGAGGTGCGGGCTCTTCATCGGTGTCGTCTGACTCTATGCAAATGCGAGAATGCTGCTTCGAGGACTCAGATGTCCTCTTCTTCTGCTGGCGATGGTGGTGGTGATGCTCCTCCTCCTCTTCCTCCGAGTTCTCCTCAGGTAGAGTCTCGGAGGCTCCTTCCTTCCGTTCTCGTGCCCGATCAGGTATGGTAACGGTCCTTCCGCTCCTGAGGGACATATGATTTACATTATCATACAAAAGGATCTCATGTTCAGATAAATAATTATCTGAATAATATACCTGATCTCGAGGTCGGTTCTGGCCCTGGTGTAAGCTGTTTGGGTTGGCCTGAACCTGTGTGGGAATTGGGGTCCTTGGCGCCACTTATTGGTCCTGGGCACGAGATACCCGATTGATGTCGGTTCTCATGTCCAGGTAGTCATTCTGCATCTGTTGGACCCTATCAGACAGGGTCTGGATCGCCAAGGTAAGAGACTCCAATTCGGTGGGCTGGGCTGGCTGCTGTGTAGATGCGGTTCTGTATTGGCCCTGCCGGCCGTGCCGATATTGCTGCTGATGGGATGGTGCTGGCCCCTGCTGGTAAGTACGCTGCTGCAGCTGGTACCCCTGTTCTGGCCTGGACTGAAAGTGCGGTATGGGAACGGGCCTGGTTTCTTGGTAGACTGGGGATGGGCGGTGTGACTGATCCTTCCCCATTTCGATCTGCCTGACCATCGGGTCACGGCTATACCAAAGCCCGTTGATCTCGTATACTGGCGGAGGCTCCTCGTATCCCGTCTCCACTTGTAGGGGTGCATGCTGGTTCTGCTGGGTGTAAGTTTGGTTCCAGCTGCTCTGAGACCCCGGTGCCTGTTCCCTTACAAGATGGACTCGATGTACAGGTACAGGTGGTGCAGAAGGGGTAGGTAGCTTGATCTTAGCTACCTTCTCAGAGAGTTCCTCCACTTTCTTTGGCAGGCTCGAAAGAGACTCCATCTCCGCGACTCTCTTGTGGATCTGCTCGACCATGGTAAGCTTGTCGGCAATCATCCCCATGCTGGGGATGAGGTCCTCAGTCAGATCTGCTACAGTCCTTCAAGTTGTCTCATTGGATAAGATTGAGGGAGACAACTGATAGGCCCTTGTGGCCTGTGACCTGCCGGTTTCCGCCATCTGCTCTAGGATCTTCCATACAGCATGCTCCTTTTTGTTCAGATAGCTTCCTCCACAGGCGGCGCTGACTAACCCCTGCATTTCCGGGGTTAGACCACATAACAAGGTCTGGACTAAGATCGCCTTCGAAATGCCGTGGCATGGGCATTTCTGCACTAAATCATTGAACCTATCCCATGCTTCATGGAAAGGTTCACTGGGTCCTTGAGCGAAGCTGGTGATCTTCGTTCTCATCTTGTTAGTCCTACTGAGAGGGTAGAACTTTTTCAAGAAAAGGTCCTTGAACTGCATCCAGGTAGTACATACCACCCCTAAGTTCTTCAGCCAATGAGCAGCCTTGTCACCTAAGGCAAAAGGGGTGGCCTTCAGCCGGATATAATCTTGGCCAACATTGGGATGGCTAAGATTATTGCACACCAGTTCGAAGTCACGGAGAAATGTGTATGGTTCTTCACTGAGGTTTCCGTTGAACTTCGGAGGCAGACTAAGGAAGTGGGGCTTCAGCTCGAATGCCTGGGCGGGAACTGCGGGTGCTAACCAGTTCTGGATCTCGTTCTCAGCCGGGTTGTAGGTATCGACCATTGGTCGTTCGATTCCTCCAGCTACTATAATCTGTCCCATTTGCGCCTTAAGATCTGCATTCTTCTGTTCGGCTTCGGCAAGGCGAGCAAGAATCTGTCGTATCTGGTCCTCATCCGGTGGCATCCTTGGCGGCATCTTGTCCTCTAGTTCTGGGGATTGGGAAATAATATCGGTGTTAGAGGGCAAATCAAGGAAGGGATTACCGAGGCGATGATCTTCCTCGGCAATCTCGGAGGAGATAAAAGGGTTGGTTTGAGAGTAACCACCCTGAGCATGAGGGAACCAGGACTCAAGAGGGTCATGAGTCCTGCATGGTCCAAGGTGCGCTCGGACCGATAAAGATGATTTACTTGGGGGACTCATAGAGAGATCGGTGAATAATGCGTCGAGATCTCCCCTGTCACTCATCTTGATGAAGCGAGAAGAAGATAGGATTTTACTCCTACCTGGAGCAAGCAAAAAGAACAATCCAAGACCCTGGGTTCACACTCAACACAGTGAAGGACTCGAAGTCGAGTCCAATTAATCTTGTAGTTTTTGAGTGTGATATTCAAGCAAAAATAGCAAGAATTACGCAGCCTATAGGGAAGTCGGCTCAGAGCCGGATGCGTCTTCCCTGTGTAACCTGTCGCCTAAGATACCGCCGCTCCTTCCTTTCTTCACTCCTATCCCAAGCCGATGGATTCAATGACCACGCCCCTATCTACCTGCAAGCAGGCGGAGGCTGACAAGGCCGGAACTTCACCCCGGGGGGTTACTGGCAACTTGTCGCAAAGTACCGCAATTTCGCCCTTATCTACCTGAGACAGGCGGAGGCTACTTGGTACTAGTCAAAGAATCTGAAATTTATTCAACTTGTGATATTTGCTAGGATCGGTTAGAACGTGATATGGAAGGCGGAGATTTGGGCTCTGCCTTAAGGTGTTCACACACACTCAAGTACCCTCACTCAGCCTGAATACAAGGTCGGGGATTAATCTCCCGCAAACAATTTTCAAATTTTATTCCTTTTTTTTTTGTCAATCCTGTTTAGCAGTCCCGATTTTAGGATAGGTTATCACTGATTAAGTCCACCACACAGCACGCCTATCGGACAGTCCTAATTTCCTTTTAGTTTAAATGTGAAAATCAGAGGGGGAAATCAAGAAAAGCCAATGCAAGTAAAAATCAATGGTGCGTATGCTGAGTGAAGAATACTTACAATGATCCCTTCGCTTTTTATGCAGGATGCAGTACAGAATTGAAAACTTTTAATCTAGATGCAAATGCAAGCGATGGAAGCCGCTCCTAGACAGGCAGTTCTATTAGCGTGAAGAACAGTTTAATTTGACTAAGTACTACGGTCTAGGTACGTCTTTTAAGTGTATTGTGTGTTCCTATTGATTACGAGCACAAGCAATTCCTAGATTGGCTCGGGGAGCCGCTAGTGCAAGCTAAGTTACAATTCACCCCCACAGCACACGGGGCACAGTTCCACTATCTTTACAGACGCGAGAACCCAAACGGAAACCGCTGGAAATGATGCGAAAAAAAGAAATAAAATAAAAAATACAATGCCTCTCTTTCACTCAATAAAGTTAAAATGCTAGATCCTCGAAGCGTCATCGACTCCTCGCGTTCCTCGCACAGAAACAAATTAAGGTCAGAGAGTGACACAAAAAATAATGCAAATAAATAAAGGAGAGAGAAAAATAATTACAAGAAAAACCGGGGGTCAGACTACCCGGGGAAGGAAAATCAAACACTCAAAATTTTGCTAAAATTTAACCTAAGCTGTGCCTCCCCGGCAACGGCACCATTTTGATAACCCTCCCGCACCCTATGTTAATTTAGTCAAATTAATGTCCAAATTAATGTTGATCGTTCGTTGTAGTCGGATACGAGAGGCTAGTCAAAAACCACTTTAATTTAATGTCAAGCGGTGAATTTTTTTATTGGTGGAGTCCAAGGTCAATCTAAGGGAGGCATCTGTCTCCTTAGGTGAATTTTAGCAAGTATCCAAGTGTGTGATTTTCGGAGAATTATATTTTTTTGTCTTTTTCAAATTTTATGTAGACTTATGCAAAAATGCAGGCCAATTTAAAGTTTAATTTAATTAAGATATCAAATGAAATCCAAAAATTCTAAAAATTGGCCAGATGATAAATGATGATGAAAATGATCTACACTAATATTTTTGGATTTTTCAGACACTAAATTGATTTTCTGGAAATTAAATATGGAGACAGGGTGATTTTCAATATTTAATTTTTAATAAATCACAAACCACAATTTTTCCAAGAAATAAAATTATCCTAGATGGCACTAATGATAAGGGATCCAGGAAAATTGAAAAATCTGAATTTCAATGTGAAATGAATTAATTAAAATTAATATAAGAAAATCACTCAACAATTTATTTAAGCCTCGATGTGTGTGCAAATTACATGAAATTTTTATGGTATGTTAAGAATACTGTCCTTAAGCTACTGTGAATTTTTGATGATTTTTGGATGCACAGAGAATTAACTACAAATTAAAAGGTGTCACTGGGCAAAATATCTCAAAAATGCACCAATTAATTCATTAATAGTTCTACTGAAATTACAAAAATGTGATACGTGGACCAATAGACAGAGGACAAGTTTCTCAACAAAATGCAATTTTTAGATATGAAAAATGATGTGGAATGCAACCTAGGGATGCGTGCAAACACAAGGGTATAAATGCAATACAGGAAAATAAAAATACAATAAGCAAATATGCGGACAGGGACTAAAATGCAATTACCTATAATGCTGGGAATCGAGTGCAATTTTTCCAACAAGCGCGTGCTCCTCACGTGGGCTCAGCTTCACAGGGACCTTTTTGCAAATATGAAAAGTCCCAGGGGCCTCTGTGTAAATTACCCAGGCCGCACGTGCTCCTCACGTGGGCGGCCTAGGCTCGGATGGCTGCGGAGGCTTGGGCTAGGCTCGGACAACCCGAACCTAGGCTCGGAGAGGAGGCTCGGGCCGAGGCTACTGATGAATCTGTGATTCATCACTTCAAAAGTCAAAAATAGAGCCTTGTTCCCGAGAAAATAGAGGCATATTTCCTTTTATCTTGCATAAATAACACTCATGCATGCAGTCATAAATCATACATTTTAGCAGCTCATTTTGCATTTAAATAAGAAGCCAAAATCCCTTGTAAAATACCCATTCCCTAAAATAACCTCTTCTCTATAATCTATACTCCTAAGTTAATAACATAGGGAAGAATGCCAAAAATCACCATTGTAAAATAGCCAATGTAGCCTGAGAGCCCTTGTACACTAAAATACACATAAAGCCCTCATACAAAGCCTGAATTAGGTCTACTCACTCTTAGAATATTACATATTAAAAGACCTTCAAAATGAGACTAATTTCATTGAATTTGGAGCTCGTATGAGAAACTTGGGTTTTTGGGTCACTTTGTATACTACATATGTATATTTATGTATCCTTGTATTTATGTATCATATTTGACCTCATCTCCGTCTTTGGTCAACATGAGACTTGTAGATCTCATCGAGATCTACAACTTTCATGTTTTGAGTTTTTCCAAATTCAGCTCCCTCTTCTCTCTACACGTGTCTCTTACTCCAGCCACTCACAACAGGCCACGTGGCGCCCTCTGGTTGCGCCACGCGGCCCGCTTCCCATCGCCTCATCCGCCCGCGCCTTCAGCCGTTGGATCTCGCATCGGATCCAACGGCCCAGGCCTTTCTACGTACCTGCCATCTCCCAGCCATCATATCTGCCCCGCACTTCATCTTCACCATCCCTTAGCGCCGCGCCCACAGCTTGACACATGGCGCGCTGTACGCCGCTTGATCGCATCCCCGATCCTCTCATCGCATCCGCCCTTCTTCCAACGAATCGTGCCCCTCTGATCAACCCTATCTCCTCATCCTGGCCGTTCGCGTGCGCTTCGCCCTCATCTCGACACGTGGTGCGACCACCGCTCTCCGATCACAATGCCTCAGATCTAATCCTACTCGACCAGATCCGCCTTGATCCCCACCGTTGGATCTCAAGATCCAACGGTAGAGACCTCGTCTCCTACCTCTGGGCGCCCCACTCCCCCACATTCCTTGCCTTGCGGGAGGGGCGCCCCCTTCCTATTTTTGGATGCACGTCAGCCATCTCCTCCGACCGCTGACACCCCCACGACGTCAGCCACTCATCCCTCTCCCTCGCCAGCTCCCTCACGCTCCACCATCTCCACCATAGTCGTCCCACGTCGACCTCGAACCTCGCCCCGTCACCAACCCTGCCACCAACTTCGCCATATAAATACGCCACCTCCGGCCAACGTCACCCCTATCCGCCACTCCAGGGAGGTGCCTCGAGCTCAGAGCAATCCGTTGGTGACAGCAATTGAGTGAGTCTTCGAGCGAAGACAAGGAATCGACCCCGGCGAGATCCACGGCCGCCACTGCCGTGTCGTAGCCTTCACCGCGAAGCTGCATGAGCTCGGGACCTTACCTATCCCTCGAGCGAAGACCTGGAGCTCAAGTCTGAGCTCCATTCCCCAGGTAACCCCTTCCACTACCTTCTAATCTTCTCTTTAGTTTTTCCGTTGATTTCTCCGACTTTATTCGCCGTCACCGGCCACCTTCCCCCCTCCAATCCACCTCGACGAGCCTCGCGTCGAAGCTCCCGTCCTCGCGGTCCCATTTGCACACTCCGACAACGCGTTTCACACTCTTCCGACCAACAGCTCCACCATTTGGCCGGAGCTCGCTTGCCGGACAACCACACTCCACTTTAGGCCTCGCCGATCACGCTACACTTCTCCACGAACACTTGCACGCCTCGGCTATCTATTCTAACCCCTGCAGGTTCTCATTTCTTCACTGGTCGGAGCCTCACCGGAGCTCCCTTCGAGCTTCGTCTCCAGCGAGCTTCAGCACATCTCCACAGCCACTGAGCCCACCGGAGGCTTCGTCGTACGCCCTCGCATCTTCCGAGCTACTCGGGAGCATACGAAGAGCTCCATTGATGCCTAGCGACCTCGGCGGAGCAGAGCCATCGACGCCGGAGATCCGCCTTCTCCTCCGCAGGTGGCGGAGGACCGTTCGAGATGACGTACAGCCACCGTTCGATCAACCGATCGAACGGCCCTCACTTCTCCACGTGTTCATCACCGCGCCCGTCCTCAACCGTCGATCGCGCCTCAGATCTGATGGGCCCTCCAGTTGCCACGCGTCTTACTCGCCAACCCTCGGATCCATCTTGATCCGAGGGCCTTCAGGACGCCACGTCGACGAGTCCGAGCCTCGGCCACCAAGCCTAGGCTCGGGCGACCCGAAGCTACACCGAGCCGCAGTCCGAACCTCCAGAGAGCCCGACCCGCCCTCCGAGCCTAGGCCGCCCACGTGAGGAGCACGTGCGGCCTGGGTAAATTGCACCGAGGCCCCGGAAGCTTTCCGAAATTACAAAGAGGTCCCCGTGAAGCAGACCCCACGTGAGGAGCACGTGCACTGTGGAGAAATTGCATAAGAGTCCACCATATTATCGGTAATTGCATTTTAGTCCTTGTCAGCATATTTATTTATTGAAATTTTAATTTCCAGTATTGCATTTACACCCCTGTGTTTGCACACATCCCTAGAGTGCATTTTTCATCATTTTGAAATTCTAAAAATAGCATTTTGTTAGAAATTTTGTCCTCTGTCTATTGGTACACGTGTCTTATTTTTGTAAGCTCAATTGAATTATTAATGAATTAATTGGTGCATTGTTGATATATTTTGCCCAGTGATGCCTTTTGATTTTTAATTAATTCTCTGTGCCTTTAAAAATTATTAAAAATTCACAGTAGCTTAAGGACATCATTTATAACATTGCATAAAAATTTCATAGTATTTTCACGCATATCGAGGCCTAAATAAATAGTTCAGTGATTTTCTTAGATTAATTTTAATGAATTCATTTCACAGTGAAATTAAGTTCTGTTAATTTTCCTAGGTCCGTTACCATTAGAGTAACCTAGGATAATTTTAGTTCTTGGAAAAATTGTGGTTTGATATTTATTAAAAATTAAATACTAAAAATCACTCTGTATGTTTATTTAATTCATAGTAAATTCATTTTGAGTCGAAAAATTCCAAAAAAATTAGTGTAGGTTATTTTCATCATAATTAACCATCTGGCCAATTTTTATAATTTTTGGACTTCATTTGATACATTAATTAAATTGCACATTAAATTGGTTGGCCTTGTCTGCATAAGTCTGCATTAAAATTAAAAAGACCAAAAAAAAATACTCCTCGAAAATCAACACTTGGATCCTTGCTTAAATTCACCTAAGGAGACAGATGCCTCCCTGAGATCGACCTTGGACTTACACCAAGTAAAAAAATTGCCGCTTAAAATTAACTTCACATTAATCTATAAGTGGTTTTTGACTAGCCTCTCGTATCCGACCGCAACGAACTATTGACATTAATTTGGACATTAATCTGACCGAATTAACTAAGGGTACTTGACGGCTATCAAAATGGCGCCGTTGCCGGGGAGGCACGGCTTAGGTTAATTTTTCGCAAATTTTTGAGTGTTTGATTTTCATTCCCCGGGTAGTCTGACCCCTGGTTTTCTTATAATTATTTTCTCCCTTTTATTTTTGCATTATTCTATTTTTGTGTCACTCTCTAACCTCCATTTAATTTTTGTGCGAGGACCGCGAGGAGTCGGCGACGCTTCGAGGACTTAGCATTTAAATTGTGTTGAGAGAAAGAGAGACATTGTATTTTTTATTTATTTTATTTTTTTCTTTTGCATTATTTCCAGCGGTTCCCGTTTGGGATCTCGCGCGTGTAAATATAGTGGAAACTGTGTCCCGTGTGCTGTGTGGGTGAATGGTAATTTAGCTTGCACTAGCGGCTCCTCGAGCCACTCTAGGATTTGTTTGTGCCCGTAATCAATAGGACCAAACATCACACATAAAAGACGCACCTAGACCGCAGAACTTAGTCAAATTAAACTGTTCTTCACGCTAATAGAACTGCCTGTCTAGGAGCGGTTTTTCATCGCTTGCATTTGCATGTAGAGTAAAGTTTTCAATTCTGTATTGCATCCTGCATCAAAAAGCGAAGGGATCACTGTAAGTATTCTCTACTCAGCATACGCATCATCGATTTCAACTTGCATCGGCTTTTCTCGATTTCTCCCTCTGATTTTCTCACTTAAATTAAAAAGGAAATTGGGACTGTCCGATAGGCGTGCTTTGTGGTGGATTAATTAAAGTGATAACGTAACTTAAAATCGGGACTGCTAACAGTATTGACCAAAAAAGAATAAAATCTGAAAATTGTTTGCGGGAGATTAATCCCCGACCTTGTATTCAGGCTGAGTGAGGGTACCTGAGTGTGTGTGAACACCCTAAGGTAGAGCCCAAATCCCCGTCTTCCATATCACGTTCTGACTGATCCTAGCAAATATCACAAGCCGGATCATTTCATATTCTTTGACTAGTACCAAGTAGCCTCCGCCTGTCTCAGGTAGATAGGGGCGAAATTGCGGTACTTCGTGACAAGCTGCCAGTAACCCCCCGGGGTGAAGTTCCGGCCTTGTCAGCCTCCGCCTGCTTGCAGGTAGATAGGGGCGTGGTCACTGAATCCATCGGCTTGGGATAGGAGCGAAGAAAGGAAGGAGCTGCGGTATCTTAGACGACAGGATAAACAGGGAAGACGCATCCGGCTCTGAGCCGACTTCCCTCTAGGCCGCGTAATCCTTGCTAGAATATCACACTTAAAAACTACAAGATAAATTGGACTCAACTTTGAGTCCTTCACTGTGTTGAGTGTGAACCCAGGGTCTTGGATTGTTCTTGTGCTTGCTTCAGATAGGAGTAAAATCCTATCTTCTTCTTGCTTCACCAAGATGAGTGATTGGGGAGATCTCGACGCACCATTCACTGATCTCTCTATGAGTCCCCCAAATAACTCGTCTTCCTCGGTCCGAGCGCACCTTGGACCACCCAGGACACATGACCCTCTTGAGTCCTGGTTCCCTCATGCTCAGGGTGGTTACTCTCAAACCAACCCTTTTATCTCCTCCGAGATTACCGAGGAAGACCATTGCCTCGGTAATCCCTTCTTTGATTCACCCTCTAACACCGATCTTATTTTCCATTCCCCAGAATTAGAGGGAGAAATGCCGCCAAGGATGCCGCCCGATGAGGACCAGATGCGACAGATTCTTAGACGCCTTGCCGAAGCCGAACAGAAAAATGCAGATCTCACGGCACGGATGGGACAGATAATAGTAGCTGAAGGGATCGACCGACCAATGGTCGATACCTATAACCCAGCGGAGAACGAGATCCAAAATTGGCTAGCACCTGCAGTTCCCGACCAGGCATTCGAGCTGAAACCCTACTTCCTCAGTCTGCTCCCGAAGTTCAACGGAAACCTCAGTGAAGAATCATACACCTTCCTCCGTGACTTCGAATTAGTGTGCAACAATCTTAGCCATCCCAATGTTGGCCAAGATTATATAAGGCTGAAGGCCACCCCATTTGCCTTAGGAGATAAGGCAGCGCATTGGTTGAAAAATTTAGGGGTGGTATGTACTACCTGGATGCAGTTCAAGGACCTCTTCTTGAAGAAGTTCTACCCTCTCAGTAGAACCAATCAGATGCGAACGAAGATTGCCGGCTTCGCCCAAGGACCCTGCGAACCGTTCCATGAGGCTTGGGACAGGTTCAATGACTTAGTACAGAAATGCCCATGCCACGGCATTTCTAAGGCAATCTTGGTCCAGACCTTGTTCTGCGGTCTAACCCCAGAGATGCAGGGGTTAGTCAGCGCCGCCTGTGGAGGAAGCTATCTGAACAAGAACGAGCATGCCGTGTGGAAAATCCTAGAGCAGATGGCAGAAACCGGCAGGTCACAGGCCACAAGGGCCTATCAGTTGTCTCCCTCGATCTTATCCAATGAGACAACTAGAAGGACTGTTGCAGATCTGACTGAGGACCTCATCCCCAGCATGGGGATGATTGCCGACAAGCTTACCATGGTCGAGCAGATCCACAAGAGAGTCGCGTAGATGGAGTATCTTTCGAGCCTTCCCAAGAAAGTGGAGGAAATCTCTGAAAAGGTAGCCAAGATCAAGCTACCCACCCCTTCTGCACCACCTGTACCTGTACATCGAGTCCATCTTGTACAGGAACATGCACCGGGGTCTCAGAGCAGCTGGGATCAGACTTATACCCAGCAGAACCATCATGCACCCCCACCAGTGGAAATGGAATACGAGGAGCCTCCGCCTGTTTACGAGATCAACGGGCTTTGGTATAGCCGTGACCCACTAGTCCGGCAAATCGAGATGGGGAAGGATCAGGCACACCACCCAACCCCAGTCTACCTAGAGACCAGACCCGTCCCGCGATACCAGTCCAGGCCAGAACAGGGGTACCAGCCGCAGCAGCGCACTTACCAGCAGGGGCCAGCACCGTCCCATCAGCAACAATATCGTCACGGCCAGCAGGGCCAGTACAGGACCGCATCCACTCAGCAGCCAGCCCAGCCTACCGAATTGGAGTCCCTCACCTTGGCGATCCAGACCCTGTCTGATAGGGTCCAGCAGATGCAGAACGACTACCTGGACATGAGGACCGACATCAATCGGGTCTCTCGTGCTCAGGACCAACAAATGGCGCCAAGGACTCCAATTCCCGCACCGGTTCAGGCCAACCCAAACAGCGTACATCAGGGCCAGAACCGACCCCGAGATCAGGTATACTATTCAGATAATCATTTATCTGAACATGAGATCCTTTCATACGATAATGTTAACCATATGTCCCTCAGTAGCGGAAGGACCGTGACCATACCTGATCGGGCGCGGGCGCAAAAAGAAGGAACCTCCGAAACTCTACCTGAGGAGAATTCGGAGGAAGAAGAGGAGGAGCATCACCACCGCCACCGCCAGCAGAAGAAGAGGACATCTGAGTCCTCGAAGCAGCATTCCTGCATCCATCCAGAGTCAGACGACGCCGATGAGCCCGCACCTCCATCTGAGGAGGATCGTCCAGAAGAAGCGGAAGAAGCATCACCGGTCTCGCCCCAGCATTTTCTTTCCGGTCAAAGTCCAAGTCCGAGTCTGTATCAGAGTCCGAGTCAGAGTCGTGTCAAAAACTCAGTTCCAGAAATCAATGAGAATATTTCAGTTCCAGAACCTGAGTTAATAATCCCTTTCCCCCAAGCTCTCAAGGGTGGAAAGAAGAAAATCAAAAAAATCCAAAAAGATGACCCTGAGATGGCTGAATTTTGCAATAAACACATCAAGGTCACAATCCCTTTTGACAAGTTCGTGGAAATGACCCCTGCGTTCCAAAAATACCTTAAGGTGAGATGCATACCTACTGGGGTTAGCAGGAAGACCAAAAGCCGTGTTGAGAAACACGTTCTATCAGTAGCCACGGCTTGTGCAATAAAGAACTTGTTTCCTCGGAAACGAAGAGACATGGGTGCACACTATGTGGTGAGTCATGTTGATGACATCGCGTTTGCACGCACTCTCCTGGACAATGGTTCCTCGATCAACTTGATGCCCACAGCCCTCTATGAGCGGCTTGATCTCGGACCTCTTAGAAAATCTAGAGCTATTTTGCAGTTTGCTGACAAATCTACTAAGAGGTCCCAAGGAGAGTTAAGGAACATTGTGATCAAAGTCGAGGGGCAAGAATACATGGTGGACTTCACTGTCCTGGATATGGAAACCCCTCGTAATTGGAGAGATTCCCAGATCATCTTAGGTAGGCCCTTCCTCAGAACAGCAGGGGCCTTATTCGATTACAAGAATGGGAAGATTCAGTTCCAAACTCCAGGCGGAGATGAGGAACTTGAAATGAAGCAGACAAGATGGCAGAGACCGGACTCCGAATCCAGCACCGAGTACTCTTCTATCGGAACAGACTGTGAGCATGTAGACGTAGTTGGGCCATGGAGATAGAACCCAGCCAGCACCGATGTGTCCATCTCCTTTGAATGATCCAGTGCATGAGTCAGTCTGCGTGATCCTCAGGAACGAGTACAACTCTGAGCCTGCATCGCCCTACATCTTCGATGACATAGAGGCCCAGTTGGGCCTGTCAGTCCTTACATCCTTAGGACAATCGGAAGATGAGGATGACGAGTCGGACGAGGCGTTTGTCGATTGCATGGAGACCTTTGACGATCCGACTCCAGAGCCGAGTTTGGTGGCAGCTGCTACAGAACATGATCCAGCCACTTCCAACACCAAACCAGATCAGATTGAGCCAGACTTTCTAGACGATCATACTATTCCTGAGCTCAAACCTTTACCCACAACCCTGAAATATGCCTTCCTTGCGGGCCAACACAAGAAATTTCCGGTCATTATCAGTTCGCAATTGACCGAGGAGCAGGAATCTCACTTGCTAGAGATCCTGGAGAAGAACCGCAAGGCAATAGGCTGGAGCATTTCCGATCTCCACGGGATAAATCCCGCTCTGTGTTCGCACCATATATACTTGGAGAACGAAGCCAAACCCTCTCGTGAATTCCAACGACGGTTGAATCCAAATTTACGAGAGGTTGTGAAGAAAGAGATAGAAAAATGGTGCGATGCGGGTTTTATTTACCCAATCTCCGACTCTAAGTGGGTGGCCCCAATACATGTTGTCTGAAAAAGTCAGGAATTCAGACGACCACCAACGAGGATGGAGAAGAGATCGTGACGAGAGTACCCACGTCGTGGCGCGTCTGTGTGGATTACAGACGCCTGAATGCCGCGACGAAGAAGGATCATTTCCCCCTACCGTTCATTGATCAGATCCTAGAAAGATTAGCGGGGAAAGAATTCTTCTGCTTCCTTGATGGGTTCTCGGGCTACAATCAAGTAGCCATAGCTCCGGAGGACCAGGAAAAGACCACGTTCACATGCCCCTTTGGTACCTATGCTTTCAGGCGCATGCCTTTTGGGCTATGTAATGCTCCAGGTACTTTTCAAAGGTGCATGATTGTTGTATTCGCCGAAATGGTCGGCGAATTCCTGGAAGTCTTCATGGATGACTTCTCGGTCCACGGCGACTCTTTTGATTCCTATCTTAGGAATCTGGACCGAGTCCTCAAAAGATGTTGTGAGGTCAATCTGGTGCTCTCCTGGGAGAAAAGTCACTTCATGGTGACGGAGGGCATAGTGTTGGGGCATGTCATCTCCAAGAGAGGAATGGAGGTTGACCCTGCCAAGGTGGACGTGATCAGACGACTCCAGCCACCAACCAACGTAAGGCAGTTGCGGTCGTTCCTCGGGCATGTCGGATTTTATTGAAGATTTATCAAGGATTTTTCTAAGATTGCCTGACCGCTAACTGAGCTTTTAGGCAAAGACACGGAGTTTATTGTAGATCACAAATGTCTTGATGCCTTTAAGCTGTTACAAGGAATGATCATGGACGCACCCATCTTACAAGCCCCAGATTGGTCTCTCCCTTTTGAGATCATGACGGACGCCTCAGATTATGCTGTTGGGGCTGTATTGGGACAAAGAAAAGACGGCGTCCCGTTCGCAATTCACTACGCAATCAAAGTGCTTGATTCTGCTCAGCGTAACTATACAGTTACAGAAAAGGAAATGCTTGCGGTAGTGTTTGCCTTGGACAAATTCAGATCCCACTTAATCGGATCCAAGGTAACTGTGTTCACAGACCACACGGCACTACGATACTTGATGGCAAAGAAGGACGCGAAGGCGCGTCTTCTTCGTTGGATTTTACTTATCCAGGAGTTTGATTTGGACATCCGTGATAAACCTGGAAAGAAGAACGTAGTGGCCGATCATCTTTCTCGTCTCGAAGATCTTAATACTTCCGAGGTTTCCCCGATTCGAGACTCCTTCCCTGACGAGTCGATTCTTATTATCGACTCACTCCCATGGTACGCCAATATCGTGAATTATCTTGCCTCCAAGAAAGTTCCCGAAGATTGGCCCAAGAGCCAAATCGACCGACTAAAGTCGGACGCTAGACACTACCATTGGGAGGATCCGATCCTTTTCTTTGAAGGACCGGATTGTGTCTGGAGACATTGTATTCCTCAGGAGGAATACCAGAGTGTCCTTTCTTTATGCCATAGCTTAGAGGCAGGAGGACACCACTCCGGGAAGAGGACCGCATGGAAGGTACTTCAGTGTGGCTTCTACTGGCCGACTCTATTTCGCGATGCCACCGCCTTCGCGAAGTCGTGCTCAGTTTGCCAGAGAATGGGAGGAACCGTTGGTTCCAAGGATGAGATGCCTATGCAGCCGGTCATCATTTGTGATGTCTTTGACGCCTGGGGCATCGATTTCATGGGCCCATTCCCTGTCAGCCACGGGTTTGAATACATCCTTCTTGCGGTAGACTACCTATCCAGATGGGTGGAGGCTATCCCGACCCGAGCCGCAGACAGCAGGACTGTCTGTAAATTCATCAGAGAGAACATAATCTCTAGTTTCGGGATCCCCAAGATGATGATATCAGACGGGGGTAGCCACTTTGTGAATCGGGAGGTGAAGAAACTCCTGAAGGACTACGACATCGAACACCGTGTCGCAAGTCCTTACCACCCACAAACCAATGGTATGGCTGAGGTGTCGAATAGGGAGGTGAAAACCATATTGCAAAAGCTTGTCCGCCCGGACAGGAAGGACTGGTCTCAGATCTTAGATCAAGTCCTCTGGGCGTATAGGACGGCTTACAAGACACCGTTAGGCACCTCCCCATTCCGAATGGTGTTCGGAAAGCCGTGCCATTTGCCCGCAGAGTTAGTGCACAAATCAGAATGGGCAATAAAGAAGGTCAACTGGAACACACACCTGGGTCAGAAACAGAGAGACATGGATCTGAATGAGCTTGTGGAAGCCAGAAACCGAGCATACGACAACAGTTTGGTGTACAAGGACAAGGTGAAGCGTTGGCATGATAGATATATCAGACGAAAGACCTTTGTTCCTGGACAGAAGGTATGGTTGTTCAATGCTAGGCTGAAGATTTTCCAAGGCAAGTTAAAGTCTAAATGGACGGGACCATTTGTTGTCCGTACGGTGCATGATAGTGGATGTGTCGAGATCTCAGATCTCGCAGATGACGCACCGACATTCCTAGTAAATGGGCAGCTGTTGAAGCACGTCGTTGAATCCAATGAACAGTTAGTCCATGTGGAGGAGATTGTATTCATGCGCGAGACAGATACAGCAGATACATCTCAAGCCGCGTATGAAACCTTGCAGCAATGAACTCGAGCCATCAGCAGCATCTTCGAAAGATTCAGACCGACTCATCTGTATATATCATTCTTCCTGTATATCCTATCCTTTACCCCCACGATTCTAGTAACCCATCCCCACATCATCGAACCATTATCTCGGACTATACTTAGGATGACCAGAACCTAAGTATAGGGGGGAGGGGTCACCCGAGTCGATTCACTGTACATTCTCCAGATCACATTGGTCCTCATACTCATTTCCTACCGATACTTAGGCTGACCTGAGCCTAAGTATGGGGGGACTGATGCCCTCACTGATACTCACCCACATCTCATCTTTCCCTCGTCCGCCCCATTTCTGATCTTCTTCTACACTTAGGCTGCCAGAGCCTAAGTATAGGGGGGCGTAACGACTTCTATACTTTCTGTTCTCCTACGCTTAGCACGAGCTATGTCTTTTTCCTCGCTCTTCGTGCTCTGAGGATATAGCACACGCTAAGTATAGGGGGGCGTGTAGATATTACATATATACTTTACCCATAGCTCGTACTTTCGCGTATTTTTGTATATATTTTACAATAATGACGGGTGGGTAAAAATCGAAAAAAAAATTGAAAATTATAAAAATAGGCTTCTTATTTACTCTTGCATATCATCTCTGCATAGAAAAATAAAAAGAGTCTTGCATTTTCATAGCATGACATCTCATCTCATCTGCATATCTTTGCATATGCAAAGTGAAAAGCTAGTGGGTTCTGGACCAAGTTATGAGTAGATATTGAGGATGGACTTGATTTGAACTTAATCCACCTAATTTCAGAGAACCTTACAGGAACTGGAGTTAAGATTTCTCAGGTCAAGTGACTTAATTCTTTGAGTCCGCAAGTCTATGTTCACATGTCATCTTGATTAGTCTAAGTAGAATATCTCGTGCACACACATGATTCTTATAGACAGTGACCTAACTTGGACAAGCACAATGCACGTAGCTCTTCATTGATGAGGTGGTGAGGAGGTAGAATCCTTTAGCTTGGAGTAGCACACGGGTGGAAACATCCGTCCTCCTCTAGGGAGGGAAGTGCGTCTCAACCTAGTCTAGTGGTGTTGACATCTAAGGACAGGATGCTGTGGGTTGCAATAATGCTTCAAAAGAGGGATAGTCTACTGACTCAAGAGGAAAAACTCCTGATGTACATGCTGCTCTTTTCGAAAAAAAAATGCAAGAAAGAACTCCAAAAAAATCAGACAGGTCCAAAAAAAAATAATACCTGTCGGAGTATGTATATTAGCAAAGAAAATGCAGCTGGATGACTTGGCTACACTGGTCAGGCATCCCGGGATAGGTAGCTACACTGGCTACCGTCCATTCTTTTCTCTACCCCCTCCTCTTGAGTTGGTCGCACTTGAACTTAGAAGGGAATACCCCGCTCCTCGAGGAAAGAGTTACTGGACCGGGTTATTGAGTTACCTTGTTAGAGAAGGCTGGTTCCGAGCCATTTCTGATATGGAGAGTTACAAATCACTTACACAGTACAAGTAAGAATCATAGTCATCAGAAATTTGCGTTTGAGGATTTGTTCTGACCTGACTATTGAGGCGTCTTGAATAGAAGACTTGTGGAACTTGAAGTCTGTTAGGTCTTAAGTCCAGGTCCAAATAAGGTTACGCCACACAATTAATCCAAAGGTCGAGTCAGGCTCCATTTTTCAACTTTTGTTCATGACTTTGGTTTGGAACCCAAAATCATTTCACTCTTGCATTTCATTTAGTTGCTCGGGGACGAGCAAGGTTTAAGTATATGGGGTTGATGAATCTGTGATTCATCACTTCAAAAGTCAAAAATAGAGCCTTGTTCCCGAGAAAATAGAGGCATATTTCCTTTTATCTTGCATAAATAACACTCATGCATGCAGTCATAAATCATACATTTTAGCAGCTCATTTTGCATTTAAATAAGAAGCCGAAATCCCTTGTAAAATACCCATTCCCTAAAATAACCTCTTCTCTATAATCTATACTCCTTAGTTAATAACATAGGGAAGAATGCCAAAAATCACCATTGTAAAATAGCCAATGTAGCCTGAGAGCCCTTGTACACTAAAATACACATAAAGCCCTCATACAAAGCCTGAATTAGGTCTACTCACTCTTAGAATATTACATATTAAAAGATCTTCAAAATGAGACTAATTTCATTGAATTTGGAGCTCGTATGAGAAACTTGGGTTTTTGGGTCACTTTGTATACTACATATGTATATTTATGTATCCTTGTATTTATGTATCATATTTGACCTCATCTCCTTCTTTGGTCAACATGAAACTTGTAGATCTCATCGAGATCTACAACTTTCATGTTTTGAGTTTTTCAAAATTCGGCTCCCTCTTCTCTCTACACGTGTCTCTTATTCCAGCCACTCACAACAGGCCACGTGGCGCCCTCTGGTTGCGCCACGCGGCCCGCTTCCCATCGCCTCATCCGCCCGCGCCTTCAGCCATTGGATCTCGCATCAGATCCAACGGCCCAGGCCTTTCCACATACCTGCCATCTCCCAGCCATCAGATCTGCCCTGCACTTCATCTTCACCATCCTTTAGCGCCGCGCCCACAGCTTGACACGTGGCGCGCTGTACGCCGCTTGATCGCATCCCCGATCCTCTCATCGCAGCCGCCCTTCTTCCAACGAAACGTGCCCCTCTGATCAACCCTATCTCCTCATCCTGGCCGTTCGCGTGCGCTTCGCCCTCATCTCGACACGTGGTGCGATCACCGCTCTCCGATCACAACGCATCAGATCTAATCCTACTCGACCAGATCCCCCTTGATCCCCACCGTTGGATCTCAAGATCCAACGGTAGAGACCTCGTCTCCTACCTCTGGGCGCCCCACTCCCCCACGTTCCTTGCCTTGCGGGAGGGGCGCCCCCTTCCTATTTTTGGACGCACGTCAGCCATCTCCTCCGACCGCTGACACCCCCACGACGTCAACCACTCATCCCTCTCCCTCGCCAGCTCCCTCACGCTCCACCATCTCCACCATAGTCGTCCCACATCGACCTCGAACCTCGCCCCGTCACCAACCCTGCCACCAACTTCGCCTTATAAATACGCCACCTCCGGCCAACGTCACCCCTATCCGCCACTCCAGGGAGGTGCCTCGAGCTCAGACCAATCCGTTGGTGACAGCAATTGAGTGAGTCTTCGAGCGAAGACAAGGAATCGACCCCGGCGAGATCCACGGCCGCCACCGCCGTGTCGCAGCCTTCACCGCGAAGCTGCACGAGCTCGGGACCTTACCTATCCCTCGAGCGAAGACCTGGAGCTCAAGTCTGAGCTCCATTCCTCAGGTAACCCCTTCCACTACCTTCTGATCTTCTCTTTAGTTTTTCCGTTGATTTCTCCGACTTTATTCGCCGTCACCGGCCACCTTCCCCCCTCCAATCCACCTCGACGAGCTTCGCGTCGAAGCTCCCGTCCTCGCGGTCCCATTTGCACACTCCGACGACGCGTTTCACACTCTTCCGACCAACAGCTCCACCATTTGGCCGGAGCTCGCTTGCCGGACAACCACACTCCACTTTAGGCCTCGCCGATCACGCCACACTTCTCCACGAACACTTGCACGCCTCGGCTATCTATTCTAACCCCAGCAGGTTCTCATTTCTTCACTGGCCGGAGCCTCACCGGAGCTCCCTTCGAGCTTCGTCTCCAGCGAGCTTCAGCACATCTCCACAGCCACTAAGCCCACCGGAGGTTTCGCCCTACGCCCTCACATCTTCCGAGCTACTCGGGAGCATACGAAGAGCTCCATTGACGCATAGCGACCTCGGCGGAGCAGAGCCATCGACGCCGGAGATCCGCCTTCTCCTCCGCAGGTGGCGGAGGACCGTTCGAGACGACGTACAGCCACCGTTCGATCAACCGATCGAACGGCCCTCACTTCTCCACATGTTCATCACCGCGCCCGTCCTCAACCGTCGATCGCGCCTCAGATCTGACGGGCCCTCCAGTTGCCACGCGTCTTCATCGCCAACCCTCGGATCCATCTTGATCCGAGGGCCTTCAGGCCGCCACGTCGACGAGTCCGAGCCTCGGCCTCCAAGCCTAGGCTCGGGCGACCCGAAGCTACACCGAGCCGCAGTCCGAACCTCCAGAGAGCCCGACCCGCCCTCCGAGCCTAGGCCGCCCACGTGAGGAGCACGTGCGGCCTGGGTAAATTGCACCGAGGCCCCGGAAGCTTTCCGAAATTACAAAGAGGTCCCCGTGAAGCAGACCCCACGTGAGGAGCACGTGCACTGTGGAGAAATTACATAAGAGTCCACCATATTATCGGTAATTACATTTTAGTCCTTGTCAGCATATTTATTTATTGAAATTTTAATTTCCAGTATTGCATTTACACCCCTGTGTTTGCACGCATCCCTAGAGTGCATTTTTCATCATTTTGAAATTCTAAAAATAGCATTTTGTTAGAAATTTTGTCCTCTGTCTATTGGTACACGTGTCTTATTTTTGTAAGCTCAATTGAATTATTAATGAATTAATTGGTGCATTGTTGACATATTTTGCCCAGTGTTGCCTTTTGATTTTTAATTAATTCTCTGTGCTTTAAAAATTATTAAAAATTCACAGTAGCTTAAGGACATCATTTTTAACATTCCATAAAAATTTCATAGTATTTGCACGCATACCGAGGCCTAAATAAATAGTTCTGTGATTTTCTTAGATTAATTTTAATGAATTCATTTCACAGTGAAATTAAGTTCTGTTAATTTTCCTAAGTCCTTTACCATTAGAGTAACCTAGGATAATTTTCGTTCTTGGAAAAATTGTGGTTTGATATTTATTAAAAATTAAATACTGAAAATCACTCTGTCTGTTTATTTAATTCATAGTAAATTCATTTTGAGTCGAAAAATTCCAAAAACATTAGTGTAGGTTATTTTCATCATAATTAACCATCTGTCCAATTTTTATAATTTTTGGACTTCATTTGATACATTAATTAAATTGCACATTAAATTGGATGGCCTTGTCTGCATAAGTCTGCATTAAAATTAAAAAGACCAAAAAAAATTACTCCTCGAAAATCAACACTTGGATCCTTGCTTAAATTCACCTAAGGAGACAGATGCCTCCCTGAGATCGACCTTGGACTTACACCAAGTAAAAAAAATTGCCGCTTAAAATTAACTTCACATTAATCTATAAGTGGTTTTTGACTAGCCTCTCGTATCCGACTGCAACGAACTATTGACATTAATTTGGACATTAATCTGACCGAATTAACTAAGGGTACTTGACGGCTATCAGCTACGTGGCAGGCTGAGGGTCCCTGGATCAAAATTGATCCAAGGGGTGTCGGTGCTGACGCATGGCTCGATCAAAGATCGTCAGATCTACGTTGATCTAACGGCTCCTGGCTGCTCCAGATGTCGATGACGTGGAGGGGTGAGCGCCGTTAGATCAGGAAGGATCCAACGGTACTGGTGAAGCGCGGCTGAGTGTGACGTGGCACAAAGTCCACCGTTCGATCAAGGTGATCGAACGGCAGCTGGTACTTCTCCTTCAACGAGCCTCCGCCGCCTGCGGAGGGGAGGTTGGGCTCCGACGAGGTGGCGTGACCTCCGCCCGTTACTCCAGATGCCGATGAAGCTCTCCGAGGTGTCGGAGATATCCCAGCAGGAGCGTGGCGATGCGGCGAAGGCGCTGATGGTCTCAGGAGCGGGAGAGGGCCATCGGAGGTTGCTGGCGACGAAGCTCAAGGACGACTCCGGCGAGCTTCCATTCAATGAGAAGCGGGGCACCTGCAAGTGTTAAAGATAGAGCCGGAGCCCTTGCGTGCAATTGTGAAGGTGGAATGATGGTTGGCGAGGCCTAAAGCGGTGGGAGGTGATCGGGCGACGGTGCTCCGGCCAAGTGGCGGAGCTGGAGATCGATGGATGGTGGAGTGAAATGTCTGAGGGTGCGGAGGGGCCAGCGAGGATGAGAGCTCCGTCACGGAGCTCGGCGGAGTGAAGGCGAAGCGCGAAGATGACCGTAGGCGGCGAATAAAATCAGAGAAGATAAAGAAAAATTAAGAAAAAGATCGGAGGGGGAATGGAGGGCTCACCTGGGGATTGGACCTCCCTCTTGGGGTCCAGGTCGTCGCTCGAGGGACCGGTGGTGTCCCGAGCTCCAGCAGCTGCTCGGAGGAGTGGCTGCGACACGGCGGTGGGCCGAGGATCTCGCCGGAGAAGAAGCCCTTCTTCGCTCGAAGACTCGTCAAATTGATGTCACCAATTGGAGGGTCTGAGCTCAGGGAAGCTCTCTGGAGTGGAGGATGGCCATGACGGTGGCTGGTGGTGGTGTATTTATAGGATGGAGGTGGCAGCAGTGTTGGCGATGAAGCGAGGTTCATGGGCGTCATGGAGCGACTCTGGTGGTCGTCGTGGGGAGTGAGGTAGCTGGCGAGGATGAGGGACGAGTGGGTGACATCGTGGAGGTGGTGGTGCTCGTCTGCGGTGGTCGGGGTGCTGCCAAGAATCGGAAGGGGGCGCCCCTCCCGCAAGGCAGGGAACGTGGGAGAGAGGGCACCCGAAGGTAGGAGACGAAGTCTCCACCGTTGGATCTTGTGATCCAACGGTGGTGATCGAAGAGGTAATGGCCGGGTAGGATTAGATCGGGGCGCGGTGATGATGGGCCGTGATCGTGCCACGTGGAGGGAGCTGGGCGAGGCGCGAGCGGGCGGCTTGGATGAGGAGATGGAGATGATCGAAGGGACGAGGGGCGCCAACGGAAGAACGGCTGTGATGGAGGGATCAAGGGCTTGATCAGAGGGTGTACATGCCGCCATGTGGCGAGTTCTGGAAGAGGCGCGGGCAGATGGTGCGGATTGAAGGCAGGAGATGATCTGATGGTGGGGATTTGAGGCGTACGTGGAGAGGACTGAGCCGTTGGATCAAAGAGGAGGATCCAACGGTTGTGGATGCAGGTGGATGAGGCAAGGGGAGCGGGCCGCGTGGCGCAACCAGAGGGCGCCACGTGGCCTGCTGTGAGTGGCTGGAAGAAGATACATGTGTAGAGAGAAGAGGGGGCCGAATTTGGAAAAACTCAAAACATGAAAGTTGTAGATCTCGATGAGATCTACAAGTTTCATGTTGACCAAAAATGGAGATGAGGTCAAATATGGTACATAAATACAAAGATACAAATATACACCTATGTAGTATACAAAGTGGCCCAAAAACCCATCTTTCTCATACAAGCTCCAATTTGGGTGAATTTAGTCTCATTTTAAAGGTCTTTCAATGTGTAGTATTCTAAGAGTAAGTAGACCTATTTCGAAGTTTGTAAGAGGGATTTATGTGCATTTTAGTGTACAGGGGTTCTGAGGCTTTATTGGCTAAATTACAAGGGGAATTTCTGGCCTGCTTCCCTATATTATTAACTAAGGAGTACATATTATAAAGAAGAGGTTATTTTAGTGAGTGGATATTTTACAAGGGATTTTGGCTTCTTATTTGAATGTAAATGGACTGCTAAAATGAATGTATTATGTGTGTATGCATGAATGCTATTTATGCATTATAAAGGGAAATATGCCTCTATTTACTCGGGAACAAGGCTCTATTTTTGACTTTTGAAGTGATGAATCACAGATTCATCAATCGCTCTTTGCGGTCTCTATCGAGTTTGAGTAGGTGAATTGAGGGTATGTCTTGTTTCATTTTTATTTGTGATTGTTTTGTGTGCATACCATATCGCTTTTGTGCATTTGTGCCTCCTTCTCAAGTCTCTTGACTTGACCGCCGTGCTCTCCCGATCGTTTCCTTTTGTTTTCGAGATGGACCCCTGGAGCGCATTTTATCCGGACTTTACGGACCCCTTGTTCACTCCAGCCGGTCCACCTCGCTTTTTCCAGGAAGACTTTGCTCCTGACTTTTGTACATATCCGCCTCAGCCGCAGTATCAGGACTCGGAATTCTAGTCACACCCACCTCCACCTCAGTATTATCCACCTTCACATCCACCCGAGACTGATCTGTTGGAGTCACCTTTCATGAAGTCCACCCTTGAGCACTTGACCCAGATGATGGATCATATGAGACAGAGGATTGACCACCTCACTAGTACAAATAAGAGCGACCATGATACTCCACCATTTGATGATATGGGTGCACTCGAGGATTTCCATGAGAGCTTGCAATCGCCCAAAATACAAAAAATGAGAAAATTTTAAAAATCCAAAAAGAGTTCGGGAGACCTTTGATCGAGTCAGACTGTGAGGAGAGCGCCCACTTGCCAGATCACTTGACCACACAGTCTTTCACACCCTGTCCCACCATTGACCCTGAGGATGCCGCTGTACAGACTGCTCTTGGCATGCCTCGTATATATGTTGATTCCGACTTCCTCCCTTATATGGAGGAGGTCCAAAAATTCAATGTGGTGGCCACTATTCATGAGATCATTCGTGCCCCACTTCAGCAGACCATAATCGATTTATCTACTCCTCTTCCCCATAAGAGACAGCGGAGGAGCAGATCTGAGCGTCATATTCTGACCATGGCCACTTCCCATGCCATCACACACCGTCCCATTCCTAGGAAGAGAAACACTGCCACATCTCTCATTAGCTGCACCATCTCTGACTTTACATGTGATCACACTCTCCTAGACGGCGGTGCTCGATTATCATCATACCCTTCTCGCTGGTACAGTCTCTTCACCTAGGGCCTCCCCAAGAAGACCAGGATGATCGTACAGTTTGCTGATGGATCAATAAAAAGGCCGAAGGGTATCCTTGAAAATGCCGTCATTTCGATTCAGGGCACGCGCTACAATGTCGATTTTGTCGTATTGCCCATGGAGACCTCCACAGGGGAGCATTCTCCAATCATCCTGGGACGACCATTCCTCGCCTCTACGAGGGTCGTTATTGATTACAGATCAGGAGAGATTCGCTTACGTCCTGCTGACGAGAGCAAAGTGTTGACCACCGCACCCACCGTTGACCAGAGATCTGCACCTGTGACTTCACCCATATTGGCTGGCCCTGAGGCCTATGACCTATATGAGGATATCAGAGAGACTTTCTTTATGACTGATGATGAGACCCGAGAATTCCTCTCCAAGGAGGAAGGCTCGGAAAGCATAGACCTTGGTGTTTCTACTTCTTGTGACTAGCGATGTGTTGATGACATCCACGTGATTTACACGATTGATACCATTGAACGGACGGAAGATTTAGAGACTATTCATGATGGACATGTTTTGACTACTTTCACTGATGGGTCCGCTCCTATGCACTCAGATTCAGATAAGACAAAAGCTGAATTTGATTTGATAGCTTTTATTCGAGAATTCGGGCCTTTTGATGAAAAAGATGATCCGGTTGAGATTATAGAGGACGAACAGAGTTCGACTACTTCCACTGATGAGTTCGTTCCTTTTGGTTTTGACCTGGACGACTCCTCGCAGGATGACACTGAGTACACTACTTCCGAATATGATGAGTTCGTCCCATTTCACTTCGATATCAGCGAGACTTCCAAGGCTAGACCTGACCACACTTCTTCCACTCCCACGTCTGTGCCTTCACACCCTAGGGCCCCTAAGGACCTTCACTCTGTCGATCCTGATCGGCTTCTGTCCACTGTGGACCCCGATGTCGACCTGCACCACACCAGATCTATTCCTCAGCGGTCCCGCAAGAAGGTTCGCTTTCAACCTTCTTGACCATTTGTATATCCATCTCTGTTGTATATTCACTTTTGTGTACCTCTGTCTCTCTTCCGTATTGCTCGTCCACCCATTCTCGTGTTTGCCTTGCTTAGGACGTACTTTGTCCTAAGTATAGGGGGTGGACGGGCCGAGTGTTCATTCATCGTTCCGTCATATCACTCCTGTTGTTGCCTATACTTAAGGATTCTTTTACCCTAAGTATAGGGGGAGTGATGTGTATATCCTTCTCTATCTTTTTCCATCGTCTGATCTCATTTCCATTTTTATCTCTTTTCTTCTTTTCTTCTTTTCCTTGTCTATTCTCTTTATCTATCAAAAAGTGTCGCCCCTTGTAGACAGTCTTCTATACTTAGGACGTACTTTGTCCTAAGTATAGGGGGTGTGCACCCCGAGTTTCTCCATTCTTTGATCCTCTCCATTGTCTCCTCTTCTTGTCTATACTTAGGGATATCTCACCCTAAGTATAGGGGGAGATAATCTGAGTACGATCTGTTCATTCCCACCCTTGACCCTCCCTGCATTGTGTACAGTTTGTTATACTTAGGATTATTTGATCCTAAGTATAGGGGGGACGATCAACTTCTCATTTATTAATCCATTCATTTATTCATTCCTTAGACGTGCATATACTTAGTACGAGTTATGTCTTCTCTTTTCTCTTCGATCTATGAGGACATAGCTCAAGCTAAGTATAGGGGGGTCGTATATACTACGTATATACTTTAGCCATAACTCGTACTTTCGTATTTCCCTAATAAATATGGCTAATAATCTTTTAAAATTTATTAAAAACTTAATAAAAAGATGTTTTGTTCCTCAAATTCTTTTTGTATTTACTGATTAATAAATCAGTTGAAAATATTTTGTTACATGTTTTCAACCTTTGTAAAAGTATGTGGCTTGTAAAATTTATTTTCTTTGTGTGACATAAAATGTTTGAAAAATGATTTGCATATGGTTTGGAAAAAAATGGTTGCCAAAATATTTGAAAAATCTATATATACTGTTAACCTTTGCAAAACTATTTTCAAATGAGTGTACATGTTGTAAAACTGTTTGTAAAAATTATTTTGGACTATAGTTTTCAAAATTATTTGAAAAACATGTGTCAAATAAATTTGAGGAATACATACATCACACCAAAATCCTTTATATTTACTTATAAATATGATCACTTACCCCTGTAAATTCTTAAAATCCACTTCTTGTAAATATAAGAAGCACTCCCGTGTAAATATTTTAACCTCGTTTTCAGCCAAAAATCTTTTTGTTTCCAAAAATCCCAAAAACATTTGCGAAGTTAAAATCCATAAACATTTGAAAAAAATACAATACAAAAAAATGCATATGCATCAATCTTTCAAAAATCCCTAAAAAGTTCAAAATCTTGAAAATTGCATCACAACAATATTTTCTGCATCGCATTGCATAGCATGAGCATTTTTCGGATTGAGTTTGATAGTTGAACAAGTCTAAATAAAATCCGGAGATTGGAGCTTGATTGGACCTTAAAATCTACCTAATAACAGGAACCTTATAGGAACTAGAATTGAGGTACTTCAGGTCTAGTTGACTTAATTCTTTGAGGATCACGAGACTTGGTTCAATGGATTCTTGATTGCCTAAGTAGAGTATTTCGGAGCACACGCACGACTCTTGTTGATAATGACCTAACTTGGACACCTACACCTTTCACATGGTCCAACTCAGTTGGAGTGGTGAGGGGATTGGATTTGCCGGTATGAGACGCATACAAGTGGAAACACTTGTCCTCCTTTAGGGAGAGAAGTGCACCCCAACCCGTCCAGTGATGAGGAAGCCTAAAGACAGGAGAGCGTTGGTTGCAATAAAGCTTCAAAAGAGGGATAATCTACTGGCTCAAGAGGAAAAACTCCTTATGTAAATGCTGCTGTAAATAGTATTTCAAAAAAAAGAAAAAAAAGAAAAAAAAGAGACAGGCTTGTACAAAAATAAAAGGCCTGCCAAAGTATGTACATATGTTATAAAGTCAATAAGCAAGCTTGAGTTCCAAAGTCAAATCATGTGAGCCTGCAGCTGGATGACTTGACTACACTGGTCTTGCATCCTAGGATAGGTAGCTACACTAGCTATCGTCCATTCTTCTCTTCACCCCCCTCCTCTTGAGCTGGTTGCCACTTGAACTTAGAAGGGAATACCCCGCTCCTCGAGGAAGGAGTTGCTAGATTGGGGAATCATTAGGTTGTCATACTGGAGAAGTCAGCCTTTTTGTCATTCTAGTTGGGGAGAGCCACTATCACCTACACTGTACGAGTCAGATTCATAGTCGTAAGGGTTTGCGTATGAGTTGAAATATTTCTGACCTGGCTATTGAGGAGACTTGAATAGAGTATTGGGATTCTCAGAGACTGTTGGATTTCAAATCTGGTTCTCATTAAGGTTCCGACCGCACTAAAACTCCAAAGGTCTGACTTAAGCTCCAAACTTTGATTTTGTGAAGATAAGTTTGACAATTAAACTTATTCCATCTTTCTTCTTTTTCTTTTCTTTGTTTTTCTTTTCTGCACTTATTGCATAAGTGTTTGCTAGGGACTAGCAAAGGCAAGTATAGGGGGATGATGAATCTACGTTTCATCATCTTTATTCTATCATTTTGGCCTTAAAACCCCTAGTAAATGCGTATAAATGCGGTTAATTCATGCATTTTATCATCCATGCATATTTGTGTAAATAGTGTATAAAATGCGGTTTTTAAAGCCAAAATTAAAGAATAAAGAAAAGAAAAAGAATAAAATATTGTAAATATTTTATGACTCGAAACCCCGAGACCTAGGCATCTCGATGACTAGGTCGACAAGGAATAAACTAGGGGGAGATAAGGGCCGAAATACAATAAAAATTCCCTTTAATTTTATTCATTCTTTACTCATTTTGGGACCTATTTTTGTTATACCTCAAATAAAGAAACTTTAAACATGAAAGTTGTAGATAATTAAATTAAGAAAAATACAAAATTTATTTCACTCAAAAATAATGTACAGATAAAAAGTTATGATCTGAATAAAAATCCAGAATCCCAACTTCCCAGACCTGTATCTCCCAAATAAAACTCCAAATGCATCAAACTCACTTTAATTGTATATAATTTAAAATAATCTAATTAATGGCGGTGGTTTCGCATTTTGCGGAGCTACGGTTTGAAAGTTGAGTTTTGGACCCCTATTGTATACTAGTACAGATTAAAATATTCAATTTATTTATTATTCTTTATTTTTATAATTTTATATTTTTGTAATTTTGTAAATATTACTTATAATATATTTATATTAAAATCAGAATAAAAACATAAAGAAAATACAAAATATAATACTTGTATATAATATACATAGGTATAATACCTGTATACATACCTGCATTATTAACACATCCATTTTATTAAGTGTATAAAATACATCAAAAAAATAAATAAAAATATATTTAAGTATATAAAAATATGTTATAAATTTATAAAATAATAAACAAAAATAAATAAGTTAAATATACAAAATAAAAATAAATTGATAAAATATATAAGAATATACCTATAAAGGCTATAAATGTTAACTTATAATTATTAATCTCGAAAAAATAATTAAAAATCAGAATAAAATACTTTACAAAATAAAAAACATTTTTTATTTTGAAACCAAAAATTAATAAATTGAAATACTATTTTTAATTGAACTTACAAACCTTTTTCCAAGGTTTTTTCTGGTTGGTCCACGTGGACCAACCAGATCTCTCCCTTGGTTGACCTCGGTCAACTCTCTGACAGAGGTCTGGACTATGTCAGAGATGCATTTTTTTGGCGTTTTCTCCGATTTTTGGAGATCACGTCTTTCATCCTTTCGTATTGCTTCATTCATGACTTCATCAACATTGAACCAGCATACACGCCCAGTGTTTGCCTTGGGCGTTGGATCATCACCACCCCCGATATCCCTCGTTTTTCATGCCCGGTTCACCATCTTTCAAAAACGACCCCGTCACCTTCCCTTGCCCTTTGAACCCTCTTGGACCTAGCAAAGCCCTTCTCCTCATGTGCTCTGGACTGGAGATGGTGACAGGATCTCCTCCAGCCACCTAGGAGGGTCGCGCGTGGCCGAGGAGCGGCTCCACCACCTTCGCCGGCCTCCGGGTTGAGGTCTATCTTGTTGGTTGTTCGGCCAGCTCGAGGTTCGCATTTTTTTTAATTTTCTTGTATTTCCTCAGTTAGATTATCGTAGGAGTCGAACACAATCTTTACATACGATCAGATTCATCGGAGCACCCAATTACATCCCTTCGCTGGAGATGGCTTTGGCCGACTCCCCTTTCACCTTCCACGTCTCTGTTGCACCACCGCGGGGTCGGGGCATTTTACCCCCGACCCCTTCACTCTATTTTTGCAGGTCTGCACCTTCTAGATGTAGCTGGAACTCGTTTTGCAAGCGAGCTGAGGTTGCTGGAGCCCCATATCTCCGCCGACCTTTTGCTCGCTCTCTAGTCCCCTCTGGAGCTTTTTGGAGAGTCCAGAAGTCAAAGGGACATCCCAGGAAGCCTCTCGGTCATTTTGGAGCAACATCGAGCCACGTGAGAGGCGAATCGGAGCGGAGAAGCTTGCCTCGCCGGAGAAGCGTCCCCGTTCTTCCTGTGCATCTCGCTACCGTTGGATCAGACTTTTTCTTGGAGGGGAGCAGTAGCCGCAGGATCATATCGCGCCCCGGTCGTTCGATCACTCACTGTTCATCTAATCCTAGCCACAGGAGCTGAATGGGCATCGTGGCCTCTGGTGTCGCCAAGTGTATAAGTGAAGCATCTCCCACCGTCGGATGCACCCTCGCCTGGGTATTTTGTGTTTCTTTCCAGGTAAGTTTTGTATTTAAAACTTGCTACTTAAACTTTCTTTGGCAGTTATGATTTTTTGTAGAATTTGCATGTAGGACCCCACTTATTGTCATATTACGTCTGGGTCCCTGCCAGGTCACGTGCTTTACGTACGTGACTTGGCATTTTTGTAGAAACATTCCTGGGTGTTGTTGTATTTAGATTTAGTACTTTAAAGTTTTTATTCAGTATAAAGTTTTGTGGAAATTTGCAAGCCCGCCCTCGGACTTTTTGCATATTACATTTGTACCCCCTGCCTAGCGCGTGTGTCACGCGCGTTGGCTGGATTTTTGCATAAAAGTCCCCGCGAGTATTGGAATTAAAGTTTAATCCATGAATTTTTTTACTGAGTTATAATTTTCTGGAATGTTTGCATTTTGATCCTTCAACTTTCCGCTATTTACAAATAAGCCCCTGCTAGTAATGCATTTTCTTTATGCTTCCTCTATTTATTTCATGCACCTCTAAAACGCTAAAAAATCCATAAAATTTCCATAGACACTTGTTGCATTGTAGTATTACGTCATATTTTTATTTTACATTTTTATTGCATTTTAATATTCAATAAAAAATAAAAAATATGCATTTTCAGCACTGTTTGCATTAGAAAATACATAAAAATTATAAAATCACCTCAAAAAATTCCCAAAAAACATTTTGTTTATTTTAGTGTGTTTTAACTCCATACCAAAATTTTAAAAAATACAAAACCAAAACTCCTAAAAATTGTAAAAATCTTATAATCTTCAAAATAATATTACAAATTCTACAAAAATCCTAAAAATACAATCTTTGTGTCTCAATTTTTCTTATTTTATTATCTTTAATTGAAAATTAAATTGGAGAATTTTTATTGCTATTTTATATTTTATTTCTCCATTTCTGTTCTAGCCTTTTATTTTGTCCATTATGTTCAGTATTTTTGACTTTAAAAATACCAAAAAAATTAGAAAAATCTAGAAAAATCATAAAAATATTAGAAAAATATAAAAAAACTAAAAACATTTTATTTCCTGATTTTTTTCCTTATTTTACCTATTTTTATTAATACATTATCCATCTCTTTCTTACTTTGTATATATCTTCTAATTAAAGAAAAAGAAAATATAAAAAAATATACAATATAAAAAAAATATATAATCAGTAAATTAAAAATCAAAATACAAAAATATAAAATTAAAAATAAAATAAAAATTTAAAATTAAAACCCACAAAAATAGCATAGATAGACACTTGATCACACTCACATTTTGAGCATTTTGCCCCGTTCTACCTGTCTGCTCCCTGTATTCGACCTCTACACATACTTGCACCTATACACATCTTTGTTGTAGAGTTATAATCAATTTTAACTCCACATTCACCTTCATTTCTTTATTTGATTGTTGTGGGTTAATTGTTATTTTAATCCGAATTTCGTGTAATCGATTCAGCAACTGAGTTCCCGCCTTGTGTGGAACTCAAGACCATCGATTTTCTAGATAAACAATTATCAAAGAGAGTTCATCATTCGGCATGTCCTATGATTCATCTAATTCTAAAATTTATTTTCCACACAGAGCGCACACGGGCTCTTTTAATGTTGCATCCAAGAAATGTGTGGTGATCTATGGGTAAGGTCCACGTTTGTGGTGCTAGGGGTAGTTAGATAAACTTCCAAAGTGTCTTTAGTGAATTTAGTGGGTATGAAATCTTCTTGTATTTCAACCATAGCAAAATCTTCAATACACCCACAATCTTCAGTGTCTAGATCGGTCACAATGGGAGTGATAAGATTAAGAGGTATGACTTCACCATTTACCTTGAATTCACTTTTTCTGTATCCATAATCAAAATGTGCCTTGGCAATAGCTAACAATGGTCTTCTAAGTACAATAAGTGTACGGGATACGGTAGGTGTTGGGTCCATATCCACAACCACAAAATTAATAACAAATTGTCTTTCTTGGACCATATCTAGAACAACACCAAGTAGGTCTCTTAGTTATTTTATTGAACCATCAACCATTTGTAATCTCATCAAGATGGCTTATTCTTCCAATGTTATACTTCTCAAGAATAGTTGTTGGAAGAGGACAGAGAGACGAGAAGAGAGATATACCTGTAAGTGATCGCCTGGGGAAGGAGTTGAAATATCCTTGGTCGTTGCTCAAGCCACCGACGTAGTGACGAGCTTTGCAGCTCGGTAGAAGCTGCTACATGGTTGGGAAGCAATTGTGGATCGCACCTAATTTCGCCTCATCGTGGCTCATTGGAGGTCTTGCCACTGTTGTCACCTGGGCTGAGAACAGAACTAGAGGCAGAGTCTGATGATGGTGGATGGGTTCGATCATAGGAGGAGCTTGGGTTTTATAAGCGAAGGAGAAGGTAACAGCTGGATGAAGGTGAGAGATCGTGAGGTCTTTGAAGATGGAGGGAGTTTCATGCAGGTGGGGGTGATGGTGGTAACGACAGTAGGAAGCATTTCTAGTGGCGGTCGGAGGTTATGAGAAGGGCGTCAGACGTTGCTGGGAAGGAGAGGGGGTATAGGTTATGTGCGGAGCACATGACCATGGCGAGTGAGGGGAAGAGGGGGTCAGGTCAGTGCTCTGCACGTGACCTGGTGTTGGAGAGAGATTGAGAAGAGAGGGGAGAGAAAGAGGGAGTGGGGAGCCACGTGGCAAGCCCAGGGACAACCACGTGTCACCCCAAAAAATTTTCAAAATTAAAAAGAAAGAAAAATAAAAAATAAATAGAAGGAGACATCGTATCGAAAAAATTCCTTCACGAATGTTGTTCGTCTAGGTGAGATCTACAACTTTCATGGAGAACTCGGAAGCAAAAGAGGTCATCTGTGCAAAGCGGTATTTTTGGTGGTTCTCCAGTGTATAGAAAACTGACTTTGGGTGTTTTTTAATTTTTTGGTGGTTTTAATAGAGGATACAAATTATAAAAAAACGATAAAATATAAGACAATTAGTTACAAATTAATCTAATTTTTTAGATTTTTAATGAACAAAAAATTGAGAAACAAAATTGGAGTACGAAATATGCAAATTTTATACAGACTCTCAAAGGTCACTCAGACACAATCAGTTTCTTTTATTTTAGTCTTTGTCTAGATTTGGATTTTTATGTCGTTTGATAAGGCTTTCATCAAAGGATAGAAATGAAAAAGAAATAAAATAAATGGGTTGAATATGTATATAAAAACTCAGGTCAAAAATTGTAAAAAGATAAAATAAGCAAAAGATGCCCAAAATCCAACTTTGGCATATGAACTCCAAATTTTATGAAATTGATCTTGTTTTGAAGGTATTTAATAATAGAGTACTTTAAAAGTGTGGAGACCAAAATCGGACACTTTGTGAGGGAGATATGCGTGTTTTAGTCTGTCTGATGTGAAATTAGGTTTTGGGTTTATTAGTCACTTATTTGTGTTAACATTTTTTTGTATTTTTTGTTATTCTTGTTAGTAATATCTACACAATGAATGTGGTTTTGGGTCAATTAGAATTAGGATGAATTAATTAAAAATAAAGGATTTAGCAGCATTTTAGATCAATTCACACTTGGATTTTTGATTCCTTATTTTATGAAATTTATGCATGATGAAATGTGAATATTATTAACATATTTATGAATGCTAATGATGTTATATTAATTATTAAATGCATATGAATTTTGGAGAACATAGCCTAATTGAACAATTTTAGCATGTTGAGTATAAGATTCATCACGCCCCCAACGATTTTTTTACTAACGATATTAATTTTTTCCAGATATTCACAATAAAACGTAATAATTATTTTACTTCATGTGTTTATTTTCAACCTTGATTCTTTATATATGTCACAACTATTCTAAGATTCATAACTTATACAACCAAATAACAACATCAAGTTGAAAACTTGCAATTAATATAAAATATTTCTTACAATTCAAACAAAAAATCTGTGTGCAATAGAACTAGTATGTGTAGATGTATGATAAATATAATATGATATATACAAAATCAAGGAGTTTCACTTTCAAGCGATATCTTATCTTTGTATGGAGCTATATATAGAAATATACAAGGTTTAACATGGAAACAAAAACACAAACATAAAAAATTAATGCATACGGAAAAACAGTATCATATGCAAAGCACATAACAAAAAATGTAAAACAAAAAAGCCTCGTGCTGGAGGCTTACACCTCCGCCTCGCCTCGAGCGCCTCATAGGAAGCTGAGGCGTACGCCCCACCAATCAAACCTGAAGCATGCGCTTCGGGGCGCTTTTGACACGCCTCGCCTCGAGGCATACGCCTTTGTACCTCAAGGCACCACTTTTTAAAACAATGATTCTCAAAGAATTATCGCAGAGAAAAGTTGGAGGAAAATGAATGCTTTCTCCGAGAGAAGGATAGATTAATCATTTACATGACATGCATATCAACTTTCGAGCATGACCTCATCGACAAACCGATTTGTAATACGTTGTCATTTAGATTATGAAATCGATCATGTTTTTTAAAACATTTTCTATCATATAGTGTCTAATAATATAAATAAGACAGAAATAGTCAAATCTGTACAAAGGAGCCTTAAACAGCATGACAATTTGGTTAAATTCAATGGGCTGATTTAAGGGGAAAAAACTTATCAGCCCCACAAGTGAGATATGCAAGGTATAAGCGACGTATAATTCTAGAGATTCTCGAACGCCATCAGCTCCTGCAGCAGTCCGTCCCAGAATCCATCGTTCACCATCTTGGTCAACTCCTCGTCTATCACTTCAGGGCCGTCTTCCTTCTTTTCCAAGTGCCTGGTCGCCTGTTGCGGCACCGTCACCACCGGAGACGGAGCGCACGACAAAGAGGAGTCTACATTCTTTGTGATCGCATTGACTGAGGTTGTGGCTGCACCGCGATCCATCTGCGCCGAAAACGGGAAGTTGAGCTTCGCCCGAGCACCGCGAAATTCGATTGCAGCACGATCATAAGCATGAGCGGCAGCCTCTGCTGATTCGAAAGTTCCGAGCCACACGCGCACTGCCCGTCGCGGGTCGCGTATCTCGGCTGCCCACTTCCCCCAAGGTCTCTGCCTCACACCCCTGTAATTCTTCTTCATCCTCTTCTTCGTCGCCCCAAGCTTGGCGTCCTTTGCATTCTCGAATACGTCGCAGCCGAGACAGCCGCCGATGCCGCAGTGGCGGCAAGTTTCGGGGCGAACGGTGTCAGCGAGGAAGAAGGCAGGGAGTGCGGTGCTGCCGGAGAGTATGTGGACGAGCGTGGAGACGATGATGGCGTTTTCCTGCTCGGTGCTTATTCCAGATGCGGGGAATACCATCGCGGCTGCTTGCTCCTGCTGCTGCAGAAAGATGTGGTTGGAGGGATAAGTGAGGAGCGAGCTTGGAATGGATGGGGTGCATTCGAGGCATAAATATATAGGATCCGGTGTTACAGGTGGCAGACAGCCAGGTGACAGTGATCCACCCGCGCATCGGAAGCGGATTTGATTTCTTTGTAGGGGTTGTTGCCTTTGAACACGTGTGAGGGGAATGTTCTCTGTGGATTGGGGGAAGGTTCTGCTGCACAGTTGGGGTTCATTCACCTGATGGCGACATGCGATACTTTTTTGTTGAAGTCACTAAAACCGCCACAGAATCAGATACATGCTCCGAACAGATTGGGCATCCTGTTTAATAATTTCAAAATCAAAATAGTTTTTCGTGTGGAACCCAGATTCTCCAACTTGGTCTTCGATACAGGTTGATATCCCATTGTAATTAATCCGACTTTACGGATTTTAGATTTGAAAGTGGGTGCTAGTTCTATTTCCTGCTTTTCTACTGTAGACAAGGAAAAGCACAAAAGCTCCGGAAAGAGAGATATTTGTCTTCTCTCTACATCAACAAAAAAGTTTTATAAAAATGTGTCATGGAGAAGAATTTCTTTCGTGCGATTTTACACCACAGCCCTTGTAAACTTGATAGTTACAGCAGAACTCTTAAAATTCTTCTTATTTAACCCACGACCCCTGCAAACTTACTAATTCTTATCCACGAGCTTTATGGTTGCCTCTCATTTAATTGATCATTAAAGTGGATGGAATCCATCAAAAATGTCATATTTTAACCTTGCGAGTTTTCAAATTTACAAAAAGATGAAGGGCCCCACCCATTTCCTCCGCTTCAACTCTCTGCATGCCTTTTTCCTTTGCATGTTGCTACTCATGGATGTGCTCAACAACCCATTAATGTGGCCGCATATCTTAATGTGGTTGGATCGATGTCACTAAACCACTCAATCGACCTGTGGAACATGTAACTACAATCAGCCTTAGCGACAAGCTAGCAAAAGTTGCCATTAAGTTGGTTGAGGTTTCTTAGGATGATACTAATCTCAGTGAGCACGACATTTATTGAGGCAACAGAGCGCCTTTCCGAGGCATTTGCGATGCGCACGCGAAGATGACGATGGAGATTGGATTTGGAACTGATGGATGAGAGGGCCTTGTTGCAAATAGTGGAGTCAATATAAATACGAGGAGCATACCTCCTTGAAGATTTGGTCGTCATCCCTTCACTATTGCCTCACTTCCTTAGTGTCTCTCCTCCTCCCTTTCCATGTGTCACAACACCAGCCTCGACGCCCAAGGATGCCACCAAGGACGTTGTTCCAAGGACGTTGATCATGATGATGATGGTGGTGCTGACGCCACCAAAGACGTTGTTCCAGCCGACGGTACTGACGCTGTCGCTTCACCAGATGGAGGAGGTGGTACTGATGCCACCATTGTTGCTGAGCCAGAGCGCGATACTGATGCTGCGATTCTAGATGTCGAGGGTGGTGCTGAGGCCACCATTTCCAGTTCTATTCTTGTTGTTTTCCCTTCAGTTCATGTATCTCAGGACACTTCTGTGAATAAAGGAAAGGGTTTAGTATTTGCAGATCCATCTGTGATACTTGATGATGATTGTATGGATGCTACTTTGCCTGAGCAGCCTAGACCCGATCCTAGTCCTTCATCTAAGAAGGATCCAGCCGTCCCATTTCCCCAAGTGCTCCGCTTGGCTAAGGGGCCTACCAAAAAATACCCAAAAAAGTCCCACCAGCTAGAGTTCAACCAGCAGATGATGGACCGATTTCACAAACAACTGACTCTACAGGAGGCCTTGGAGCACATCCCTCTCTTCCAGAGATCCCTCAGAGACAGGACTACTGTTCGGAGGAAGAGGAGTAACCACCAGTCAGAGATCCATGTGCTCACTTGCGCCACATGCTTTGCGATCCAGAACCGTCTGCCAGCCAAGAGGCCAAATGCAGAAGCCCCTTATGTCAGATGCCACATTCACGAGCAGAGGTTCGACCGTACTCTATTAGACAGCGGGTCTTCGATCAACCTACTTCCGGCAGCCCTACTCGATCGATTCGAGTTGGCCCTCTACGATAGAGCAGGACGGTCCTTCAGTTTGTTGACCGATCTGTCGAGAGGCCGAAGGGGTTGCTGAAGGACGTTGTCGTCACGATTCAAGGCCTGAAATTCCCCGTGGACTCCGTTGTGTTGGACTTGGAGATCCCTGAGTCCGTGACCGATACCCCCATCATTTTAGGACGCCCGCTCTTGGCCACTGCCAAGGTAATGTCCGATCATGATAGCGGGAAGATATACTTTCGCGTCGAGGGCGAGAGTATACAAATAGAGACAATCAAGGAGACTAGAGCCAGAGATTCCACTTGCTCAGACCAGCCTTCAGATTCAAGGCAGATGACAGAGGCAGGGCGAGACATCCAATAGGACTCTGACTTTGTGATTACAGACGACGAGGCAGTTTGGATAGATCTAGCAGCACAGGCCATCCTCTCACCTTCAGAGTTCACTGATGCACAAATGCCAGCAGAGGAGAGCTTGGAGAGCACATTCCTGGTCCAGGATACATCTCAGGCAGCAGAGCAGGTTCCCGATCGTGAGGAAGATTCTTATGTTCATTCAGATTCAGATATCTCAGAGTCAGATATAGATTGGGCAGAGTTTGATGATTTGATACCTTGTCTGACTTCCATAGAGCCAGCAGATAGGGTGGAGACTGATGCCATGCAGAGCAGAGACACACCAGTCGAGCTGTCTTCACCGGATTCAGATGTTCAGAGAGAGTTCTCATTCTCCCATACAGATTTGGTCACTTTCACTCAGACTTTTCAAAGGCCAGATCCGCCAGCACCCAGTTGTCCAGAGCTGAAATCTTTGCCGCCATCGTTGAAGTATAGGTTCCTTACGGGCAAGCATGAGATGTACCCAATCATTATCTCAGCGGATTTGACTGGAGAGCAAGAATCCCGTCTAATGGGGATTCTTGAAAAGAACCGCAAGGCGATAGGATGGAGCGTAGTCAATCTCCAGGGGATAAATCCAGCCCTGTGCTCCCACCATATCTATCTCGAGGAGGAGGCGAAGCCGTCGCGTGAGTTCCAACAGCGGCTGAACCCGAACCTTCGAGATGTTGTCATGAAGGAGATCTCAAAATGGTAGAGCGCCGATTTTATCTAGCCCATCTCCGACTCCAAATGGGCCAGTCCGCTACATGTGGTGCCCAAGAAGACGGGCATCACCACAGTTGTTAGTGAGTCTGGAGAGGAGATCGCTACCCAGGTACTCACTTCTTGGAGGGTCTGTGTGGACTACAGACTATTGAACCAGGCCACCAAGAAGGATCATTTCCCACTTCCTTTTATTGATCAGATTATAGAGAGGCTAGCTGGGAAGAGTCATTACTGTTTCTTGGATGGGTACTCCACATACAATCAGGTGACCATTGCGCCCGAAGACCAAGACAAGACCACCTTCACCTGTCCCTTTGGGACATATGCTTTCAGACGGATGCCCTTTGGATTATGTAACGGCCCGGCGACATCCAGAGGTGCATGTTGTCCATTTTTTCAGACATGGTGGGTGTGTGCTTGGAGGTCTTCATGTACGACTTCTTAGTCTACGACGACGGGTTTGATGCTTGTCTTGACTACCTAAACCGCGTCCTACAGCGATGCATAGAGGTCCATCTAGTGCTCTCATGGGAGAAGAGTCACTTCATGGTGACTCAAGGGACGGTGCTTGGCCATATCATCTCCAACAGGGGCATGGAGGTTGATCTGGCCAAGGTGGATATCATTAGAAAACTCAATCCACCGTCCAACTTGCGGCAGTTACGGTCTTTTCTGGGGTACGTCGGTTTCTACCGACGATTCGTTCATGATTCAGCAAGATTGCCCGGCCGTTGACTGATCTGCTGATGAAAGACACCGAGTTCATTGTGGATGACAAGTGTCTAGCATCATTTGAGACTCTCAAGAGTCTAGTTGTAGAGGCTCCTATCCTCCAGCCACCTGATTAGTCTCTCCCATTCGAGAACATGACGGATGCCTCTGATCTTGCCGTAGGGGTCGTGCTGGGACAGAGGAGGGTTGGAGTTCCATTTGCTATTCACTACGCTAGTCGGACTTTGGATGACGCTCAGCGGAACTACACCATCACTGAGAAGGAGATGCTAGCCGTAGTTTTCGCCCTAGATAAGTTCAGATCGTACATCATTGGATCTAAGGTGACCATATTTACTGATCATACCGCCATCAGGTACTCATGGCAAAGAAGGATGCCAAATCCAGATTGACCAGATGGATCCTTCTACTCCAGGAGTTTGACATAGAGATTAAGGATAAGCCTGGAGTCAATAATGTGGTGGCGGATCATCTCTCTCGATTGGAGTTTCTTGAGGATTCTGAGCAGATTGAGCCTATTTGTCAGACCTTCCCAGATGAGGCGATCTTTGCTATCACCTCTCTCCCATGGTACGCCGATATTATGAACTATCTTGTTGCCAAGAAAGTTTCACAAGATTGGCCCAGGCAGCGACTTGAGACCTTCCTCGTGAAGGCCAAGTTCTACCATTGGGAGGATCCTGTCCTTTATCATGAAGGAGGGGATAGCGCCTGGTGTCGGTGCATTCCTCAAGAGGAGCACCATAGCGTCCTCACTTACTGCCACAAGCTTGAGGCAGGAGGACATCACTCTAGGAGGAGTATGGCACAGAAAGTGCTCCAATCCGGCCTATGGTGGCCTACCCTCTTCAAGGAATCTGATGAGTTCACGAAGAGGTGTACTAACTATCAGAGGATGGGCACTTATGGACAGCGTGATATGATGTCGATGCAGCCCATTCACTTATGTGAGGTTTTTGACGCATGGGGCATCGATTTCATGGGTCCATTCCCTAAGAGTCAGGGATTCGAGTACATTCTGTTAGCCGTTGATTATGTGAGTCGTTAGGTTGAGGCCATCCCCGCCTGGACCGCAGATGCGAGGACCGTATGCAGATTTTTGAGGAAGAATATCATTTCACAGTTCGAGGTACCTAGAGTTTTGATATCTGACGGGGTGTCTCATTTTGTCAACGATAAGGTAAAGGCCCTTGCTAGCGAGTTCAGCATAGACTATCGAGTAGCCACACCGTATCATCCTCAGACCAATGGTCTTGTTGAAGTGTCGAATAGGGAAATCAAGACTATTCTACAGAAGTTCGTCTGCCCTGATCAAAAGGGTTGGTCACAGCTTTTGGACTCGGTCTTGTGGGCATATCGGACATCCTTCAAGACACCTTTGGGTACATCTCCCTTTCGCCTCGTTTATGGCAAGTCCTGCCATTTACTTGTTGAGATGAGACATAGGTTACTTTGGGCAGTCACTGATATACTTCTAGATCCAGTGAGTGTAGGAGATCAGAGGAGGGCAGAGTTAGCAGCCCTGGAGGAGCTTCGTGATACAACCTTTTCGAGCAGCCTATAGAATAAGGAGAGAGTTAAGGAGTGGCATGATTCTCATATCAGCTACAAGCAGTTTGAGCCAGGACAGCGAGTATGGTTGTTTGATGCCAGGCTTCGTTTATTTCCAGGAAAGCTATAGAGTAAATGGAAGGGACCCTATCTGGTCCAAAGGTACACGACAACGGAAGCATCGACATATCCGAGTTGTCATCTGAGGCTACCTTTCGTGTTAACGGGCAGCGACTCAAACCATATCTAGATCACGAGCCGCTGGTCATTGACGTTGCCCCTATTCATTTAGCGTGAGATGTGGTCTCTTGACTCACATCTATTGCATCTCACGCATGATTTTCACTGTTCTCCCGACTTGTATAGATCCAGATGTCCATATCACACTATTCTTCAGTCCAACACCCCATTGCCATCTTTGATTATGCTATACTTAGGGTGCACTTTACCCTAAGTATAGGGGGGTTTGAGAGTTTTGAGTTTCTTTTGATTCTTTTCTATCTCCGTTTTGTTGCCTATACTTAGGGATATTTTATCCTAAGTATAGGGGAGGTAAACCCTGTACATTCTCTCACTCAGGATTTCCCTTTGTGTGCAACCTGCTATACTTAGGATTACTTGATCCTAAGTATAGGGGGAAACCCCGACATTCTCTTCCATTCTATTCTTTCATTCATCTTTGTATATAGCTTTTCTTTTTCACTTCCCTATACTAAGCACAAGTTATGTCTTCTTCATCGCTCTTGATTCACTCTGAGGACATCGTTCGAGCTAAGTATAGGGGGGTGTCGTATATATTTCATATATACTTTAGCCATAACTGGTACTTTGTGTGAGTGTGCTAATAAATAAAAATGGCTAAAAACCCTTAAAATCCATAAAAATTAAAAAAAAATCTTGTAAATAAAATTCTTTATTGCACATACATAGCTATGTACAAAATTATTTTCATAAAAATGTTTGTAAAAATCTTTTGTGTGTAAATAGTTTGTAAATATTTTTCATATCAAAATTATGTATATAGTACAAATTTTTTGTAAAATGTTTGAAAAATAAAAGTTTGCAAAAACCTTGTGTAAATATGTGTAAATACTTTGAAAAACTTCTGCATTCATGCATACATTCATGTTTTCAAACATTTTCAAAAATTTTGCATACTTTCAAAAATTTTATAAAAATTGCAACTTTGTAAATATTTGTATAGTTTTTTTGAATCATAGTTGACATTTAAACTAGCCTGGAATTAAAATGAAAAATAGAGCTTGGTTAAGATATTAATCCACCTAATTCTAAGAGGAACCTTAGAGGACTTAGGGTTGAGACTTTTCAGGTCCATGGTGACTTAATTCTTTACGTCCACTAGGCTATGATCATATGTCATCTCGATGAGCCTAAGTAGAGCACTTAACAACGCACACATGACTCTTACAGACAATGGCTTTACTTGGACCAGCATTTTACACCGAGCTCTCCACGGATGAGGTGGTGAGGAGGCAGTCTTCTTTGACTTGGGGTAGCATATGAGGGAAGTACTTCCAGGCAGAACCTCTCTTTTTCTTATACTGAAGGAAGTGTGTCTCAACTTGGTATGGTAGCTGTGAGGTCTAACGACAAGAGTTGTGGGTTGCGATAAAGCTTCAAAATAGGGATAGTCTAGTGGCTCAAGAGGAAAAACTCTTTATGTATATATGCTACACCATGTAGATATGTTGTATATATGCACATCAAAAAAATGTGCAAAAAAAAAAGAATAACTCCAAAAAAGTGGTGGGTCTGAGAGAAAAAGATAATCCCACCGGAGTGTATATAGTTCAATAAAGCAAAGCTTATGTTATCCATGTTCCATCTCATGAAGCTTGCAGCAGGGAGACTTAGCTACACTGGTTGGGCTCCCTAGGATACATGGCTACACTGGCCATGGTCCATTCTCTTCTTCCTCCTCTTCTTGAGCTAGTTGAACTTGAACTTAGAAGGAAATACCACGCTCCTCAAGGAAAGAGTTGCCAGACTAGGGTATTAGAGTTACCTTGTTGGGGAGGGTTGTCACTTTGCTATTTCTGAGGTGGAGAGCTATATCACTTACACAGTACAAGAAAAGATTCATGGTCATCAGAGTTTGTGTATGTAGACTTGTTCTGATCTGGATTGTTGAGGAGTCTTGACTATAGATTAGTGGAACTTAGAGGTTGTTAAGTTTCAAACCTAAGTCCAAATAAGGTTCCTACAAATTAATAATCCAAAGATCTGACTGAGCTCCATACTTTAATTTAATGAAGACAAGTTTAATAATCAACATTGATTCATTTTTCCCTTCTTTTTCTTTTCCTTTTTCTTCTTTTTACTTTTTTTCAAATAAGTGTTTGCTAAGGGACTAGCAAAAGTAAAGTATAGGAGGGTGATGAATCCTCATTCATCACTCTTTATTCTTTTATTTTAGTTATTTATCTTTGCAAAACACCATGTAGATAGCTGTAAATACAATAAATTACCAAATAGGCATGCTTGTGTAAATATCAATAATTAGCATGTTTTTGTGCAAAAATAAAAGAACAAAGAAATAAAGAAAAAGAGGGAAATATTTAGAATAAATATTGAGTGACCTGAACCCAAGAGAGGGCCCAATATGGGCCTGATCACAAAATAAATCAAGTAGAGAGAGATAGGGCCATTCATCCATGTATATACTCCTTCTTATGTATATATTTTTATTTTCATAAAAACAAAATAAAAATGTGTTTTTATTAATTTGTAAATATTTCTAAAAATAAAATAAAAATCAGAAAAATAAAAACAAAATCAAAATCAAAATAAATCCCCTCTCCATACTGTACATATCATGTATATAGGAATAATTCATTTATTTATTTCACCCTTGTAAATAAATAACAAAAATAAAATAAAAATTATTACTCTACATTTTATGTTGTAAATAAATAAAATATAAAATTAGAGTATTTATACAAAAACAAGAAAATAAAAATAAAAGTATAAAATACATAGGTATTTTATACTTGTATATAATATTATATTATGTATATAACATAATTTATTTTTCAAAAAAGTAAATAAAAATCACTAAAAATAGTTTGAAAATAAATAAACTTTTTTTATTTTATAAATATTTTGAAATAAAATCATTTTCGATTTTTAAATGATTTTCTAAATATTTTTGACCCTGGAATTCTGTGATTGGTCCACGGGGGATTGTTGACCCCCGGTCAACTCTCCCCCTTGGATCCCTTCTTCGCGGATCCTGCTAATCGGCCCGATTTCTCTAAATTTTCTGGAGCGGATCCAACCTCCTTTCGCCCCGATTCCAGCACCCACCTCTTCTCCATGGATCAGCCACCCTCGCAGATCCCTAGGGGGTGGCGGATCTACCTTGGTTCGCACGCCCGTGCCCACTCAACCTCGTCACCTGGGAAGCATATAAAAATGTCCATTTCAATGCCCAACTCCTCAGCTCACGCCACAAGCCCTAACTCTACCCTAGAGAGACTTCCCTCGGTGACAGCGACCGGAACCCCTCTTCGGTGGCCGGATTAGGCGCCTGTAGCCGTTGCTCGATGCATGTGGCCGGAGTGCCGCCACGTACGAGCCTCCTAGCCCGCTGCAGCCCGGTCGAGGCGACGACCCCCTTCGCCGCACCCTCCTGGAGCTCAGGATCAACTTTTGATCATAAGGTAACGCCTTCATTGATCCTAGCTCTACTTATCTTCGATTTCTTCACCATTCCTCCGCCGGCTCTACCCTAGTGGTCGGAGCTCCATATACCACTTCCATCCGTTCAGATTGATGCACCGTCTCATCGTCACCCTCCTTCCATAGCATGATCATCTCGATCTTGGATATCCGAGCCAAGATCAAGCTAGGTTCCTTCCGCCTCCTCTGCCGGAACCCTCCTCCGTCGTTTTCCATCGCTTCACTTAGCTTCTTATCCAATAACCCCCACCGGAGTTACCCTCCGAGCATTAGCTTTCATCTGCAGGTCAAGGAGTGCACGAGTACCCCCCCAGAATGCCTTCAACCATCCTCGCCGGAGCCGTCCCAGGTCGCACCACCCGTCCCAGAGATTGGACCGTTGGGAGCTCCATCCGCCATAGCCACCTGACGCGGAGCACCATCGCGAGACGAACCCTCCCTTCTGATCGACCATCAGACGCTCAGAGCACCCTCAGTCCTCCGGCGAACTTCGCCAGGGAGGAGTTCGTCCAGACGTCTTCTTCACAGTCGGATCACGCCTCTTCGCCAGTCTGCATCTAAGACGTCCTTTTCCTGCTCCTGACAGGCCGTTAGATAGTAGATCTAATGACCATGTACGCCCACGTCCGCCATCTCGTCAGAGCCGTTGGATGCGTCAGACGTCAGCATCTCCACCGCACTCTCGCAGCCACTGACCGCCCGCCACCTATCACCCACATGACCAACACGCGACGGATGGGTAATTTGCGCACAACCCCTTGCAGTTCCTTTATGTTCTTGTTTAGTTTAATAAATAAATAGTACAATGTGGACATTTTGCATGTGAGCCCCTACTGTCTTTCTTATTTTCACTTTAATCCTCTTTGTATGGTGCACGTGCATCGACACATGCTTTGGGGTTAATTGCATATTTCCTCCTGGACTTTGCTGTTGTTACTGATTGCATTTTTATAAATAGGAATGACAATTGTACCCCTGTTAATGGGAATCACGTGCCTTCCTCGTGACATTGTGGGCTTTTTGCGTTTTCAGCCCCGTGCTTTTTACATGTTATTATTTGGCTGAAAACTTTTCTAAAATAGCAACTAGGTCCCTGTGTGTTGTGCATGTTTGATTGGTTGAATAAAATAGCAATTTCACCTCAAATCTCATGAAATTTGGAAACGTGGCTCCTGCCACTGTGTACAATTTTCAAAGATTTTTTGGGACATTTTTGTTGTCATTTTATATTTTTAAAATTTACAAAACCTCTATTTTTGCCATTGTCTAAATTGAAAATCAAATAAAAATATTAAAAAGACTCTAAAAATTCTAAAACAATTAATTTTCACTTGTTTTATTACATTTTTGATTCTATGCAATTTTTGTCATTTTTGGATTTATAAAACCCATAAAATTGAAAAACACTAAAAAACTAATAAAATCATTAACAAATCCTGAAAAATCAAAAAATACAATTTCTTTTCCATTAGTTATATTTTTATTTTTATTTTATCATAAAAATATCTCTGGAATTTTATAGGCTATTTATATATTTTTAAATAGCCTTTAGATTCTGGCTGTACATTAATTTTCATTTTTTGCCTTATTTCATTTTTATAAAATCAACTAAAAATCATAAAAAGCTGAGAAAAATATTAAAAACACTTAAAAAATCATAAAACCCAAACAAATTTTATTTTAATTTTCTGAATCTTTTTGTGGTTGAAAATAAATAGTTGTTTTTGTCTTTTTGCATTCTTTTATATTTTCTTTATAATTAAAAATAACAAAAAAAATTAAAAGTCTAAAAATCCACCAAAAATACTTTATTTGTTTTATTTTTGATTCTCGACTACTTCGTAGGACTTGTCCAGTCCATGCTCCTTGAGTTCGATCCTGGTAGCTATACCAGGTTAAATAAAATAGCGAGACCGTTATTTGAGCTACTTATTTGATTTTGATATTTAGTGGTCTTTGTTTTCTTGTTGAGTCCGACTCGAGAGGTTGAGGTCGCAATGACCCTTGATACCTTCTCTCCTTAGCCACTCGGACATTCTTCATTGATTGTTTGGGACATTTTTGTTTTTATTTTATATTTTTAAAAATTCAAAAACCTTTATTTTTGATACTGTCTAATTTAAAAATCAACAAAAAATATTAAAAAGACTCTAAAAATTCTAAAAAAATTAGTTTTAGCTTGTTTTGTTGTATTCTTGATTCTTTGCAATTTTTATGTGATTTGGATTTATAAAACCCATAAATTGAAAAACTCTAAAAAAACTCATAAAAATCATTAAAACTTCAGGAAAAAACAGAAAAATATAATTTCTTTTTCTGTAGTTAGGTTTTTATTTGTAGTTTTTTCATAAAATTGTTGCTAAACTTTTATAGGCTATTTTTATATTTTTAAATAGCCTTTAGAGTCTGGCTGCACAATAGCTTGCAGTTTTGCTCTTATTTCAATTTATAAAATCAACTAAAAATCATAAAAATCTATGAAAAATGCCAAAAACTCTTGAAAAAACATAAAATCCAAAAATATTTTTATTTTATTTTTTTGGTTTATTTTGTTATGTTAAATAATTCCTTGTTTGCATCTTTTTGGCCTTCTTTTATATTTTTCTTAATTTTAAAAATCACAAAAACATTTAAAAAGATAAAATCCACGAAAAATATTTTATTCCTTTTTGTTTTGATTCTCGACTACTTCGTAGGTGTTTCGCCAATCCGCGTTCCTTGAGTTCGACCCTGATAGCTATACCAGGTAAAATAAAACAACGAGACTGCTATTTGCTTTGATTGTTTGATTTTGATATTTGGTGGTCTTTCGATTTTCTTGTAGAGTCCGACTCGAGAGGTTGAGGCTGCAACGACCCTTGATACCTTTTCTCCTTAGCTACTCAGATTTTCGACTCATCAGGGCTCGAAGAAGATGGAGGAGGCTCTCGTGAGGGAGTTTGGGGTACGACGAAGCTCCGGAAGTAATCAGATCAGTTGGTCGATGAGGCCTTGCCGGTGGCGGAGCAGCAGATCAGAGCATGCGAGCAACATCTGGCCATTGACGATTAGAGGTACCTGCAGATGTTAGAATATAGTTGTGGCATGCGAGAAGTGAAGTGAGTGAGTTGTGAGGTGAGTGAAAGTCGTGGAGGCGATGGGAGGCAGAGGCCTGAAGCTTCCTCCGCCCATGGCGAAAGAGGAGGTGAATCAGAGCAGGAAGGGATTCTGGAGAAGGGAAGAGGTGGTACGAGGATCAACAATGAATGGTGAAGATGTGAGGGTGGTTAGGCGGCAACGAAGATGGGCGTAGGCGGTGCAATAAATCGGAGAATATCAAAGGATCAGAGGAAGGAGGGGGTGCCTGGTCGAAAGAGGAACACTCGGCAGAGGAGGTGGCTTGTGCTGGGCTTCGAAGAAGCCCGGGTCATCGCTCAGACACGGTCAACCGATCCGAGGAGCTTAGCAGGCCTGAGGCACCGCGACACGGTGGTTAGTGCCATAGGTCGACACCTTGGAGGTTTTACCATCTTTGCTAGCCAATTCCACCTCCTCCTGTTACGAGGAGGAGAAGAGGGACTAGGTTGAGCTCCATCGAATGGAGGACGAAGTGCCGAGGAGGCGGAGGCAATGGTTTTATAGGCGGAGAGGGGGTGGTTTCGGGTGATGGAGGCACGAGTTTGAACGGGTGTAGTGATGGCATGGAGTTATGAAGGAGGGCATTGATGGGTATGCAAGGAGGGCGGAGCTAAGGGCAACGTGGTGGTGCCATTATGGAGCGAGGAGGTGATCGGAGGAGGGAGCTAGAAATGGAAGGGGGTGTGGTGATTGCAAGTCGTAACGCCTGGGGAGGGGGAGGCTTCTGAGTTAGGAGATGAAGTTCTGATCGTTGGATCTTGCGATCCAATGGCTATGATGACGGTGCAAGTGGAGGGAGTGGATCATATCATAGAATCTGATCCATCGACTGTGATGAGGCGGTGATGGATGGATCGGATGGAGGAGAGTCTTGATCTAAGGGTGTAGAGAGAAGGGTCGACGTGGCGCAAGGAGAGGCCATTGGATGGTGAGACGATCAGGCGGTGAGGATTTAGGCACGAGGGAGTGGCTAGGATCTGATCAGGATCAGATCTAACGACTGAGGAGAGGCAGTGATGGAGGGTGAAGATGAAGGCGGATGGAGATGATCAGATGGCTCTTGAAGGGGTCGGGTGGTGCATCTGAAGCGGGCCATGTGGGTGGCCCAGAGGGCACCACATGGCCCAATTAAAAAAATTCGAAGAATAAAAACAAAGATAAATCTAAAAGAAATAGTTAGAGGCAAAATCAGAAAAAAAGTCAAAACAAGAAAGTTGTAGATCTCGATGAGATATATAAGTTTCATGTGGGATAAAAATCCAAAAGAGGTCATTTGTACAAAAAGTATTTTGTGTGGTATTTTTAAAGGGACAAAAACACTGTTTTTGGTCTTTGAGATTTTTTTATTTTTTATTTCTTTTGAAGGTCAGTTCTAATATAGACAATTACTTAACTTAATTTTTAAGGGTTTTTAATGAGAAATAAATACAAGAAAAATGGTTACAATAAATATATTTAGAATATGTGCAAATATACATAATTTATATACAATATAGTACAAGATAAAATGAATGAATCATCATCGATTTTTATTGGATTAATTAAGGTAGGGGATTAAGAATTTGATTTAAACATGATGAATACGAGATTCATCATACTCCTATACTTTACCCATGCTCGTCCTCGAGCATCTAAAGAATGGAGGAGTTGGATTTAATTCCTGACAGTACATGTGAATGCTTCAAGGCTCAATTCTTTCGAAGACCCTTAATTTACGTGATCCTAAAATTCTGGGCTCAATCATGCTCTAGAGAGAAGGAATCCAACTTCTCTAATTTTTAGACTCTCTGTTTGTACATATAATATAAGGATATGCAATTTAGTGTACTGCATTCATGAGAGTTGAGTCGAGGCATCACTCGAAGTTCCAGTCCATGAGACTCTCTTCTAGACCTAATCCTCAACAATATGGAATAAGTCTATTCTTGCATCAGTCAACCGTCTCATTAGTTTGTCAAACTTGAAAGTATAGAAGGACGACCAGATGATGGAGGCATAGGATTGTGTCTATTTTTCCCGCCCTCACATTGGAACAAGGGGCCTCTTGAGTGCCTTATTACTCAACACATGTAGAATTTTAGCTTGTTAATCGATGTGTCTGTCAAGAGAGTTCGGAGTCGCCTGCACTTGTTTTTCTTGGAGTACACCGGGGTGTGTCATTTTTAAGTATCTAAGATACCTTCGACACCCAGACTTGTATCATTATACGATGCAGAATCCTTTTATGGTGCTAGCCTGACTCCTTGGCCCTAATTAGCGCTTGTTTCAAGTGGACACTTTGAAAATGGTTGGGAGCACTCGCCAAATGGGGAAGCTCAATTGTAATTTGACTTTTTGAGGATAGAGCTTTTCTTTGAACATGTCTTTCTTTTTGGCTAGCTTCATTGCTTTTACCAAAAGATGGCGCACACTGATCAACAATTAAGTTTCATCACACCCTGGCACATAAGTAAATATCAAAGAGATAACATATGAACTTGTTGACGTACTGGCTAGGGTTTTGCTGACACTCAGGTTTCTTGAAGCCTTCGTTAACTTTATCCCATCCTTGAGCATCAATAGATCGGGTCTAGACTCAAATCTCTAGTCCAAGTTCCTCAAGTGATAGCTCTACTCATCTCATCAATCATGCAGTTGTGTATGTGTCATATTGATCATATTCTTTAGAAGGTAGAGATGAAGAGTGCAATATAGATCTCAAATCTTTCAACCAGGTAAGTGTGGAATTTTAAGTTCAAAACCCTAACGACTAAGGCTGGCTAACTCAGACTCACAAGATCACAGAAATCAAGTGCCCACAAACTTCTTAAGCCTTGAGTGAATATGAATGTATCAGGAATACACCAACTCCATGGTTAGTAAATTTTTGTGATGTTTATCTTCTTTTGCAAATTTTTATGGATTTTAATTTTTCATCATTTTTTTAAATTCTTTTGAGATACAATGACTGGTCCAGGTTCATATGAATAGTTGCATCCACTCTCAACCAGTATGGGTGTAAGTACAGACCGTTAGACGGACCCTTGTTACTTGAGGACGGAGCCATATACACTGTCCTCTAAACCGCCCACTCTGCTAAGGGAGACCAAAGTTCCCTCATCGAGAGTAGCTACTCATTTTTAAGCCTAGTAGTCAGAGTCTCTACAGAATAAAAGGTTTTAATTTTTTTCAAATTTTATGGAGTTTTGTAAAAAGGTTGATTTATTTATAAAAAAGTTAATTTTTATAAAAAATCAATCCATCAATTTAAAAATATTTTTACAAAAGTTTTTACAAAACTCAGTTGACAGTTTTACTTAAACCTAGCCCAAAAAGATTTTTCAAAAAATTTTAAAAATATACGATCTATGGCTAATCTAGATATACAATAATATACGGTATACCCCTTATATTTAACTTTTGCTATGTCCTCATAGCACAAGTGATATGAAGCCATGGCTCTGTTAAATATAGCGTGATATAGCAGAACTGAGGAGGAGGGTCCCCCTATACTTAGGTCAAAAATGACCTAAGCATAAGAAGACTGAGGGAGGGAGGAACGATGGTCGGTTTCCCCCTATACTTATGTTGAAAATAGCCTAAGTAAAAGATCTTGAAATAGAGCTGGAGGTCCGAGGTTGTTAGGGTTAGGGTATGTTTTTATATAGATGAGTGGAGAGAGGGGGGAGGAGGGAGGATTTTTACATATGATTAAGAAGATGTGGAAGGGGGTGAGTGTATGTGTATTCTTACAGATCAAGATGGAAGAGGGGTGGGGGTGTGTGAAATATACAAAGAAGGAGGGGGTGAGGTGAGTGTATATGTGTGAGTGTGTGAAGGGGGGGGGTGATGAATCCACGTTTCATCATCTTTATTCTATCATTTTGGCCTTAAAAACCCTAGTAAATGCGTGTAAATAGGCTTAATTCATGCATTTTAGCATTCATGCATATGTGTGTAAATATTGTATAAATTGTGGTTTTTAAAGCCAAAATTATAGAATAAAGAAAAGGAAAGAAAAAGAATAAAATATTGTAAATATTTTATGACCTGAAACCCCGAGACCTAGGCATCCTGATGAATAGGTCGACAAGGAATAAAGTAGGGGGAGATAAGGGCCAAAATACAGATAAAATACCTATAGTTTTTATTCATTCTTTATTCATTTCGGGACCTATTTTTAGTTCCACTTTTTATACGTCAAATAAAGAAACTTTGTACATGAAAGTTGTAGATAATTTTATAAAGAAAAATACAAAATTGATTTCACAGAAAAATAATGTACAGATAAAAAGTTATGGTCTGAATAAAAATCCAGAATCCCAACTTCCCGGACCCGTATCTCACAAATAAAAACTCCAAATGCAGCATACTCACCTTTAATTGTATATAGAAAAAAATAAGCTATTTAATGGCAGTGGTTTCGCATTTGGCGGAACTACGGTTTGAAAGTTGAGTTTTGGACCCCTGTTATATACTTGTACCGAATAAAATATTCAATTTATTAATTATTTATTATTTTTACAATTTTATATTTTTATAATGTTGTAAATATTACTTATAATAATTATGTATATTAAAATAAGAATAAAAACCTAAATAAAAACAAAAATAAAATACTTGTAAATAAAATACCTAGATACAACACCTACATACATACCTATACATTTTACATCTATATTTTATTAAATACACAAAATATATCAGAAAAATAAAATAAAAATATATTTGTGTATCTAAAAGTATTCTATGATTTTATAAAATACTAAATAAAAATAATAAAATTAGATACACAAATTAAAAATAAAAGACTACAATATATAGATATAGATACCTATAGGGGTATAAGTAAAAACTTGTAAAAATATATTTCATAAAAATAATTAAAAATCGGAATAAAATACTATATAAAATATTAAGCATTTTTTATTTTATAACCTAAAATAAATAAAGTCATTTATTATTTTTAAATCATTTTTTTAATCCTTTTTCAGGAGTTTTTCCTGGTTGGTCCACGTGGACCAACCAGGGGGCCAAAAGAGTTGACCTCGGGTCAACTCCCTGGCCCTATTCCTGTAGCTGCGACAGAGCGCCCATGCCCCTCTTTCGCCCATTTTTCGAGGGCGTGTCTCTCACCCTTTGAAGACGCTTCCTTCATGAAAGTTGTACCCTGTACATCCAGGATTCGCGCCGACCACTTGGATTCTCCAAGATCTTCTCCCTTCGCCCGTGATCGGCCCTCGAAGTTCGCTCCAGAGCCGTTCTTTCAAAAACCCCCTCTTTCCCTCCATTGCCTTTTGAACCCTCTTTGACCAATCCGACCCCTCTTCGACTTGTGCCCTGGACTGGCGCGCGTGACAGGCGCACCTCCGGCCGAGTTCGCGACGTTTGGAGAGGTTAAGGAGCGGCTCCAACCATTCCATCTCCGGCGACGCCGTGAGGTCTCTTTCTCTTGGCCGACCAGCCAATCGAGGTCGTTTCGCTCCATTTTTCTTTAAAATTTAGATAGTTTTTATCCCAGCTGTCGTCTTTAATAGTTAGCTTGCACTTCGATCCACCCGTTAGCGTAAATCCACCATCGAACACCTTGCCGGAGTTCTTCGAGCTCCGGCAACCATCCACCAACCTCCACGCACCCATCATCGTCGATAAAAGCCTCCGCATGCTCGCTCGATATCTGCCATTTCCCTTGGTTTCAATTGCAGGTGGAGAAGGGGGTATCTGAGCCCCGAGTTGACGAAGAAGGACCCCCCAGGTCGGCTGGAGCTTCCTCGTGCGGCTGGGGGCCATTCGTCGGCCCTCTGTCCCATCTGAGCTACCTGGATGTCGGGGAGAAGTAGCTGGAGGTGATTGCAACCGTCGGCCGTGATTTTGGCGGCTGGAGCAAGCCCCTGTGCGTGAACGAAACTCGGCAAGGCCGAGTTCTTCCTCGGATCTTCCAGTTGCATCCACCGCCGTAGGATCAAGAACACCCAGGCGGGTGTACAGCAGCCGTAGGATCCATCTTCGCCAGAGCCGTTCGATCAGTGAAGCATCTTTTAATCCTGGCCGTTATAACCCGAAGGGGCATCGGGCCCTATGGTGCTGACACGTATCAAGTGGCTTTTGACACGCCGTTGGATGCGCCTCCAGTGCTTGGGTATTTTGCGAATATTGGCCCAAACTTTTTGTATTTAATTCGTACTCCGTAATCATTTCTCTGTAGTTATTAACTTTTTGTAGTATTTGCATTTTCCACCCGATCAATTTTAGCATTTGCAATCTCGTCCCCGCCAGCGAGGTGCACGTGCCCGTGCATGTGCATCTGGCTATTTTGCATCTAAGGGTCTGCAGTTTCGTTAATTGTGCGTTAATACTTAAATATTGTTGTAAGGTGTTAATTTTAGTGACATTTTGCATTAGTTCCCTCAAGGTTTTTGATAATTGCGGATATACCCTTCCCAGGTGCGCGCGCCTATGCACGTGCGGCTTGGACTTTTGCGGGCAAACCCTTGGCACTTTAAGCATTTCTTCTTAGTCCAGCAAAGTTTAACTTAGTTCTTTATTTCCTGGAAATATTACACGCAGGCCCTCGCATTCCTTGATAACTACAAAAACGCCCCTGCAAATATGGTTTTTCTTTTTGTTGTTTGTATTTTATGCATGTATCTATAAAAACCAAAAAAATCTCCAAAAATCATATTAAGCTCCTGCTATAGTTTAGTTTATCACCATATTTTTACTTTTCATATTTATTGCATTTTATTATTTATTAAAAATCAAAAACATCTATTTTCAGCACTGTTTGCATTAGAAAATCACTAAAAAATATAAAAACACTCTAGAAAAATCCCAAAAAAATATATTTTGTGTCTTTTAGTTTGTTTTAACTTCAGACCAAAAATCATTGAAAAATACAAAAGAAAACTCCAAAAAATCACAAAACTCTAAAAACGTCTATAAAAATATTAAAAATTCCACAAAATTCCTAAAAATATAATCTTAGTGTCTAAATTTTCCTTATTTCATTATCTTTCACTGAAAATTGAGTTGGAGAACTTTTTCCCCTGATTTCCATTTTATTTCTCCATTTTAAGTTTCAGCCTTGCATTTTATTCATTGTTTGCTTTATTTTGCTAATTAAAAAATACCGAAAACATTCTAAAAATTACCCAAAAATCACAAAAATAGTAAAAAAGTATAAAAAGACCAAAAATACTTTATTTGCTTATTTTTGAACATTTTTATCTATTTTTATAAATATCCCTTTCTTGCTTTTATTACATTGTCCTTATATTCCAATATTGGAAAAGAAAATTAAAAAAATTATAAAATATAAAAAGAAAATATAAAAATCAGTAAATTAAAAATCAAAATACAAAAATATAAAACTAAAATTAAATAAAAAAATATAAAATTAAAACCCACAAAAAAATTAGCTTAGTAGACACTTATCACATTCACACATTTTGAGCCTTAGTGCCCCGTTCTACCTGTCTGCTCCCTGTGTTCGACCTCTACACATACTTGCACTATACACATCTTTGTTGTAGAGTTATAATAAATTTTAACTCCGCACATTTACTTTCATTGCTTGATTTAATTATTGTGGGTTAATTGTTGATTAATTCGGGTTTCGTGAGCGGTCGCTCAGCGACACTGTAGTCCCGCCTGGTGTGGACTATTTTGACCCTCGCAAAATCCGAGTTTTCAGGGGGGGGGGGGTGTAGATCGTCTAGTGATCTACTCTTTTTTCTCTTTTTTACTTTTTTTAGAAACAAGCCCTTGGACGAGGACTACTAAAAAATGCACATGATATAATTTTTTTACAATATGAAAATGCATGCGGCGTTGACAAGTCTTCCTTGAACTCTTCATCTTTTCTTCTACGGCCTTATTGGTGGGAGCTCCCAATTACACGCCTCCATGGAGATTAAGCGTCCTCGATCTTCATAGGCCCTTCCACAAAAGAAAATGTTAGAAAGATATTACAAAAAAATAATCAACGGAAATGATGCAGAAATGTATGAAAATAAGACCTGCAAATTTTGAAGATATTCAACACAAAAACTATATCAAATTCAACAAATAAATAAAGGTGAGCCGTGTCCCTGGTAACGGTGCCATTTGATGAACGTCAAATTTGCCCCTTTTATTAGTTGTGGTATATTTATGTACTATAGGAGGCAAATTTGGTTCAACAAAAACTACAATCTTTGAAGGTTGTGGAGTATTTATACTTGGCAAGTTTGCTAAGGTCGAACACAGGGACACGAGCCTCCTTAATATATTCATCAAATTTTATTCTATTAAATCTATGTGTGAATAGATTCTCATTTATATCTCTTCATGCAGATGTGCACACTAAAATGAAGAACAACACAATTATATGATGCATGTAATTTTTAGTTGATTTTCAATGCAATTGTAAGATATGCAATGCATAATGTATGAATAAGTGTAAAGGATATGCATATAAAATTTAATTACAAAAATGCATACAAGTCATAATCACATATTACGGTTTTAAATTAGAGTCAATTTAAGCTGAAAATTACAAGAAAATATCTATTTTATGGCAAGGCATTTGAGCGAAGGACACTATATAACATTCAAAATTCATCACATTTAAATTAATGTCAGGTGAGAGAAAATTAACTATACCACTAGATAGATGATGAAATAAGGAACAAAATGACATTGAAATCATGTAATTTGGACATGCGATAGTCAAGTTATGAAAGAAACAATGCAGGGGCATAAGTGCAATAAAAATGCGAGAAAATAAAGGATAAATAATTACAAATAGGTCCCTGGATGGACCTATTTGTAATTTTGCAAAATCGACTGGGCCCCTTTGTAAATTTCCCAATGAACGCAGGGTATATCTTTAATTTATGAAACTTGTAAGGGCCTCCCTATAAAATACCCAGGCGCACACGTGAGGCATGCGCCTGGGGACTAAAGTGTAATAACTAAAACTTCTAGGGTCTTGCCTGGCCTGGGCACACATGGCGTCTGGTGGTGCCTCGCAGTGAGGCTCGGTATGCTCGAACCTGTAGGCTCGGTATGAGGTTCGTAAGGACCACGTTTCATCTTATGGACCGTCTGATCCAGATGATCGGATGGTAACTGCTCCACGTCTTCCGCTGTAGGCCGCTGGAGGAGGCGGGGATCCAGCGGGCTCCAACTTGATCCACTGTGCTCTAGACACGTGCCTGGGGCTCAGAGAAGATGGAGGAGGCTCTCACAAGGGAGTTTGAGGTGCACCAAAGCTCTGGAAGTGATCATATCGGTTGGTCGACGAGGCCTCGCTGGTGGCAGAGCAGCAGATCAGAGCATGCGAGCATTGTCCGACCATTGACGATTGGAGGTACATGCAGATGTTAGAATATAGCTTAGGCGTGTGAGAAGTGGAGTGAGTTGTGAGGTGAGTGGAGGACGTAGGGGCGACGGGAGGCGGAGGCCTGAAGCTTCCTCTGCCCATGGCGACGGAGGAGGTGAATCGGAGTGGGAAGGGATTCTGGAAAAGGGAAGAGGTGGTGTGAGGATCGATGATGAATGGCAAAGATGCGAGGGTGGTTAAGCAATAGCGAAGATGGGTGTAGGAAGTGGGATAAATCGGAGAATATAAAAGGATCAGAGGAAGGGGGTACCTGGTCGGAGGCGGAAAATGCAGTGCAGGAGGTGGCTTGTGCTGGGTTTTGAAGAAACCTGGGCCATCGCTCAGACCCGACTAGCCGATCCAAGGAGCTTAGTAGGCCTGAGGCATCGCGACATGGCAGTTAGTGCCGTGGGTCAACACCTTCGAGGTTCAGCCATCTTCACCAGCCAATTCCACCTCCTCCTGTCACGAGGAGGGGAAGAGAGGCTAGGCAGAGCTCCATCGAATGGTGGATGAAGTGATGAGGAGGCGGAGGTGGTGGTTTTATAGGCGGAGAGGTGGATGGTCTCAGGTGACGGAAGCAGATTTCGAACGGGTGTAGTGATGGTGTGGAGTTATGAAGATGGCATTGATGGGTTCGCGAGGAGGGCAGAGCTAAGGGCAACTTGGTGGTGGTGTTATGAAGCGAGGAGGTGATCGGAGGATGGAGCTAGAAATGGAAGGGGGCGCGGTGGTTGCGAGTCATAACGCCTGGGGAGGGGCAGGCTTCTGAGGTAGTAGATGAAGTTCTAATAGTTGGATCTTGCGATCCAACAGCTATGATGAGGGCATGAGTGGAGGGAGTGGATCAGATCATAGAATCAAATCCATCGGTTGTGATGAGGCAGTGATGGATGGATCCGATGGAGAAGTGGCTTAATCCAAGGGTTCAGAGAGAAGGGCCGACGTGGGCACAAGGAGAGTCCATTAGATGGCGAGACGATCAGGAGGTGAGGATCTAGGTGCGAGGGAGCGGCTAGGATCTGATCAGGATCAGATCTAACGACTGAGAGAGCGGCGGTGATGGATGGCGGAGATAAAGGCGGGTGGAGATGATCTGATGGCACTTGAAGGGGCTGGGTGGCGCAAGAGAAGCGGGCCACGTGGGTGGCCCAGAGGGTGCCACGTGGCCTAATCAGAAAATTCGAAGAATAAAAACAAAGATAAATCTAAAAGAAATAGTTAGCAGTAAAATCAGGAAAAAGTCAAAACATGAAAGTTGTAGATCTCGATGAGATCTACGAGTGTCATGTTGGACAAAAAGGTAAAAGAGTTCATTTGTACAAAAATTATTTTTGGGGGTATTTTAAATGGATAAAAATATTGTTTTTGGTCTTTGAATTTTTTTTGTATTTTTTTATTTCTTTTGAAGGTCAGCTCTAATATAGAAAATTACTTAACCTGATTTTTAAGGGTTTTAATGAGAATTAAAAACAAGAAAAATGGTTACAATAAATATAGTTAGAATATATACAATTATACATAGTTTATAAATAATATAGTACAAGATAAAATGAATGAATTATTAGTGATTTTATTGGATTAATTAAGCTAGGGGATTAAGAATTTGATTTAAGCATGATGAATACGAGATTCATCACCACTATATTAAGGGAGACCGTAGTTCCCTTATTAAAAAGTTGCTAATTATTTTTTAAACTCAATAGTCAAAATCACTACTAACGGATTTTTTATTTTACAGATTTTTATGGATTTTTGGATAAGGTTAGAATTAATTATAACACAAACTAGTCTCAATTTAATTCCTTATTTTGAAGAATTTTGAAAATATTTTCCAAATCATGTCACATAATATAAATATTTTCAAAACATTTTTCAAATGATTTTTAAAACAAGTCAAATTCTATTTTTCAAACCATTGTCAAATATTTTTTAAAATAGTGCCATACGGTTAGAAAAATTTTCCATCATTTTACAAATATTTTTACAAAAATCAGTTCACAAAATAATATAGCTTAGCCCCAAAAAGTTTGAAAATGTTCAAAATATGAGCTATGGCTAAAGTATATATGAAATATATATGGTACACCTCATCTAATAAGTCCAAAAAGCATCTCTAATATCGTTGTAATATCGTAGCACAGTAGGCATAATTAGATCTAATAGAATCGACCACAACATTGAATATTTTGGTGATTAATTTTACTTGGAAAGCATATCAAGATCAAACATAGGGACACGAGCCTCCTCGTTGACTAATCAGAGATTAAAGTTTAAAATGAGCGACTATTTTCTTAGCATAGGTCTCCAGGCAAACATATGAATCAAATAAACACTGCATACAACGACACACAATGCAAATAAGGATGCATGAAATGATGCAAAATTTGTGCAAGACGATAATGCATCTTACAGAATGAGGAATGAATATCATGTAATTTTTTTATTTATTTCATGCAAATTAAAAAAGGATGACATTATGCAACAACATAATATACAAGACACACATGAGAAGAGAGTTTTCTTATTTGATTTTAATGCATATTTAATGCTACAAAATGCTACGTAGTGCAACAGATATTTACAATCTCAAGTATGCCCTAAATTAATTATAAAGTTGAGCAAGAGAGAAAGATACAATTTCAGTAACATTGATGCATAAAAATAATTCATTATTCAATTAATGGCATTTAATAATAAAGTAAATGACACATGAATTGTTTAGCCTACTAGATAAAGTATCAAATCAATGAATAGATATTACCATCATGTAGAGGATGAAATTAGAAATAAAATAAAATAGAAAGCAATTAAATCGGAGTTCGAATGCTTAAGTTATAATTAAAGATTCATGGGGCATAAATGCAAAGAAAACATAAGAAATAAAAAAGATAAATATTGCATTTTGGTCCTTGTAGGGGCATTTTTGTAATATTGAAAAGCCATTGGGGCCCTCTTGTAATTTTCCCAAGCACGACACATGAGGCACGCATGCTTGGGCAAGACCTATTTGCAAATTAGAGAAACTAGCGAGGCATGGATGCAAATTACCCAGCCTGCATGTGCTAGGCACGTGCACGAGCCAGACTCGGATGAGGGTCGTGGGTCGGCTGTAGGTTCAGGACACATGGCTAATCCTGATGCTTCGAAGGCGGCTTAGTCCCACCAAGCCCGATGGATTGGGCGGAGGCTGCGAAGCAATCTGGGCTATCCAATCCAGTAGATCGGACAACATCTGTAGTGCGAGGTGCCTCTTCCTCCACCTTCGTACGATGACGATGGTGGGGCTTCAACGAACCCACCATGTCTCCTCCTTGCTCCACCTCTTCATCTAAATCACCAGGAAGCTTCACTAGGGGTCGACGAAGGTCAAAAAAGGCTGGTACAGGGTGCAGAATGCTTAGATCCTGGAGATGATGATGGCTCGTCGGAGGCCTTGCTCTAGAACAAAATAGCCTTCCGAGCTCCGACCATTAACGAATAGACATGCAAAAGGGGGTTCAACACATAGCCGAAGTGCGTGTGCATGTGAGAAGTGAGTGAAATGGTGGTCCAGATTGGGGCGGAGGAGTGGAGGACCAAGGTTCTTCTCTGAAGAGCCTGAGAAGAAGGGGGCGGTGGTGAACGAGGTTCTGGAGAAGGGAAGAGATGATCGGAGGGTGGCACAAGCTTCGGATGGAGTTCAAATGAAGGTGAATACATGGGTGTGTGTGTGTCATAAAAGTATAGAAATCAAGAAGAAAAGAGCCGGAGAAATTACTTGATAAGAGAAGGAATCACGAAGGAAGGGAGGCTCGAGCTGAGCTTGCAGAGGAGCTCTGGTCATCGCTCCATCTGAATAGCCATGCTAGAGAGCTTGAATGGCTACGGAACAATTGTGGCTTGGTTGTACGGCCAAGGGTCTACACCTGGGCAGCAGCCATCGCTGCATCCTGGCTCCGACCTCCCTCTATCACAAGGAGACAGAGGGAAGCTAGGCCTATGCCCACGTGAAGGTGGACAAGGTGGTACGCAGGTGGAGGCGGCGTATTTATGGGCAGAGGTCAGTCGTTTCATAAGGTGATCGTGGGGGTTTTGCAAATGGTCATCTGTTTTCTTAGAGAACATGTTATGAGGAGTTAAGGGCATGGCGAGAAGGGCGGAGGTTCGGGCTACGTGGGGGTGTCGTTAGGTAGTGGAGATGAGGGTTGTGGTGGCGGATAAAATGGAAGGAGGAGAGGTGCGCGGAGAGGCATTACGTGGGGAGAAGGGGGGTAACGTAGGTAGACGAAGATGTATGGACTGTTATATCTTGTGATCCAACGACCAGTGAGGAGACGCGATCGTGAGGTCCAGATCGCATCAAGGGCTCTAATCAAAGGGCAGGGAGTGAGGCGCGGTTGAGTGGCTTAGATGTGAGCTGAGGACTTATCCTACGGCTGTGAAAGAAGTGGAGACATGGAGGATGCTAGATTGTCAGATGCGACACCATCCAATGGTGAGGGGGAAAGCGGAGATGAACAAATTTGATGTAATTCTTCAGGGGATGATGGGTGGTTGGGAGGCGAAGTGGAGAAAAATGACTTAAATCAAGTCGATATGAGATTATGAACGGTTGCAAAGAGGAGCAGGTGGCGGAAGGCGAGTGGGTCGCGTGTGGCATAGAGAGCACCACGTGGCCCAATGAGATTATTCAAAAATAGGAAAATAAAGGTAAAATCAAAAAGAAATAAAGGAAGTGAAACTAAAAAAAGTCAAAACATGAAAGTTGCAGATCTCGATGAGATCTACAAGTTTCTTGCTGAACAAAAAGCCAAAATAATAGACATTAACATCACATGTTCATTAAAATGGAATTACAAAAATATTAGTATATTGGATGAAAATGTTACTTACATTTATGTATTATTTTTATAAAAACATTTAGTGTAATATTTTTTTAAAATATACAGTTCATAATTACAAAATTTATACGGAATTCTGCTAAATTAGTGATGGCTTTTCATATTCAAGAAAGACCCTACCTCATTTGAAAGGTCTCCCTTATATATTAGTACTCAACACATATCTAAGAAGGGAACTCGTGTGAGTTTTGTAACAATACATGGGTAAAAGTGTCATTACAAAAGAAGTGCGGGTATAAATGTTATAGGAAAAATCAGAAAGGTTCAAGGGTCAAAATCTAGTAAAAAGTTAGATTTTAGCTATTAATGTTTCAGATTGCAAATCAAACCCAAAGCCCAATAAGATAACTCGTAGAGGTTTCACAACCAACGCAAGATGATAAATGTTAATTTTATAAAATCATGATAAAAAAGAAATAAAATCGAGTAAAGTTTTCGAAGTCTAGAACCGAAACTTTTGAAATCACCCTACCACCACTGCACCAATGCATTTTTTTGCTTTTTAAAGATGTTTATATTGAAATTTTCTTCATAAATAAAATATAATAGTACCAACCGTAGGCACAGATGGTACAATTCCCGTTGCTAGCTCAAAAGTGAGCTTTTATCTTGGTGGAACATTGGACTAGATCCAATCCGGAAAAGCATTGTCCAGAGATCGGCAAATTCCTCCATGCCTTATGTAGGGCTAAGTTCCGGATTTTTTAGCAAAGGGTCCAAGCTCATGTATTTGTCAGCTGCCTGATTTTCTTTACTTGAAGGTTGGATGTTGTGTAAGGATTTGGCTTTTGAGTTCCATAGCGCTGGCAAATATTCTGGTGTTAGGCAGATATTTTTAAGAGCTAGCTATTCAAATCCATTGTTGGTGAGAAAAAGTTATTATATTGTTGTTGTGGAAATCACCCATAGTCCTTACTGTCACACATCCATATTCCGTGATCAAGAATGATCATGCAAATATGGTAGCAGATGCACGAAATTATCAATGGAGCTTGACTTCAAAAGAAGTCTTGAATACGTGGGTATTACGGAGGTTATTCACGGAGTCTTGAAGTCTCAACTGTACATGACAACAGAGAAGCGTTACATAGGACACTGGCTCGGTAGAAGAGCATCGTGGAGCTAGTAGCATACGAGCAACGAGTATAGACAACAGTGCAAGACATGACGATGGATGCACGCAGCAGGTATGTACGCGAGCACAGAAGAGCAGTATTTAGTGAAGCAGTATGCATTGAGGAGCAATGTGGTACGATCACATAGGCCTACGCACGAAGATGTACGGTATCAGTATTGATGTGTGGCGATCCAAGGAGGCATGGAGCGTTGCAGGTGTTGAGTACGAGCGTTGCCGAGCATGCTCCGTAAGTACACGTACGAGAGTAGTCTAAAGGCCATGATAGCAAAGTTATAGAGGACTTCCCCTTAGTATGTAGAATGAAAGAAGGGTTTACGCATGAGGGTATGGTGGTTGTCGGTTCCCTTTGGTACAAGACCGAGTGTTCGGTGACACTCGGAAATTACGGCAAAGCTGCATCAGCAAGAGTTGGAGCGTGAATGTGCTGATGACTGGACAATTGATGTGGTGTTGATGAATCTCTATTTCATCACATTTATTCTATCATTTTGGCCTTAAAAACCCTAATTAATGCATGTAAATAGCATTAATTTGCACATAAGAAAATTCATTATTTATTTTATTATGTGTATATAAAATATGGTTTTAAATGCCAAAATTATATAATAAAGAGAAGAAAAGAAAAAGGAATAAAATATTGAAAATATTTTATGACCCTAACCCCGAGACCAAGTCCAGAATGAAGTTGGTCGATAAGGAATAAAGTAGGGGGAGATAAGGGCCAAAAAAACAATAAATACCTCATTTATTTATTCATTCATTAATTATTCATTTTTGACACCTATTTTAATTTTAACTGTTTATTCATCAAATGAAGAAACTTTGTACATAAAAGTTGTAGATAATAATATAAATAAACATGCAAAATTAAGTTTATACAAAAATAATACACTGTGTACAATTTTACACACAAAATAAAAAGCCAAAACCAAATTTCATAGACCCATATCTTTCAAATAAAAACTCAAAACATAGCAAAATCTATATAACTTTTCACGAGCTATTTAATGGTGGCGGTTTTATATTTTTTGGAGATATTGCGTGGAAGTTAGGTTTTGGGCCCCTATTGTACATAATATTGATTAAAATATTCAATTTATTCATTATTCGTTATTTTTGGAAATTCATATTTTTATAATTTTGTAAACATTATTTATAACACATGAACGTATTGAAATTAGAATAAAATCAAAAGGAAAAAAATTAAATATGTCTATCAAAATACATAGGCAAAATACATATGTTACTTATGTATATAAATAAAAGGGGAATATATTGTTTTATTCTTTAATTCTTTTATATTTTTTAATATTGTAAATATTATATAGATTCAATTACAAATATAAAACTAAAATAAAACTCATTAAAATACATTAAAATAAATTAGTATACATAAAACATACGTAAAATACCTATAAATATACCAACATAATATACATATCTATTCATTAAAGTATACAAATAATACCACAAAAATATATTTATGCTTACAAAAATAAGTTATAAATATATAAAATAATGGAATAAAATAATTAAATAAAATATACAAAAAAAAATAAAATGCACAAAATATAGGTAAATATTCCTATAAATAAGTTAATAAAAATAAACTTGTAATAAAGTACATCAAAAAATAAATAATAATAATAATAATAAAATACTACATAAAATAATTATTATTTTTTTATATACTCAAAAATTAACAAAATCATTTATTATTTATAAATAATTATTTTCAAATAAATGTTCAATTTTGTCCTGTAGTACGTCTAGGTGGACCAATCACATGTCGCAGACCGTTGACCTCTGGTCAACTGTCCCATCGAAGACCTGGCATGCCAGAACATTCTTTTCCCCCGTTTTGTGCCATTTTTTACGGATATATCGTCCATCTTTCGTGAACGCTTCCTTCACAAGAAACACCACCTGATCATTGTACATACACGCCCCTGCCTTAGATCTAGTGTACATACACGAGATTCTTTATTATTGGCCGGTCAAATAAGAGTGTCACCTATGTTCATAAATAACTCCATTTCCTCCTCTGTGCTTTTTTGGTAATTTCTTCATCCCTAGACCCCTGGATCTCGATCTAGAGCGTATCCCCATGACAGGGGGAGTCCCCTGAGCATCCCCGACGGTCCCGAAGGAGGAGATGCACCCACGGCCGACGCTTCGGCGAGGTCCTGCTCCTTGGCTAACACCTAGGTTCGAGCTGCGCATCTTATCATTTCTAGGTAGCTTTATTCCTTTTTTCTATCCATGCAATTAGTTTAATCATTAGACTGTAGATTTAGCCTAGTTTAACCGATTCATAGTTCGCCGGAGCTCCGCTCCGACGAACCCAACCACCATGCTCCGACTGTTCACCGACCACCATTTCACCCTCATTTCAATACCTCTCGCGTTCTCCATCTCCCGATCATCTCAGACAACCAGAACCCCGTGGGTTCTGCGAATTGAAGCTCATCCACCCTCCTTTACCAGAGCTTCTTTGCCCACCTCATCCCTTGGCCGAGGAGACCCCCTCGAACTGTGTGACCTTCCTATGCAGGTCAGGTGCGTAAAGAAGTACCAGGAGAAGGATTTATAGTTGGCCGGAGGTTCCTGGAACCCCTTATCTTCTCCGACCTCTCAGAGGGCCTCCAGTCGACCTCACGCCACTTTTAAGCCTCCAGGAGACAGAGACACCTTCCAGGAAGCAATTGGGACCCCTTGGAGCCTGAAAGAATGCCGGAGAAGGGATACCGGGGCCGGGGAAGTTCGACCGTGTCAGCTTTCTTCCATGTTCTTCCTCTTCACTTCCCCACCGTCGTATGAAGAAGGTGGTGCCAGATCAAACCTCAACCATAAGATCTTCTTGAGCTTCAGCCGTTGGATCACGTCAAGTGATCTAATCCTCACTATGGGTCTGTGAATCGGTATCAGCCATCGGATTCTCACCACATGTCAAGTCAATCCTCCAGCACCGTCCGATCCAGTACGTTTAGGGGTAAATTGCATTTTCCCCACTTTTTTGTATTTAATTATTAGTGTTGTAAATAAAATATTACATGTAAATAAAATAGGGTATTTTGCATGTAGGCCCTCGTACTTTTTCTATTTGCGTTTTGATCCCTGAAAGCGTCATGTGCAGTCCTCATGTGACGCTGGAAATTTTACATCGAACCACCTTGTATTTTTAGATATTGTAAAATAGTTCCAGAAAATTAAATAAACATTTTATTCTGTTGGGTAAATTGCAATGTGTTCCCCAATTGTAACATTTATCTAATTATTAAAAATAGCTACATAGCTCCTAAAAATATGTAAAAATAGGATTAGATGATCCATACAGTGTAAATACACGCCACATGTCTGCTTTGCATTTTTATGCATCTAATCTATTTATTAAAATTGAAAAGGAGCTTAAATAAATGCTGTCTAATTTATAAAATACCAAAAAAATATAAAAACATTTTGAAAAATTCCAAAAAAAATTATATTAAGTATATTTTGATAGTTATTGAATCCAGAAAACAAAAACCCTTAAAAATAGTAAAAGAAAATTAAAAAAATCAGAAAGCTCCAAAATTCAACAAAAAATATAAAAATTACTAAAAATTCCCAAAAATTTGTTTTTATGTTTTATAATTATCTATATATTATTATTATTTATATATTAAAATTATTTTAGGTAATTTTGGGACTTTATTATTTTTTTGAAACCCAAATTATTCTCGGATTATGTATTAATCCCATATTTAGGGTATTTTTTACTTTAAAGATACCTAAAATTAGTAAAAATTTCTAGAAAAATACAAACACATTAAAAAATATTAAAAATCCAAAATACGTTATTTTTTGAATTTTAATTATATTTACTAGCATTTATAAATATATTTCTATGTATTATATAAATAAAGCCTTATATAGGCTATATTGTATTTATAAAAGAAAAAGAAAATATAAAAGATAAAAATATAAAAATATAAAAATATAAACCCAAAAAATTAAAAATCAAATAAAAAATAAAATAAAAAATTAAAAATAAATAAATAAAAATAAAAATCCATAAAAATAATAACATGGACAAGAAGAGGATTGGATAATTTTGTGCAATTCATTTTTGCCCCCAACCGTTTGCTCCCAGTGTTCGACATCTACCTGTGCTTACACACTATACACATTTGCATGTAGAGTTATAATAAATTTTAACTCCACATTTTTTGATAATTAATTGTTTTATTCATATTGTGGGTTAATTGTCGATTAATTGAGGGGATTTTTTTAGCGGTCACTTCAGCGATTGGATATTTATCTAGACCCTTGGAGAACCTCAGTCATCAAATGGCGTTGTTATCGAGGAGCAACATCGTTTGAGATATTCATCATTTATTCGATTCTTCACTCTTGTCCATATTTGTTTATTTGCATTATTTTATTTTTATTATCATTGTGAACTGTCAGACGCTCTTCCATGTTTGAATTTGTTGCGAGGGACCGCGGTGCGATAGAGGATATCTTAGGAGGACCTATGCACCCGAGCAATGTGGAGTCGACTTTCTAACTAAGCCGGCAAGAGAGAGCAGCCAATTCAGATCTGGAGGAATTTTGGAGACAGATTCAGAGCTTCCTTTTATTATGCAAAAAAATGTCTGTAAATTTATGTGAGAGAGTGACTCTTGGCATGTAATATATAGGACTCTCTACACTTCTACTTCCTGAGGTCCATTGCCCGAGGGATTGTTCCCTTGGGGGCCTCGATGATTTTGACGCTTTTTGTTTTTTATTTTATTTTTATCATTTTGTGTGAATGAGCCTTAGCCTAGGAATTGCTTGATGATAGATTAAGGTCCAAACACCCTAATATATCTACATGTACCTATAGAATCGTGATTGGACTTAGTCAAATAAGAATTGCTATTTATTTGGATTTGAGATCGAGCACCAAGAGAAGTTCCATACAACGCATCCAGGATCTGTTGTGGTGGACACCGATGCACTTCAAAGACCGGACTTTTGTATCTCATTTCTGAATATTTAGCATTTTTGTGCTTCACTATAATAGCAGTTACTATCCTAGGGCGATTTCATCGGATTGCATTTGCATATAGCATAGGCTTTTAATTCTGTCTTGCATCCCGCATGGAGAAAGCTGGGAAGCATTGTAAGTCCTCTTACTTGGCATGCATCATTCAATTTTTGACTTGCATGGATTTTCCGATCTTCTACCTCGGTTTTTGCTCACCTAGGATGTAAATGGAACTGGAACCCCGTTAGGCACGTGCGTTGAAAAAAAAATAACCAAAAAAAGTGATAACCAAAATAAAATCAGGATTGCTAACCATACTTGATCTTTAAAATAAAATATAATGGATTCCTTGTATTGGAGAGAGAAACCCCCTCATTGTCTGAGATTTTACTCCTACGTACATGCTAAGGATTAGTGCCCCAATCCCAAAGCCTAATTCCGGTGTATGCAACTTTCTTTGATCACCTAACTCCAAAATCGACAAGATAAAAAGGCCACATCTCGGTCTTCACTGTGTTGAGTAGGTGAATCAGGGGTTTACTTTGTGTATTGATTGTGACTTGGAGTCCATTTGCATTTTCTCTTTGAGTCGCTGGTCCCGTCCGTGTGAGTCATCCATTTTTTTTCATCTTTGAGTCTCTCTATCTCCCTTATACATATATCTCCTCATATGCATTGAGTCGAAATATTGGCGCTTGAGCTCAATCATATTCGCCAGATCTTTCGTCTCGCTTCATGCCCACCCTCCTCGTGTCCCCCGTATCATCTCTTCTATCACCTGAGATTGATGTGCCTTTAGAGATAGCCCGCATCGAGGACTGCAACTTCTATTGATGATTTGAGTAAGTCAGGCACGATTTTGAGGACGTTGAGATTGATACCTTACTCTCGATGGATTTGAGTTTCGATACATGCATAGGAGCTTATTGAGGACTTTGATGATGCACGGTGATTAGGTGTGATTCTTTATTGAGGATTTAGATCTCACACACCGGATTGAGAATGTGACCTATTTTGATGATTAGATTATGATTTCATGAGCATTGATTGATCTCTCTCATTTGAGGTTCCAACCATCTTGATTTTGAGGGTTGACTGACTATCTTGATTTTTGCTTGATGGCGATGGTGTGTGGAACCCGCATGATCTCTCATCTTCTTGATTAACCCATCCCCGGTGTCCTACCTATATTATCCACCCAGGGCACCTAGAGGATTTCTGATTATCTTTCGTGCCATCTCAGCTGATTTGACTGATCTTAGGGATGTTCTGCGATTCACCTGATTATTTTCTCCCTCACATGATCTTATGCCCTCCGGATGATTGAATGATTGAGTGATTTTGAGGACCTGAGGTTCGATGCTAGCAATTCCAAGACTTGATTGACCTAGTTTGCATTACTCTCCGAGGACTATCTGTAGGTGGATGCGACACATTCTACACTTGGTTCCCTCACTATTTATGTTTCCTATCTGTTGGAGCATGGAACCGAGTTGTTTGAGTGACTATTTGGCCTCCCTGCTGATTGGGTGCCTGATTTGTCGGTGCTCGAGGCCAACTTATGTGGACTCCTTTGAGTCTACTCTCCTTGACGGTCCTCGCAAGGATGAGCTTCCCTTTTCTGACTATTGCTTGTCTAGTTCATAGTGATCTCCGAGGGTTATATGCGAGACACTATGATACCTTGCTAGATATGTGGTCTCTTCTGCTGGTAGACGATGTGTCGTTTACAGAGACCATTACGATTTACTCTTTTGAGTCCTTTCTCTCCTTGACGACCCTCACAGAGACGAGATATGATCTGACTATTTCATGCTTAGTTTGCATTGTTCCCAGAGGACTATCTGCGGGAAAATGCAGCAATTTCTTTATGCTCGGTTCCCATTACTGATTGTCTCTCCTATCTGTGGGAGCCTATAACCGAGTCATCTCACATGCTTTCAGTCCCTACTACTTTGATGTTTACCCGATCTATTGGATCATGGGACCCATCTGACTTGACTCCCTTGAGTCTTCTCTCCTTGATGGTCCTCACAAGGATGATCCATCTTTCTCTGATTAATCTTTGCTTAGTTGGCCGTATGTTCCCTGAGGGTTGTCTGTGGGATGCTGCCACACTTTATTGATTTGTCGGTCTCTTCTGCTGGAAGCCGATTCGTCACCTGCTGAGACCGCTTATGTGATCCGTCTGATGGACCAGGCTCCTTTGAGCCTACTCACCTTGAAGATCCTTGCGAGGAGGATCTTCTATTCTGACTATTCATTGACTAGCATGTACTACTCTCCGAGGTTATCTGCGGGAGAGTACATCATATTTTAGGTACTCGGCTTCACTTCTGGTGCTTCCTTTCGGTTGGGGCATGAAGTCGAGTCTCCTACTTGTTGTACTCGGTCTCCTCCCTGGTTGTGCCTCCTTTCTATGGAGCACGGAGCCAGGTCGACTGATTATTCTCTGATCCCGCTGACGTGTCGCTAGATACGGTGTTTAATTCGGTCTCGTTGTAGCACGTGTACTTAGCGATTCGGTCAGAACCGAGAGAAGATCTCCGTGAAGAGTGTCTCGGCTTTAATTTATATCCCGGGCAAGTCCGGGGTCGAACACAGGGAGGCAAAGGAACAACTTGGGTTTAATTTGCAAATATAAGATCTAGATATCCAAACAGTATTTTTTTAGATTTTTTTAATGCAAATAGGATGCCAATGCAAGTGAATTAAGCACCTAAGAAAACACACAACTTAGCCAAATTAATTTTAATGAGAAATTAATCCAATTTAGCCAAATTATATTTTTCCTAGAATACTAATCCAGAGATGAACACAAAACACATTTTTTTGGAATTTTAGGGGTTAAAATGCAACAACTAAAAATGCACACTTTTTATGGGTATTTTCGCAATTTTTCACACAAACAGTAAGCAAAAATTATGAAAAAATTACTGGAATGAAAACATGATGCAAGGAAGCTATAATAATTTTTTTGGAATTTTTTGACAAATTATGAATTTTTTATGAATTTTTTAGTGAAAACAAAGTGGAAATGAGTAATTAATTTCTAATAAATCCACGTTATCAAATTACTTAAAATGCAAATAATCTCAAGTAGATATTTAGATGTGTCATACAGGAGAGCTGAAATTTCGCTAAAATGATATATGAGGATTTAATTAAAAATCAAATACTAAAAACACTCTATGATTTATTTAAGGCACAAGATAACTCTAATGGACGTGAAATTTGGACTGTAAGTTCAGCACATATTAAGGCATCACATATATTTTTTGTGGAATTTTTAAAGCAACTATGTGTGAGATATAAATTTAAGAGCACGGAATGGGTAAAATATGCAATATTTCAGTTATACATTTTTTATTAATTACCCAACTACCATAAAAATACAAATAAATACTCACATTACAGAGGATGAGTTAATCAACATACAAACATTTTTCATTGAGTAAAAAGATGCAATCTTGAAGTCCAAATTAATAGACAAAGACAGGGGTAGCCGTGCAAACTGTAAATGACTTAAACTATACAATAAAAACACAGGGACTAATTTGTAATTACATAAACATGAAATAAAGAAAGTGCAATTTTTACAATAAAAAATTCAAAGGAACAAAGCACCTTCTTCTTGGTTGTGACGGGAGGAGATGGGGAACCCAACTTGAGGGGGGTTCGGCCGGCGGTTGGTTGGCGGAGGGCGGAGCCGCGGCGCGCTCGCCGGCGCGCGGAGGTGGCGGGTGGTTGGCTCTGGAGATGGGCTGGGACCGGCGGAGGCGGGGCGGCGCCGGCGGTGATGGAGTCCTGGAGGGAGCAGGTGGCGAGGGCGAGGCCGGCCGCGCGGCTGGTGTCGAGGGGCGCCGAAGGTGGCAGGAGGGCGGCGCCTCCGCGCGGGATGGAAGAGAGGAGGGCGGCGCCTCCGGCGGGGCGCGGAGGTGGCGGGTGGCGCCGCCTGCCCGTGGAAGAAGGGGGGCGGCGGCGTCACCTGCAGCTTTTTTTTATTTTTTATTTTTTTTGATTTTTTTGATTTGTTTTTTAAATCTTTTTACTGCTGTAATTAAAAGAGATTTTTTTTAATTTTTTTTTGATTTTTTTGATTTTCTTAAACAGGAAATAAAATGATTGTGGAAAGAAAAACTTGTGATGATGGTGATAAAAATGAGGATTTAAATCAATTGGAGAAAACAAATGGTGTGATGGTGGTGGTAATGAAAGAAATTTTTTTTGTTTATATTTTTTTAATTTTTTTCTAATTTTCTTTAGACATATGTACACAAAAAGAAGGGGGATGAAAATGATATGATGATGACGGTGATGGAGATGAAGGTAAACTAAACAAATGGGGATGTAATGAAATGATGATGGTGATAAAAAAATGAGAAAATAACAACGGTTATAAAATGAATGGAAAATTTACCTACGATGGAGATGGTCGCCTATGGAGTGCTCTTGTGAGCACGGTCTTCGCTCAAATTGCCGGCGTGCGATGAGCTCGAGCAGCACGCGGTTACGGCTGCGATGTTGGCCAAAAAAACCAACGGATCACACCGGAGAGAGGGCCGTCGTCGCTCGACCGCGGTTGCGTCGCTGTCACCGATTCAACTCAGGGAACTAGGCTCTCCTCACATAAAGATGGATCCCAGGCAAAAATGAGGAGAATGACATGTATATAAAGAGAATGTGATGAGAGGTTATTAAAGTGGTGGGGTTGAATGGGAGGTTGATTTATTAATGGAGTTGAATGGGAAGTTGGGAAAAAATGGTGGAATAATGGAGTTGAATTGGTGGTTATTGTAGAGAATGGAAATTAAATAATAAATAAATAAATAAATAAAGTTGTCTACTTTAAATACAATAAAATAAAAAGAGAAGAGAAATAGTGGAGAATTTACAAAAGAAGACAAAACACCATGTACACATTTTTTTTTACTTTTCTAATATGTAATTTTTTTGTCTTTTTAATAAGAGATATTTACAACGAAAAAATACAATAAAATAGTATAATTAAAATACAACACAAGTATGTTTTTTTTTGTATTTTTAATAATTAAGAAAAATATAATAAAAAATGAAGAAAGTATGAATATATACATAATGTACAATGTACATCTAGGTCCCAAAACCCAACTTTTGCAAATGAGCTCCGATTTTAATGAAACCACTTCCGTTGTATAGATAATTTTCTAACTTGAACTTTAAAAGTGAGTTTGGTGAATTTGGAGTTCATACGGAGCGGGAATTTAGCTTGGAAGTTGGTCTTTAGGGCTTTTTCCCATTGGGATCTAGGAGCATTTATTTAAGGTAAAATTTGTTTTGTATTTTTGTATTTTTATATACATTATTATGAACAAGTTAGAGAAAGAATTAGCCAAAAAGGAGTTGAAATGAAATTATTAAAAATCGATGAAGTTTTGGGCTATTTACAAGTATAAAACTCCTTTGATTTTGCGGCTTTTTTTATTGTTAATTTATTTTGTACAATCTTATATACAGTAATTAGTGAGTTTTATTTACAAGAGGTATTTTGTTAATTTACGGATTTTATGGACATTTATTTGGGATTTTACTCGGGGATTTTGCTAAGATCAAGATATTAAGATGATGAATCGCGGATTCATCACCCGCTCACTGTGACGACCCTCGCAGGGTTGAGCCTCGTCTTGTGTTGTTCAGTGTATTCTTGTGACCTTCTGACTCTATGATCACTGGACATCACACCGTTGTCTCCTGCTCTTTACCTTTTATATCTTTCAGAGACCATGAGTGACTTGGAGGAGTCTGTTCTTTTTTCTCGTCCTCTACGTCTTACAATATCTGCTCTGCTCTCCATTTCACACCTTATGAGCTGATGTTCTGCTTTCGCTACTGGATACGTGTTTAGTTTTCGATCTCTGTTGTCCCCGGTAGCTGACACCCACTTGATTGCATACCCGGGTGTCTTTTCACTATCTGAATGTGTCCTCATTCTCACAGGGAGACGATGACAAGAGCACGATACTCGCTTACCAGGTATCGTCTTGTACTCCACCAGTCTACCTTATTGTATATATGTGTTTCGTCTTTCATTCATTCGTTCTCCCATATGTTACGTGCACCCCAGATCTATCGTCATATCTTTATGACTATACTTAGGACATACCTTGTCCTAGGTATAGGGGGGTATACACCGTGTTGTTCTTCCTTCGTGTTGTGTCATCACTCTTGCCGTTGCTTATACTTAGGGATCTTTCACCCTAAGTATAGAGGGAGTGATACGTACATTCTTCACGATCGTTTTGTCTATCTGTATATCTATTTTCTTCTTTTCCTGCTCATTTTTCTTTTTCTATAAAAAGGTGTCTCCCTTTTTATCAGTTTTCTGTACTTAGGACATACTTTGTCCTAAGTATAGGGGGGTTGCACCCCTGATTCATTAATTCTTTGATCTATTTACTCCTGCACGTGACCCTCCCTGCGTTGTGCACAGTCTGCTATACTTAGGATTATTTGATCCTAAGTATAGGGAGACGGTCACTTTCTTATTCATTTATATATTCATTCGTTCATTCAGTCATTGTAGTATAGGTTTTCTATACTCGATTTGAGTTATGTCTTCTCTTTTTCTTTTCGATCTATGAGGACATAGCTCATGCTAAGTATAGGGTGGTCGTATGTACTCTGTATATACTTTAGCCATAACTCGTACTTTTGTATAATTAATATGGTTAAATATACTATATATACATATATAATTCATTAAAAATAATAACAATAGTCATTCCTCAAATTGTTTTTGTATTTATTGATTAATAAATCAGGTTAAAAATATGTTTGCAAAATGATTTGAAAAATGGTGCGAACCGTTTGGAAATTTGCGAAATATTTTCAACCTTTGTAAAAAATATTTTTGAATTGCAAAATTCTTTTCTGTGTGAAATAAAAGATTTGAAAACCCATTTGCAAATGGTTGTTGAAAAGGTTTGTAAAATTAGTTTGAAAAATGTATATATTCTGTGAAAAATCCTTGCAAAATGGCTTTTAAATCTTTGTAAATATTTGCAAAAATTACTTTGTACTATAGTTTTGAAAATTGTTTTCAAATAAATTTGAGAAATGAATGTATCATTAAAATAAGAATAAAATGTGTTCATAAATCAAAACAAAATTCTTTATCAATTGTATATATGTACTATCTTTTGACTTGGATTTGGGTTTTATTTATCAATTTTACAAGTTCGTATTTTTGACATTTTTCCTTTATTAGTGTTAGTAATATATACACTATAGAGTTGAATTTATTGTATTTGGAGTTAGTATAAAATAGATACAGATAGGTGAATATTTGCAAGGAATTTCAGGCTTCTTATTTATGCTAATATGAATGCTTAAATGCACATATTATTTACACGTGCGTGAATGCTAATTATGCAATATAAATGATGAAATGCAGCTAATTACTCGGGAACAAAGCTCAATTCTCAACTTTTAGAGTGATGAATCACAGATTCATCATCCTCCATATCTTGCCACCTCCGTCCGACCATGCTCGCCCGACCTTCACCACCGGGCATCTCCACTTCTGTCCCCTTCACCCCTATTTGTTTTGCTTGTAGGTATAAGAGCTGACTGAGCTCCCTCCTCCGTCGTTGGTCAACATCGTGCCATCTCCTTGCTGCCTTGTGTCCTCTAATGCCACTCCAGTAGATCTCCACCTCATGTCCTCCAACGCTGCTCCAGCAGATCTCCTCCTCCACCTGCATCTCCTCCACCTAGGACACATCTGCTCAATCTTGCTCGATCATCCGCCATCCCCTTGCGACGTCCTGCCCTCACAGCAACCTCCAGCCACTTGCAGCTCTGCCTCGGGCATGTGTGTCGCCTGAGGCTGAGCCCAGTCAGCACTCAGAACTCCACCGCTACCTTGGCCGGCCACGGTCACTGCCCCTCGCCTGACTCTCTGCCCCTCATGCCTCAAGCTTCCAACGTCGGATCAGGGGAAAATCTTGATCCGACGGCCACAAAACCACCACGCCACCCTCCCCCGAGCCTCGGCTCCAGCCTCGAGGCTCAGGCCCTCCGAAGAACTGCCAACCGCCACGAAGAGGCCCGGTTTCGATCCTCTTGGTTAGTCATCCGAGCATCCTGGTCTGTCGGCCGAGCCTCCATATCGCACATGCGACCTTGGAGAAATTACATCAAGCATCTCCACATTTCAAGAAATCACAAGAAGCCCCCAACTGACGTCATTGTACGTGACATTATGGAAATTTTATGCACAGGACCTCCAAAATTTCTTTAATTGTAGAAACACCCCCGACTGAGGTATTTTTCAACGGGTTCCCTAGAACTTTTGGAATTTATAGATAAGCCCCTCTGGGGACAACTTTGAAAGAAAACTTTATTTTAATTTACAATTTAGTCTCGGGATCTTTATTTTATCATATCTTGCTCATACGAACTCTTATTTTTATGCACAATATGTCGTTTTGAAGCTATTTTCATGCTCTATCATTTTGCATACTTTGTGATAGATCTGAGGCTATTTTATGATGAATGTTATTTGATGATCTCTGATGATCTATGCAGGTTTTATTTGACATCATTTTGTGCTCAAATTTTGAAAGAAATTTAATCTAATTACAGGGGCTTCATAGAGGAGGATTTATTAATTACCTCCATAATATTTGATGATTATTTATTGAAGTAATTGTGCATGGAATCTGGAGATCTATTTTTCAAAGAAATATTTGGATAATGATTGTAATTAATCACAGGACTTGATTTTTAATCCTTTAGCCTGCAGCCAGGATTTCACTTGATATATACTTCTTGAACTCCATTCCATGGATCTATGATAAATCAATCGAGGATTAATTTTTCGTATTTATTTGAGGATCATTCTTGATTGCATGATTATTCATAGACTTAATTGGTCTCTTGCTTGCATCTGGATTAGAACTGATTTGATCTGTGATTTCATTTTGAGGATTTTGATTAGCACTATTTGAATTAAAAAAATCGTAATTCACAGATCTGGTGCTTTATTTTCTTTGTTATACAATAGGGGCCCAAAACATAACTTCCACACAGTATCTCCAAAAAATATAAAACCACCATCGTTAAATAGCTCGTGAAAAGTTATATACAATTAGAGGAGATTTTGCTATGTTTTGAGTTTTTATTTGAAAGATACAGGTCTATGAAATTTGGTTTTTGGCTTTTTATTTTTTATATAAATTGTACACAGTGTATTACTTTTGTACAATCTTAATTTTGCATGTTTATTTACATTATTATCTACAACTTTTATGTACAAAGTTACTTCATTTGATGAATAAATAATTAAGAATAAAATAGGTATCAAAATGCATAATTAATGAATAAATAAATGAGGTATTTATTGTATTTTTGACCCTTATCTCCCCCTATTTTTTTCTTGTCGACCAACTCCATTCTGGACTTGGTCTCAGGGTTAGGGTCATAAAATATTTTCAATATTTTATTCCTTTTTCTTTTCTTCTCTTTATTCTATAATTTTGGCATTAAAAATCTTATTTTATACATAAATAATAAAATAAAAAATGAATTCTATTATGTGCAAATTAATGCTATTTACATGCAGTGGATAGGGTTTTTATGGCCAAGATGATAGAATAAAGGTGTTGAAATGGAGATACATCACCCCCCATACTTTCCTTTGCTAGTCCCTAGCAAACATTTATACAATAAGTACAAAAAGAATAAAGAATAAGAAGAAAAGAAAAAAGCAAAAATAAAGAATAAAGAATAAATGGAATTGATCTAAATAATTAAATTCATCTATACAAAATCAAAGTTTGGAGCTCGGGTTAGACCTTGATGTGAAAATGTGTGTGGAACCTGGTTGGGAACCAAATTTAAAACACAACAGTCTTCGAGAGTCACAGAACTCGGTTCGGATCACCTCAATAGACTGGTCAGAACTAGCCTACATCATACACAAACTCTTATGACTATGAAGTTGACTTGTACAGTGTAAGTGATGATGGCTCTCCCCAACTGAAATGGCAAAGATACCGACTACTCTAGAATGATGACCAATGATTCCCCAATCCAGCACTCTGCCCTCGAGGAGCGGGATATTCCCTTCTAAGTTCAAGTGGCATTTAACTCAAGACGAGGAGGTAGAGAAAGAAATGGACGGTAGGCAGTGTAGCTACCTATCCTGGGATGCAAGACAAGTATAGTCAAGTCATCCAGCTACAGGCTCACATGGTATAACTTTAATGTTCAAGCTAGCTTATTTTCTATACAACATATATACATACTCCGGCAGGCATTTTATTTCTATTTTCAAGCATGTTCACTTTTTTTCAATCATACTATTCACAACAACATTTACATAAGGAGTTTTTCCTCTTGAATTATGAGACTATCCCTCTTTTGAAGCTTTATTGCAACCCACACTCTCCTGTCTTTAGACTTCATTGAAACTGGACCAGGTTGGGGTGCACTTCCCTCCCAAGACGAGGACAAATGTTTCCACTCGTGTGCGTCTCAGACTGGAAAATCCAACCCCCTCACCACTCCAACTGAGTTGAGCCAAGTGAAAGGTGCAAGTGTCCAAGTTAGTCACGACTGATAAGAGTCATGCGTGTGTCTCAAAAAGTTCTAGTTAGTCAGTTGAGGTGACTTGAACCCAGCCCCGAGTCTTAAAGAATTAAGTCCTAATGGACTTGAAGTACCTTAAACCTAGTTCCCATAAGGTTCCAGTGCAGTTAGGTGCGGTAAGGTCTGACCCAGTGATGAGCCACGAAAGAATGACCAAGACCCGGATGAAGGTAATAGACAAGGGTCGTTGCGACCCGGATATCGGTACTCAGCTCAACAAGAAAACAAAGAACCACCAAATAATAAATCAATCAAGAAAACACGAGAGCGGTCCTCGCTAGTTTATTAACCTGGTATAGCGACCAGGGTCGGAATCAGGGAGCACGAGATGGTCGAGACGGCCTACAAAGTAGTCAGAAAGAATAAAATAAAAAGAAAATGTTTTTGGTGGATTTTAATTATTTTTAAATTTTTTTTGTGTTTTTAATTATAAGGAGAAAGAGAAAACAAGCAACAACAATAATTTATTTAAGCATTCAAAAATACTTCAAAAATTAAAATAAAATTGTTTTTGTATTTTTTATATTTTTAAGTGTTTCTGGTGAATTTTTCAGAATTTTCTAATTTTTATATGATTTTCTAAAAATCAAGAAAGAAGAAAAACAATGCTCAATGTGTAGCCAGACTTTAAAGACCAATTAAAAATAGATAATTGATCTATGAAAATCTGAAGATAATTTTTATGAAAAATATAAGCCAAAACTAAGCTACAGAAAAAGAGTTTGCATTTTTTTATTTTTATAGAATATTTTAGAATTTTGATAAGATTTTTAGATTTTTTCAATTTTTATGGGTTTTATAAGTCCAATTGGCACAAAAATTTGACAGAAGCTAGAAAACACCAAAATTAACTATCACTATTTTTTTATAATTTTTAGAGGAAAAGGACACCATCTGTTTTAAGAGTTACAGAATTAACAATTACCATCAGAATATACCACCATCAGGTCGGAAAAAAACGCATGTTCTTCCCCATAAACATGAAACCTTGGTTTAAAAAATCCATCGGCTGATTGAAGACAAAAAAATATATCAGCTTGAAGTTACGAGTGAATACAATCAAAATCGAATGCTAGAAGTAGTCCAGAGCCAACAGTTCCTGCAGCCCTTCCCAGAATCCGTCATTCACCATCTTCGTCAGCTCATCGTCTATCCCTTCAAATGCCTTTTCATTTTCCCCAATAACAAGTCCGGCCTTCGCCGTTGGCACCGTCACCGTGGAAGAGCAAGACGAGGAGGAGGCCGCATTGCTTGCGACTTTTTCGTCCGAAGTCGCTCCAGCCTCAACGATTTGATCGGAGAACGGGAAGTTGAGCTTTGCCCGAGCTCCACGGAAACTGAACGCCGCACGGTCGTAAGCCCGAGCGGCATCTTCTGCGGATTCGAATGTCCCGAGCCACACGCGCACCGCCCATCGTGGGTCGCGTATCTCCGCCGCCCACTTCCCCCAAGGTCTCTGCCGCACTCCCCGATAGTTCTTCTTCATCCTCTTCTTCGTCGCCCCTAGCCGGGCATCCGTTGCACTCCCGAACACGTCGCAGCCTAGACAGCCCTCGATGCCGCAGTGATGGCAGGGTTTGGGGCGAAGGGTGGCACGGTGGAAAGAGGCAGGGAGTGTAGTGCTGCCGGAGAGGACGTGGACGAGCGTGGATACGAGGAAGGCGTTCTCCTGCTCCGCTCGAGGAAACGGCAGGAGTGACGTTGCGGCGAGCTGGTGGCGGTGGAGCACCATTTGGTGAGTGGAGACCGGAGAGTGGAACTGTGTGCAGGCTGTGGAGTGGGATTGATTCTGTGGATTGAAGCGGATGGAGGTCAAGTATATAAAGGCTTTGGGGGGACACGTGGCGGGGAGATGGGTACCCGCGGAAGGGAAGCGGATTCGAAACACGTGAGGAACGTGCAGTACAGAGGCGTTTTTTGGGTGGGGGCGGTGGAAACGTGTGGGCACTGCATTAAGATAAGAGAGACTTCTATTGGATAGGTTTCGGGTGGGTGAGGTTACGGTGAACGGTTAGAGCAGAGGAGAAGCGCGGAAAGGGGCACAGCGCGTGTGTGCAGTCAGCGTTTGCCAGTTGGGATCAGAGAGAGATTGACAGCTGGCGACAGTTGTATGTGCTGCAACATTCCGGATTCCGGAAGGAGAGAGAAAAAATAGAAATTTTGTCTCTTGGCAAAGTACTATGACCTGTATTTTACCACATGTTTGCCCTATGAGGTGAAACAATACGAGAAATTGGTGACATAAAAATGCATGAGTGAGAATCAAGATTTTAAAAATCACGGTTAAATCAAAAAATAGAAAAAAAATGATCCAATCACTTGATTTTTATTTAGAAAAATAAAAAACAGTCAGAATCGATCAAAGCTTAGTTGGGCCGTGTAAACTTGATTGCGAGAATTTTAAAACTTAGTTGGACCGTGTAATCTTGATTGCAAGAATTGAATCAAGTCGTTGGTTCAACCATTCATTTTATGATAAACATAATTTATATTGAATTTATAAAATATAAACTTTTACAAATTTTTCGTAATCCAGACTCATTCTACCCCATAATATAGTACTCATTTATATATTCTCCTTCTACATGTGTCAATGGCCCATCATCCACATCCTTTCCTAACATACGGGCATTGCCTCTCTCTTCCTACATTGTGCATGAGATGTAAACTTGCAGCAAAAACAATCTAAGCGAATGTTGTATTAGTCATACTATGAGAATCTGTAAAATAACAATGCTTGTCATTAATTAGAGTTCAAACAGTTTTAAAATTGTTAATTTTATACATCATATATATGTATACATATGAATATTACAAATATTATTATGCCTTTTTGAGTTTTTCTAATAACATTATGCCCCTTAACTTTTAGCAATTTCACATGGGCTCCTATACTCTTAAAAATTTACAATATCATACTTACGTTGGTATAATATAGGAGTACAAGTGTACTAATGAAAGGTAACTACTATGCATTTTGTAAAAATAAAATGGTCTCCTATCTGATTATAAAAAATAGGGATATAAGTGATATTACAAAAATTAAAGGACATGAGTGTACAAACTCTCTAAAAAATATAATGCTGCACTTTTTATATATATTTGTATGATATACGATCTAATTCGGTTTGACCAATTTGAACCAGACAAGCCAAAATAACAATACAATGGTTCAATCTTTTCTGATTTGTATGAACTGCAGACATCATCGTCGATTCGATCGGTCGAGTCTCATTGTTCCGATCATGAAACTCAATATTCGATATGTGCCCAATTTGATGTCCGATTCAATTTTTAAAACCTTGGTAAGTGTGTCAGGATCGAACCCGCTATCGATTTCGTCATGTGCGGTGTTAGCTAACCTGTAGATGTATCCCTGGTAGAACGGTCATAGACACGGTCCAATTATTCTCGTATCCATGCTTGATCATGTATCGACGCTCAAACACAAGCATAAGCACGACTCTCGGATTGCTCAAGAACAATCTTAAGAACATGCTCGAGAACGCTAAAAAACTCAAGCAATCACACAAGATACATGCACAAAGCCCTTCTATTATTAAAAGGGTGAGATTTGCTCTAGAGTGGGTGTGACACTCTAAACTTGTGTGTTTACAAATGAGCTACCACCCCTCCTTATATACAAAACTCAAGGCAACCCAAGGGACACTCATTATTACATATACAATAATGATACAATAAAGATACAAGAGACCCTTCAAGTTCTTCGGCAACTCTTCACGTTCCACAACAACTCTTAATCATCTCAACTCTTCGACTCCCTTGCTGTCCTTTCATCTTCTCATGCAGATGATGCCTAATGACTGAGATTCTCTGAGGGTCTAGATAAATATCCAGTCACTGAAGTGACCGCTCAAAAAATCCCCTCGGTTAATCAACAATTAACCCACGATATGAATACAACAATTAATTCTCAAAAATGTGGAGTTAAAATTTATTATAACTCTACATGCAAATGTGTATAGTGTGTAAGCACAAGTATAGGTCGAACACTGGGAGCAAACGGTTGGGGCCAAAAATGAATTGCACAAAACTATCCAATCCTTTTCTTGTCAATTTTATTATTTTGTGGGTTTTTAATTTTATTTATTTATTTAATTTTTGATTTTATATTTTTTATTTCATTTTTGATTTTCTGGTTTTATATTTTATATTTTTATCTTTTTATATTTTCTTTTTCTTTTATAAATACAATGTAGCCTATATAATGCTTTATTTACACAATATATAGAAATATATTTATAAATGCTAGTAAATATAATTAAAATTCAGAAAATAACGTTTTTTTATTTTTAATATTTTTTAGTGTTTTGTATTTTTCCAGAAATTTTTACTAATTTTTATGTATTCCTAAAGTCAAAAAACCCTAAATATGGGATTAATACATAATCCGAGAATAATTTGGGTTTCAAAAATAATAATAAAGTTCCAAAATTACCCAAATTAATTTTAATATATAAAAAATAATATATAGATAATTATAAAACATAAAAACAAATTTTTGGGATTTTTTTGGATTTTTTATATTTTTTGTTGGATTTTAGAGCTTTCTGATTTTTTTAATTTTCTTTTACTATTTTAAGGGTTTTTGTTTTCTAAACTTAATCAATATCAAAATATAATAATATATATTTTTTAGAATTTTACAAAATGTTTTTATATATATATTTTTAAAATTTTATAAATTAGACAGGGTTTATTTAAGCTCCTTTTCAATTTTAATAAATAGATTAGATGCAAAAATATGCAAAGCGGACACGTGGCATGTAAGTACACTATATGGAGCATCTAATCTATTTTTGCATATTTTTAGAAGCTATGTATCTATTTTTAATAATTAGATAAAAATTACAAAAATAAATGGCCTGGCAGGGATATAACTACAAATAAATAAAAGTTCAGGGAGCACATTATAATTTACCTCAAAAAATAAAATGTTTATTAAATTTTCGGGAACTATCTTATAATATTAAAAAATGCCAAGGGGTTCGATGCAAAATTTCCAGCGTCACGTGAGGACTGCATGTGACGCTGGCAGGGACCAAAACGCAAATAGAAAAAGTATGAGGGCCTGCATGTAAAATGTCCTATTTTTTTTACATGTAATATTTTATTTAAAACACTAATAATTAAATACAAAAAAGTGGGGGAAATGCAATTTAGCCCTAAATATGTTGGATCGGACGGCGTGGGAGGATTGACTTGACACGTGGCGAGCATCCGATGGCTTATACCGATTCACTGACCCACGGTGAGGATCAGATCACTTGACGTGATCCAACGACTGAAGCTCGAGAAGATCCGACGACTGAGGTTTGATCTGGCACCACCTTCTTCATCCGACGGCGGGAAGTCAAGAGGAAGAACAGGGAAGAAGCCCGGCACGGCCGAACTTTCCCACCCCCGATCTCCCTTCTCTAGCGTTCTTCGAGGCTCCAAGGGGTCCCAAACGCTTCCTGGCAGGTGTCTCTGTTCCTGGAGGCTTCAAAGTGGCGTGAGGTCGACTGGAGGCCCTCCGCGAAGTCATAGAAGAAGAGGGGTTCCAGGAACCTTCGGCCAACTACAAATCCTTCTCCTAGCGCTTCTTTACGCACCTGACCTACACAGAAAGGTCACACGACTCAAGGGGGTCTCCTCGACCAATGAAATGAAGCTGTTAGTGCAAGGGATGAGGTGGGCGAAGAAGCTCGGACAAAGGGGGGTGGATGAGCTTCAATTCGCAGAACCCAAGGGGTTCTGGTTGGTCTGAGATGATCGAGAGATGGAGAATGCGAGAGGGAATGAAATGAGGGTGAAATGGTGGTCGGTGAACAGTCAGAGCATGGTGGTTGCGTTCGCCGAAGCGGAGCTCCGACGAACTACGAATCAGTTAAACTAGGCTAAATCTACAGCCTAATGATTAAACTAATTGCATGGATAGAAAACAGGAATAAAAGCTACCTAGAAATGATAAGATGCGCAGCTCGAACCTGGGTGTTATCCAAGGAGCAGGACCTCACCGGAGCGTCAGCCATGGGTGCATCTCCTCCTCTACAGACCACCGTGGATGCTTAGGGGACTCCCCCTGTCACGGGGATATGCTCTAGACCGGGGTCCAGGGGTCCAGGGATGAAGAAATGACCAAAAAAGCACGGAGGAGGAAATGGATTTATTTATGAACATAGGTGACACCCTTATTTGACCGGCCAATATTAAAGAATCTCGTGTATGTACACTAGTTCTAGGGCAGGAGTGTGTATGTACAATGATCAGGGAGTGTTTCTTGTGAAGGAAGCGTTCGCAAAAGATGGACGAGACGTCCGTGAAAAATGGTACAAAAGGAGAGAAAGGAATGTTCTGGTGCATCAGGTCTTGGATGGGACAGTTGACTAGAGGTCAACAGTCCGGGGCCTGTGATTGGTCCACCTAGACGCACTATAGGACTAAACAAAACATTTATTTGAAAATAATTATTTATAAATAGTAAATGATTTTATTAATTTTTGAATATAAAATAAAAAATGTTTGTTATTTTTTGTAGTATTTTATTATGATTTTAATTTATTTTTTTGATGTATTTTATTACAATATTATTTTAATGGCTTATTTATAGGTATATTTACTTGTATTTTGTACATTTTATTTTTATTTTGTATATTTATTTTATTATTTTATTCCATTATTTTATATATTTATAACTTATTTTTGTGAGCATAGATATATTTTTATTTTATTTTTATGGTATTATTTGTATACTTTAATAAATAGATATGTCTATTATGTTGGTATATTTATAGGTATTTTACCTATGTTTTATGTATATTATTTTATTTTAATGTATTTTAATGAGTTTTATTTTAGTTTTATATTTTTAATAGAATCTATATAATATTTATAGTATTAAAATTATAAAATAATTAAAGATTAAAACAATATATTCCCCTTTTATTTATATACATAGGTAACATAGGCATTTTGCCTATGTATTTTCATAGATTTATTTTATTTTTTATTTTCCTTTTGATTTTATTCTAACTTGATATGTCCATGTGTATTAAATACTGTTTACAAAATTATAAAAATATGAATTTGCAAAAATAATGAATGATGGACGACAATAATAACTCTATTAAAACCCGTAAATTTTTTAAAATTTTTGACTCTTGTAAAATAAAGAAGCACGCCCATGTAAATAGCTGTAAATATTTTATACTTTGTGTGCTTAAATTCTTTTGCAAAAAAATCGTTTTGTAAAAAGATTCTTTGATTTTTAAATTCTTTGTGAAAAATTGCATCATTCATTGTGCACAACATTTGCATAACATTCATATTCTTTTTGAGTGAGCTTGATGATTCAACTAGTCCAATAAAGTTTAAGATTGGAGCTGGGTGATGAATCCTCATTCATCACTCTTTATTCGTTTATTTTAGCTACAAAACCTTTGCAAAACACCAAGTAGATATGTGTAAATAGAATAAATTATCAAAATGCATGTATTGTGTAAATAGCCATAATTAGCATGTTTTTGTGCATAAATAAAAGAATAAAGAAATAAAAGAAAAAGAGGGAAATATTTAAAATAAATAATGAGTGACCTAATCCTAAGGGAGGGCTCAACATGGGCCTGATCGTAAAAGAAACCAAGTAGAGGGAGATAGGGTCAATTATGTGTGAACATAACCCTATTATATAAATAATTTTGTTTTCCTCTAAATAAAAAATTTTTGTTTTTATTAATTTGTACTTATTTATAAAAAAATAAAAATCATAAAAATCAAATAAAAAGAAAAATAATAAAAATCATTTCCCACCTTGTATATATACCATGTACATATGTATATAAACCAATTTATTTAACTCATGTAAATAAATTATAAAATTAAAACAAAAATACATTTTTATTCCAAATTTTATGTTGCAAATAAATAAAATATAACATTGGAATAATTGTACAATAATAAACAATTAAAATAAAAATAAAAAATACATATATGCATATATCTATATATGATAATAATATAATGTAAATACATAAATTATTTTTCAAAAAAATAATTAAAAATCACTAAAAAATACTTTGAAAATAAATAAACATTTTTCATGTTGAAAAGTTTTTAAAATAAAGTCATCTACTATTTTTAATTGAATTTTCAAATAATTAATAAATGGCGGCCTCCCATTGGTCCATGGGGGATGTTGACCCCCGGTCAATTGTCCCCCCAGAACCACACCTTGGCAGATCTGCTTCGCCAACCCATTTTCTCCAATTTTTCGCGAGTCGATCCGACCACCATCAATCAATACCCTGGGCTCTATTTACACTTGATCCATCCGAGACCCTCGCCCGGGGGAGATTTTTGGGATCCGTGCACCATTGCACCTCGCCCGACCCCTTCTTGCCGGACCCTTCATCATATTAAACCTCTCCTCCAGCCACACTTTCACGCCATATTTGGCCCCCGCCTTCCATCCCAGGACCTCCATTACCCTCCTTAGAGTGACAGCTATCCGAGGGCAGTGTTGCAGCGAGGAGAGAGCGGCCCAGCCACTGATCCGGCGAGCTTCATCACTACGCGCCGCCGTGAGGTGCGCCCGAGCCTTTGGTCCCGACGAACCATTGAGGCGAAGACCCCAGGAGCTTCCTTAGCTTCAGCATAGTCGACCTCAGCCATCAGGTAGTTCCGATACCCCATAGATTCGCCTAATTTTCGATTTCGCCCAATCGCGTCGCCGGCTGATTCATCTCGTTCCAGTCACCCATTCGATCATCGGACCCCCGATTCATCTTCACGAGACTCCTCCCCACATTCTCCAAATCTCCGATCATCCTGTCTCGTCTCGGAGTAGGGCCTCAGGTCTCCTCCGCCGACGCCTTGCCGGAGACCTCCGTTCTGACCCATCCGACCACCCATTCCACCCCTAACCGGGTCGAGGCACTTTGCCCTCGACCCAGGAGTCTTGCTGTGCTGTTTTGCTGGTCAAAGAGACCCATCTGAGGGTCCGCACATCCGAGCACAGGAGCTTCGCTCCTCTTCCGTCGTCGGAGCTCTCCGAAGCTTCCCGGCTTCATCGGAGGCGCCCACCAGCTGTGGAAGAGTCCGAGCTTTCTTCTCCACATCAGTGCAGCCTAGGAGGAGGTCCAGCGCGCATGGATTGAGTCGTCAAACTTCGCCGGAGTCGAGTTCTTCAAGGACCTTCAGCCGCCGTTCGATCGAGCCACGTCCCAGTTTTGATCTCAGCCCCTCGTTCTTCGGGCACCTTCGACCCTCGGATCTCAATCAAGAGCTCATCTGGAGCGTTCATCGGCGAAGGGGCGTGCACACATCTCAGCCGTCAGATCAGCACGTGACATGCCCTCGTCCGTCCGATCTTAATAAGAGGGTAATTTGCACTTATGCCCCTCCTCTTTTAGCATTTACTGTTTAGTCTTGTAAATATTTAGTGTAGTTGTTTTTATTTTGGATATTTTGCACATTAGACCTCGATGTTTATGTTATTTGCACTTTAGTCCCTGCCAATGTGAGACACGTGCTTCGTCGCGTGCTATTTTGGACAAATTGCATGTTTAGGGCTTAGGTTTTATGCAATGTTATGAAATGAAATTAAATTTTTGATATTTGCATATATACCCCTGTGTGTGAATTAATTGAGCATGTGCTGATTTATTTGGGCTTTTTGCGCTTTCTACCCTAAACTTTTCACACGTGTTATTAGATAGTCCCTGGAACTATGTTTCTTTGCATTTAGATCCACGTGAGCCGTGTGCCTTGTTTTTATTGAATAAAATATCAAATCAAATCCAAATTAGGTGAAATTTGGACATGTGGCTCTTGCCACTGTGTAAACATTTCCCTAAATTTTTGGGATATTTTCGTGGCTTTTTGATATTTTTAAAAATTCAAAAACAATGATTTTTCTTACAGTCTGAATTAAAAAATCAAAGAAAAATATAAAAACTTTTCTAAAAATTTAAAAAAATTTGTGATAGTTAATTTTGGTATTTTTTAGCTTCTGTCAAATTTTTGTGCTTTTTGGACTTATAAAACCCATAAAATTTAAAAAACCTAAAAATCTAATAAAATTTCTAAAAAATTCTATAAAAATCAAAAATATGCAAACTCTTTTTCTGTAGCTTAGTTTTGGCTTATATTTTTCATAAAAATGTCTTCAGATTTTTATAGATCAATTATCTATTTTTAATTGGTCTTTCAAGTCCGGCTGCATATTGAGCACTATTTTTCTTCTTTCTTGATTTTTAGAAAATCATATAAAAATTAGAAAATTCTGAAAATTCACCAAAAACACTTAAAAATATAAAAAAACACAAAAACAAAATTTAATTTAATTTTTGGAGTATTTTTGAGTGCTTAAATAAATTGTTGTTGTTGCTTGTTTTCTCTTTCTCCTTATAATTAAAAACACAAAAAATTTTTAAAAATAATTAAAATCCACCAAAAATATTTTCTTTTTATTTTATTCATTATGACTACTTTGTAGGTCGTCTCGGCCATCTCGTCCTCCCTGAGTCCGACCCTGGTCGCTATACCAGGTTAATAAACTAGCGAGGACCGCTCTCGTGTTTTCTTGATTGATTTATTATTTGGTAGTTCTTTGTTTTCTTGTTGAGCTGAGTACCGAGATCCGGATCGCAACGACCCTTGTCTATTACCTTCACCCTGGTCTTGGTCATTCTTTCGCGGCTCATCAGAATGGCGCCGTTGCCGGGGAGCACGGCTTAGTAGTCTCCGTTTTTTTTTTATTTTTGTTCGGTTTTGTTTTCGCAGCTTTTCGTTTGTCTCTATTTTTCTTTTATTTTCTTTTATTTTTGTTTTTGTTTTTGTTTGTTTTGTTTGTCTTTATTTTTACTTCTGCATATAGTGTTCTTTTATTGCTTGTCTTTTATTTTTATAATAATCTGTTTCTGACACACCTCTGTTTGACTTTTTGCGAGGGCCCGAGGACCGAGGCGGAAATTCTCGAAGAGCCGATGCAACCGCGGGAGTCAGAGGCGGTTCTCTTCTCTACGGATCCTCAGGAGGATGCAAGAAGCCGAGCAGGAGTGCGGAAGCCGCAAAATAGCCGCGGAGATAGTTTAGATAAGATTAGTTTTCTTTTGAGCAGAATTATTTTATTGTAATAACACAGGACCAGACTTGGACACTTGGTGATCTACCCGAGCACCGGTGTGCTCGGGGGACCTCACCGCAGTTTTCACAGGTTTTGGTTTTCTGACCGTTTATTTACTACTTATTTGGTTCTCGTGGCTTTTGACCTTAGCTTAGGATTTTCTGTGATTGCGCCGTAATAATTAGGGTACACACACTTAATTACTTGCCTATACCTATTAGCTCGTAATTTGGACCTAAATAAAATTAGTAAAGAAAAGGCTACTCTGGTCACTTGAGGGGTCCCGAGCCGCTAGAGGCCGTATACAGCGCTGGTAGGACCCGTTGTGGCGGGCACCGATCGGCATCTGAGACCGCACACCGACCCTTCTTGTTGACCAATTAGTCATCGGTTCTTTACGTGTAGAAATTGCTTCGTCTAAGGCCGATTCTCGTGCATCATATAGGTAGTTTATATTCTGTCTTTATTTTATGCGCGGATCATTTTGCATGTAGACTGCTGGAGTCAGGTACGCATTTCTTACTCTGCATGCATCATTGATTTCCCGCGCATCGACTTTTTCATCTTCTCCACCCCGGTCTTTGGACTTAAAATAATCAGGAGAACCAAAAAATTTGTTAGGTGTTGTTTGATCTGAAAAATATCTAAAAAACAAAAACTATAAAATTGGGACTGCTAAACAAACTTGACCCTAAAAGACACCTCACTTAAAAATCTGTCTTGGGGAAAGCAACCCCCTCATTGTTTGGTTTGTATGCGCAAGAGAGTGACCCACACCCTAGGCTAGAGCCATATCTGACCCCTTTTTCAGACTACTGCTTCTGAGCTAGTCGTTCTCCAGTGAGGATCGCTCTAGTCTCCGGTAAAGCAGGCCGCGATATCCTTAACAGAGCGAGCCGATCGGGTAGCCGGTAAACGGTCCGCGGCTTGTACTGGCTGGGAAAGATCTAGTTCGAGATCGGGACAGTCTCCTGGGGGAGTCGGATTCCTAACAGGTCACGTAACCGCTCTGATATCCTGACATGTTCACCTAAATAAAATAGACAAGATAATTGACCGAGCTCTTACAGTCTTCAACTCAGCGTGGAGTAGGTGAACTCGAGGTTTGTTTGCTCATCTTCTTTGTCGACTCGCCAGATCAAGATGATGGGCAGGAGGTCTCTTAGACAGCCTCTGGCTGCACCACTTTTCAGCACTCCAGCCCACTCATCTAGGTTGGTTCGTGAGAGCTCAGACCCGCTCTCTGAACCCGAGTTCGATTCTGCCATGTTCCCCCTTGACAACCCTTCTTCTATTCTTGAGTTCGTAGTGCCAGATGCGAGACAACATACAGTTGATATTTCGGTACCTGAGTTTGGGTCTTTTGCCTTTGCAGAGACCATGGCCAGCAGCGAGGAGCGTACCGATGGTCCGAGGCCAGAGACGACCACATACGTTCTGGACCAGGGTGCGATCAACACCACCATGTTAGCTTCCCTCGAGACCATGCAGAGACAGATACGAGATCAGGGGGCTTTCATGGTAGAGATGAGGAGAGAGATGGAGCAGATGAGAGCCGACCGCGAGCAGCGTGGACCACGGAGACCCGATGAGCCGGCAGCAGCCGCAACAGCCGCAGCAGTAGAGACGAGGCCGATGCAGGAGTTGCACAACCCTGGATCGACACTGACACACCGGTGGGTGTACTTCCAACTATCGTAGGGGACTTGAAGTTCCCCCCGAACACACTTCAGCTACTCCCCCGCTTCCACGGGCTCACCACTGAGGAGCCCCATCTTCATCTCTAGGAGTTTGAGATGATCTGCAGTACCGTCCACGATCGGCAGGTGGACGAGGACACCATCAGGATGATTGCTTTCCCTTTCTCCCTGCAGACAGAGTAGCCAACTGGCTGAACCACTTAGGGAGATTCGTATACACCTGGGAGCAGCTCCGCACCGAGTACTTGAACAAAAACTATCCACTCGGGCGGACCAATGCTGCGAGAGCTCTGATCAGCAACTTCTCCATGCTCCCCAATGAGCAGTTCCACGAGGCATGGGAGAGGTTCTGAGAGCTCACCGACAGATGCCCGCACCATGATATCACGAAGCTGAACCTAGTTCAGAGCTTATTTTGCGGGTTAACACCAGAGCTGCAGGGCCTGGTGAACGCTTCTTGTGGCGGTTTCCTACTTCGCCAAGGATGAGGATCAGGTCTGGGCCATCTATGAGGAGATGGCCGAGAACTACACAGTGATGTCCCAGACCCACCTCTATACTCAAGGATGCCCACAACCACAATCCGTGCAGTTTCAGGGGATAGCACGGGTCGATGCTGATCCTTCTACTTCGTCCGCAGCGGCTGCACAGGCCGAGTCTACAACCGCAGACCTGGGGATCATCAGTGAGAAGCTGGACTGGATCGAGCTCATTGAGAAGAAGCAGTGCCAGGGCATATCTTAGATGGATCAGATGGCACAAACGCTGAGTGACCTAAAGACACAGATCATGTGTCTCCAGGAGGCACAGACGGCTTCTCAACCCCGTCTTCAGGCACGAGGAGATCCGAGCAGTAGTGGTAGCTCATCCCAGTGCTCTAGTCAGCCTAGACAGGTTCACCTTGTACAGGTAGAGCCGTACCAGCAGCCACAGCCATACTACCAGTCACCACCTTCCCCAGACACTCAGATGGTGGTCTACCAGCCAGATCAGCCCCTAGCAGTACTCCCTCCACCCTCCTATGAGCCGGAGCCGTTGATGGATGTCAACAGGATTTGGTACGACCGCCCCCAGCCCGGTATCCGATGAGACCATCTCGGATTCCGCTGGTCGGCCGGAGGCACCAGTTCCCAGCAGCAACCTCCAGTTTAGGGTGGCCAGTACGACCATCAACAAGAGCAGCACCAGCAGCCCCAGCCCCCAGTTCACCATCAGCAGCAGTCACCCCAGCACCACCAGCCATATAGTCCTCGTCCCTATCAGCAGGGACAATCTTGGAGGCGAGAGCAGCCTCAGCAGTATCATCCACAGTACCCCTCTCACCCGTACCAGCATCAGCAGCCTCACTACCAGCAAGGCCACCCGTCAGGTTCTCATGGGCCAGCCTATGAGAACCCCGCCTTAGACGACCTAGCCTGCCTCATGACCGAGCAGCAGGCTACCTTTAGATGGGAGATGGATGAGTTCCGCCAAGAGATGCGAGAGATCGTGAGAGGGAAGGCCACCATCCCTGCCCAGATTGAGCTGAACCCGAACAATCTAAAGAGGAAGTCTAAGCAAGTAGAGTTCACAGAGATTACCACTCCTAACGATTCATTTGGTGATTTGTCTGCATACATGTTTGATGCTGATTTTGTTACACTTAGGAGAGGTACGATGCCAGCAGGTGGTACCTCGTTTGAGCGACGATCTCATGCTACTTCCAGAGTGCCAGGAGAGGAGGAGCGTGGTACTGATGCCGCGAGAGATGATGACGGTGTTGTTGACGCCACCATGGATGTTGATCCAGCCGACGATACTGAGGTCGTCGCTTCACTAGTTGAAGGATGTGGTACTGATGCCACCACAGTTGTTGAGCCAGAGCACGGTATTGATGCCGCGAGTCGACATGCCGAGGGTGGTTCTGAGGCGACCATTCCTACTTCTGCTATTCCTGTTGTCTTTCCACCTGTATATGTATCTCAGGACGTTTCTGGAAATAAAGGAAAGGGTTCGTTATTTTCGGATCCACATGTGTTGATTGATGATGTTTTGTGGATTCTGATGTTCATGAGCATGCCAGGCCCTCTCCTAGTCCTTCATTTGAGAAGGACCCTGTGATCCCCTTTCCACGAGCACATCACATGGCAAGGGGAAGAAAATAGAAAATCAGAAAAAGAATCACCAGATAGAGTTCAGCCAGCAGATGATCGATAGATTCCATATCTAGCTGACTCTTCAGGAGGCCTTGGAGCACATTCCTCTCCTCCAGAGATCACTCAGAGACAGGACCACAGTCATGAGGAAGAGGAGAAACCATCAGTCTGAGATCCATGTGCTTACTCGAGCCACTTGTTTCACGATACAGAACTGCCAGCTAGCCAAGAGGCTAGATGCAGGAGCCCCGTATGTCAGATGCCACATCCATGAGCAGAGGTTCGACCACACTCTATTAGACAACGATTATTCAATCAACCTACTTCTGGCAGCCCTTCTCGACTGCTTCGAGTTGGGCACTCTACGACAGAGCAGGACGGTCCTTCAGTTTGCTGATCGATCTGTCAAGAGGCCGAAGGGTTGCTGAAGGACGTTGTCGTCACGATTCAGGGCCCGAAATTCCCCGTGGACTTCGTTGTGTTGGACATGGAGATCCCTGAGTCTGTGACCGATACCCCCATCATTTTAGGACGCTCGTTCTTGGCCACAACCAAGGCAGTGTCTGACCATGATAGCGGGAAGGTATACTTTCGCATCGAGGGTGAGAGTATATAAATAGAGACGGTCGAGGAGACTAGATCTAGAGATTCAGCTTGCTCAGAGCCGACTACCGATTCAGAGCAAATGACAGAGGCAGGGCGAGACATCCACCAGGACTGCGATTTCGTGATCATTAATGACGAGGCAGTTTGGGCAGATCCAGTTGCACTGGCCATCCTCTCACCTTCAGAGTTCGCTGATGTAGAGATGCCAACAGAGGAGATATTGGAGAGTGCGTTCCTGGTCCAGGATACTTTTCAGGCAGCAGAGCCGGTTCCCGACCGCGAGATAGATTTTTGTAAGTCTGATACAGATCCCTTGGAGTCAGATATTGATTGGGCAGAGTTCGACAATTTGATATCGTGTCTGACTTCTACTGAGCCTACAGCTAGGGAGGGGGTTGATTCCATGAAGAGCAGAGACAGTCCAGCAGAGCAACCTTTTCTAGATACAGATTGCGAGCGAGAGTTTTCATTCTCCCATGCAGATTTGGCAGCATTCACTCAGACTTTTCAGAGGCCAGATTTGCCAGCACCTACTTGACCAGAGCTGAAGCCGCTACCAGCGTCGCTGAAGTACAGATTTCTTGCGGGTGAGCATGAGATGTACCCAGTCATTATCTCCGCTGATTTAACTAGAGAGCAGGAATCCCGTCTGATAGGGGTTCTTGAAAAGAACCGCAAGGCGATAGGATGGAGTGTAGCCGATCTCCAGGGGATAAGTCCGGCCCTGTGCTTCTACCATATCTACCTTGAGGAGGAGGCAAAGTCGGCGCGTGAGTTCCAGCGACGGCTGAACCTGAATCTTAGAGATATTGTCATGAAGGAGATCTCGAAATGGTGGAGCGCAGATTTTATCTACCCCATCTCCGACTCCAAGTGGGTTAGTCCATTGCATGTGGTACCCAAGAAGACGGGCATCACTACAGTTGTCAGCGAGTCTAGAGAGGAGATCGCTACCTGGGTACCCACTTCTTGACGGGTCTGCGTAGATTACAGATGACTCAACCAGGCCACCAAAAAGGATCATTTCCCCATGCCCTTTATTGATCAGATTATTGAGAGACTGGCAGGGAAGAGCCATTACTGTTTCTTGGATGGGTACTCCGGCTATAATCAGGTGGCCATCATGCCCGAGGACCAGGACAAGACCACCTTCACATGTCCCTTCGGGACATATGCTTTCAGACGCATGCCATTTGGATTGTGCATCGCTCCGGCGACGTTCCAGAGATGCATGTTGTCCATCTTTTCAGACATGGTGGGGGAGTGCTTGGAGGTCTTCATGGATGATTTCTCGATCTATGGTGACGAATTCGATTCTTGTCTTGACTGCCTAGACCAGGTCCTTCAGCGATGCATTGAGGTTCACCTTGTGTTGTCTTGGGAGAAGAGTAACTTCATGGTGACTCAGGGGACGGTGCTTGGCCATATCATCTCCAACAGGGGCATGGAGGTTGATCTGGCCAAGGTGGATGTCATTAGAAAACTCAATCCACCGTCCAACTTGCGGCAGTTACGGTCTTTTCTGGGGCACATCGGTTTCTACCGACGTTTCATTCATGATTTCAGCAGGATTACCCGATCGTTGACTGATCTGCTGACGAAAGACACTGAGTTCCTTGTTGATGATAAGTGTCTATCGCCATTTGAGACTCTCAAGAGCTGTGTTGTAGAGGCTCCTATTCTCCAGCCACCCGATTGGTCTCTCCAATTCGAGATCATGACGGACGCCTCCGATTTTGCCGTGGGGGCCGTGCTGCGACAGAGGAGGGATGGAGTCCCATTTGCTATTCACTACGCTAGCCGCACATTGGATGCCGCGCAGCGGAACTATACAGTCACTGAGAAGGAGATGCTAGCCGTAGTTTTTGCCCTAGGTAAGTTCAGATCTTACATCATTGGATCTAGAGTGACCATTTACACTGATCATACTGACATCAGGTACCTCATGGCAAAGAAGGATGCCAAAGTCAGATTGACTAAAAGGATCCTTCTACTCCAGGAGTTTGATATAGAGATCAAGGATAAGCCTGGAGTCAAGAATGTGGTGGCGGACCTTCTCTCCCGATTAGAGCATCTTGAGGATTCTGAGCAGACTGAGCCTATTTATGAGACCTTCCCAGATGAGGCGATCCTTGCTATCGCCTCTCTCCCATGGTATGCCGATATTGTGAACTATCTTGTTGCCAAGAAAGTCCCACAGGATTGGCCCAGACAGAGACTTGAGACCTTCCTCATAAAGGCCAGGTCTTACCACTAGGAGGATCCCATCCTTTATCATGAAGGAGGGGATAACGTCTAGCGTAAGTGCATTCCTCAGGAGGAGCACCATAGCATCCTCATTTACTGCCACAAGCTTGAGGCAGGGGGACATCACTCTGGGAAGAGAACGGCACAGAAAGTGCTCCAATCCGGCCTATGGTGGCCTACTCTCTTCAAGGACTCTGATGAGTTCGTGAAGAGATGTACTGACTGTCAGAGGATGGGCACTTGTGGACAGCGTGACATGATGCCGATGCAACCCATCCACTTCTGTGAGGTTTTTGACGCATGGGGCATCGATTTCATGGGTCCATTCCCTAGGAGTAAGGGATTCGAGTACATTCTGTTGGTCGTGGATTATGTGAGTCGTTGGGTTGAGGCCATCCCCACCCGAACCGTAGATGCTAGGACTGTTTACAGATTTTTGAGGAAGAATATCATTTCATGGTTCGGGGTCCCTCGAGTGTTGATATCTGACAGGGGTTCTCATTTTGTCAACGACAAGGTAAAGGCCCTTACTAGCGAGTTCAGCATAGACCATCGAGTTGCCACTCCATACCACCCTCAGACGAATGGTCATGCTGAAGTGTCGAACAGGGAGATCAAGCTTATATTGCAGAAAGTCGTCCGCCCTGACCGAAAGGATTGGTCACAGCTTTTGGACTCGGTCTTGTGGGCATATAGGACGTCTTTCAAGACTCCTTTGGGTACATCTCCCTTTTGCCTCATTTATGGCAAGCCATGCCATTTACCTGTTGAGCTGAGACATGGCAATTTGGGCTGTTACAGATATACTTTTGGATCCAGAGAGTGTAGGAGATCAGAGGAGGGCAGAGTTAGCAGCCCTGGAGGAGCTTCGTGATATCGCCTTTTCAAACAGCATACATTATAAGGAGAGAGTGAAGGAGTGGCATGATTCTCATATCAGCCACAAGCAGTTTGAGCCAGGACAGAGAGTATGGATGTTTGATGCTAGGCTTCATCTATTTCCAGGGAAGCTGTAGAGCAAATGGAAGGGACCGTATTTGGTTAGAAAGGTACATGACAATGGGAGTAATGATATATCTGAGTTGTCTTCTGATGTTACCTTTCGTGTGAACGACCATCGGCTCAAGTCATATCTCGATCATGAGCCGCGGGTCGTTGATGTTTCCCTGATTCACTTTGCGTGAGATGTAGTCTCTTGACTCACATCTATTGCATCTCACGCCTGATTATCACTATCCTCCTGACTTGTATAGATCCAGTTGTCCATATCACACCATTCTTCAGTCCAACACCCCATTTACATCTTCGACATTGCTATACTTAGGGTGCACTTTACCCTAAGTATAGGGAGGTGTGAGACTTTTGAGTTTCTATTGATTCATTTTTACCTCTGTTTTGCTGCCTATACTTAGGGATATTTTACCCTAAGTATAGGGGAGGTAGACCCTATACATTCTCACTCGGATTTCCCTTCGTGTACAGTCTGCTATACTTATGATTATTTGATATGAAGTATAGGGGGACCGAGTTCTCTTCATTCTATTCTTTCATTCGTCTTTGTATATAGCCTTCCTTTTCACTTCCCTATACTATGAACGAGTTATGTCTTCTTCATCGCTCTTGACTCTGAGGACATCGTTCGAGCTAAGAATAGGGGGTGTGTATATATTTCATATATACTTTAGCCATAACTCGTACTTTGTGTGAGTGTGTTAATAAATAAAAATTGCTAAAACCCAAAAATCCATAAAAAATAAAAATTTTCCTTGTAAATAAAAATTCTTTTATTTGCACATACATAGCTAGTTGTACAAATTATTTTTGTAAAAAATGATTCTAAAAACTTTTGTGTAAATAGCTTGTAAATATTTTCATATCAAAATTATGTATATATTACAAATTTTTGGAAAATGTTTTGAAAATCAAAAGTTTGCAAAAACCTTGTGTAAATTTGTGTACATATTTTGCAAAACTTGCATTCATGCATACATCCATGTTTTCAAAACATTTTTCAAAAATTTTGCACATGTGTAAATAGTTTGTAAATAGCATTTTTGTAAATATTTGTATAGTTTTTCGTGGATCATAGTTGACATTTAAACTAGCCTGGAATTAAATTAGAAAATGGAACTTGATTAAGATCTTAATCCACCTAATTATAAGAGGAACCTTATAGGGCTTAGGGTTGAGACTTTTCAGGTCCATGGTGACTTAATTCTTTGAGTCCACTAGGCTATGATCACATGTCATCTCGATGAGCCTAAGTAGAGCACTTAACAACACACACATGATTCATATAGACAATGGCTTGACTTGGACCCGCACTTTACACCGAGCTCTCTATGGGTGAGGTGGCGAGGAGGCAGTCTATCTTGACTTGGGGTAGCATATGAGGGTAGTACTTCTAGGCGGAACCTCTCTTCTTCTTATAGTGAAGGAAGTGCATCTCAACTTGGTCTGGTTGCCATGAGGACTAACAACAGGAGTTGTGGGTTGCAATAATGCTTCAAAAGAGGGATAGTCTACTGGCTCAAGAGGAAAAACTCCTTATGTATATATGCTGCACTTTGTAGATATGTTGTACAGATGCACATCAAAAAATGCAAAAAGAAAATAACTCCAAAAAAGTGGTGGGTCTGAGAGAAAATGATAATCCCACCGGAGTGTATATAGTGCAATAAGCAAAGCTTGAGACTAATGTTCCATCTTATGAAGCATGCAGCAGGGAGACTTAACTACACTGGTTGAGCTCCCAGGGATACATGGCTACACTGGCCATGGTCCATTCTCTTCTTCCCCCTCTTCTTGAGCCGGTTGAACTTGAACTTAGAAGGGCATACCCCGCTCCTCGAGGAAAGAGTGGCCAGACTAGGGTCATAGAGTTACCTTGTTGGGGAGGGTTGTCATTTTGCTACTTCTGAGGTGGAGAGCTATACCTCACTTACACTGTACAAGGAAAGATTCATGGTCTTCAGGGTTTGTGTATGTCGACTTGTTCTGATCTGGATTATTGAGGAGTCTTGACTATAGATTAGTGGATCTTAGAGGCTGTTAAGTTTTAAACCTAAGTCCAAATAAGGTTCCGACACATTAATAATCCAAAGATCTGACCGAGCTCCATATTTCAATTTAATGAAGGCAAGTTTAATAATCAGCATTGATCCTTGCATTTCCTCTCTTTTTCTTTTTCCTTTCTTTTGCACTTCTTTTTCAAATAAGTGTTTGCTAAGGGACTAGCAAAGTTAAGTATAGGGGGGTAATGAATCCTCATTCATCACTCTTTATTCTTTTATTTTAGCTACAAAACCTTTGCAAAAGACCATGTAGATATGTGTAAATAGAATAAATTATCGAAATACATGTATTGTGTAAATAGCCATAATTAGTATGTTTTTGTGCATAAATAAAAGAATAAAGAAATAAAAGAAAAAGAGGGAAATATTTAGAATAAATATTGAGTGACCTAATCCCAAGGGAGGGCTCAGCATGGGCCTGACCGCAAAAGAATCCAAGTAGAGGGAGATAGGGTCAATCAAGTGTGTACATAACCCTATGTATATAAATAATTTTATTTTCCTCTAAAAAAAATAAAAATTTGTTTTTGTCAATTTGTACTTATTTATAAAAATAAAATAAAATTCATAAAAATCAAAATAAAAAGAAAAATAATAAAAATCATTTCCCACCTTGTATATATACCATGTACATATGTATATAAACCTATTTACTTAACTCATATAAATAAATTATAATAAAAAATAAAAATACCTTTTTATTCCAAATTTTATGTTATAAATAGATAAAATATAACATTGGAATAATTATACAAAAATAAACAATTAAAAATAAAAATAAAAAATACACATATGTACATACCTATATATAATAATAATATAATGTAAATACATAAATTATTTTTCAAAAAATAATTAAAAATCACTAAAAAATACTTTAAAAATAAATAAACATTTTTCATGTTGAAAAGTTTTTAAAATAAAGTCATCTACTATTTTTAGATGAATTTTCAAATAATTAATAAATGACGGCCTCCTATTGGTCCACGGGGGATGTTGACCCCCGGTCAACTGTCCCCTCAGGACCACACCTTGGCGGATCTGCTTCACCAACCCGTTTTCTCCAATTTTTCGCGAGTCGATCCGACCACCATCAATCAAAACCCTGGGCTCCATTTACACTTGATTCATCTGAGACCCTCGCCCGGGGGAGATTTTAGGGATCCGTGCACCATTGCACCTCGCCCGACCCCTTCTTGCCAGACCCTTCATCATATAAAATCTCTCCTCCAGCCGCACTTTCACGACATCTTTGGCCCCCGCCTTCCATCCCAGGACCTCCATTATCCTCCTTAGAGTGACAGCTATCCGAGGGCAGTGTTGCAGCGAGGAGAGAGCGGCCCAGCCACTGATCCGGCGAGCTTCATCACTGTGCGTCGCCGCGAGGTGCGCCCGAGCCTCTGGTCCCGACGAACCATTGAGGCGAAGACCTCAGGAGCTTCCTTAGCTTCAGCATAGTCGACCTCAGCCATCAGGTAGTTCCGATACCCCATATATTCGCCTAACTTTTGATTTCGCCCAATCGCACCGTCGGCCGTCGCCGGCTGATTCATCTCATTCCAGTCACCCATTCGATCATCGGACCCCTGATTCATCTTCAAGAGACTCCTCCCCACATTCTCTGCATCTCCGATCATCCTGTCTCGTCTCAGAGCAGGGCCTCGGGTCTCCTCCGCCGATGCCTCGCCGGAGACCTCCGTTCCGACCAATCCGACCACCCATTCCACCCCTAACCGGGTTGAGGCACTTTTCCCTCGACCCAGGAGTCGAGTTCGTCCAGGACCTTCAGCTGCCGTTCGATCAAGCCGCATCCCAGTTTTGATCTCAGCCCTTCGTTCTTCGGGCACCTTCGACCGTCGGATCTCGATCAAGAGCTCATCTGGAGCGTTCATCGGCGAAGGGGCGTGCACGCATCTCAACCGTCAGATCAGCACGTGGCACGCCCTCGTCCGTCCGATCTTAATAAGAGGGTAATTTGCACTTAGGCCCCTCCTCTTTTAGCATTTACTGTTTAATCTTGTAAATATTTTGCACATTGGACCTCGATGTTTATGTTATTTGCACTTTAGTCCCTGCTTTTGTGAGACACGTGCTTCGTCACGTGCTATTTTGGACAAATTGCATGTTTAGGGCTTAGGATTTATGCAATGTTACGAAATGAAATTAAGTTTTTGATATTTGGATATATACCCCTGTACGTGAATTATGTGAGCATGTGCTGATTTGTCTGGGCTTTTTGCGCTTCCTACCCTAAACTTTTCATACGTGTTATCAGATAGCCCCTGGAACTATGTTTCTTTGCATTTAGGTCCCTGTGAGCTGTGTGCCTTATTTTTATTGAATAAAATATCAAATCAAATCCAAATTAGGTTATATTTAGACATATGGCTCCTGCCACTGTGTAAAAATTTTTCTAAATTTTTGGGACATTTTCGAGTCTTTTTGATATTTTTAAAAATTCAAAAACAATGATTTTTCTTACCATCTAAATTGAAAAATCAAAGAAAAATATAACGCGAAACAGATTCTAGAAGTCCTTCACGAGATTTATGCTCCTAAAAGTAACGCCCCACTAACTTGTTTGGAAGATCCCAACATTCAAGACGGGTCGTTGACCAAGATAAATAGTTGAAGATAACCTCCATATCTGCGAGCAGGATACTATGGGCCTGTTTGGTTGCAGGGTTGGGCAGGGTTGGCCCAACCTTGGTTACTATTCACAAGGGTACTTCCTCCTCACAAATTACTATTCACCCACCACAACCCAGCCCAACCCAACCCAGTCCAACCCAGCAACCAAACAGGTACTTAAATAGAATGACAAACAACGGGAGGGCTTTTTTTCTCCTGGCCCTTAATATCAATCTGTCAAATGAGGCATGAACCTGATCTCTGCGGTGCAATCAAGACCTGCATACCCAAGAATAGAAGCTTCTACCCTGTGGCAGTTCCTTGTTTGAAGCAACCCGAACTTGTCCTCTCCGGTCGTGCGGGTGATTAGTTGGTCAAGACAACCAATTGAGGCTTAGTAGATGAACATTTTTCAAAATTCTAGTTGGTGCTTGATGAAAATGTTACTTATTTGTAACATCTAGGCTTAAAACACAAACCTCTATTGGAAAAGACTGCCCCTGCAACATGTTGAGTTCCGACCTTATTCGACCTATTAATAAAGCACCAAAAATGCTTAAGCTGAAGTTGTCAAGTAATAATCTTCTGCTCTTATAACTCATTCCTTCACTACATGAAAATTACATGTGGGGCTCTAGAGGTGTTGCAGCGTCCCCCACTTATATTCACAACAACCTTATTGCGATATGACTCATTACTTACTTCAAATATAGTAATGGTCACATGCTCGAGGTATCCTTTTCCTCCCATCTCATTATAGTAGTGCTCTATCTATTTTGTTACCCAATCTATGAGGTAACCAACTACGTTAGCATTTGTAACGCACGAGGTTTTAGTTCCCAATCCACTATTGGAGAAGACTAGACCTAACAACTTGTTAGTTTTAACAATCACCCAAAATCTAGTAATGTCCCACTCTCATAACCCACTCTCACACTTTGTGAGTATTAGATGCAGGACTAGTTAGTGGTGTTGCAACCTCCTCCACTTATATTTGAAACATCCTCATGGCAATGTGGTTCATACTTAACCCGTAATAATATAGGTGGCATGCTCCGACTTTCTAGGGGTCTCTCCACTTATGGGGTAGCCCTTTCTGTTATTAGTGGTAATCAATTCTCATATCATTTATAACATCCTGGGCTTAGTTACCTTGATTGCTATCGAAGAAGACAAGCCATGTTAACATGTCGGGTACAAAACCATTGAAAACCATTTAAAATACTTAATTCCAAGTTGTAAAGTAATAATCCCTCACTCTTATAGTATATTCTCAAACCTTGATTGTCTTGTATGTGGAACTATGTTTGGAGTGTTATACTAATACCCTTTATGATACTCATTGTTAACAATATCCTCTCATCCATAATCAATGCATGTTGAATACCCATGAGGATAGTAAATATGACTTCTTCATTCCATTTTGAAAACTCCTCTCAATCACATTAATGTCAAAGAGGAAATTTGTAGGATCTAACTAATCACTCTAGTATTAGTGCCTCTCGTTCTCTATTCATTGAAACTCCTCTAATAAGCTCTCTACATCATGCTTGTAGGTCATTGGCAAACCTTAATAAGCATCTCCATACCCTTGCAACTCTCCACCATATCCCCAATAAGCTATGAAATCAATAATGGAAATCCCATTCGTATGCGGTGCTCATCTTTGGATTTCCCACTTTGTACCCGATTACCTAGATGGATCCCATCATGCAAAGTTAGTACACACATGCATCACTCCCCAGTCCACCCGAATAGTGCGACCATATGGGAGGCTGATGAATCATTGGTTCACCTCCTTTATTCGTTCATTTTACCTAAATATGAGGTAAACCGTCTCTAAATATCCACCAAATCTAATTTAGTAATAAAATAAAGCTCATGAATAAAAATGTATTTTTAACAAAAAAAATCAAACATAATAAAAGAAAAAAGAACTGAAAGAAGAAGAAATGTTGCAAATATGTAAAGACTTGACTCTCACATAGAGACTAAGATAGTACTAGATTAGTCGACTAACAATAAAGTAGGATGGATAAAGAATACAAAGGTAAAATACCATAAAATAACATTTAAATCACTTTGTATATAATGTACAAGTTTCCATATTTTCTTTGAAAATTATACTAACTCATATTAACGTAATTCTTTGTGTAACATGTACATAAAAATACAAACAAAAATATCAAAAATGTCAAAAATTCTTAATGAATAAAATGCCTACATATCTCGACTCTACAGATCTCGACTAAAAAGGTAATAAGGTCTGAATTCCTGGGTTAATTTTCGACTATGCATAAAGTTTATATCAATTAAACATATTTTAAATTCAAGTTGAAAATTTTTCTATTGAATGAAGACAGTTTCACTTAAATCGAAGCCAATAAGTAAAAAGTTTATTTTGGGACCTATATGATATATATGTATATTGTTATATCTGTGATTATTTTTTAATGTGCATTTTTCATTTATTGTACATATTATATACTATGTAAATAAATAATGCTAATAAAATAAAATTCTCTAAACCAAATAAAATAAAATAAGAATAAAGAAATAAAACATAAGTAAAATATATATTACTTATAATTGTTTAAGCTTGTCAATGTATTTTGACCTTTCTAATAAAAATATATTTATATATATTAAAGCCTGATCTAAATAAATAAATTATTAACATGGCATACTTTTATTTAAAATGGAAACTAAAATTCTGCATACGGGTATCATATGTATAATATATCAATTCTCTAAGTTTGTCGCATGAATGTATCCATTATTTTATTATTATTTATCATTGTATTATGTATCACTTTATAAATAATTACGTTACCTATATTTTTTAAGTTTTTAAAATTTAACTTAATTTAATATTTATTACGTAATTTATGTTAGTGATTTAGATTTTACTAAAGATTCAATTGCATATTTGTTTTGTAGCTTGATTAACTTTTCAGGTAGAAGCTCAATGATGAGAAGTGTAGAATAGATAGAAGCCGAGTCAATGCCTACAAGTGGTTCTAAAAGATTCAGCTAGAAGGTTGAATATTTAAAACAGGATTGATGAAAGAATCAAAGAAAGATCAATTTTAAAAGCTCATTTTTTAGGACTTTGGACGTTGATGTGACTATTACATCAACTTTATTTTATGCTAAAAATAGCCTTATAGTTTTTGCATATTCTTGAGTAGCAAGTAAACTTAAGCCACAATAATCACATTTTCTATTTTTGGGCATATGATCGATCACCTTGACATCCATGAGCAATCATCCATGATCGATCATTGACGAACCACAAATTCGGCCTCTTAATAAGTCATTTTAATGTGTTGTAGTTGGTCGAATCAGATGCGTCAAAGAACCGTTTAATTAATATAATCAACTAAATCAAATGGTCCATTTATATTTTACTTAGGCAAGCCCAAGGTCGACTCAGGGACATGAGCCTCTTTCGTATTATTTAAAATCTAATTATTTGAATTACGTGTTGGATTAAAGAATCGTAGATCAAGAAATGCTTGAAGACATGACTTGATGCATTAAGTAAACATGAATATATGCAATTTTTTATTTGATTTTTACCATGCAAAGAGATGCAACTAAATGCAATGCAAAAATATTCCTAAATTATCAAAACTTGAGCCATTTAATCACGAGTCAAATCAGGTTCAATTCATGAAGCTATTTTCATTGATGTATAAATAAGGCATGTGAAGCATTACAATAAATATACTTAGCTATTAAAATAATGCATCAAAATTCATAGTATCAAATATGAAATCTAAGCATGCGATCAAGAAAACAATGAAACGAGCTTCAAAATGCCACTGAAATTGACTCAATCGGAGCTACGATGCTCAAGATATGCAGGAGTGAAGCCAAGGGCATAAATGAAAGAAAACATAAAAGATAAATAGCAAACAATCCCCTGAGAGGGATTGAAATGCAAATAAAATAAAGTTTTGGACCTTCCCTGTAAATAACCCAGATGTGCAGGGTATTTTTGTAATTATTAAAACCCGCGGGGGTATGAGTGCAAAATACCCCAAGCGCACATGAGATGCACGTGAGCTCTGGACCTGTCTGTAATTTGGAGAAGTTGGCGCGGTCTCCATGCATTGCCCATAGTACACGTGGTAAGCATGTGCGCTCTAGGCTCGGTGAAGGTGCAAGCTCGATGGAGGCTCGGGAGAGGCTTTGCTTGCGGTTTGGGCTCGACGAGGCTCGGACAAGGCTTGAGCAACCCGAGCTTGGAGGTTTGGCGCTACTCCCAGTTGCAGGCACGTGGAAGAACATGGATCGTTTGATCATCGAGATTGGACGGTGGCTGTACTGAGTCAGAGAAGAGACATGGCTGTCTGAGAGCCGTCCGATCTGGCAATCAAACGGTAGTTGTACGTCATGGTCCCTCTTCTCTGTCGTGGGGGTGATGGTTGGTTCTGACCTCCGACGAGGCCTCCCGTGCTCCGCCTTGCTTGCTCAGGCCCGGTGAAGCTTCCCAGAACTCCATGGAAGGTTGTCGAGGTAACTGGAGCCCATGGGGAAGCGTCGAGCTATTTGGAGGTGGCCAACCAAGTCTGGACGCAGGAGGCGGAGTTGCGTAAGTTCTTCTCCGACGATTCTCCGTCTATTGAAGTGTGAAGTACCTGCATGGTAAATTTCATTGCCGAAGCGTGCAGTGCACAGTGTGGGTGCGAGGTGGAATGAAACGGAGGGTCGTGATGGGGTGCAGCAAGCGGCGACCGGTTGTCTTCTCCGGTGAGCCCGGAGGAGGGGGGTCAGAGTGGATTGAGGTTGTGAGGAGGAGAAAGGGTGATCAGAGCGGTGCGCGTGGATGGCGGAAGTGAGATGAAGATGAAGGACTGATTGGTGAACAGAGATAAGGCGAGGATAAACCTAATAAAATTAAAGAAAAATACAGAAGAGAAATCGGAGAGCTTACCTGAGATTGGCGGAGCGGGGCCTGGGATTGAGCCTCTTGGAGAGGCTCAGGGTCTTCGCACGTCAAGGACTGCTAATCCCCAGAGCTCGAGCAGGGAGGAGCCGCCGTAACGCAGCCATGGAAGGCAGCGGGTCTTACCGGAGGCGATGGTCGTCTCCGCTCGATCCTAGCACCTCCCCCTGTCACAAGGAGGTCGAGGAGGGCTGGGCCTTGCCCCTCGTAAAGGTGGACGAGGCGTGAGGTGGGCGGAGGTAGAGTATTTAAGGAGTGAAGGTGGTGGTCCGATCATGGAGGTCGTGACTTGTAGGGAGGATATGGAGTGAGAAGAGGGATATCGTGGAGATCGTGAGCTCGTGCGAAGATGGGGAATGATAGGTCTTGGTCGTGGGATGCTCTGTTGGTGGAGAGAGTGGCGGAGATGATGGGGAAAATGGGAAGGGCAGAGAGGCTACGAAAGGTGGAGAACGTGGTGGCGGGAGGAAGATGATGAGGTCGTGGCCGTTGGATCTCGTGATCCAACGCCCGCGAGATGGGCGCGAAGAAGCAGCTAGGATTAAATAAAGGAGGTGAGATCGAAGGGCGATGGTTGGTGCCACATGGCGAAGGGGGATGTGAGCGCTAATGGGCGGTCCAGATGAGATCTGGAGGGAGATGGAATGGTGGGAATTAAAGGCGAGATGGGATGGCTGAGATGAAGGCAACTGGAGCGATCGTGCGGCGCATGATGAGCCACGTGGCACGCTGAGGTTAAGGCGGAGACTAACGGTGGAGATGGAATTGAGATAAGGATCGGAGGGTTGAGGATGGAGCGGGAACTGACGGCTGTGATATGTGAATGAAGGAGGCGATCCGACGGTGAAGAATGCGGGCGTGGCAGGTGAAGGAACATGCCACGTGGATAAACCAGAGGGTGCCACGTGGCCCAATCAAGTTATTCGAAGAAAGAAAGTGAATTATGAGGACAAAGGAGACCAAATTTGGAAAAAAACTCAAAACACGAAAGTTGTAGATCTCGATGAGACTACAAGTTTCATGTTGACCAAAATAGGAAAAGAGGTCAAATAAAGGGAGAAAATATTTTTGAGAGCATTTTTAAGGGTAAAAACACTACGAAATTTAGTTTTGCTATTTTTTGTATTATTAATATATTCAATGACTCTGATAATTACAGGGATTTGTATGGTTTTTATTGACTTTTTGTCTAAGCTAGGGGGTTAATTTCAGTGAATTAAGAGCATGAAACTGGGTTTCATCAACCACCTATACTTAAACTATGCTCCTCCCCGAGCATCACAAAAAAAATGAATGAGCTGAATTAACCCCATTTTGCATGTGCATACAGGATCTGATATGTTCAAGTCCTCTCAATTTGAGATCCAAAATCTCAGAGTTCAACCCAGTCTTAATCAAGAGGCATCCAATTCCTTTAATTTTCCAGACTCTCTTTTGTATACATATGAACTAAGGATATGACATTTAGTGTTGACTATGTTCACGAGAGTAGAGTCAAAACATCACCCAAGGTCCCAGTCCAAGAAATTCTCCTAAGGACCCAATCCTCAACTCTAGGGAATAAACCAGATATGGCATCCAATCCACCGTCTCTTCAGTTGTCAGACTTAGAAGTGTAGGTGGTAGGCCATTTTGATGGAAGGTTTGGGATTGTGTCCTTTCTTCTGTCCCTCTCATTGGAACAAGGATCCTCTCAAGTTCCTTATTACGCAACACATTTTTGGTGTTGATCAGTGCGCCCGTCAAGAGAAGTTGGAGTCGTCTGCACTTGATTTCCTGGGAATACAACGGGGTGTGCCTTTTTTGAGTACCTATCGTAACTTCTACACCCATACTTGTAGCATTTACAATGCAGAGCCCTTTTTTGGTGCAAGCCCGACTCTGGTCCTAATAGCGGTGGTCCAAGTGGACACTTTGAAAATGATTGGGAGCGATCGCCTTTGGTGGAAGCTCTGTAATGCTTGACTTTGTGGAATGAGAGCTTTATTTTCAATAGTGATTTTCTTTGATTTGTAATATGTCGGCTAGCTCCATTGCTTTTACCAAGAGTTGGCGCACACTGATCAACATTTTTGTTTTATTCACACACTGGCACTTAGGTCCATGTCAAGATATTAGTATGAGAACCAAGTTCTCATACTGGCTAAAATGTTGTCACTCAGGTTTCATTAAGCCTTCAAAGAATTTATCCCATCCTCGAGCATCATTCGATCACTTCCAAACTCGAATCCCTCATCCCAGTTCCTCAAGTGAAATGTCAACTCATCTCATCGAATCCGCAGTTGTGCATGTGATGTGTTGATCATATTCTTAAAGTAGGAGACTGAGCATGCAATATAACACGTAAATCTAGAAACATAGGGAAATGTGGATGATTAAGTCTAAGACCATGATGGCTGAGGCTGTTTAAACTAAAATCTCAAGACCTCATAAACCAAGTTTCCTTGAATATTTCTGATCCTGGGTGGAAGTGAAAAGGTAGGGGATTTAATCCAATTCCTTCAACACTTTTTTTTTAAAAACTTTAAAAGACATCATGACTTCCTAAACTCAAATGAATAGATGTATCTACGTTCAACCACTATAGGTGTAAGTATAGGTCGGAGCCCGTTGCTTGAGGATGGAGCGTTACGCGATGTATTCTAAACCACCTACTCTGCTAAGGGCGAACCCTCACTGAACACAACTACTTATTTGGGTTTAGTAGTCAATTTAACTCTTAAAGGATTTTTGATTTTTTTTTCATTTTTTATTGGTTTTAGATTAAAGGTTAGAACACATGTTAAACTCAACTTTCCTTGAAATCAAAATTTTTTCCAAACCACGTCACACAAATAAAGATTTTCCAAACATTTTCAAAAGATTTTTTAAAAACAAAAAACTCATTTTTCAAATCATTTTCAAAAAATATTTGTCTTTGAAAATAGTGTAACATAATATGAAAAAACCTTTAAAACACTTTGTCCACTTAATTCACAAGATCATACTCTAGACAAAAAGTTTTAAATTTTTCAAAATTTTTCCAAATATAGCTAAAATATAAATATTGTACATAAGGTTATCCCCTATACTTAAACTTTGATATGTCCTCATAACACTAAATGATACAAGGCCATAGGTCCATTTAAGTCTAGAAGAATATACGTGAACTGATGTGGGCTACCCCTATACTTAGGATAAAAATAACCTAAGTATCGAGGCAAGGAAAGACGAGTAGAGAAATCACGGGGATTCAGGTCCCCCCTATACTTAGGCTGAGAGTAGCCTAAGTATAAAGATGGATAATTGATGTTGGGAGAGACCTGAGGTGAACGAAGAAGTCGGATGAATATATACATGAGCGGATGAATCTTCGGAGGTGAATGGAGTACCTAAGACCTAGGGGAGGGTGTCGAGGCAACCAAGGCTCAAACCAGCATGCCAAACCCTTTAATTTCGCCAACTCACACGTGAAACCAACAAATGTTGGTTGATTATATTGTCGATTTTATTGGTGATTAAAAACATTCTAGTTTACGCAGGAACCAAGAAAATGTCGAATAAAAATCATCCTACATAAATAAGGGTGGTGCTCTCTCAAAACAAGGTTTTACTTCATTTTAGGTTGACTTGCAATTATTAGTCCTAATTTATTTGCTTAAGGTTATCACTAATTAATAGTGATCACATAAATCAAGAAATCATCGTCTACCGCTCATTCCCATTTTCCATTAACCTAGGCGATCAAGCCAGGAAGGGAGGTCGAGAAAAAGCCATGTACTCGATAAAAAACATGATCTAGGCTAAGCGAGAAAACATGCAGTGCCTTAGCAAAAATTTATGAATAATCAGACTAAATTGAAAACCAAAAACAAATGTATGCAAGTCGATGGAAAACCACACCTAACATGCTTCTACTAGAGGGAAAGAATATCTTTAATTTTGGCTAGGTGAAGCAATGTTTATGTGCGTCTTTAATTAAAGTGTTTCCTGCCTACGAGCAAGCACGTAAAATAAAAATGTGAAAGAAGCTCGAAGATCCGCGTGCCTGGTCCTAGGTTGACATTCAAGTGGGGATGATCCCCACACAACCACATATAAGTCATTCATTTACAAGCGCGAGTCTTCGATCGAAGACCGCTGTAAAGATGATTATTACATGCATATGAAATGAAATAAAATAAAATACAAGACATTTTTTCCTTCGAATCATCTCCAAAATTTCTTCTGCGGCTCCTCGCAGCGGGGAAGTACATACTCCTCACCTCCTTGAACATCAAGGGCCCTGTCACAAAAGCAAATGTTAGATATAGATCGAAAAGAATTTTTAATGATGCAAGACAACATGGACAAATTGACCTACATATAGAAAATACTTAATTAAATAAATAAAAATCCAAACAAGATATAAGATGAGCCGTGTCCCCGGCAACGGGGCCATTTGACGAACCACAAATTCGGCCTCTTAATAAGTCGTTTTAATGCATTGTAGTTGGCTGAATCAGATGCATCAAAAAAACCATTTAATTAATATAATCAACTAAATCAAATGGTCCATTTATATTTTACTTGGGCAAGCCCAAGGTCGAACTCAGGGATACAAGCCTCTTTCTTATCGTTTAAACTCTAATTAGTTGAATTAAGTGTTGGATTAAAGAATCGTAGATCAAGAAATGCATGAAGACATGACATGATGCATTAAGTAAACATGAATGTATGCAATTTTTTATTTGATTTTTATCATGCAAAGAGATGCACTTAAATGCACTGCAATAATATGCCCTAACTATCAAAACACTTGAGCCATTTAATCACGAGTCAAATCAGGCTCAATTCATGAAGCTATTTTCATTGATGTATAAATCAGGCATGTGAAGCATTACAATAAAGACACTTATCTATTAAAATAATACATCAAAATTCATAGCGTAAAGTCTGAAATCTACATGTCATCAAGAAGACAATGAAACAAGCTTCAAAACGCCACTGAAATCGACTCAATCGGAGCTACGGTGCTTAAGATATGCAAGAGTGAAGCCAGGGCATAAATGCAAGAAAACAAAAAAGATAAATAGCAAACAGGTCCCTAGGAGGGTCTGAAATGCAAATAAAATAAAGTTTTGGACCTTCCTTGTAAATAACCCACATGTGCGGGGGTATTTTTGCAATTATTAAATTTTGCAGGGGTATGAGTGCAAAATACCCCAGGCGCACATGAGATACAGATGAGCTCTGGACCTATCTGCAATTTGGAGAAGTTGGCGAGGCCTCCATGCAATTTTTACATAGTGCACGTGGCAAGCACGTGCGCTCTAGGCTCGGTGAAGGTGTAGGCTCGATGGAGGCTCGGGAGAGGCTTGACTTGCGGTTTGAGCCCGAACGAGGCTTGGACAAGGCTCGAGCAACCCGAGCCTGGAGGTCTAGTGCCACTCCCAGCTACAGGCACGTGGAAGAACATGGACCGTCCAATCATCGAGATCAGGCGGTGGTTGTACTGAGTCGGAGAAGAGACGTGGCTGTCTGAGAGACGTCCGATCTAGCAATCGGATAGTATGTACGTACTGATCCCTCTTCTCCACTACGAGGGTGATGGTTGGTTCTGACCTCCGGCGAGGCCTCTCGTGCTCTTCCTTGCTTGCTCAGGCCCGGTGAAGCTTCCCAGAACTCCATGGAAGGTTGTCGAGGTAGCTGGAGCCTATGGGGAAGCGCCGAGCTATCTGGAGGCGGCCAACCAAGTCTGGACGCAGGAGGCAGAGCTGCGCAAGTTCTTTTCCGACGATTCTCCAGCTATTGAAGTGTGAATTACCTGCAAGGTTAATTTCATAGCTGAAGTTTGCGGTGCACAATGTGGGTGCGAGGTGGAATGAAATGGAGGGTTGTGATGGGGCACAGCAAGCGGCGACCGATTGTCTTCTCTGGCAAGCCCGGAGGAGGGGGTCGGAGTGGATTGAGGTTGTGGGGAGGAGAAAGGGTGATCGGAGCGGTGCGTGTGGATGGTGGAAGTGCGATGAAGATGAAGGATTGATCGGTGAACAGAGATAAGGAGAGGATAAAGCTAATAAAATTAAAGAAATTGAAGAAAAATACAAAAGAGAGATCGGAGAGCTTACCTGAGATTGGGGGAGCGGGACCTGGGCTTGAGCCTCTTGGAGAGGCTCAGGGTCTTCGCACGTCGAGGACGGCTGATCCTCAGAGCTCGAGTGGGGCAGAGCTGCCGCAACCCAGCCATGGAAGGTGGCGGGTCTCACCAGGGGCGATGGCGGTCTTCTCTCAATCCTAGCAAATCCCCTTGTCACAGGGAGGTGGAGGAGGAATGGGCCTCGCCCCTCGTAAAGGTGGACGGGGCGTGAGGTGGGCGGAGGCGGAGTATTTAAGGAGCGAAGGTGGTAGTTCGATCTTGGAGGTCGTGACTTGCAGGGAGGATGTGAAGCAAGAGGAGGGATATCGTGGAGATCGTGAGCTCGTGCGATGATGGGGAATGACAGGTCTTGGTCGTGCGATGCTCTGTTGGTGGAGAGAGTGGCAGAGATGATGGGGAAAATGGGAAGGGTGGAGACGCTGCGAGATGTGGAGAACGTGGTGGTGGGAGGAAGATGATGGGGTTGTGGCCGTTGGATCTCACGATCCAACGGCCACGAGATGGGCACGAAGAAGCGGCTAGGATTAAATCAAGGAGGCGTGATCAAAGGACGACGGTCGGTGCCACGTGGCGAATGGGGATGTGAGCGCTAGCAGGCGGTCCAGATGAGATCTGGAGGGAGATCGAATGGTGGGAATTAAAGGCGGGACGGGATGGCTGAGATGTAGGCATCTGGAGGTGATCGTGTGGCGCATGATGAGCCACATGGTGCACTGAGGTTAAGGTGGAGACTAACGGTGGAGATGGAATCAAAGATAAGGATCGGAGGATTGAGGATGGAGCGAGAACTGATGGCCATGATCTGTGGATGAAGGAGGTTATCCTACGGTGAAGAATGTGGGCAGGTGGCAGGTGAAGGAATGTGCCACGTGGCGCAGCCAGAGGGTGCCACGTGGCCCACTCAGGTTATTCGAAGAAAGAAATTGAATTATGAGGGCAAAGAAGATCGAATTTGGAAAAATTCAGAACATGAAAGTTGTATATCTCGATGAGATCTACAAGTTTCATGTTAGGAAAAAAGGTCAAATAAAGGGAGAAAATATTTTTGTGAGCATTTTTAAGGGTAAAAACACTATGAATTTTAATTTTTCTATTTTTTGTATTTTTAATATATTCAGTGACTCTGATAATTACAGGGAATTTTCTGGTTTTTATTGACTCTTTGTCTAAGCTAGGGGGTTAATTTTAGTGAATTACGAGCATGAAACTGGATTTCATCAATCATCTCATTTCCCATGTCCATCAACACTGATCAACCATACTTTTGAACATGATCGAACACGTTTTGAATTTCAGTCATCCGGTCAAACATGATTGCGTACTTTTATTACATGATCATCACCCGTGATTAATCAACTTGTTTATCATGATCGATCATTTCTTGATTTGGGAAATCAGAATGTGAACTTTCCATTTTTGGACACCAACGACTCTTTTGAGGCCAACCCTATATAAGGGACCTTATGGCTCATTGTTCGAGACACACAACCAAAAGAAACATCTTCTACTTTCAAAAGAAAAGAAAGAGTGACTGTTTCATGTGATATTCAAGTTCTTACAACATTCTTGCCCTCTCGAGCTCTCTTATATCCAAAGCTCCTTGCTATTGAAGTTGTTATTGCTCTTTGTGCTCTATTGTGGTCATCATCATTCTCGAGCATATTATGCACTTAAAGTCTGTAAGCTTGTGAATTCTAGTTTCGTTGCTTAACAATATTATGTTTAGCATTTTTGTATACAATCCAAGTTGGGGATTCCATTCTCTGAGAGAGAGAGATAAGATCATACTTTGGGACTTGTCCAAGGAAGGGTACATGTTGTACAAGAGGTTGTTCTATCCTCGGGTTAAAGTAGCGCTAGAATAGTAGAATTAAGCTTCGTCGAGAGAGTGAAGGAAAATCCTAGAATAGGGTTATGGGTCGTGATTTTCACCCGCTTGGATTTCCACATAAAAATCATCGTGTCTTTGTAATTTTTTATCTCTGTGATTTGTGAATTATTTTTTAATTGGATATTAATATTGTGATAATTGTATATTGCATAATTCACTCCCTACGTGTGCCTGACTCACAATTTATTTGTATTGTTTTTATAGATATATCATTATCTAGGTCAGCAATGATGACCGGGCCTATAACCAACTTAACACTGCCCTGAAAGCACATTGGATATCTTTTTTGGGAAAGTTGACCTCTTCGGTCACTCCTCCTTCAACCTTTTATCTACTGTGAGCCCATATTCGACCAGAAAATCAATTCACCTCTATTAGACTACTTGCTTGACCAAGATCTCTACCTAAAGCTCTAGAGTCCATCTCCAATGACCATTGAAACCCCACTCCACCAAACCCGTTCTCTATACAACTAAAATGATTCATTATCAGTCATACATGATCTACTGAACATTTATTCTACCTCCGCTCATTTCGTAATGTCCCGACCATCAGCTCGCCTCTATACCATCCCCTTGGTCCCTAGCTTTTGAGATTGATCCATAGTTATTAACCCTTAAGGTGTTCTTGTGTTAACCTTATGCAAGTGACATAGTCGAGGTAAGGGACTCCAACAAAAGCCTCGACCCATGTGGTGATATCCAACGTGAGTGATGCGGTTGCAACATAATGTCAATCCTCTTGACCTTTGTCAGCCAGTCAAGGCTATCATCATCAACCCTTGTGGCCTTTTTCTAATTTCCACTTTTCTACTTAAGTAATTGATGAATCCATGATTCATCACCTTCATTATTTTCATTTTTGGCTGAAATCTTTTTAAAACACAAAATATACACTAATTCTCATTTTTATTATATTAACATCAATTGTTAATAATGTAGAATTAACATTTATTTACACCAAAATAAAAGAATAACATGAGAGAAAGGAAAAGAAAAAGAAAGAGAGATGTATATATGTAAATATGTACATATTGATCCTAAACTTTGAGACAAGGTCAATATTGTCCTGGTTCACTAAAGAATAAAGTAGGGAAAGATAGTCCCTAAATTATAAAAATCAAGAAAATTTCAACCACCAAATGTACATATGTACCATGTTCATAATGTAGATAACTTGTACTATTATGTCATTCAGATCACTCCAAAATAATTTTCTTTTTAAAATTTATTTCTAATAATATATACTAATAATAATATCTTCTGAATTATATCTTGTGCACATATCATGGTGCAACCAACCAAAAAAGCAATAAAAATCAAAATTGAAAGCTTCATATCTTCTCCACATTAGCTCAAAATTCACCAAAATCACTTTCATTATACTTACCATGAAATTATCTTTAAATGAGGGCGTTAAATTAAAATCAAAATATAGATGTAAAATTCAACTTATCAGGTTGATATGGTATCTGTAGAATTGTACATTACGTATATTTATTTTATTATTGTATTTTATTATTACTTGTATTTTTATTATTTTTCTCTTATTTTATAATAAATACATAAAATCCAAATAAATATTAAGAAAGGCAAAAGAACATAAAAATAAATGTAAATAGTTATTATATAAGTAAATAATACTTATATAATAAATACATATTTTTAGTTATCCTTGTAATTATATCTATAGAAATGTAAAAGAATCTTTAAAACTCTTAAAATGTGTTTTAATTAAATAAAATAGGATAAGGAATAAAATGGTGATAAAAATAATGAATAAAAATATTTATGTTTAATATTTAGGTATAATATACTTATGTTATACATATTACTTTTTATTTATATAAATAATCTCTTAAAAACAAATAAATATATTTATAATCATTAATAAATTTACTAAATTAATAAAATATAAAATATATAAGTTATATGTATAATTATTAATTTAAGAAATATATATATTCAATTTATATAGGTAAATTATAATTATAAATTATAGTATTTATTTAATTTAACCAATTAAACTAAGTTATTTAATTTATTAAAATTCTTCATTAAATAAATTTTCATTTTATTACCGTCATTTATTTTATTATTTTTAATTTAAGGGTATTTTGTATTTATAATATAGGCTATATATATTATACATTGTCTAGTCAATATGATTTTTCTTATTAAGCTCAACTTGGACCTCCACGTGTCAGTTTCTTGTTGGCCGCCCAAATACCCGTTGACCTTAGTCAACCCTTCTCTCCCTCTTCTTACTCGTTCTCCCCCTTTCTCTTTCTCTTTTCCCCTTTTCTTCCAGAACTTTCCATCTCATCTAACCACCAGGTCATTCACCCTAATGACCTCACCACATCAGCTGGTCCACCACATTCTCGATTCATTTTCCCCGACGAGCCCAAACCACCTCACATATTTTTTGGTAATTCTGGGTGCATGTATTAAAACTGAAAATTTATAGTTACAGAGTAGGCTCGTATCACACTAGCCAGTTTTACAAAAAGTAGGCTACGGGGTAGCAAATTAGATCAATGCAATTAGATTCAAAATCTCGCATCAGCTATCAAAACTTTTATGTTTCTTGCAATTTTGCTTGCTGGCTTAACCATCGCAGTCGTCCATCGTGCATTTCGTTCTTTACATATGCTCCATGTGGTAGCAGATAGGGCCATCATGGCCGAGGTCTTCAATTCGCCACCACCTACGTATGCGCACCAAGCCAATAAAGAGTTTAGATCGTAGGACATTGGTGGTTGAAGGTCCAGAGTTCTTGAGACTCCATTCCAAACTTCAGTCGAGAAAGGGCAGTTAAAGAAAATATTATCCCTTGTTTCGTGGTGATATTCGCAAAGTTAGCATCCCTGGTTAATCGTTAGTCTGCGCTTCAAGAGCCTGTCAAGAGTAGGCAACCGACTTAGTATAGCCATGTAGGTGGTGCATGCATGCCTAGGCACCATGTGTTTGTTCCATAGGATGTGAGCCCAGCGCAACTTTGGAGCGTGCGCTCTAACCACATCCCAAGCCTCCTTAAAAGAGAACGGTTTATTGGAAGCCGTCCATGATACAATGTCCCCTGTTATCGTCAAAGCTAAGGCTAAAATTGGTTTAGCATCGAGGATGTTTTTCCATACAAGGGAGTCCCCGTTCTTCTTTGTGCACTCAAAAAAATATGATCTCTTAAATACCTATCGTTGATGTAGGCAGGCCACATTGCATTTTTGTTGTGCAACACTTTCCACCTCCGGGATGGAAGTAAGAGATCAAAGGACCAAACAACCTTCCTCTTTTGGTAGACAAACCACGTCCCATCGGATGTGATGGGTGCCATATCCCCACAAGAAGTCTACGCAAAGGGCCTCAACTTTTTTAGTCGTCCTAGCTGAGAGGAGAATTCCAGAGGCCCAAAATAGGCACACCCAGAAACAACAGATCTTAGTAACTATAACCGGCCAACGAGGGATAAGGACCTTGCTTTCCAGCCGCCAAGGAAGGTCCTAACCCGATCAATGAGCATCCGCATGGTAGCCATCCTTCCCTTCGCATGTGCTAAACGTATTCCCAAGTATTTCGCGGGTAACGGGAGGCAGAGAAGCCCCACCTCCAGGCAAAGCTTGAAGTCCGTAGTCGCATGCTTCGGAAGGATGATCTTGCTCTTCTTTGAATTCATCATGAGACCAGACATTTCACCAAAAATGGCCAGGATGTTCCTGACCTCCTTGAGCATCCTCGTAGTCTTTCTGCAGAAGAAAAGCAAGTCATCCGCAAAAATGAGGTGCGACGGGGCCATGGCTCTCCCCATGCGGATGGGTAGGAAGTTCCCCTGGAGCATGGCTTTTTCCACCAGCAGGGAGAGAGAGAGTCCATTGCGAGTACAAATAGCAGTGGGCTAAGGGGGTCTCCCTAGTGAAGTCCCTTCTTAGTAGTGAAAAATCCACTTGGGGATCCATTACCTAGCGCGGAGAACATTGGCATGGTGATACAGTTCTTTATCCATCCGATCCATTTATCATCAAAACCCCTTAGTTTGAGGCTGTCAAGAACGAAAGTGTGGCTTACCGAATCAAAAGCCTTGGAGAGGTCGATCTTTATACATGCTTTGGAAGCACTTGTCCTATGACCGAAGCCATGAACTACTTCCTGCGTCTGGCGGATGCAATCACCCATCGCCCGTCCCTTGATAAAGATCGCCTAGTTCAGAGCCACCAATTTTGGGAGCACTGCCGACAACCTAGCGGCAAGAATCTTTGCAAAAATTTTGTATGTGACATTGCACCAAGAGATTTGGTCTGTAATCACCTAGCCTCGATGGTGTTTGTCCCTTAGGCACAAGTGTCAGGAATGTGTGGCTTACATCTCTAGGAAGCAACCTGTCGTCGTACTGGTACTGCATTGCAGCGATCATATCATCCTTAACCACTGCCCAGTATCTTTTGAAAAATCCTGAGTTCAAGCCATCGGGCCCCGAGGATTTTGTTGATGGAGTGCTCTTTAGTGCCTCCCAGATTTCCTTCTCAGAGAAGGGTCCTGATAACCAACAATTTGCATCCGTTGATATTCTATTTGCTGGTTCTGGGGGCATATGCCTTCCACTGTACACTTGCAAAGGGCCAAGGAGGGCTTTAAAATAATTGACGGCTTGTCCGCCACCTTAGCTGGCCTGTCTATGAGTTTCCCTTCCTTATCAAGCAGGGATGGGATGTGGTTCCTTGCGTGCCTCGAGCAGGCCGAGAGGTGGAAGAATTTTGTATTCCTATCCCCGAGCTTAAGCCAATCTACCCGGCTTTTTTGCTTGCACATTGATTTGGCATCTGCATCCAGAGAATCAGAGAAGCTCTATGCATCCCTTTCCAGCTGGGCAAGCATTGGATCAAGGGGATCCACCGCAAGTGCGTCATTGATCGTGCTCAACGCCATCATCACAACTTTCTGGTCCTGGCTTATGTCTCCTTGCGTGGAAGCCCATCCTTTGATCGCTTTTTTGACGTTCCTGATCTTATTCTGGAGACGAGATATGAGGTTTCCATGGACCTCGACCTCCCAAGCACCAGATATAGTAGCTTCGTACCCTTCCCTATCCATCCAATAATCAAAATATCAGAATGCCTTGCTTCTCAAGGGATGCACGTTTAGCGGGATGTTCATGCTGAGATGGTCCGATGATGGTAGGGGAGAGTATCTCATTTTGATTTGCAGGAGTGCAGTCCACCATGCTTCGTTAACTAGTCCACGATCAAGTCTGGATGTTATTCTGTTAGGGTCGATGGTAGAGTTCGTCCAAGACCAATGGTTCCCCGGTGCCTCAAGGTCGTCAAGGCCAGCTTTGTTGATGAAGTCATTAATTTCATCCATGGCAATTATGTTGGTGGGGGGCGACCACCTTTTTTCTCATTATTAAACCTTACAACATTAAAATCTCCAATTACGAGCCATGGGGAGGTGGAAGCTATGGGACTCTCGCTTGTAGCGGTGAGCTCTCTCCATAGATCCCTTCTTGTAGAAGAGGAATTTGCCCCGTAGACCACCAAAATTAGCACTGAAATTGCAGAAGAGGAATTTGGATCCGGGGAGATGATGAATCCACATTTCATCATCTTTATTCTATCATTTTGGCACCAAAAACCCTGGCAAATACCTGTAAATAGCCTTAAATCAAGCATTTTAGCATTCATGCATGTGCATCTAAACAGTGTATAAATTATTGTAATTAAGGCCAAAATTATAGAATAAATAAAGAAAAGAAAAAGAATAAAATATTGTAAATATTTTATGACCCAAAACCCCCGAGACCTAGGCATCTTGATGAATAGGTCGACAAGGAATAAAGTAGGGGGAGATAAGGGCCAAAATACAGTATAAATACCTATACATTCTATTCATTCTTTATTCATTTTGGGACCCATTTTTGGTTCCACTTTTTATTCATCAAATAAAGAAACTTTGTACATGAAAGTTGTAGATAAATTTATAAAGAAAAATACAAAATTTATTTCACATAAAAATCATGTACAGACAAAAAGATATGGTCTGAATAAGAATCCAAAATCCCAACTCTCCAGACCCGTATCTCACAACTGACAACTCCAAATGTAGCAAACTCACCTTTAATTGTATATAGAATAAAATAATCTATCCAATGGCGGTGGTTTCGCATTTGGCGGAGCTACGGTTTGAAAGTTGACTCTTGGACCCTCATTGTATACTTGTACATATTAAAAAATTCAATTTATTCTTTGTTTATTATTTTTATATTTTTATATTTTTATATTGTTGTAAATAATACTTATAATAATTATGTGTTTTTAAATCAGAAGAAAAACATAAAGAAAATACAAAAAAAAATATTTGTATATAGTCAACACATTGGTACATTACCTATATATATACCTATACAAAACATACTTGTATTTTATTAAATATACAAAATACATCAGAAAAATAAAATAAAAATATATTTACGCATATAAAAGTATTTTAAAATTTTATAAAATAAGAATTAAAAATAAATAAATTAAAGATACACAAATAAAAATAAAATACTAAAATACATAGATATTATACCTATATAGGGTTAAAAAGGTAACTTGTAAAAATATAACTCCTTAAAATAATTAAAAATCAAAATAAAATACTACATAAAATTCTAAACATTTTTTATTTTATAATTTTTATTTAATTCGGCCATTTAGTATTTTAAATATAATTAATAAAACTTTTTCGCAGGGTTTTTCCTGGTTGGTCCACGTGGACCAACCAGGAGGCAGTCAGCATTGACCCTAGGTCAACTGCCTGCCTTCCCCCGCCTGTGGCCTGTCAGACCTGGGTTTTCACCCATTTTTGTCGAGATTTTCCAGCCGTGCCTTGCATTTTTTCGTGGTGATTTCTTCACATCTTTTCTTCCTCGTTATGCGGTGAATCGCGTCCAAGTGAAACCTTGGACTTTGGATCACTGTGGCGATCAGGGCACCTTGATCTTTGGGGCTCCTCAGCCACTTAGTCAAACTGCATAAAATGGAGCCCCAACTTTGAAGTCGACTTTGAACACCTTCGGTCCACCACCTCGCGCCTCTCCCGTGCTCCAGAGCCACCTGGAGGTGACATCTCCGACGTGAGCTCTTCAGCCAAGGCCGCCGAGGTCGGAGGCGTCTCCACCACCTCCCGCGAAGTCGCCGGTCGAGGTACTCTTTTTCCTCTGGCTCCGGCCATCGAGGTCATCCCCCCCGCTTATTTCCTTCTTCCATTTCGTTCCTGTTAGCTTAAGGATCAAAAACCCCAAAAAAATCTCGAAGTTCCATCATCCATATCGCCCAATCGAGCACCTTGGCCGGAGCGCAACTCCGGCCGTGCATCCACCTGTCGATTCGCACCCCCTCGCGACCATCTAAGGGTCCAGGTAGTTTGCCCTGGACCCTTTGACTATTTTTGCAGGTCAAAGTCCACTTGAAGGCGCCTGGAGGCGAGTTTTGACGCTCGCCGGAGCGTAGCCGGACTCCCCAGCTCCGCCACCTTCGCCTGAGCACCTCGGCCGCCGCCGAGGCTTTTTGCCGCCACCAGCCGATAGAGAAGGACCAGGGGACGCTTCACGGCCATTTTGAAGCCTAGACGCCACCGGAGCCGGACAGAGGAGCTCGAGGAGCTTCGCCCAGTCGGAGCTCCTCCGTGTTCTTCCACCGGCCTCCCCAGCCGTTGGATCCCGGAGCGCCCCCCAGATCGCACAGCCCCCGTTGGATCGTCCTTCGCCTCGACCGTCCGATCAACCAAGGAGGATCTAATCCAGACCGTGCATCGTCGAAGCATCATCGACCGTTCATCGTGCGCCACGTGTATAAGTGGATCGCTTCCAGCCGCTGGATCGCACCCTGTCACCCCCGCCGTTGGATTCGCGCCACGCGTCGTCATCAGAACGCCCGAGCGAGGGTATTTTGCATCTACACCCTCGCCATTTTTGTATTTAATATTTAGTATTTGAGCTTTTGTCTGTAGTGTAAAAGTTTTGTAATATTTGCAAGGAGACCCCCAAGCTTTATTTATTTGCATTTGGGTCCTTCGCCACGTCACCTCACGTGACCTGTACACGTGAGGGGGTGGGCATTTTGCAAGGATACCCTTGGTTGTTTGTGTATTTCGTTATAGTACCAAAACTGTGGCGTTAAGTGTAAACTTTTTGGTCATTTTGCAAGTAGGCCCCCTGGGGTTTGAAAAATTGCATTTTAGTCCTTCCCAGGCGCGTGCAAGTCACGCGCCCTGGTGGGAAAATTTCTAAGAGGCCCAGGCGGCTTTTGTAATTGCTTTTTGGTATTAAAAATTGAATATTCAGTGTAAAGTTTTGTGGAAAATTGCATGTATGCCCCTGGATGTTTTAGATATTGCAAATATACCCCTGCCAGGACTGTTTAATGTTTGGATGCTTGTTGTATTTATTTGAATGATCATTTCAAGTCCAAAAATTCCACAAAATTAGGGTTAGGCTCCTGTTACCTTGAACTTTCACGCCACCATTTTAGTTTTTGATTTTATCTTATTTTAACATTTATTAAAAATCAAAAACACCCTTTTTGTGCACTGTCTACCTTAGAAAATACCAAAAAAATATTAAAACACCTCCAAAAATTCCAAAAAAATTATCTAGAGTCTAGTTTATTCTATTTTAGTGTCAATCCAAAAATCATTAAAAATCTCAAAAGAAAAACACTAAAAATTTAAAAACACTCAAAAACTTCAAAAAAATATATAAAATAGTAGAAAACTCCAAAAATCAAAATCTCAGTTCCTGTTTGTTCCTTATTTTATCCTTTTTATTTGAAAAATAGTGTGAAAATTTTGAGTTACTGGTTGGTATTTTGAAATCTCATTTTACTCACAGTCAGCTTCTTTCCCACTGTTTTCCTTTATTTCAGTAATTAAAAATACCAAAAACACCTTGAAAAATCCCCAAAAATCACAAAAATAGTAAAAAATCCTAAAAATATTAAAAACAATTTATTCCTGAATTTTTGGTTATTTTTGCACCATTTTATAAATATTTTAGCTTGCCTTTCTATTATATTGTCTTTAATTTCCCATATTGAAAAAGAAATAAAAAATATATAAAATATAAAATATAAAAATCAGAAAATTAAAAATTAAATACAAAATTAAAAATTAAAATAAAATAAAAAAATTAAAAATTAAAAACCCACAAAAATTTCCTTTCTTTGCTTGCCTAGTGTAGACACTCACACATCACACACACACTTGAGCATTTTTGCTTGAACTACCTTGTTTGCTCCCTGTGTTCGAACTCTCTACATACTTGCACCTATACATCTTTTATGTAGAGTTAAAAATAAATTTGACTCCACACTTATTTTTCATTGATTGATATTTGATTGTGGGTTCATTGTTGATTAATCGCATTTTATTGTGGGTCGCAAAAGCGACGTATTTAGACCCTCGATAATTTGTCATTATCAAATGGCACCGTTGCCGGGGAGCAACAGCGCGTAGTTCGAGTTTTTGTTTTGTGTTGTGATCATTTGTCTACCTTTGCGGCTTTTATTTCTGCTTGTTTTATTTTGCATTATTTTTGATATATCTTTTGAATTGTCTAACCACTCTCCTTGTTTGGATTCCGTGCGAGGTACGTGGATCGAGGGAGGAGCCCCTCTTGGAGCACTTTGGCACCCACGTGAAGCGGCTCTAGCTGAGCACGAAGAAGGACTTGGAGGATTTTTGCAAGACAAACATTTTAGCATTCACTTTCTTGTATTATATTTATTTTGTAATTTAAGTGAGTGAGAGACTCTTAATTTGTAATAATACAGGTACACCCGAACACTTGGACATTCGAGCCTAATTTCCAAGTGATTGTTCACTTGGGGGCTCACCGCGGTTTTTGTCGGCTTTTCTCGCATTCTTTTATTTTGTTTTGTTTTTCGATTTACTTTGTGTGATTGAGCCCTTAGATTTAGGATTGCTTGCGATAGATTAAGGCCAAACACCTAATATATCTTGCATGTACCTATAGCTGCGTTTGGACTTAGTCAAATTTTTAAACAGTTGGTTCATCATCTTCGATCCGCCGCGCCGCGAGCTCTCCCCGCAAAGCGCTTTCTCCTACCCTCAATTTGTTGAGCAGAGGAGGGGTGAGCCTAGACCGGACTCTAGGGTTGAGGATTGACGGTCAACTTGTGGTTCTTCCCGCTAATAGCAATTTCTGAAACTTAGGGCGATTTCATCGGCTTGCATTTGCATATAGATAGGTTTCAATTCTGCTGAGCATCCTTGCATGTAGAGTGCTGGAGGCAAGGTGAGCATTTACGCTTTAGCATCCATCATTATTTGCCGCTTGCATTGCTTTTCCGACTCTACCTCTGATTTTGCCAACCTAGGATCCTAAAGGAATTGAATCCTCGATAGGCTCGTGCATTTTTTATTAAAAATCCAAAAAAAAAAGTGACAACCAAATAAAATTGGGACTGCTAACATTACTCGACCCTAAAATTCACCAAAAAGAAAAATTTTGTATTGGGGCGAGTAATCCCCTCATTGTCTTCGCTTTTACTTGCTCGCGCACACACTAAGGTTAGAGCCCAAATCCCATATTCAGCCCCCTAAGTGTTTGCGCAATATTTTGACTTCTCACCTAACTCTAAAACAGATAAGATAAAAAGACCGCTCTTTGCGGTCTCTACCGAGTTGAGTAGGTGAATTGAGGGTTTGTATTCTTTTCATTTTTGCTTGTGATTGTTTTGTGTGTCCTAGATCATACCAGCGCATTTGCGCCTTTTTCTTCACTCTTTTGACTTGACTTTCGTGCTCCCCCGAATCACTTCCTTTTGTTTTCGAGATGGACCCCTGGAGTGCATTTTATCCGGACTTTGCGGACCCTTCGCTCGCTCCAGCCGGTCCACCTCCCTTTTATCAGGAGGATCCTCCTCCTACTTTTTCTGATTTTCGTACATACCCACCTCAGCCACAATATCAGACTTCGGACTTTTACCCACCTTCACCTCCACCTGTATATTATCCACCTCCACCTTCACATCCACCCGAGTTTGACCTGATGGAGTCACCTCCCTCAATCTCTATGAGTGATATCTTGAATCGGATGACAAAGCGCATTGATTTGATGAATGATGATATTGCTTTCTTGAGGAAGAATCAGATTAATGCTCCTTTCGTCGGGAATACGGCTTCACTTGTAGGTGATCATGGGAGCTTGCAATCGCCCAAAATACAAAAAAATGAGAAAAATTCAAAAATCCAAAAAGATTTTGGGAGACACTTGGTTGATCGAGATTTTGAGGAGAAAGTCCACTTGCCAGAACCCTGGACCACACACCCATTCACACCTAGTCCCACCTTTGACCCCGAGGATGCCGCTGTACAGACTGCTCTTGGCATGCCTCGTGTATATGCTGACTCCGATTTCCTCCCTTGTATGGAGGAAGTCCAAAAATTCAAAAAAATGTTATCTGAACCCGAAGTGGTGGCTACTATTCATGAGATTATCCGTGCCCCACTTCAGCAGGGCATGACCCAATTATCTGCTCCTCTTCCCAAGAAGAGAAAGCGGAGGAGCAGATCTGAGCGTCACATTCTGACCATGGCCACTGCCCTCGCCATCACACACCGTCCCATTCCCAAGAGGAAGAACACAGCCGCACCTTTCATCACTTGCACCATCTCTGACCATACTTGTGATCGCACTCTCCTAGACGGCGGTGCTTCGATTAGTATAATACCCTTCTCGCTGGTACAGTCTCTTCACTTAGGGCCTCTCAAGAAAACCAGGATGATCGTTCAGTTTGCTGATGGATCAATCAAGAGGCCGAAGGGTATCCTTGAAAACGCCGTCATTTCTATTCAGGGCACGAGCCACCATGTTGATTTTGTCGTGTTGCCCATGGAGAACTCCACAGGGGAGCCATCTCCAATCATCTTGGGACGACCATTCCTCGCCTCTGCGAGGGTCGTTATTGATTATGGATCAGGAGAGATTCGCTTCCGTCCTGTTGACGAGAGCAAAGTGTTGATCACCACACCCACAATTGACCAGAGACCTGCACCTGATGCACCTTCACCGATCATAGCTGACTCTGAGGCCCATGACAGATCTGATGATACTAGAGATACTTCCTTAGCGATCCCTGATGAGCCCCGACGGATCCCCCGAAAGGGGAGGAAGTCGGAAAGCATGGAGCTGACTAATCCTCCTCCTGGTGTGTGGCGATGTGTTGATGAGATACAGAGTATTTATGTGATTGAACCATTTGATCAGGGGGCAGATACCAAGATAATTGAGGATGCTTATGATGTTGCCCATTACTTTGAGAGACCTCATAAGGCAACAAATGACCCAGGTAAGACTAGACAGGACGGACCTAGTTTGACTACTTCCACTAATAAATCCGTTCCTGGCCCTTCACAGGTCAAGATGATTGAGGTCGATTATGATGCGGCTATTTATTTTGATAAATTCAGACCTCTTGTTGAAGACAAGGATTCAGGTGAGAGTCTTGAGGACGATCTGAGTTCGTATACTTCCACTGATGATTTTGTTCCTTTTGATTTTGACCTGGACGAGGACTCGCAGGACGACTCCGATTACACTTCTTCCGGGGATGATGAGTTTGTCCCATTTCACTTTGACATCTGCGAGACTTCCAAGGCCGGACCTAGTCGTACTTCTTCCAACCAACCGTCCGTGCCTTCACACCATAGGACCACTAAGGGAGAACCGAGCCATACTGCTTCCATCGATCAGTTCGTCCCTTTCCGTTTTGATTCCACTGAGGGCCTTCACCGTGTCGACCCTGATCGGCTTCCGTCCACTGTGGACCCCGATGTCGACATACACCACACCAGATCTATCCCTCAGCGGTCTCGCAAGAAGGTTTGCTTTCCACCTTCTGATGATCACCCTTTTATGTTGTAGATTCTCTCTTGTGACTCTTTCCATCTCCCGTTTTTGCTCGTCTACCCATTTCTCGTGTTTGCCTTGCTTAGGACGTACTTTGTCCTACGTATAGGAGGGGTAGACGAGTTGAGTGTTCTTTCTTTGTTAGTGTCATCACTCCTGTTGTTGCTTATACTTAGGGCTTCTTTTACCCTAAGTATAGGGGGAGTGACGTGTACATCCTCACGATCTCTTCTTCTATCTTCATCTCTTTTCTTCTTTTCTTCTTTTCTTCTTTTCCTTTTCTATCTTCTTTATCTATCAAAAAGGTGCCGCCCTTGTAGACAGTTTTCCATACTTAGGACGTACCTTTGTCCTAAGTATAGGGGGTTGGCACCCCGAGTTTCCTCCATTCTTTTCGATCCTCTCCCATTGTCTCCTCTTCTTGTCTATACTTAGGGATATCTTACCCTAAGTATAGGGGGAGACAATCTGAGTACGATCTGTTCATTCCCCCCTTGACCCTCCCCTGCGTCGTGTACAGTCTGCTATACTTAGGATTATTTGATCCTAAGTATAGGGGGGACGGTCAACTTCTCATTCGTTTGATTCATTCATTATTCCTTTATTCTTTAGGCTTGTCTATACTTAGTACGAGTTATGTCTTCTCTTTTCTCTCCGATCTATGAGGACATAGCTCAAGCTAAGTATAGGGGGGTCGTATATACTACGTATATACTTTAGCCATAAACTCGTACTTTCGTATTTTCTTAATAATATGGCTAAAAATTCTTTAAAATTCATTAAAAATTCTTAATAAAAAGATGTGGTTATTCCTCAAATTCTTTTTGTATTTACTGATTAATAAATCAGGTGAAAATGTTTTTTGCAAAATGTTTGAAAAATAGTTTGAAAATCTTTGTGAAATCTATTGAAAACTATTTTGAAAATATTTTGTTTCGTGTTTTCAACCTGTGTGGTTTGTAAAACTTCTTTTCTTGTGTGAAATTAAAACGTTTGAAAAATGATTTGCAAATGGTTGCAAAAATGATTTGAAAAACCTGTATATACTGTTTTGAAAGCCTTTGCAAAATGATTTTTAAATGTGTGTAAAATGTTTGTAAAAATTTTTTGGACATAGTTTTCAAAAATTGTGTGAAAAAGCTTGTGTCAAATAAGTTTGAGGAATACCTACATCATACCCAAAATCCACTATATATATATGTATAAAATTGATCACTTACCCTTGTAAATTCTTAAAATCCAACTTCTTGTATATATAAGAACACTCCCGTGTACATATTTTAACCTAGTTTTCAGCCAAAAACTTTTTGTTATCAAAAATCCCAAAAACATTTGCAAAATTAAAATCCAAAAACATCCGAAAAATTTCTTTGAAAAATACAAAAAAATTGCATCTGCACTTGCATGCATCATCTTTTCAAAAATCCATAAAAAGTTCAAAAATTCTTGAAAATTGCATCACAAAAATATTTTCTGCATTGCATTCGCATTTTTCGGATTGAGTTTGATAGTTGAACGAGTCTAAGTAAAATCCGGAGATTGGAGCTTGATTGGACCTTATAATCTACCTAATAACAGGAACCTTATAGGAACTGAGTTTGAGGTACTTCAGGTCTAGTTGACTTAATTCTTTGAGGATCACGGGACTTGGTTCAATGGATTCTTGACTGCCTAAGTAGAGTATTTCGGAGCACACGCACGACTCTTGTTGATAATGACCTAACTTGGACACCTGCACCTTTCACATGGCTCAACTCAGTTAGAGTGGTGAGGGGATTGGATTTGCCGGTATGAGACGCACACAAGTGGAAACATTTGTCCTCCTCTAGGGAGGGAAGTGCACCCCAACCCGTCCAGTGATTAGGAAGTCTAAAGACAGGAGGCTGTGGGTTGCGATAAAGCTTCAAAAGAGGGATAGTCTACTGGCTCAAGAGGAAAAACTCCTTATGTAAATGCTGCTGTGAATAGTATTTCAAACAAAAAAAAAAGTTCAGGCATGTACAAAAATAAAAAGCCTGCAAAGTATGTACATATGTTGTAAAGTCAATAAGCAAGCTTGAGTTCCAAAGTCATATCATGTGAGCCTGCAGCTGGATGACTTGACTACACTGGTCTTGCATCCAAGGATAGGTAGCTACACTGGCTACCATCCATTCTTCTCTTCACCCCCTCCTCGTGAGCTGGTTGCCACTTGAACTTAGAAGGGAATACCCCGCTCCTCGAGGATGGAGTTGCTGGATTGGGAAATCATTGGGTTGTCGTACTGGAGAAGTCAGTTTCTTTGTCATTCTAGTTGGGGAGAGCCACCATCACTTACACTGTACAAGTCAGATTCATAGTCGTAAGAGTTTGCGTATGAATTGAGATATTTCTGACCTGGCTATTGAGGAGACTTGGACAGAGTTTTGGGATTCTCAAGGGCTGTTGGATTTCAAACACGGTTCTCACTAAGGTTCCGCCCGCACTAAAATTCCAAAGGTCCTACTAAGCTCCAAACTTTGATTTTGTGAAGACAAGTTTGACAATCAAATAAAATCCAAGTTCTTCTTTTTCTTTTCTTTCTTTTCTTTTTGCACTTATTGCATAAGTGTTTGCTAGGGACTAGCAAAGGTAAAGTATAGGGGGATGATGAATCCACATTTCATCATCTTTATTCTATCATTTTGGCACCAAAAACCCTGGCAAATACCTGTAAATAGACTTAAATCAAGCATTTTAGCATTCATGCATGTGCATCTAAACAGTGTATAAATTACTGTAATTAAGGCCAAAATTATAGAATAAATAAAGAAAAGAAAAAGAATAAAATATTGTAAATATTTTATGACCCAAAACCCCCGAGACCTAAGCATCTTGATGAATAGGTCGACAAGGAATAAAGTAGGGGGAGATAAGGGCCAAAATACAGTATAAATACCTATACATTCTATTCATTCTTTATTCATTTTGGGACCCATTTTTGGTTCCACTTTTTATTCATCAAATAAAGAAACTTTGTACATGAAAGTTGTAGATAAATTTATAAAGAAAAATACAAAATTTATTTCACATAAAAATCATGTACAGACAAAAAGATATGGTCTGAATAAGAATCCAAAATCCCAACTCTCTAGACCCGTATCTCACAACTGACAACTCCAAATGTAGCAAACTCACCTTTAATTGTATATAGAATAAAATAATCTATCCAATGGCGGTGGTTTCGCATTTGGCGGAGCTACGGTTTGAAAGTTGACTCTTGGACCCTCATTGTATACTTGTACATATTAAAATATTCAATTTATTCTTTATTTATTATTTTTATAATTTTATATTTTTATAATGTTGTAAATAATACTTATAATAATTATGTGTTTTTAAATCAGAAGAAAAACATAAAGAAAATACAAATAAAAATATTTGTATATAGTCAACACATTGGTACATTACCTATATATATACCTATACAAAACATACTTGTATTTTATTAAATATACAAAATACATCAGAAAAATAAAATAAAAATATATTTACGCATATAAAAGTATTTTACAATTTTATAAAATAAGAATTAAAAATAAATAAATTAAAGATACACAAATAAAAATAAAATACTAAAATACATAGATATTATACCTATATAGGGTTAAAAAGGTAACTTGTAAAAATATAACTCCTTAAAATAATTAAAAATCAAAATAAAATACTACATAAAATTCTAAACATTTTTTATTTTATAATTTTTATTTAATTCGGCCATTTAGTATTTTAAATAGAATTAATAAAACTTTTTCGCAGGGTTTTTCCTGGTTGGTCCACGTGGACCAACCAGGAGGCAGTCAGCATTGACCCTAGGTCAACTGCCTGCCTTCCCCCGCCTGTGGCCTGTCAGACCTGGGTTTTCACCCATTTTTGTCGAGAGTTTCCAGCCGTGCCTTGCATTTTTTCGTGGTGATTTCTTCACATCTCTTCTTCCTCGTTATGCGGTGAATCGCGTCCAAGTGAAACCTTGGACTTTGGATCACTGTGGCGATCAGGGCACCTTGATCTTTGGGGCTCCTCAGCCACTTAGTCAAACTGCATAAAATGGAGCCCCAACTTTGAAGTCGATTTTGAACACCTTCGGTCCACCACCTCACGCCTCTCCCGTGCTCCAGAGCCACCTGGAGGTGACAGCTCCGACGTGAGCTCTTCAGCCAAGGCCGCCGAGGTCGGAGGCGTCTCCACCACCTCCCGCGAAGTCGCCGGTCGAGGTACTCTTTTTCCTCTGGCTCCGGCCATCGAGGTCATCCCCCCCGCTTATTTACTTCTTCCATTTCGTTCCTGTTAGCTTAAGGATCAAAAACCCCAAAAAAATCTCGAAGTTCCATCATCCATATCGCCCAATCGAGCACCTTGGCCGGAGCGCAACTCCGGCCGTGCATCCACCTGTCGATTCGCACCCCCTCGCGACCATCTAAGGGTCCAGGTAGTTTGCCCTGGACCCTTTGACTATTTTTGCAGGTCAAAGTCCACTTGAAGGCGCCTGGAGGCGAGTTTTGACGCTCGCCGGAGCGTAGCCGGACTCCCCAGCTCCGCCACCTTCGCCTGAGCACCTCGGCCGCCGCCGAGGCTTTTTGCCGCCACCAGCTGATAGAGAAGGACCAGGGGACGCTTCACGGCCATTTTAAAGCCTAGACGCCACCGGAGCCGGACAGAGGAGCTCGAGGAGCTTCGCCCAGTCGGAGCTCCTCCGTGTTCTTCCACCGGCCTCCCCAGCCGTTGGATCCCGGAGCGCCCCCCAGATCGCACAGCCCCCGTTGGATCGTCCTTCGCCTCGACCGTCCGATCAACCAAGGAGGATCTAATCCAGACCGTGCATCGTCGAAGCGTCATCGACCGTTCATCGTGCGCCACGTATATAAGTGGATCGCTTCCAGCCGCTGGATCGCACCCTGTCGCCCCGTCGTTGGATTCGCGCCACGCGTCGTCATCAGAACGCCCGAGCGAGGGTATTTTGCATCTACACCCTCGCCATTTTTGTATTTAATATTTAGTATTTGAGCTTTTGTCTGTAGTGTAAAAGTTTTGTAATATTTGCAAGGAGACCCCCAGGCTTTATTTATTTGCATTTGGGTCCTTCGCCACGTCACCTCACGTGACCTGTACACGTGAGGGGGTGGGCATTTTGCAAGGATACCCTTGGCTGTTTGTGTATTTCGTTTTAGTACCAAAACTGTGGCGTTAAGTGTAAACTTTTTGGTCATTTTGCAAGTAGGCCCCCTGGGGTTTGAAAAATTGCATTTTAGTCCTTCCCAGGCACGTGCAAGTCACGCGCCCTGGTGGGAAAATTTCTAAGAGGCCCAGGCGGCTTTTGTAATTGCTTTTTGGTATTAAAAATTGAATATTCAATGTAAAGTTTTGTGGAAAATTGCATGTATGCCCCTGGATGTTTTAGATATTGCAAATATACCCCTGCCAGGACTGTTTAATGTTTGGATGCTTGTTGTATTTATTTGAATGATCATTTCAAGTCCAAAAATTCCACAAAATTAGGGTTAGGCTCCTGTTACCTTGAACTTTCACGCCACCATTTTAGTTTTTGATTTTATCTTATTTTAACATTTATTAAAAATCAAAACACCCTTTTTGTGCACTGTCTACCTTAGAAAATACCAAAAAAATATTAAAACACCTCCAAAAATTCCAAAAAAATTACCTAGAGTCTAGTTTATTCTATTTTAGTGTCAGTCCAAAAATCATTAAAAATCTCAAAAGAAAAACACTAAAAATTTAAAAACACTCAAAAACTTCAAAAAAATATATAAAATAGTAGAAAACTCTAAAAATCAAAATCTCAGTTCCTGTTTGTTCCTTATTTTATCCTTTTTATTTGAAAAATAGTGTGAAAATTTTGAGTTACTGGTTGGTATTTTTAAATCTCATTTTACTCACAGTCAGCTTCTTTCCCACTGTTTTCCTTTATTTCAGTAATTAAAAATACCAAAAACACCTTGAAAAATCCCCAAAAATCACAAAAACAGTAAAAAATCCTAAAAATATTAAAAACAATTTTTTCCTGAATTTCTGGTTATTTTTGCACCATTTTATAAATATTTTAGCTTGCCTTTCTATTATATTGTCTTTACTTTCCCATATTGAAAAAGAAATAAAAAATATATAAAATATAAAATATAAAAATCAGAAAATTAAAAATCAAATACAAAATTAAAAATTAAAATAAAATAAAAAAATTAAAAATTAAAAACCCACAAAAATTTCCTTTCTTTGCTTGCCTAGTGTAGACACTCACACATCACACACACACTTGAGCATTTTTGCTTGAACTACCTTGTTTGCTCCCTGTGTTCGAACTCTCTACATACTTGCACCTATACATCTTTTATGTAGAGTTAAAAATAAATTTGACTCCACACTTATTTTTCATTGATTGATATTTGATTGTGGGTTCATTGTTGATTAATCGCATTTTATTGTGGGTCGCCACAGCGACGTATTTAGACCCTCGATAATTTGTCATTATCAGGAGCTCCAACTTACCCTATCGTGCTCTAGACGTGCACCTGGGGCTCGAAGAAGATGCAGGAGGCTCTTGCGAGGGAGTTTGGGGTATGACAAAGCTCCGGAAGTGATCAGATCGGTTGGTCGATGAGTCCTCATCGGTGGCGGAGCAGCAGATCAGAGCATGTGATCTGACGATTATAGGTACTTGCAGATGTTAGAATATGGCCGAGGCGTGCGAGAAGTGAAGTGAGTGAGTTGTGAGGTGATTGAAGGTCGTGGAGGCGATGGGAGGGAAAGGCCTGAAGCTCCCTCCGCCCGTGGTGACATAGGAGGTGAATCGGAGCAAGAAGGGATTCTGGAGAAGGGAAGAGGCGGTGTGAGGATCAACAATGAACGGTGAAGATGCGAGGGTGGTTAGGCGGTAGCGAAGATGGGCGTAAGCGGTGGGATAAATCGGAGAATATCAAAAGATCAGAGGAAGGAGGGGGTACCTGGTCGAAAGCAGAACAGTCAGCATAGGAGGTAGCTTGTGCTGGGCTTCGAAGAAGCCCAGGTCATCGCTCAGACCCGGTCAACCGATCAGAGGAGCTTAGCAGGCCTGAGGCACCGCGACACGATGGTTAGTGCCTTAGGTCGACACCTTGGAGGTTTGACTGTCTTTACTAGCCAATTCCACCTCCTCCTGTTACGAGGAGGAGAAGAGGGACTAGGCTGAGCTCCGTCGAATGGTGGACGAAGTGCCGAGGAGGCATAGGCCAGATCATAGAATCTGATCCATCAGCTGTGATGAGGCGGTGATGGATGGATCGGATGGAGGAGAGTCTTGATCTAAGGGTGCAGAGAGAAGGGCCGACGTGGCGCAAGGAGAGGCCATTGGATGGTGAGACGATCGGGCGGTGAGGATCTAGGCACGAGGGAGCGGCTAGGATCTGATCAGGATCAGATCTAATGATTGAGGGAGAGGCAGTGATGGAGGGCGAAGATGAAGGCGGGTGGAGATGATCAGATGGCTCTTGAAGAGGCTGGCTGGCGCATCTGAAACGGGCCATGTGGGTGGCCCAGAGGGCACCATGTTGCCCAATCAAAAAATTCGAAGAATAAAAACAAAGATAAATCTAAAAGAAATAGTTAGAGGCAAAATAAAAAAAAGTCAAAACATGAAAGTTGTATATCTCGATGAGATATACAAGTTTTATGTGGGACAAAAAGCCAAAAGAGGTCATTTGTACAAAAAGTATTTTGGGGGGTATTTTTAAAGGGATAAAGACATTGTTTTTGGTCTTTGAGATTTTTTTATTTTTAATTTCTTTTGAAGGTCAGTTCTAATACAGACAATTACATAACCTAATTTTTAAGGATTTTTAATGAGAAATAAATATAATAAAAATGTTACAATAATTATACTTAGAATATGTGCAATTATACATAATTTATGTACAATATAGTACAAGATAAAATAAACGAATCATCAGTGATTTTTGTTGGATTAATTAAGCTAGGGGATTAAGAATTTAAACATGATGAATACGAGATTCATCATACCCCTATACTTTACCCATGCTCGTCCTCGAGCATCTAAAGAATGGAGGAGTTGGATTTAATTCCTGACAATACATGTGAATGTTTCAAGGCTCAATTCTTTCGAAGACCCTTAATTTAAGTGATCCTAAAATTCTGGGCTCAACCATGCTCTAGAGAGAAGGAATCCAACTTCTCTAATTTTTAGACTCTCTATTTGTACATATAATATAAGGATATGCAATTTAGTGTACTGCATTCATGAGAGTTGAGTCGAGGCATCACTCGAAGTTCCAGTCCATGAGACTCTCTTCTAGACCTAATCCTCAACAATATAGAATAAGTCTATTCTTGCTTTAGTCAACCGTCTCATTCGTTTGTCATACTTGAAAGTGTAGATGGACGACCAGATGATGGAGGGCATAGGATTGTGTTTATTTTTCTTGCCCTCATATTGGAACAAGGGGCATCTCCAGTGCCTTATGACTCAACACATGTAGATTTTTTGCTTGTTAATCAATGTATCTGTGAAGAGAGTTCGGAGTCGTCTGCACTTGTTTTATTGGAGTACACCAGGATGTGTCGTTTTTAAGTGTCTAAGATACCTTCGACACCCAGACTTGTATCATTATACGATGCAGAATCCTTTTATGGTGCTAGCCTAACTCCTTGGCCCTAATTAGCGCTTGGTCCAAGTGGACACTTTGAAAATGGTTGGGAGCACTCGCCATTGGTGGAAGCTCAATTGCAATTTGACTTTTGGAGGATAGAGCTTTTCATTGAACATTTCTTTCTTTTCTTTCTTTTTGGCTAGCTCCATTGCTTTTACCAAAAGCTTGTGCACACTGATCAACAATTAAGTTTCATCACACCCTGACACATAAGTAAATATCAAAGAGATAGCATATGGACTTGTTCACATACTGGCTAGGGTTTTGCTGACACTCGGGTTTCTTGAAGCCTTCGTTTACTTTATTCCATCCTTGAGCATCAATAGATCGGGTCTAGACTCAAATCTCTAGTCCTAGTTCCTCAAGTGATAGCTCAACTCATCTCATCAATCATGCAGTTGTGTATGTGTCGTACTGATCATATTCTTTAGAAGGTAGAGATGAAGACTGTAAAATAGATCTCAAATCTTTCAACTAGGGAAGTGTGGAATATTAAGTTCAAAATTATAACGACTAAGGCTGGCTAACTCATACTCTCAAGATCACAGAAATCAAGTGTCCTCAAACTCCTTAAGCCTTGAGTGAATATGAATGTGTCAGGAATACACCAACTCCATGGTTAGTGAATTTTTGTGATGTTTATCTTCTATTGCAATTTTTATGGATTTTATTTTTTCATCATTTTTTTAAATTCTTTTGAGAGATAATGAATGGACTAGGCTCATATGAATAGTTGCGTCCACTCTCAGCCAGTATGGGTGTAAGTACGGACAGTTAGGCGAACCCTTGTTACTTGAGGACGGAGCCATATACAGTGTCCTCTAAACCGCCCACTCTGCTAAGGGAGACCGAAGTTCCCTCACCGAGAGTAGCTACTCATTTTTAAGCCTAGCAGTTAGAGTCTCTACAGAAGAAAAGGTTTTAATTTTTTCAAATTTTATGGAGTTTTTTAAAAAGGTTAATTTATTTACAAAAAAGTTAATTTTTATAAAAAGTTAATCCCTCAATTTAAAAATATTTTTGCAAAAATCAGTTCACAGTTTTACTTAAACCAAGCCCAAAAAGATTTTTCAAAAAATTTTAAAAATATACGATCTATTGCTAAACTAGATATACAATAATATAGTGTATACCCCTTATACATAACTTTTGTTATGTCCTCATAGCACAAGTGATATGAAGCCATGGCTCGGTTAAATATAGGGGGATATAGCAGAACTGAGGAGGTGGGTCCCCCTATACTTAGGTCAAAAATGACCTAAGTATAAGAAGACTGGGGGAGGGAGGAACGATGGTCGGTTTCCCCCTATACTTATGCTGAAAATAGCCTAAGTAAAAGATCTTGAAATAGAGCTGGGGGTACGAGGCTGTTAGGGTTAGGGTATGTTTTTATACAGATGAGTGGAGAGAGGGGGGAGGAGGGAGGATTTTTACAGATGATTAAGAAGATGTGGAAGGGGGTGAGTGTATGTATATTCTTACAGATCAAGATGGAAGAGGGGTGGGGGTGTGTGAAATATACAAAGAAGGTGGGGGTGAGGTGAGTGTATATGTGTGAGTGTGTGAAGGGGGGTGTAGATCATCTAGTGATCTACTTTTTTTTTCTCTTTTTTCCTTTTTTACAAACAATCCCTTGAACGAGGACTACTAAAAAATGCACATGATATAATTTTTTTACAATATGAAAATGCATGCGGCGTTGACAAGTCTTCCTTGAACTCTTCATCTTTTCTTATGCTACCTTCTTGGTGGGAGCTCCCAACTACACGCCTCCATGGAGATCAAGCGTCCTCGATCTTCATAGGCCCTGCTACAAAAGAAAATGTTAGAAAGATATTACAGAAAAATAATCAACGGAAATGATGAAGAAATGTATGAAGAGAAGACCTGCAAATTTTGAAGATATTCAACACAAAAAATATATCAAATTCAACAAATAAATAAAGGTGAGTCGTGTCCATGGTAATGGTGCTATTTGATGAACGTCAAATTTGCCTCTTTAATAGTTAGGGAATTTTTGTACTATAGGAGGCAAATTTGATTCAACAAAAACTACAATATTTGAATGTTGTGGAATATTTATACTTGGCAAGTTTGCTAAGGTCGAATACATGGACACGAGCCTCTTTAATATAATCATCAAATTTTATTCTATTAAATCTAAGTGTGAATAGATTCTCAATTATAGCTCTTCATGCAGATGTGCACACTAAAATGAAGAACAATGGAATTATATGATGCATGTAATTTTTAGTTGATATTTCAATGCAATTGTAAGATATGCAATGCATAATGTATGAATAAGTGCAAAGGATATGCATACGAAATATTAATTACAAAAATGCATACAAGCCATAAGCACAGATTACGGTTTGAAATCAGAGTCAATTTGAGTCGAAAATTACAAGAAAACATCTATTTTATGGCAAGGCATTTGAGTGAGGGACACTATATAACATTAAAAATTCATCTCATTTAAATTAGTGTCAGATGAGAGAAAATTAACTATGCCACTAGATAAATGATGACATAAGGAACAAAATGATGCTGAAATCATGCAATTTGGATCTGCGATAGTCAAGTTATGAATGAAACAATGCAGGGGCATAAGTGCAATAAAAATGTGAGAAAATAAAGGATAAATAATTACAAATAGGTCCTTGGAGGGACCTATTTGTAATTTTCCAAAATTAACCGGGCCCCTTTGTAAGTTTCCCAATGCACGCAGGGCATATCTTTAATTTATGAAACTTGTAAGGGCCTCCCTATAAAATACCTAGGCGCACACGTGAGGCATGAACCTGGGGACCAAAGTGTAATAACTAAAACTTCTAGGGTCTTGCCAGGCTTGGGAGGCGTCGCAGGCTCGGGCACACGTGGTGTTTGGTGGTGGCTCGCAGTAGGGCTCAGTATGCCCAAACCTGTAGGCTCGGTATGAGGTTCGTAAGGATCACGTGTCGTCTTATGGATCATCTGATCTAGATGATCGGACGGTAAGTGCTCCTCGTCTTCTGCTGCAGGCCACCGAAGGAGGCGGGGATCCAGCGGGCTCCAACTTGATCCACTGTGCTCTAGACGCGCGCTTGGGGCTCGGAGAAGATGGAGGAGGCTCTCACGAGGGAGTTTGGGGTACGACGAAGATCTGGAAGTGATCAGATCGATTGGTCGACGAGGCCTCGCCGGTAGCAGAGCAGCAGATCGAAGCGTGTGAGCAATGTCCGACCATTGATGATTGGAGGTACATGCAGATGTTAGAATATAGCTGAGGCATGTGAGAAGTGAAGTGAGTGAGTTGTGAGGTGAGTGGAGGTCGTGGGGACGATGGGAGGCGGAGGCCTGAAGCTTCCTCTGCCCATGGCGATGGAGGAGGTGAATCGGAGTGGGAAGGGATTCTTGAAAAGGGAAGAGGTGGCGCGAGGATCAACGATGAATGGTGAAGATGCGACGGTGGTTAAGCGGTAACGAAGATGAGTGTAGGAAGTGGGATAAATCAGAGAATATCAAAGGATCAGAGGAAGGGGGTACCTGTCGGAGGCAGAAAATGCAGTTGAGGAGGTGGCTTGTGCTGGGTTTTGAAGAAACCTAAGTCATCGCTCAGACTCGGCCAGTCGATCCGAGGAGCTTAGCCGGCCTGAGGCATCACGACTTGGCAGTTAGTGTCGTGGGTCAACACCTTCGAGGTTCGGCCATCTTCACCAGCCAATTCCACCTCCTCCTGTCACGAGGAGGGGAAGAGGGGCTAGGCAGAGCTCCGTCGAATGGTGGACGAAGTGATGAGGAGGCGGAGGCGTTGGTTTTATAGGCGAAGAGGGGGTGGTCTCAAGTGACGGAAGGGTGATTTTGAACGGGTGTAGTGATGGTGTGGAGTTATGAAGATGGCATTGATGGGTTTGCGAGGAGGGCGGAGCTAAGGGCAACTTGGTGGTGGTTTTATGAAGCAAGGAGGTGATCGAAGGATGGAGCTAGAAATGGAAGGGGGCACGGTGGTTGCGAGTCATAATGCCTGGGGAGGGGCAGGCTTATGAGGTAGGAGATGAAGTTCTGATAGTTGGATCTTGCGATCCAATGGATCTGATGAGGGCACGAGTGGAGGGAGTGGATCAAATCATAGAATCAAATCCATCGGCTGTGATGAGGAAGTGATGAATGGATCAGATGGAGGAGTGGCTTAATCCAAGAGTTCAAAGAGAAGGGCCGACGTGGGCACAAGGAGAGGCCATTGGATGGCGAGATGATCAGGAGGTGAGACTGAGAGAGAGGCAGTGATGGAGGGCGGAGAGAGGGCAGGTGGAGATGATCAGATGGCTCTTGAAGGGGTCGGGTGATGCAAGAGAAGCGGGCCACGTGGGTGGCCCAGAGGGTGCCACATGGCCTAATCAGAAAATTCAAAGAATAAAAACAAAGATAAATCTAAAAGAAATAGTTAACAGTAAAATCAGGAAAAAGTCAAAACATGAAAGTTGTAGATCTTTATGAGATCTACGAGTGTCATGTTGGACAAAAAGGTAAAAGAGGTCATTTGTACAAAAATTATTTTTGGGGTATTTTAATGGGATAAAAATATTGTTTTTGGTCTTTGAATTTTTTTGTATTTTTTATTTCTTTTGAAGGTCAGTTCTAATATAGACAATTACTAACCTAATTTTTAAGGGTTTTTAATGAGAATTAAAAACAAGAAAAACGGTTACAATAAATATAGTTAGAATATAGACAATTATACATAGTTTATATATAATATAGTACAAGATAAAGTGAATGAATTATTAGTGATTTTTCTTGGATTATTTAAGCTAGGTGATTAAGAATTTGATTTAATCATGATGAATGCGAGATTCATCACCACTATGTTAAGGGAGACTGTAGTTCCCTCATTGAAAAGTTGCTAATTGTTTTTAAACTCAATAGTCAAAATCACTACTAACGAATTTTTTATTTTACAAATTTTTATGGATTTTTGAATAATATTAGAATTAATTATAACACAAATTAGTCTCAATTTAATTCCTCATTTTTGAAGAATTTTGAAATATTTTCCAAATCATGTCACATAATATAAATATTTTCAAAACATTTTTCAAATGATTTTCAAAACAAGTCAAATTCCATTTTTCAAATCATTGTCAAATATTTTTAAAACAGTGTCATACAGTTAGAAAATTTTCAATCATTTTACAAACATTTTTACAAAAATCAGTTAACAAAATAATATAGCTTATCCCCAAAAAGTTTGAAAATTTTCAAAATATGAGCTATGGCTAAAGTATATATGAAATATATGGTACACCTCATCTGATAAGTCCAAAAAGCATCTCTATTATCGTTGTAATATCGTAGCACAGTAGGCAAAATTAGATCTAATAGAATCGACCACAACATTGAATATTTGGCGATTACGTTTACTTGGCAAGCATACCAAGATCGAACATAGGGACACGGGGCTCCTTGTTGACTAATCAGAGATTAACGTTTAAAATGAGCATCTATTTTCTTAACCTAGGTCTCCAGGCAAACATATGCATCAAACAAACACTGCATACAATGACGCACAATGCAAATAAGGATGCATGAAATGATGCAAAATTTGTGCAAGACAATAATGCATCTTGCAGAATGAGGAATGACTATCATGTAATTTTTTTATTTCATGCAAATTAAAAAAGGATGACATTATGCAACAACATAATATACAAGACACACATGAGAAGAAAGCTTTTTTTATTTGATTTTAATGCATATTTAATGCTACAAGATGCTACGTTGTGCAACAAATATTTACAATCTTAAGTATGCCCTAAATTAATTATAAAGTTGAGCAAGAGAGAAAGATACAACTTCAGTAACATTGATGCATAAAATAATTCACAGTTCAATTAATGGCATTTAATAACAAAGTAAATGACACATGAAATGTTTAGATTTTAGCCTACAAGATAAAGTATTGAATCAATGAATAGAAATTACCATCATGTAGAGGATGAAATTAGAAACAAAATAAAATAGAAATCAGTTAAATTAGAGTTTGAATGCTTAAGTTATAATTAAAAGATTCCAGGGGGATAAATGCAAGGAAAACATAAGAAATAAAAAGATAAATATTGCATTTTGGTCCCCGTAGGGGCATTTTTGTAATATTGAAAAGCCATTGGGGCCCTCTTGTCATTTTCCCAAGCACGACACATGAGGCACGCGTGCTTGGGCAAGACCTATTTGCGAATTAGAGAAACTAGCGGGGCATGGATGCAAATTACCCAGCTCGCATGTGCTAGGCACGTGCACGGGCCAGGCTCGGATGAGGGTCGTTGGTCTGCTATAGGTTCAGGACACATGGCTAATCTCGATGCTTCGAAAGGCGGCTCAGTCCCACCAAGCCCGATGGATTAGGCGGAGGCTACAAAGCAATCTGGGCTATCCAATCCAGTAGATCGGACAACATCTGTAGTGTGAGGTGCCTCTTCCTCCACCTTCACACGATGACGATGGTGGGGCTTCAACGAACCTGCCATGTCTCCTCCTTGCTTCACCTCTTCATATGAATCACCACGAAGCTTCACTAGGGGTCAGTAAAGGTCAAGAAAGGCTGGTGGAGGGTGGAGAATGCTTAGATCCTGGAGATGATGACGGCTCGCTGGAGGCCTTGCTCTAGAACGAAGCAGCCTTCCGAGCTCCGACCATTGATGAAGAGACATGCAAAAGGGGGTTCGACACATAGACGAAGTGCGTGTGCATGTGAGAATGAGTGAATTGGTGGTCCAGATTGGGGCAGAGGAGTGGAGGACCAAGGTTCTTCTCTGACGAGCCTGAGAAGAAGGGGGCGGTGGTGAACGAGGTTCTGGAGAAGGGAAGAGATGATCAGAGGGTGGCGCAAAGGTTGGGGATGTATGGAGAAGCTCGGATGAAGTTTAATTGAAGGTGAATACATGGGTGTGTGTGTAATAAAAGTATGGAAATAAAGAAGAAAATAACCGGATAAATTACCTGATAAGAGAAGGAATCACAATGGAAGGGAGGCTCGAGTTGAGCTTGCGGAGGAGCTCCGGTCATCGCTCCATCAAAATAGCCATGCTAGAGAGCTTGAACGACTACGGAACAGTTGTGGTTTGGTTGTATGGACAAGGGTCTACACCTGGGCAGCAACCATCACTGCATCTTGGCTCCGACGTCCCTCTATCACAAGAAGACAGAGGGAAGCTAGGCGTACGCCCACGTGAAGGTGGACAAGGTGGTATGCAGGTGGAGGTGGTGTATTTATGGGCAGAGGTCAGTCGTTTCATAAGGTGTTCGTGGGGGTTTTGTAAACGATCATCTGTTGTCTTAGAGAACATGTTGTGAGGAGGTAAGGGCATGGCGAGAAGGGCGGAGTTCGGGCTATGCGGGTGTGGCGTTAGGTAGTGGAGATGAGGGTTGAGGTGGTGGATAAAATGGAAGGAGGAGAGGTGCACGGAGAGGCATTATGTGGGGAGAAGGGGGGTTACGAAGGTAGACAAAGATGTATGGACGGTTATATCTTGTAATCCAACGACCAGTGAGGAGGCACGATCGTGAGGTCCAGATCAGATCAAGGGCTCTAATCAAAGGGAAGGGAGTGAGGCATAGTTGAGTGGCTTAGATGCGAGCTGAAGACTTATCCTACAGCTGTGAAAGAAGTGGATACATGGAGGATGCTAGATTGTCAGATGCGACACCATCCAATGGTTAGGGGGAAAGCAGAGATGAACAGATTTGATGTAATTCATCAGGGCATGATGGATGGTTGGGAGGCGAAGTGGAGAAAAATGACTTAAATCAAGTCGATATGAGATTATGAACGGTTGCAAAGAGGAGCAGGTGGCGGAAGGGGAGTGGGTCGCGTGTGGCCAAGAGATCACCACGTGGCCCAATGAGATTATTCCAAAATAAGAAAAATAAAGGTAAAATCAAAAAGAAGTAAAAGGAAGTGAAACAAAAAAAAGTCAAAACATGAAAGTTGTAGATCTCGATGAGATCTACAAGTTTCTTGTTGAACAAAAAGGCAAAATAATAGACATTAACATCACATGTGCATTAAAATGGAATTACAAAAATATTAGTATATTGGATGAAAATGTTACTTACATTTATGTATTATTTTTATACAAAACATTTAGTGTAATAATTTTTTTTACAAAATACAGTTCATAGTTACAAATTTTGTACGGAATTCTGTTAAATTGGTGATGGCTTTTCATACTCAAGAAAGACCCTACCTCATTTGAAAGGTCTCCCTTATATATTAACACTCAACACATATCTAAGAAGTACACTCATGTGAGTTTTGTAACAATACATGGGTAAAAGTGTCATTGCAAAAGAAGTGCGGATATAAATGTTATAGGAAAAATCGGAAAGGCTCAAGGGTCAAAATCTAGTAAAAAGTTAGATTTTAGCTATTAATGTTTCAGATTGCAAATCAAACCCAAAGCCCAATAAGATAGCTCGTAGAGGTTTCGCGACCAATGCAAGATGATATTAATTTTATAAAATCAAAAAAAAAAGAAATAAAATCGAGTAAAGTTTTCGAAGTCTACACCCGAAACTTTTGAAGTCACCCTACCACCACTGCACCAATGCATTTTTTGCTTTTTAAAGATGTTTAGATTGAAATTTTCTTCATAAATAAAATATAATAGTACCAACCGTAGGCACATATGGTACAATTCCCGTTGCTAGCTCAAAAGTGAGCTTTTAGCTGGGTGGAACATTGGACTCGATCCAATCCAATCCGGAAAAGCATTGTCCCAAGATCGCCAAATTCCTTTGTGCCTTATGTGGGGATAAGGTTCGGATTTTTTAGCACACCTATAGGTCCAGGCTCGTGTATTTTTCGGCTGCCCGATTTTCATTACATGAAGTTTGGACATTGTGTAAGGACCTGGCTTTTGAGTTCCATAGCGCTGGCAAATAATATGATGTTAGGCGGTTATTTTAAAGAGCTAGCTATCGAAATCCATTGTTAATGAGAAAAAAATTATTATATTGTTGTTGTGGAAATCATCCATAGTCCTTACTGTTACACCCTCAAATTCCGCGATCGAGAATGTTCGTGCAGACATGATAGCGGATTCACAGAATGATCAATGGAGCTTGACTTCAGGAGAAGTCTTGAATTCGTGGGTATTATGAAGGTTATCCATGGAGTCTTGAAGTCTCAACTGTATGTGACAATAGAGAAGTGTCACATAGGACACTGGCTCGGTAGTAGATTGTCGTGGAGATAGTAGCAATACGAGCAGCGAGTATAGACAACAGTGCAAGACATGATAGTGAATGCACACAACGGGTACGTACGCGAGCGCAGAAAGGCAGTATGCATTGAGGAGTAATGTGGTACGATCACATAGGCCTACGCACGAAGACGTACTGTATCGGTATTCATGTGTGGCGATCCAAGGAGGCATGGAGCATTGCAGGTGCTGAGTACGAGCGTTGTCGATCATGCTCGGTAAGTACACGTACGAGAGTAGTTTGAAGGCCATGATAACAAAGTTCTAGAGGACTTCCCCTTAGCATATAGAATGAAAGAAGGGATTACCGCATGGGGGTATGATGGTTGCCGGTTCCCTCTGGTACAAGACCGAGTGTTCTATGACACTCGAAAATTACAGCAAAGCTGCATCAGCAAGACTTGGAGCGTGAATGTGCTGATGTTTGGACAATTGATGTGGCGTTGATGAATCTCCATTTCATCACCTTTATTCTATTATTTTGGCCAAAAAACCCTAGTCATTGCATGTAAATAGCATTAATTTGCACATAAGAGCATTCATTATTTATTTTATTATTTGTGTATAAAATAAGGTTTTTAATGCCAAAATTTAAAAATAAAGAGAAGAAAAGAAAAAATAATAAAATATTGAAAATATTTTATGACCCTAACCCTGAGACCAAGTCCAGAATGAAGCTGGTCAATAAGGAATAAAGTACAGGGAGATAAGGGCCAAAAATCCAATAAATACCTCATTTATTTACTCATTAATTATGCATTTTTTACACCTATTTTATTCTTAATTGTTTATTCATCAAATGAAGAAACTTTATACATAAAAGTTGTAGTTAATAATTAAAATAAACATACGAAATTAAGTTTGTATAAAAATAATACGCTATGTACAATTTTATACACAAAATAAAAAGTCAAAACCAAATTTCACAGACCCATATCTTTCAAATAAAAACTCAAAACATAGCAAAATCTATATAACTTTTCACGAGCTATTAATGTGGTGGTTTTATATTTTTTGGAGATATTGTGTGGAAGTTAGGTTTTGGGCCCTTATTGTACATAATACTGATTGAAATATTCAATTTATTCATTATTCATTATTTTTGGAAATTCATACTTTTATAATTTTGTAAACATTATTTATAACACATGGACATATTGAAATTAGAATAAAATCAAAAGGAAAATAAAAAAATAAAATAAGTCTATGAAAATACATAGGCAAAATACCTATGTTACCTACGTATATAAATAAAACAGAAATATATTGTTTTATTTTTTAATTCTTTTATATTTTTTTAATATTGTTAATATTATATAGATTCAATTAAAAATATAAAACTAAAATAAAACTCATTAAAATACATTAAAATAAAACAGTATACATAAAACATAGGTAAAATACCTATAAATATAACTACATAATATACATATATATTCATTAAAGTATACAAATAATACCATAAAAATAAAAAAATATATTTATGCTTACAAAAATAACTTATAAATATATAAAATAATAGAATAAAATTATAAAATAAAATATACAAAATAAAAATAAAATGTACAAAATATAGGTAAATATCCCTATAAATAAGTTATTAAAAAAACTTGTAACAAAATACATCAAAAAATAAATAAAAATCATAATAAACTACTACATAAAATAATAAATATTTTTTATTGTATACTAAAAAATTAATAAAATCATTTACTATTTATAAAGAATTATTTCCAAATAAATGTTCTATTTTGTCCCGTAGTGCGTCTAGGTGGACCAATCACATGCCGCGGACCGTTGACCTCTGGTCAACTGTCCCATCGAAGACCTAGCACGCCAGAACATTCTTTTCCCCCATTTTGTGCCATTTTTCACGGACGTCTCGTCCATCTTTTGCGAACACTTCCTTCACAAGAAACACTCCCTGATCATTGTACATACACGCCCCTGCCTTAGATCTAGTGTACATACACGAGATTCTTTAATATTGGCCGGTCAAATAAGGGTGTCACCTATGTTCATAAATAACTCCATTTCCTCCTCCGTACATTTTTGGTCATTTCTTCATCCCTGGACCCCTGGACCTCGGTCTAGAGCGTATCCTCGTGACAGGGGGAGTCCCCTGAGCATCCACGACGGTCCCAGAGGAGGAGATGCACCCACGGCCGACACTCCGGCGAGGTCCTGCTCCTTGGCTAACACCCAGGTTCGAGTTGCGCATCTTATCATTTCTAGGTAGCTTTATTCCTGTTTTCTATCCATGCAATTAGTTTAATCATTAGACCGTAGATTTAGCCTAGTTTAACCGATTCGTAGTTCATCGGAGCTCCGCTTCGGTGAACCCAACCACTGTGCTCTGACTGTTCACCGACCACCATTTCACACTCATTTCATTCCCTCTCGCATTCTCCATCTCCCAATCATCTCAGACCAACCAGAACCCCTTGGGTTCTACGAATTGAAGCTCATCCACCCCCTTCACCGGAGCTTCTTCGCCCACCTCATCCCTTGCGCTAACAACTTAATTTCTTTGGCCGAGGAGACCCCCTCGAGCCGTGTGGCCTTCCTGTGCAGGTCAGGTGCGTAAAGAAGCTCCAGGAGAGGGATCTGCAATTGGCCGGAGGTTCCTGGAACCCCTCTTCTTCTCCGACCTCGCGGAGGGCCTCTAGTCGACCTCACGCCACTTTGAAGCCTCCATGAGACAAAGACACCTGCCAGGAAGCGTTTGGGACCCCTTGGAGCCTGAAAGAATGTCAGAAAAGGGAGATCAGGGGCGGGGAACTTCGGCCATGTCGGCCTTCTTCCCTGTTCTTCCTCTTCACTTCCCCACAGTCGGATGAAGAAGATGGCGCCAGATTGAACCTCAGCCGTTGGATCTTCTCGAGCTTCAGCCGTTGGATCATGTCAAGTGATCTAATCCTCACCGTGGGTCCGTGATTCGGTATCAGCCATCGGATGCTCGCTACGTGTCAAGTCAATCCTCCAGTGCCATCTGATCTAGTACGTTTAGGGGTAAATTGCATTTTCCCCCACTTTTTTGTATGGAATTATTAGTGTTGAAAATAAAATATTACGTGTAAATAAAATAAGGCATTTTACATGTAGGACCTTGTACTTTTTCTATTTGCATTTTGGTCCCTACCAGCGTCACGTTCAGTCCTCACGTGACGCTAGAATTTTTGCATCGAACCCCCTGGTATTTTTGAATATTGTAAAATAGTTCCAGAAAATTAAATAAACATTTTATTTTGTTGGATAAATTGCATTGTGCTCCTTGAACATTTATTTATTTGCAGTTATAACTCTGATATGCCATTTATTTTTGTGACATTTATCTAATTATTAAAAATAGCCACATAGCTCCTAAAAATATGCAAAAATAGGATTAGATGCTCCATGCAGTGTACTTACACGCCACATGTCCGCTTTGCATTTTTGTGCATCTAAACTATTAATTAAAATTGAAAAGAAGCTTAAATAAATGTTGTCTAATTTATAAAATACCAAAAAAATATAAAAACATTTTGAAAAAAATCAAAAAAAATATATTAAGTATATTTTGATATTTATAGAGCCCATAAAACAAAAACCCCTAAAAATAGTAAAAGAAAATTAAAAAAATTAGAAAGAACCAAAATCCAACAAAATATATAAAAATTACAAAAAAAATCCCAAAAATTATTTTTATGTTTAACAATTATATATATTATTATTTATATATTAAAATTATTTTAGGTAATTTTGGGACTTTATTATTATTTTTGAAACCCAAATTATTCTCGGATTATGTATTAATCCCATATTTGGGGTATTTTTACTTTAAAAATACATAAAAATTAGTAAAAATTTCTAGAAAAATATAAAAACATTAAAAATTATTAAAAATCCAAAATACGCTATTTTATGAATTTTAATTATATTTACTAGCATTTATAAATATATTTCTATGTATTGTGTAAATAAAGCCTTATATAAGTTATATTGTATTTATTAAAGAAAAGAAATATAAAAAGAAAAAAGATAAAAATATAAAAATATAAAACTAGAAAATTAAAATCAAAACAAAAATATAAAATCAAAAATTTTAAAAAATAAAATCCCACAAAAATAATAAAATGGACAAGAAAAGGATTGGATAATTTTGTGCTATTCATTTTTGCCCCCAACCGTTTGCTCCCATTGTTCGACCTCTACCTGTGCTTACACACTATACACATTTACATGTAGAGTTATAATAAATTTTAACTCCATAGTTTTGTGAATTAATTGTTTTATTCATATTGTGGGTTAATTGCTGATTAATCGAGGGGATTTTTTAGCGGTCACTTCAGCGACTGGATATTTATCTAGACTCTCGGAGAACCTCAGTCATCAAATGGCGCTGTTGTCGAGGAGCAACATCATTGAGATATTCATCATTTATTCGATTCTTCACTCTTTTCCATATTTGTTTATTTGCATTATTTTCTTTGTATTATCATTGTGAACTGTCTGACGCTCTTCCATGTTTGAATTTGTTGCGAGGGACCGCGGCGTAATAGAGGATCTCCTCGGAGGACCTATGCACCCGAGCAATGCGAAGCCGACTTTCTAGCTAAGCCGGCAAGAGAGAGAAAACAATTCAGATCTGGAGGAATTTTGGAGACAGATTTAGAGCTTCCTTTTATTATGCAAAAAAATGTGTGTAAATTTATGTGAGAGAGTGACACTTGGCATGTAATAATACATGACTCTCTACACTTCGACTTCCCGAGGTCCATTGCCCGAAGGATTGTTCCCTTGGGGGCCTCAATGATTTTGATGCTTTAAGTTTTTTATTTTATTTTTATCATTTTGTGTGAATGAGCCTTAGCCTAGGAATTGCTTGTCAATAGATTAAGGTCCAAACACCCTAATATATCTGCATGTACCTATAGATTCGTTCTTGGACTTAGTCTAATAATAATTGCTATTTTTTTGGATTTGAGATCGAGCACCGAGAGAAGTTCCATACAACGTATGCAGGATCCGTTGTGGCGGACACCGATGCACTTCAGAGACCAGACTTTTGGATCTCATTTCTGAATATTTAGCATTTTTGTGCTTCACGATAATATCAGTTACTATCCTAGGGTGATTTCATCGGATTGCATTTGCATGTAGCATAGGCTTTTAATTCTGTCTTGCATCCCGCATGGAGAAAGCTGGGAAGTACTGTAAGTCCTCTTACTTGGCATGCATCATTCAATTTTTGACTTGCATGGCTTTTCCGATCTTCTCCCTCGGTTTTTGCTCACCTAGGATGTAAATGGAATAGAACCACATTAGGCACGTGCGTTGAAAAAAATAACCAAAAAAAACCAAAATAAAATCGGGATTGCTAACCATACCTGATCTTTAAAATAAAATATAATAGATTCCTTGTATTGGGGAGAGCAACCCCCTCATTGTCTAAGCATTTTACTCCTACGTACACGATAAGGATTAGTGCCCCAACCCCAAAGCCTAATTCCGATGTGTACAACTTTCTATTATCACCTAACTCTAAAATCGACAAGATAAAAAGACCACATCTCGATCTTCACTGTGTTGAGTAGGTGAATTAAGGGTTTACTTTATGTATGGATTGTAACTTGGAGTCCATTTGCATTTTCTCTTTGAGTCGCCAGTCCCGTCGTGTGAGTCATCCATTTTTTTCATCTTTGAGTCTCTCTATCTCCCTTATACATATATCTCCTCGTATGCATTGAGTCATGATATTGGCGCCTGAGCTCAATCATCTTCACCAGATCTTTCATCTCGCTTCTTGCCCACCCTCCTTGTGTCTCCGTATCATCTCTTCTATCACCCGGGATTGTTGTGCTTTTAGAGATAGCCCGCGTCGAGGAATGCAACTTCTATTGATGATTGGAGTAAGTCGGGCACGATTTTGAGGATGCTGAGATTTATACCTTACTCTCGATGGATTTGACTTTCGATACATGCATAGGAGCTTATTGAGGACTTTGATGATGCACGACGATTAGGTGTGATTCTTTATTGAGGATTTAGATCTCACACACCGGATTGAGGATGTGACCTATTTTGATGATTAGATGATGATTTCATGAGCATTGATTGATCTCTCTTGTTTGAGGTTTCAACCATCTTGATTTTTAGGGTTGACTGACTATCTTGATTTGTGCTTGATAGTGATGGTGTGCGGAATCCGCATGATCTCTCATCTTCTTGATTAACCCATCCACGGTCTCCTGCCTATATTATCCACCCAGGGCACCCGGAGGATTTCTGATTATCTTTCCTGCCATCTCCACTGATTTGACTGATCTGAGGGATGTTCTGCGATTGACCTGATTATTTTCTCCCTCATATGATATTATGCCCTCCGGATGATTGAATGATTGAGTGATTTTGAGGACCTGAGGTTCGATGCTAGCAATCCTAAGACTTGATTGACCTAGTTCGCATTACTCTCTGAGGACTATCTGCGGGAGGATGCGACACATTCTACACTCGGTTCCCTCACTATCTATGTCGCCTATCTATTGGAGCATGGAACCGAGTTGTCTGAGTGACTATTCAGCCTCCCTGCTGATTGGGTGCCTAATTTGTCGGTGCTTGAGGCCAACTTTGTGGACTCCTTTGAGTCTACTCTCTCCTTGACAGTCCTCACAAGGATGAGCTTCACTTTTCTGACTATTCCTTGCCTAGTTCATAGTGATCTCCGAGGGTTATTTGCGAGACACTATGATACCTTGCTAGATCCGTGGTCTCTTCTGCTGGTAGATGATGTGTCATCTTCAGAGACCATTACGATTGACTCCTTTGAGTCCTTTCTCTCCTTGACGACCCTCGCTGGGACGATATATGATTTGACTATTACATGCTTAGTTTGCATTGTTCCCAGAGGACTATCTGTGGGAAAATGCAACAATTTATTTATGATTGATTCCCATTAGTGATTGTGTCTCCTATCTGTGAGAGCCTGTAACCGAGTCGTCTCACATGCTTTCGGTCCCTGTTACTTCGAGGTTTACCTGATCCGTTGGATCCTGGGACCCATCTGACTTGACTCCCTTGAGTTTGCTCTCCTTGATGGTCCTCACAAGGATGAGCCATCTTTCTCTGATTAATCTTTGCTTAGTTGGTCGTATGTTCCCTGAGGGTTGTCTGCGGGATGCTGCTACACTTTCTTGATTTGTCGGTCTCTTCTACTGGTAGACGATTTGTCGGCTACTGAGACCGCTTATGTGATCCGTCTGATGGATCAGGCTCCTTTGAGCCCGCTCACCTTGATGACCCTCGCGAGGAGGAGCTTTTATTCTGATTATTCATTGACTATCATGTACTACTCTCTGAGGGTTATCTGTGGGAGAGTACATCATATTTTAGGTACTCAGCTTCACTTCTGGTGCTTCCTTTCGATTGGGGCATGAAGTCGAGTCTCCTACTTGTCAAACTCTGTCTCCTTTCTGGTTGTGCCTCCTTTCTATGGTGCACGGAGCCAGGTCGACTGATTATTCTCTGATCCTGCTCACCGTGACGACCCTTGCAGGGTTGAGCTTCGTCTTGTGTTGTTCGATGTATTCTTGTGACCTTCTAACTCGGTGATCACCGGACATCACACCGTTGTCTCATGTTCTTTACCTTTTATATCTTTCAGAGACCATGAGTGACTTGGAGGAGTCTGTTCTTTTTCTCATCCTCTACGTCTTACAGTATCGGCTCTGCTCTTCCATTTCACACCTTATGAGCTGATGTTCTGCTTTCGCTACGAATATGTGTTTAGTTTTTGATTTCTGTTGTCCCCGGTAGCTGACACCATTTGATTGCATACCCGGGTGTCTTTTCACTATCTGAATGTGTCCTCATTCTAACTGGGAGACGATGACAAGAGCACAATACTCGCTTACCAGATACCTTCCTGTACTCCACCAGTCTACCTTATTGTATATATGTGTTTTGTATTTCATTCATTTGTTCTCTCGTATGTTACGTGTACCCCAAATCTATCGCCATATCTTTATGACTATACTTAGGACGTACCTTGTCCTAGGTATAGGGGGGTACACACCGTGTTGTTCTTCCTTCGTGTTGTGTCATCACTCCTGTCGTTGCTTATACTTAGGGATCTTTCACCCTAAGTATTGAGGGAGTGATGCGTACATTCATCGCGATCGTTTTGTCTATCTGTATATCTATTTTCTTTTTTCCTTCTTTTCCTTCTCATTTTTCTTTTTCTATAAAAAAGGTGTCACCCTTTTTGTAAGTTTTCTGTACTTAGGACATACTTTGTCCTAAGTATAGGGGGGTTGCACCCCTGATTCATTCATTCTTTGATCTATTTACTCCCGCCTGTGACCCTCCCTGCGTTGTGCACAGTCTGCTATACTTAGGATTATTTGATCCTAAGTATAGGGAGGACGGTCACTTTCTTATTCATTGATATCTTCATTCGTTCATTTAGTCATTGTAGTATAGTCTTTTCTATACTCGGTACGAGTTATGTCTTCTCTTTTTCTTTTCGATCTATGAGGACATAACTCATGCTAAGTATAGGGTGGTCATATATACTCTGTATATACTTTAGCCATAACTCGTACTTTTGTATAATTAATATGGTTAAATATACTATACATATACATATATAATTCATTAAAAATAATAACAATAGTCATTCCTCAAATTGTTTTTGTATTTACTGATTAATAAATCATGTTAAAAATATGGTTGCAAAATGATTTGAAAATTGGTGTGAACCATTTGGAAAACTTTTTGTGAAATGTTTTCAACCTTTGTAAAAATATTTTTGAATTGCAAAATTCTTTTCTTTGTGTGAAATAAAAGATTTGAAAACCCATTTGCAAATGGTTGTTGAAAATGTTTGTAAAAATTGTTTGAAAAATGTATATATTGTGTGAAAAATCCTTGCAAAATGGCTTTCAAATCTTTGTAAATATTTGTAAAAATTACTTTGTACTATAGTTTTGAAAATTGATTTCAAATAAATTTGAGAAATGAATGTATCATTAAAATAAGAATAAAATGTTTATATAAATCAAATAAAATTCTTTATCAATTGTATATATGTACTACAATAATAACTCTGTTAAAACCTATAAATTCTTTAAAATTCTTGACTCTTGAAAAATAAAGAAGCATGCCCGTGTAAATAGCTGTAAATATTTTATACTTTGTGTGCTTAAATTCTTTTGCAAAAAATTCGTTTTGTAAAAAGATTCTTTGATTTTTAAATTCTTTATGAAAAGTTGCATCATTCATTGTGCATAGCATTTGCATATCATTCATATTCTTTTTGAGTGAGCTTGATGATTGAACTAGTCCAATAAAGTTTAAGATTGGAGCTGGGTCAGACCTTACCGCACCTAACTACACTGGAACCTTATGGGAACTAGGTTAAGGTACTTCAGGTCCATTAGGACTTAATTCTTTAAGACTCAGGGTTGGTTCAAGTCACCTCAACTAACTAACTAGAACTTTTTGAGACACACACATGACTCTTGTCGGTCGTGACTAACTTGGACACTTGCACCTTTCACTTGGTTCAGCTCAGTTGAAGTGGTGAGGGGGTTGGATTTTCCAGTCTGAGATGCACACGAGTGGAAAGATTCATCCTCGTCTAGAGAGGGAAGTGCACCCCAACCTGGTCCAGTTTCAATGAAGTCTAAAGACAGGAGAATGTGGGTTACAATAAAGCTTCAAAAGAGGGATAGTCTTCTGACTCAAGAGGAAAAACTCCTTATGTAAATGTTGCTGTGAATAGTATGATTGAAAAAAAGTGAAAAGGCTTGAAAATAGAAATAAAATGCCTGCCGGAGTATGTATATATGTTGTATAGAAAATAACCAAGCTTGAACATCAAAGTTATACGATGTGAGCCTGCAGCTGGATGACTTGACTATACTGGTCTTGCATCCTAGGATAGGTAGCTACACTGGCTACCATCCATTCTTTTCTCTACCTCCTCCTCTTGAGTTGGATGCCACTTGAACTTAGAAGGGAATACCCCGCTCCTCGAGGGCAGAGGTCTGGATTGGGGAATCATTGGGTCGTCATTCTGGAGTAGTCACTATCTTTGCCATTTCAGTTCGGGAGAGCCACCATCACTTACACTGTACAAGTTAGCTTCATAGTCATAACAGTTTGTGTATGATGTAGGCTAGTTCTGACCTGGCTATTGAGGTGATCCGAACCGAGTTCTGTGACTCTCGAAGGCTGTTGTGTTTTAAATTTGGTTCCCAACCAGGTTCTACACATTTTCACATCAAGGTCTAACATGAGCTCCAAACTTTGATTTTGTACAAATGAGTTTAATTATTTAGATCAATTCCATTTATTCTTTATTCTTTATTTTTGTCTTTTCTTTTCTTCTTATTCTTTATTCCTTTTGTACTTATTGAATAAGTGTTTGCTAGGGACTAGCAAACGTAAATATAGGAGGGTGATGAATATCCATTTCAACACCTTTATTCTATCATCTTGGCCTTAAAAACCCTATCCACTGCATGTAAATAGCATTAATTTGCACATAATAACATTCATTATTTATTTTATTATTTGTGTATAAAGTAAGATTTTTAATGCCAAATTATAGAATAAAGAGAAGAAAAGAAAAAAGGAATAAAATATTGAAAATATTTTACGACCCTAACCCCGAGACCAAGTCCAGAATAGAGTTGATCGACAAGGAATAAAGTAGGGGGAGATAAGGACCAAGAATACAATAAATACCTCATTTATTTATTCATTAATTATGTATTTTGACACCTATTTTATTCTTAAATATTTATTTATCAAATGAAGAATCTTTGTACATAAAAGCTGTAGATAATAATGCAAATAAACATGCAAAATTAAGTTTGTACAAAAATAATACACTGTATACAATTTATACACAAAATAAAAAGCCAAAAACGAAACTTCACATACCCATATCTTTCATATAAAAAGTCAAAAGCATAGCAAAATCTCTTCTAATTGTATATGCCTTTTCACGAGCTATTTAATGGTGGTGGTTTTTGTATTTTTTGGAGATACTGTGTGGAAGTTAGGTTTTAGGCCCCTATTTACATAATACTGATTAAAATATTCAATTTATTCATCAATCATTATTTTTCAAATTTTGTAAACATTATTTAACACATGGACATATTCAAATTAGAATAAAATCAAAAGGAAAATAAAAAAATAAAATAAGTCTATGAAAATACATAGGTAAAATACAAATGTTACCTATGTATATAAATAAAAGGGGAATATATTATTTTAATCTTTAATTATTTTATATTTTTTAATATTGTAAATATTATATAGATTCTATTAAAAATATAAAACTAAAATAAAATTCATTAAAATACATTAAAATAAAATAATATACATAAAACATACGTAAAATACCTATAAATATACCTACATAATAAACATATCTATTTATTAAAGTATACAAATAATGCCATAAAAATAAAATAAAAATATATTTATGCTCACAAAAATAAGTTATAAATATATAAAATAACGGAATAAAATAATAAAAAATATATATATAATAAAAATAAAATGTACAAAATACAAGTAAATATACCTCTAAATAAGCCATTAAAAATAAACTTGTAATAAAATACATCAATTAAATAAATAAAAATCATAATAAAATACTTTAAAAAATAAACATTTTTTATTTTATACTTGAAAATTAATAAAATCATTTACTATTTATAAATAATTATTTTCAAATAAATGTTCTGTTTTGTCCTGTAGTGCGTCTAGGTGGACCAATCACAGGTCGCAGACTGTTGACCTCTGGTCAACTGTCCCATCCAAGTCCTGATGCGCCAGAACATTCTTTTCTCCCATTTTGTGCCATTTTTCACGGACGTCTCATCCCTCTTTCACGAACGCTTCCTTCACAAGAAACACTCCCTGATCATTGTACACGCATGCTCCTGCCTTAGATCTAGTGTACATACGCGAGATTCTTTAATATTGGCCGGTCAAATAAGGGTGTCACCTTTGTTCATAAATAACTCCATTTCCTCCTCCGTGCTTTTTTGGTCATTTCTTCGTCCCAGGACCCCTGGACCTCGGTATAGAGCGTATCCCCGTGACAGGGGGAGTCCCCTAAGCATTCACGACGGTCCGTAGAGGAGGAGATGCACCCACGGCCGACGCTCCGACAAGGTCCTGCTCCTTGGCTAACATCAAGGTTTGAGCTATGCATCTTATCATTTCTAGGTAGCTTTTTATTCATGTTTTCTATCCATGCAATTAGTTTAATCATTAGGTCGTAGATTTATCCTAGTTTAACCGATTCGTAGTTCGTCGGAGCTCCACTCCGGCGAACCCAACCACCATGCTATGACTGTTCACCGACCACCATTTCTCCCTCATTTCATTCCCTCTCGCATTCTCCATCTCCCGATCATCTCAGACCAACCAGAACCCCTTGGGTTCTGCGAAATGAAGCTCATCCACCCCTCTTTGTCGGAGCTTCTTCGCCCACCTCATCCCTTGCGCTAACAGCTTCATTTCTTTGGTCGAGGAGACCCCTCGAGCTATGTGACCTTCCTGTGGAGGTTAGGTGCGTAAAGAAGCGCCAGGAGAAGGATTTGCAGTTGGTCGGAGGTTCCTGGAACCCCTCTTCTTCTTTGACCTTGCGGAGGGCCTCCAGTCGACCTCACGCCACTTTGAAGCCTCCAGGAGACAGAGACACCTGCCAGAAAGCATTTGGGACCCCTTGGAGCCTCGAAGAATGCCAGAGAAGGGAGATCGGGGGTGGGAAAGTTCGACTGTGCCGGCCTTCTTCCCTGTTCTTCCTCTTCACTTCCCCGTCGTCGGATGAAGAAGGTTATGCCAGATCGAATCTCAGCTGTTGGATCTTCTCGAGCTTCAGTCGTTGGATCACATCAAGTGATCTAATCCTCACCATGGGTCCGCGAATCGGTATTAGCCATCGGATGCTCGCTGTGTGTCAAGTCAATCCTCCAACATCGTCCGATCTAACACATTTAGGGGTAAATTGCATTTCCCCCACTTTTTTGTATTTAATTATTAGTGCTCAAAATAAAAAATTACGTGTAAATAAAATAGGGCATTTTGCATGTACGCCCTCGTACTTTTTCTATTTGCATTTTGGTCCCTACCAGTGTCACGTGCCGTCCTCACGTGATGCTGGAAATTTTGCAATGAACCCCCTGGCATTTTTTAATATTGTAAAATAGTTTCAAAAAATTAAAAAAACATTTTATTCTGTTGGGTAAATTGCAATGGGCTCCCTGAACTTTTATTTATTTGCAGTTATATCCCTGTCAGGCCATTTGTTTTTGTGACTTTTGTCTAATTATTAAAAATAGATACATAGCTCCTAAAATATGCAAAAATAGATTAGATGCTTCATGCATTGTACTTACATGCACGTGTCCGCTTTGCATATTTATGCATCTAATCTATTTATTAAAATTGAAAAGGATCTTAAATAAACCATGTCTAATTTATAAAATACTAAAATAATATAAAACATTTTAAAAAAATCTTAAAAAAATTATATTAGGTATATTTTGATATTTATTAAGTTCTAGAAAACAAAAACCCTTAAAAATAGTAAAAGAAAATTAAAAAAATCAGAAAGCTTCAAAATACAATAAAAATATAAAATACCATAAAAATTCCAAAGTTTTGTTTTTATGTTTTATAATTATCTATATATTATTTTTTATATATTAAAATTAATTTAGGTAATTTTGGGACTTTATTATTATTTTTGAAACCCAAATTATTATCGGATTATGTATTAATCCCATATATAGGATATTTTTGACTAAAAATAAAAATTAGTAATTTTTTTTGGAAAATACAAAATATTAAAAAAATATTAAAAATAAAAACATACGTTATTTTCTGAATTTTAATTATATTTACTAGCATTTATAAATATATTTCCATGTATTATGTAAATAAAGCCTTATATAAGCTATATTGTATTTATAAAAGAAAAAGGAAAGATAAAAAGATAAAAATATAAAATATAAAACTAGAAAATCAAAAATCAAATAAAAAATATAAAATCAAAAATTTTAAAAATAAATAAAATTAAAAATCGACAAAAACAATAAAATGGACTAGAAAAGGATTGGATAATTTTGTGCAATTCATTTTTTGGCCCCAACCGTTTGCTCCCAGTGTTCGACCTCTACCTGTGCTTACACACTATACACATTTGCATGTAGAGTTATAGTAAATTTTAACTCCACATTTTTTAGAATTAATTATTTTATTCATATTGTGGGTTAAGTGCTGATTAACCGAGGGGATTTTTTGAGCGGTCACTTCAGTGACTGGATATTTATCTAGACCCTCGGAGAACCTAAGTCATTAGGCATCATCTGCGCAAGAAGATGAAAGGACATCAAGGGAGTCGAAGAGTTGAGATGATAAAGAGTTGCTATGGAACGCGAAGAGTTACCGATGAACTTGAAGGGTCTCATGATCTTTATTCTTTATTGTATATGTAATAATGAGTGTCCCTTGGGTTACCTTGAGTTTTTTGTATAAGGAGGGGTGGTGGCTCATTTATAAACACACGAGTGTAGAGTGTCACACCCACTCCAGAGCAAGTCTCCCCTTTAATAAGAGAATGGCTTTGTGCATGTACCTTGTGCGAATTCTTGAGTTCTTGAGCGTTCTTGAGCATGTTCTTAAGAGTGTTCTTGAGCGATCCGAGAGTCGTGCTTATGCTTGTGTTTGAGCATCGCTGCGTGAGCAAGCGTGCATACGAGAATAGTTGGAGCGTGTCTATGATCGTTCTACCAGGGATACAGCTACATGTTAGCTAACACCGCACATGACAAAATCGATAGCGGGTTTGATCCTGACACCCTTACCAAGGTTTTAAAAATTAAATCGGATATCAAATCCGGCACATATCGATTTTTGATTTTCATGATCGGACCAATGAGACTCGACCGATCGAATCGACGATGATGTCTGCAGTTCATACAAATCAGAAAAGATTGAACCACTGTGTTGTTATTTTGGATTGTCTGGTTCAAATTGGTCAAATCGAATTAGACCGTATGTCATACAAATAAATATAAAAAGTGCTGCATTATATTTTTTAGAGAGTTTGTACACTCGTGTCCTTTAGTTTTTATAATATCACTTATATCCCTATTTTTTACAATTAGATAGAAGCCCATTTCTTTTTACAAAATGCATAGTAATGACCTTTTATTAGTACACTTGTGCTCCTATATTATACCAACATAAGTATGATATTGTAAATTTTTAAGAGTATAGGAGCCCATGTGAAATTGCTAAAAGTTAGGGGTATAAATGCTATTAGAAAAACTCAAAAAATCATAAAAATATATTGTATTATTCATATGTATACATATATATATATATGATGTATAAAATTAACAATTTTAAATTGTTTGAACTCTAATTAATGACAAGCATTGTTATTTTACTTATTCTCATAGTATGACTATTGCAACATCCTCTTAGTTTGTTTTTGCTGGAAGTAGACATCTCATGCACAATGTGGGAAGAGAGAGGCAATGCTCGTATGTCAGGAAAGGACTGGGATAATGAGTCATTGGCACATGTAGAAGGAGAATGGATAAATGAGTACTATACTATGGGGTAGAATGAGACTGGATTACGAATAATTTATAAAGTTTGTATTTTATAAAATCATTAGAAATTATTTTTATCATAAAAAGAATGGTTGAACCAGTAGTTTGATTCAATTCTTTAAATTAGGTTTACACGGTCCAACTGAGTTTTAATTGATTTTGACTTTCTTTTATTTTCTAAATAAAAATCGAGTGATTGGATCATTTTTTTCCATTTTTTGATTTAACCGTGATTTTTAAAATCTTGATTCTCACTCATGCATTTTTATGTCACCAATTTCTAGTATTATTTCACCTTTGGATTATGGCAAACATGTGCTAAAATAAAGGTCATAGTATTTTGTGAGGAGACGAAATTTCTGTTTTTTTCTCTCTCCCTCCGGAATCCGGAATCTTGCAGCACATACCACCGTCGCCAGCTGTCAATCTCTCTCTGATCCCAACTGGCAAACGCTGGCTGCACACACGCGCTGTGTCCCTTTCCACGCTTCTCCTCTGCTCCAAACCGTTCACCGTGACCTCAGCCACCCGAAAACGCCTCTGTACTGCACGTTCCTCACGTGTTTCGAATCCGCTTCCCTTCCGCGGGGACCCATCTCCCCGCCACGTGTCACCCCAAAGCCTTTATATACTTGACCTCCATCCGCTTCAATCCACAGAATCAATCCCACTCCACAGCCTGCACACAGTTCCACTCTCCGGTCTCCACTCACCAAATGGTGCTCCACCGCCACCAGCTCGCCGCAACGTCACTCCTGCCGTTTCCTCGAGCGGAGCAGGAGAACGCCTTCCTCGTATCCACGCTCGTCCACGTCCTCTCCGGCAGCACTACACTCCCTGCCTCTTTCCACCGTGCCACCCTTCGCCCCAAACCCTGCCATCACTGCGGCACCGAGGGCTGTCTCGGCTGCGACGTGCTCGGGAGGGCAAAGGATGCCCGGCTAGGGGCGACGACGAAGAGGATGAAGAAGAACTATAGGGGAGTGCGGCAGAGACCTTGGGGGAAGTGGGCGGCGGAGATACGCGACCCACGACGGGCGGTGCGCGTGTGGCTCGGGACATTCGAATCCGCAGAAGATGCCGCTCGGGCTTATGACCGTGCGGCGTTCAGTTTCCGCGGAGCTCGGGCAAAGCTCAACTTCCCGTTCTCCGATCAAATCGTTGAGGCTGGAGCGACTTCGGACGAAAAAGTCGCAAGCAATGCGGCCTCCTCCTCGTCTTGCTCTTCCACGGTGACGGTGCCAACGGCGAAGGCCGGACTTGTTATTGGGGAAAATGAAAAGGCATTTGAAGGGATAGACGATGAGCTGACGAAGATGGTGAATGACGGATTCTGGGAAGGGCTGCAGGAACTGCTGGCTCTGGACAACTTCTAGTATTCGATTTCGATTGTATTCACTCGTAACTTCAAGCTGATGTATTTTTTGTCTTCAATCAGCCGATGGATTTTTTTAACCAAGGTTTCATGTTTATGGGGAAGAACATGCGTTTTTTTCCGACCTGACGGTGGTATATTCTGATGGTAATTTTTATTTCTGTAACTCTTAAAAGAGATGGTGTCCTTTTCCTCGGCGAAACAGATTCTAGAAGTCCTTCACGAGATTTATGCTCCTAAAAGTAACGCCCCACTAACTTGTTTGGAAGATCCCAACATTCAAGACGGGTCGTTGACCTAGATAAATAGTTGAAGATAACCTCCATATCTGCGAGCAGGATACTATGTTATGCGTACTTAAATAGAATGACAAGCAACGAGAGGGCTGTTTTTATCTTGGTCCTTAATATCAATCTGTCAAATGAGGCATGAACCTGATCTCTGCGGTGCAATCAAGACCTGCATACCCAAGAATAGAAGCTCCTACCCTGTGGCAGTTCCTTGTTTGAAGCAACCCGAACTTGTCCTCTCCGCTCGTGCGGGTGATGAGCTAGTCAAGACAACAAATTGAGGCGTAATAGATGATCATTTTTCAAAATTCTATTCGGTGCTTGATGAAAATTTTACTTATTTGTAACATCTAGGATTAAATCACAATCCACTATTGGAAAAGACTACCCTACTACAAGTTGAATTCGGACTTTATTCAACCTATTAATTAAGCAGCCAAAATGCTTAAGCTCAAGTTCTCAAGTAATAATCTTTCACTCTTATAACTCACTCCTTCACTACATGAGCATTACATGTGGGGCTTTAGAGGTGTTGCAGCGTCCCCCACTTATATTCGCAACAACCTTAGTGCGATATGACTCATTACTTACTTCAAGTATATTAATGGTCACATGCTCAAGATATCCTTTTCCTCCCATCTCATTATAGTAGTGCTCTATCTATTTTGTAACCCTTTCTATGAGGTAAACAACTACGTTAGCATTTGTAACGCACAAGGTTTAAATTCCCAATCCACTGTTGGAGAAGACTAGACCTAACAACTTGTTAGCTTTAACAATCACCCAGAATCTAGTAATGTCCCACTCTCATAACCCACTTATACACATTGTGAGTATTAGATGCAGGACTAGTTAGGGGTGTTGCAACCTCCTCCACTTATATTTGAAACATCCTCGTGGCAATGTGGCTCATACTTAACCCGTAATAATATAGGTGGCATGCTCCGACTTTCTAGGGGCCTCTCCACTTATGGGGTAGCCCTTTCCATTATTAGTGGGAATCAATTCTTATATCACTTATAACATCCCGGGCTTAGTTACCTTGATTGTTAACGAAGAAGACAAGCCATGTTAACCTGTCGGGTACAAAGCCATTGACAACCATTCAAAATACTTAATTCCAAGTTGTAAAGTAATAATCCCTCACTCTTATAGTATATTCTCAAACCTTGATTGTATTGTATGTAGAACTATGTTTGGAGCGTTATACTAATACCCTTTATGATACTCATTGTTAACAATATCCTCTCATCCATAATCAATGCATGTTGATAACCCATGAGGATAGTAAATATGACTTCTTCATTCCGTTTTGAAAACTCCTCTCAATCACATTAATGTCAAAGAGGAAATTTGTAGGATCTAACTAATCACCTCAAGTAATAGTGCCTCTCGTTCTCTATTCATTGAAACTCCTCTAATAAGCTCTCTACATCATGCTTGTAGGTCATTGGAAAACCTTAATAAGCATCTCCATACCCTTGCAACTCTCCACCATATCCCCAATAAGCTATGAAATCAACAATGGAAATCCCATTCGTATGCGGTGCTCATCTTTGGATTTCCCACTTTGTACCCGATTACCTAGATGGATCCCATCATGCAAAGTTAGTACACACATGCATCACTCCCCAGTCCACCCGAATAGTGCGACCATATGGGAGGCTGATGAATCAGTGGTTCACCTCCTTTATTCGTTCATTTTACCTAAATATGAGGTAAACAATATCTAAATATCCACCAAATTTAATTTAGTAATAAAATAAAGCTCATGAATAAAAATGTGTTTTTAACAAAAAAAATCAAACATAATAAAAGAAAAAAGAACTGAAAGATAAAGAAAGAAGAAGAAATGTTGCAAATATGTAAAGACTTGACTCTCACATAGAGACTAAGATAGTACTAGATCAGTCGACTAACAATAAAGTAGGATGGATAAAGAATACAAAGGTAAAATACCATAAAATAACATTTAAATCACTTTGTATATAATGTACATGTTTCCATATTTTCTTTGAAAATTATACCAACTCATATTAACATAATTCTTTGTGTAACATGTACATAAAAATACAAACAAAAATATCAAAAATGTCAAAATTTCTTAATGAATAAAATGCCTACATATCTCGACTCTACAGATCTCGACTAAAAAGGTAATAAGGTCTGAATTCCTGGGTTGATTTTCGAGTATGCATAAAGTTTATATCAATTAAACATATTTTAAATTCAACATGAAAATTTTTCTATCGAATGAAGGCAATTTCACTTAAATCGAAGCCAATAAGTAAAAAGTTGATTTTGGGACCTATATGATATATATGTATATTGTTATATCTGTGATTGTTTTTTTAATGTGCATTTTCATTTATTGTACATATTGTATACTATGTAAATAAATAATGCTAATAAAACAAAAATCCCTAAAATAAATAAAATAAAATAAGAATAAAGAAACAAAACATAAGTAAAATATATATTACTTATAATTGTTTATGCTTGTCAATGTACTTTAACCTTTCTAATAAAAATATATTTTTATATATTAAAGCCCGATCTAAATAAATAAAATATTAACATGGCATACTTTCATTTAAAATGGAATTAAACTAAAATTCTGCATATGGGTATCATATGTATAATATATCAATTCTCTATGTTTGTCGCATGAATGAATCCATTATTTTATTATTATTTATCATTGTATTATGTATCACTTTATAAATAATTACATTACCTATATTTTATTTTAAGTTTTTAAAATTTAACTTAATTTAATATTTATTACGTAATTTATGTTAGTGATTTAGATTTTACTAAAGATTCAATTGCATATTTGTTTTGTAGCTTAATTAACTTTTCAGGTAGAAGCTCAATGATGAGAAGTGTAGAAAAGATAGAAGCTGACTCAATGCCTAAAAGTGGTTCTAAAAGATTCAGCTAGAAGGTTCAATATTCAGAATCGGATTGATGAAAGAATCAAAGAAAGATCAATTTTAAAAGCTCATTTTTTAGGACTTTGGACGTTGATGTGACTATTACATCAACTTTATTTTATGCTAAAAATAGCCTTATAGTTTTTGCATATTCTTGAGTAGCAAGCAAACTTAAGCCACAATAATCACATTTTCCATTTTTGGGCATATGATCGATCACCTTGACATCTATGAGCGATCATCCATGATCGATCGTTGACGAACCACAAATTCAGCCTCTTAATAAGTCATTTTAATGTGTTGTAGTTGTACGAGTCGGATGCGTCAAAGAACCATTTAATTAATATAATCAACTAAATCAATTGGTCCATTTATATTTTACTTGGGCAATCCCAAGGTCGAACTCAGGGATACGAGCCTCTTTCGTATCATTTAAAATCTAATTATTTGAATCAAGTGTTGTATTAAAGAATCATAGATCAAGAAATGCATGAAGACATGACATGATGCATTAAGTAAACATGAATATTTGCAATCTTTTATTTATTTTTATCATGCAATGAGATGCAATTAAATGCAACACAAAAATATGCCCTAATTATCAAAACACTTGAGCCATTTAATAACGAGTCAAATCATGTTCAATTCATGAAGCTATTTTCATTGATGTATAAATAAGGCATGTGAAGCATTACAATAAAGATACTTAGCTATTAAAATAATACATTAAAATTCATAGTGTGAAATATGAATTCTAAGCATGTGATCAAGAAGACAATGAAACAAGCTTCAAAACGCCACTGAAATCGACTCAATCGGAGCTACGATGCTCAAGATATGCAAGAGTGAAGCCAAGGGCATAAATGAAAGAAAACATAAAAGATAAATAGCAAACAAGTCCTTAAAAGGGATTGGAATGCAAATAAATAAAGTTTTGGACCTTCCCTGTTAATAACCCAGACATGCGGAGGTATTTTTGCAATTATTAAAACCCGTGGAGGTATGAGTGCAAAATACCCCAGGCGTACATGAGATGCACGTGAGCTCTGGACCTGTCTGCAATTTGGAGAAGTTGGTGGAGTCTCCATGCAATTTGTCCATAGTGCAAGTGGTAAGCACGCGCGCTCTAGGCTTGGTGAAGGTGCAAGCTCGATGGAGGCTCGGGAGAGGCTTGGCTTGCGGTTTGGGCTCGGACGACGCTCGGACAAGGCTCGAGCAGCCCGAGCTTGGAGGTTTGGCGCCACTTCCAATTGCAGGCACGTGGAAGAACATGGACCATTTGATCATCGAGATCGGACGGTGGCGGTACTGAGTCGGAGAAGAGACGTGGCTGTCTGAGAGCCGTCCGATCTGGCAATCGAACGGTAGTTGTACGTCCTGGTCCCTCTTCTCCGTCGTGGGGTGGTGGTTGGTTCTAACCTTCGACGAGGCCTCCCGTGCTCCGCCTTGCTTCCTCAGGCATGGTGAAGCTTCCCAGAACTCCATGGAAGGTTGTCGAGGTAGCTGGAGCCTATGGGGAAGCGCCGAGCTATTTGGAGGTGGCCAACCAAGTCTGGACGCAATAGGCGGAGCTGCGTAAGCTCTTCTCCGATTATTCTCCGGCTATTGAAGTGTGAAGTACCTGCATGGTTAATTTCATAGCCGAAGCGTGCGGTGCACAATGTGGGTGTGAGGTGGAATGAAACGGATGGCTGTGATGGGGTGCAACAAGCGGCGATCGGTTGTATTCTCCGGCGAGCCCGAAGGAGGGGGTCGGAGTGGATTGAGGTTGTGAGGAGGAGAAAGGGTGATCGTAGTGGTGCACGTGGATGGCGGAAGTGCGATGAAGATGAAGGACTAATCGGTGAACGGAGATAAGGCGAGGATAAAGCTAATAAAATTAAAGAAAAATACAGAAAAGAGATCAGAGAGCTTGCCTGAGATTGGCGGAGCGGGGCCTGGGATTGAGCCTCTTGGAGAGGCTCAAGGTCTTCACACGTCAAGGACGGCTGATCCTCAGAGCTCGAGCAGGGTGGAGCCGCCGCAACACAGCCATGGAAGGTAGCGGGTCTCACTGGAGACGATGGTCGTCGTCGCTCGATCATAGCACCTCCCCCTGTCACAAGGAGGTCGAGGAGGGCTGGGCCTCACCACTCGTAAAGGTGGACGGGGCATGAGGTGGGCAGAGGCAGAGTATTTAAGGAGCGAAGGTGGTGGTCCGATCATGGAGATCGTGACTTGTAGGGAGGATGTGGAGCGAGAAGAGGGATATCGTGGATATCGTGAGCTCGTGCGAAGATGGGGAATGACAGGTCTTGGTCATGGGATGCTATGTTGGTGGAGAGAGGGGCGGAGATAATGGCGAAAATGGGAAGGGCGGAGAGGCTGCGAGAGGTGGAGAATGTGGTGGCGGGAGGAAGACGACGAGGTCGCGGCTGTTGGATACCGTGATCCAACGACCACGAGATGGGCGCGAAGAAGCAGCTAGGTTTAAATAAAGGAGGTGAGATCGAAGGGCGATGGTTGGTGCCACATGGCGAAGGGGGATGTGAGCGCTAGCGGGCGGTCCAAATGAGATCTGGAGGGAGATGGAATGGTGGGAATTAAAGGCGAGACAAGATGGCTAAGATGAAGGCATCTGGAGGCGATCGTGCGGCGCATGATGAGCTACGTGGCGCGCTGAGGTTAAGGTAGAGACTAACGGTGGAGATGGAATTAGAGATAAGAATCAGAGGGTTGAGGATGGAGCGGGAACTGACGACCATGATCTGTGGATGAAGGAGGAGATCCGACGGTGGAGAATGCGGGCAAGTGGCAGGTGAAGGAACGGGCCACGTGGCGCAACCAGAGGGTGCCACGTGGCCCAATCAGGTTATTTGAAGAAAGAAAGTGAATTATGAGGGCAAAGGAGACCAAATTTGGAAAAACTCAAAACACAAAAGTCGTAGATCTCGAAGAGACTACAAGTTTCATGTTGACCAAAATAGGAAAAGAGGTCAAAAAAGGGAGAAAATATTTTTGAGAGCATTTTAAGGGTAAAAACACTACGAAATTTAGTTTTGCTATTTTTTATTTTTAATATATTCAATAACTTTGATAATTACAGGGATTTGTATGGTTTTTATTGACTCTTTGTCTAAGATAGGGGGTTAATTTCAGTGAATTAAGAGCATGAAACTGGGTTTCATCAACTCCCTATACTTAAACTATGCTTGTCCCTGAGCATCACAAAAAAATTGAATGAGCTGAATTAACCCCATTGTGCATGTGCATACGGGATCTGATCTGTTCAAGTCCTCTCAATTTTTAAGATCCAAAATCCCAGAGTTCAACCCAGCCTTAATCAAGAGGCATCCAATTCCTCTAATTTTCCAGACTCTCTTTTGTATACATATGAACTAAGGATATGACATTTAGTGTTGACTGTGTTCACGCGAGTAGATTCAAAACGTCACCTAAGGTCCCAGTCCAAGAAATTCTCCTAAGGACCCAATCCTCAACTTTAGGGAAAAAACCAGATATGGCATCCAATCCACCGTCTCTTTAGTTGTTAGACTTAGAAGTGTAGGTTGTGGGCCAGTTTGATGGAAGGTTTGGGATTGTGTCATTTCTTCTCTCTCTCATTGGAACAAGAATCCTCTCAAGTGCCTTATTACGCAACACATTTTTTGTGTTGATCAGTGAGCCCGTCAATATAAGATGGAGCCGTCTGCACTTGTTTTCCTGGGAATACAACGGGGTGTGCCTTTTTTGAGTACCTATCGTACCTTCTACACCCATACTTGTAGCATTTACAATGTAGAGCCCTTTTTTGGTGCAAGCCCGAATCTGGTCCTAATAGCGGTGGTCCAAGTGGACACTTTAAAAATGGTTGGGAGCGATCGTCTTTGGTGGAAGCTCTGTAATGCTTGACTTTGTGGAATGAGAGCTTTATTTTCAACAATGATTTTCTCTGATTTGTAATAAGTTGGCTAGCTCCACAGCTTTTACCAAGAGTTGGCACACACTGATCAACATTTTTATTTTATTCACACCCTGTCACTTAGGTCAATGTCAAGAGATTAGTATAAGAACCAAGTTCTCATACTGGCTAAAATTCTGACACTCAGGTTTCATGAAGCATTCAAAGATTTTGTCCCATCCTCGAGCATCATTAGATCAAGTCCAGACTCAAATCCCTCATCCCAGTTCCTCAAGAGAAATGTCAACTCATCTCATCGAAACTGCAGTCATGCGTGTGATGTGCTGATCATATTCTTAAGGTAGGAGACTGAGCATGCAATATAGCACGCAAATCTAGAAACCTAGGGAAATGTGGATGATTAAGTCTAAGACCATGATGGCTAAGGTTGCTTAACCTAAAATCTGAAGACCTCATAAACCAAGTTTCCTTGAATATTTATGATCCTGGGTGGAAGTAAAAAGGTAGGGGATTTATTCCAATTCCTTCAACATTTTTTTGAAAAACTTTAAAAGACATCATGACTGCCTAAACTCAAATGAGTAGGTGCATCTATGTTCAGCCAGTATAGGTGTAAGTACAGGCCGAAACCCGTTGCTTGAGGACATAGCCTTACGCGATATCCTCTAAACCACCTACTCTGCTAAGGGCGAACCCTCACTGAACACAACTACTTATTTGGGTTTAGTAGTCAATTTGACTCTTAAAGGATTTTTTATTTTTTTTTCATTTTTATTGGTTCTTGATTAAAGGTTAGAACACATGTTAAACTCAACTTTCCTTGAAATCAAAAAATTTTCCAAACCACATCACACAAATGAAGATTTTCCAAACATTTTCAAAAGATTTTTTAAAAACAAAAAACTCATTTTTCAAATCATTTTCAAAAATATCTGTCTTTGAAAATAGTGTAACATAATATGGAAAAACCTTGAAAACACTTTGTCCACTTAGTTCACAAGATCATACTCTAGACAAAAAGTTTTATATTTTTCAAAAATTTTCAAAATATAGCTAAAATATAAATATTGTATATACGGTATACCCCCTGTACTTAAACTTTGCTATGTCCTCATAGTACTAAATGATACAAGGCCATAGGTCCATTTAAGTCTAGAAGAATATACGGAACTGATGTGGGCTCCCCCTATACTTAAGATAAAAATAACCTAAGTATCGAGGCAAGGAAAGACGAGTAGAGAAATCACGGGGATTCAGGCCCCCCTATACTTAGGCTGAGAGTAGCCTAAGTATAAAGATGGATAATTGATGTTGGGAGAGACCTGAGGTGAACAAAGAAGTCGGATGAATATACACATGAGCGGATGAATCTTAGGAGGTGAATGGAGTGCCTAAGGCCTAGGGGAGGGTGTCGAGGCAATCAAGGCTCAAACAAGCATGCCAAACCCTTTGATTTCACCAACTCACACGTGAAACCAACAAATGTTGGTTGATTATCTTGTCGATATTATTGGTGATTAGAAACATTCTAGTTTACGCAAGAACCAAGAAAATGTCGAATAAAAATTATCCTACATAAATAAGGGTGTTGCTCTCCCAAAACAAGGTTTTACTCTATTTTAGGTTGACTTGCAATTATCAGTCCCAATTTATTTGCTTAAGGTTATCACTGATTAAAAGTGAGCACATAAATCAAGAAATCATCGTCTACTACTCATTCCCATTTTCCATTAACCTAGGCGATCAAGCCAGGAAGGGAGGTCGAGAAAAAGCCATGACTCGATAAAAAAACATGATCTAGGCTAAGCGAGGAAACATGCAGTGCCTTAGAAAAAATTTGTGAATAATCAAACTAAATTGAAAACAAAAAACAAATGTATGCAAGTCGATGGAAAACCGCACCTTACATGCTTCTACTAGCGGGAAAGAATATCTTTAATTTTGGCTAGGTGAAGCGATGTTTATGTGCATCTTTAATTAAAGTGTTTCCTACATACGGGCAAGCACGTAACATAAAAAATGTGAAAGAAGCTCGAAGATCAGCATCCCTGGTCCTAGGTCGACATTCAAGTGGGGACGATCCCCACACAACCACATATAAGTCATTCATTTACAAGCGCGAGTCATCGATCGAAGACCACTGTAAAGACGATTATTACATGCATATGAAATGAAATAAAATGCAAGACATTTTTTCTTCGAATCATCTCCAAAATTTCTTCGGTGGCTCCTTGCATCGGGGAAGTACCTGCTCCTCGCCGCCTTGAAAATCATGGGCCCTGCCACAAAAGCAAATGTTAGATATCGATCGAAAAAAATTTTAATGATGCAAGACAACATGGACAAATTAACCTACATATAGAAAATACTTAATCATATAAATAAAAATCCAAACAAGACAAAAGATGAGTTGTGTCCCCGGCAATGACGCCATTTGACGAACCACAAATTTGGCCTCTTAATAAGTCGTTTTAATGCGTTGTAGTTGGCCGATTCGGATGCGTTAAAGAACCATTTAATTAATATAATCAACTAAATCAAATTTTCCATTTATATTTTACTTTGGCAATTCCAAGGTTGAACTCTGGGCACGAACCTCTTTCGTTTCATTTAAACTCTAATTATTTGAATTAAGTACTGGGTTAAAGTATCGTAGATCAAGAAATGCATGAAGACATGACATGATGCATTAAGTAAACATGAATGTATGCAATTGTTTTTTTGATTTTTGTCGTGCAAAGAGATGCAATTAAATGTAATGCAATAATATGCCCAAATTATCAAAACACTTGATCCATTTAATCACGAGTCAAATCAGGTTCAATTCATGAAGCTATTTTCATTTATGTATAAATAAGGCATGTGAAGCATTACAATAAAGACACTTAGCTATTAAAATAATACATCAAAATTCATAGTGTAAAATCTGAAATCTATGTCATCAAGAAGACAATGAAACGAGCTTCAAAACGCCACTAAAATCCACTCAATCGGAGCTACGATGCTTAAGATATGCAAGAGTGAAGCCAGGGGCATAAATGCAAGAAAACAAAAAAGATAAATAGCAAACAGGTCCCTGGGAGGGTCTGAAATGCAAATAAAATAAAGTTTTGGACCTTCCTTGTAAATAACCCACATGTACGGGGGTATTTTTGCAATTATTAAATTTCACAGGGGTATGAGTGCAAAATACCCCAGGCGCATATGAGATACATGTGAGCTCTGGACCTGTCTACAATTTGGAGAAGTTGGCGAGGCCTCCATGCAATTTTTACATAGTGCACGTGGCAAGCGCGTGCGCTCTAGGCTCGGTGAAGGTGTAGGCTCGATGGAGGCTCGGGAGAGGCTTGACTTGTGGTTTGGGCCCGGACGAGGCTTGGACAAGGCTCGAGCAACCCGAGCCTGGAGGTCTAGTGCCACTCCCAGCTGCAGGCACGTGGAAGAACATGGACCGTCCAATCATCGAGATCAGGCGGTGGTTGTACTGAGTCGGAGAAGAGACGTGGCTGTCTGAGAGACGTCCGATCTGGCAATCGGATAGTATGTACGTACTGGTCTCTCTTCTCCACTACGGGGGTGGTGGTTGGTTCTGACCTCCGGCAAGGCCTCTCGTGCTCTTCCTTGCTTGCTCAGGCCCGGTGAAGCTTCCCATAACTCCATGGAAGGATGTCGAGGTAGCTGGAGCCTATGGGGAAGCGCCGAGCTATCTGGAGGCGGCCAACCAAGTCTGGACGCAGGAGGCGGAGCTGCGCAAGTTCTTCTTCGACGATTCTCCGGCTATTGAAGTGTGAAGTACATGCATGTTTAATTTCATAGTCGAAGCGTGTGGTGCACAATGTGGGTGCGAGGTGGAACGAAACTGAGGGTCGTGATGGGGCACAGCAAGCGGCGGACGGTTGTCTTCTCCGGCGAGCTCGGAGGAGGGGGTCAGAGTGGATTGAGGTTGTGAGAGGAGAAAGGGTGATTGGAGCGATGCGTGTGGATGGCAGAAGTGCGATGAAGATGAAGGACTGATTGGTGAACGGAGATAAGGAGAGGATAAAGCTAATAAAATTAAAGAAAAATACAAAAGAGAGATCGGAGAGCTTACCTGAGATTGGTGGAGCGGGGTCTGGGCTTGAGCCTCTTGGAGAGGCCCAGGGTCTTCGCACGTCGAGGATGGCTGATCCTCAGAGCTCGAGCGGGGCAGAGCCGTCGCAATGCAGCCATGGAAGGCGGCGGGTCTCACCAGGGGTGACGACTGTCTTCTCTCGATCCTAGCACCTCCCCTTGTGACAGAGAGGTGGAGGAGGGATGGGCCTCGCCCCTCGTAAAGGTGGACTGGGTGTGAGGTGGGCGGAGGCGGAGTATTTAAGGAGCGAAGGTGGTGGTTCGATCATGGAGGTCGTGACTTGCAGGGAGGATGTGAAGCGAGAGGAGGGATATCGTGGAGATCGCGAGCTCGTGCGAAGATGGGGAATGACAGGTCTTGGTCGTGGGATGCTCTGTTGGTGGAGAGAGTGGCGGAGATGATGGGGAAAATGGGAAGGGCAGAGACGCTGCAAGAGGTGGAGAACATGGTGGCGGGAGGAAGATGATGGGGTTGTGGCTGTTGGATCTCACGATCCAACGGCCACGAGATGGGTGCGAAGAAGCGGCTAGGATTAAATCAAGGAGGCAAGATCGAAGGGAGACGGTCGGTGCCACATGGCAAAGGGGGTTGTGAGCGCTAACAGGCGGTCCAGATGAGATCTGGAGGGAGATCGAATGGTGGGAATTAAAGGCAGGACGGGATGGCTGAGATGAAGGCATCTGGAGGTGATCGTGCGGCACATGATGAGCCATCTGGCGCGTTGAGGTTAAGGTGGAGACTAACGGTGGAGATGGAATCAAAGATAAGGATCGGAGGGTTGAGGATGGAGCGGGAACTGATGGCCATGATCTATGGATGAAGGAGGTGATCTGACAGTGGAGAATGCGAGCAGGTGACAGGTGAAGGAACGTGCCACGTGGTGCAACCAGAGGGTGCCAGTGGCCCACTCAGGTTATTCGAAGAAAGAATGTGAATTATGAGGGCAAAGGAGACCGAATTTGGAAAAATTCAAAACATGAAAGTTGTATATCTCGATGAGATCTACAAGTTTCATGTTAGGAAAAAAGGTCAAATAAAGGGAGAAAATATTTTTGAGAGCATTTTTAAGGGTAAAAATACTATGAATTTTAATTTTGCTATTTTTTATTTTTAATATATTCTATGACTCTGATAATTACAGGGATTTGTCTGGTTTTTATTGACTCTTACTCTAAGCTAGGGGTTTAATTTCAGTGAATTAAGAGCATGAAACTGGGTTTCATTAATCATCTCATTTCCCATGATCCATCAACACTGATCAACCATCCTTTTGAACATTATCGAAAACGTTTTGAATTTCAGTCATCCAGTCAAACATGATTGATCACTTTTATTACCTGATCATCACCCGTAATTAATCAACTTGTTTATCATGATCGATCATTTCATGATTTGGGAAATCAGAATGTGAACTTTCCATTTTGGACACCAATGGCTCTTTTGAGGCCAACCCTATATAAGGGACCTTATGGCTCATTGTTCGAGACACACAACCAAAAGAAACATCTTCTACTTTCAAAAGAAAAGAAAGAGTGACCATTTCATGTGATATTCGAGTTCTTACAACATTCCTGCACTCTCAAGCTCTCTTTAATCTAAAGCTTCTTGCTATTGAAGTTGTTATTGCTCTTTGTGCTCTATTGTGATCATCATCATTCTCGAGCATATTATGCACTTAAAGTCTGTAAGCTTGTGAATTCAAGTTCTGTTGCATAATAATATTATGTTTAGCATTTTACAATCCAAGTTGAGGATTCCTTTCTCTTAGAGAGAGAGATAAGATCTTACTTTGGGCCTTGTCCAAGGAAGGGTACATGTTGTACAAGAGGTTGTTCTATCCTCGGGTTAAAGTAGCGCTAGAATAGTAAAATTAGGCTTCGTCGAGAGAGTGAAGGAAAATCCTAGAATAGGGTTATGGGTCGTGATTTTCATCCGCTTGGGTTTCCACATAAAAATCACCGTGTCTTTGTAATTTGTTGTCTCTGTGATTTGTGAATTATTTTTCAATTGGATATTAATATTGTGATAATTGTATATTGCGTAATTCAGTCCCCCCCGTGTGCCTGACTCACAATTTACTTGTATTTTATTTATAGATATATCATTATCTAGGTCAGTAATGATGACCAAACCTATAACCAACTTAACACTGGCCTGAAAGCACATTGGACATCTTTTTTGGGAAAGTTGACCTCTTCGTTCACTTCTCCTTCAACCTTTTATCTACCGTGAGCCCATATTCGACCAGAAAATCAATTCACCTCCATTAGACCACTTGCTTGACCAAGATTTATACCTAAAGCTCTAGAGTCCATCTCCAATGACCATTGAAACCCCACTCCACCAAACCTGTTCTCTATACAACTAAAATGATTCTTATCAGTCATACATGATCCATTGAACATTTATTCTGTCTCCGCTCATTTTGCAACGTCCCGACCATCAGCTCGCCTCTATAACATCCCCTTGGTCCCTAGATTTTGAGATTGATCCACAGTTATTAACCCTTAAGGTGTTCATGTGTTAACCTTATGCAAGTGACATTGTCGAGGTAAGGGACTCCAGCAAAAGCCTCGACCCATGCGGTGATATCCAATGTGAGTGATGCGGTTGCAACATAGTGTCGATCCTGTTGACCTTTGTCAGCCAGTCAAGGCTATCATCATCAACCCTTGTTGCCTTTTCCTAATTTCCACTTTTCTACTTAAGTAATTGATGAATCCATGATTCATCACCTTCATTATTTTCATTTTTGGCTGAAATCCTTGGTAAAACACAAAATATACACTAATTCTCATTTTTATTATATTAACATCAATTGTTAATAACGTAGAATTAACATTTATTTCCACCAAAATAGAAGAATAAAATGAGAGAAAGGAAAAGAAAAAGAAAGAAAGATGTGTATATATGTAAATATGTGCATATTGATCCTAAACTTTGAGACAAGGTCAATATTGTCCTGGTTCACTAAAGAATAAAGTAAGGAAAGATAGGTCCCTAAATTATAAAAATCAAGAAAATTTCAACCACCAAATATACATATGTACCATGTTCAAAATGTAGATAACTTGTACTATTATGTCATTCAGATCACTCCAAAATAAATTTCTTTTTAAAATTATTTCTAATAATTTATACTAATAATAATATCTTCTGAATTATATCTTGCGCACATATCATGGTGCAACCAACCAAAAAAGCAATAAAAATCAAAATTGAAAGCTTCATATCTTCTCTACATTAGCTCAAAATTCACCAAAATCACTTTCATTGTACTCACCATGAAATTATCTTTAAATGAGGGTGTTTAATTAAAATCAAAATTAAGATGTAAAATTCAACTTATCGAGTTGATATGGTATCTGTAGAATTGTACATTACGTATATTTATTTTATTATTGTATTTTATCATTACTTGTATTTTTATTATTCTCCTCTTATTTTATAATAAATACATAAAATCCAAATAAAAATTAAGAAAGGAAAAAGAATATAAAAATAAATGTAAATAGTTATTATATAAGTAAATAATACTTATACAGTAAATACATATATTTATTTATCCTTGTAATTATATCTACAGAAATGTAAAAGAATCTTTAAAACTCTTAAAATGTGTTTTAAAAAAATAAAATAGGACAAGGAATAAAATGCTGATAAAAATAATGAATAAAAATATTTATGTTTAATATTTAGGTATAATATACTTATGTTGTACATATTACTTTTTATTTATATAAATAATCTCTTAAAAACAAATAAATATATTTATAATCATTAATAAATTTACTAAATTAATAAAATATATAAGTTATATGTAAAAATAATAATTTAAGAAATATATATTCAATTTATATAGGTAAATTATAATTATAAATTATAGTATTTATTTAATTTAACCAAATAAACTAAGTTATTTAATTTACTAAAATTCTTCATTAAATAAATATTCATTTTATTACCATCATTTATTTTATTATTTTCAATTTAAGGGTATTTTGTATTTATAATATAGGCAAATATATATTATACATTGTCTAGTCAATATGATTTTTCGTATTAAGCTCAACTTGGACCTCCACGTGTCAGTTTCTTGTTGGCCGCCCAGAAGACCGTTGACCCTAGTCAATCCTTCTCTCCCTCTTCTTACTCATTCTCCCCCGTTCTCTTTCTCTTTTCCCCTTTTCTTCTAGAACTTTCCATATCATCTAACCACCAGGTCATTCATCCTATAACCTCACCACGTCAGCCGATCCACCACATTCTCGATTCATCTTCCCCGACGAGCCCAAACCACCTCACATATTTTTTTTGGTAATTCTAGGTGCACATATTAAAATTGAAAAATTATAGTTACAGAGTAGGATCGTATCACACTAGCCAGTTTTACAAAAAGTAGGCTACAGGGTAGCAAATTAGATCAGTGCAATTAGATTCAAAATCTCGCATCAGCTATCAAAACTTTTATGTTTCTTGCAATTTCGCTTGCTGGCTTGACCATCGCAGTCGTCCATCGTGCATTTCGTTCTTTACATATGCTCCATGTGGTAGCAGATAGGGCCATCATGGCTGAGATCTTCAATTTACCGCCACCTATGTATGCGCACCAAGCCAATAAGGAGTTTAGATCATAGGACATTGGTGGTTGAAGGTCCAGAGTTCTTGAGACTCCATTCCAAACTTCAGCCGAGAAAGGGCAGTTAAAGAAAATATGATCCCTTGTTTCGTGGTGATAGTCTCAAAGGTAGCATCCCTAGTTAATCGTTAGTCTGCGCTTCAAGAGTCTGTCAAGAGTAGGCAACCGATTTAATATAGCCATGTAGGTGGTGCAGGCGTGCCTAGGCACCATGTGTTTGTTCCATAGGATGTGAGCCCAGCGCACCTTTGGAGCGCGCGCTCTAACCACGTCCCAAGCCTCCCTAAAAGAGAACGGTTTATTGGAAGCCGTCCATGATACAATGTCCCCCGTTATCGTCAAAGCTGAGGCTAAAATTTGTTTAGCATCGAGGTTGTTTTTCCATACAAGGGAGTCCCCGTTCTTTTTCGTGCATTCAAAAAAATGCGATCTCTTAAATACCTATCGTGGATGTAGGCAGGCCACATTGCATTTTTGTTGTGCAGCACTTTCCAGCTCCACTCCATAATCATTGCCCCCGGGATGGAAGTAAGAGATCAAAGGCCCAAACTGCCTTCCTCTTTTGGTAGGCAAACCACGTCCCAGCGGACGTGATGGGTGCCATATCCCCACAAGAAGTCTGCACAAAGGGCCTCAACTTTCTTAGTCGTCCTAGCTGAGAGGATAATTCCAGAGGCCCAAAATAGGCACCCCAGAAACAACAGATCTTAGTAACTATAACCGACCGACGAGGGATAAGGACCTTTCTTTCCAGCCGCCAAGCAAGGTCCTAACCCGATCAATGAGCATCCACGTGGTAGCCGTCCTTATCTTCGTAGGTGTTAAAGGTATTCCCAGGTATTTCACGGGTAACGAACGTCGGGAGGCAGAGAAGCCCCACCTCCAGGCAAAGCTTGAAGTTCGTAGTCACATGCTTCGGAAGGAAGATCTTGCTCTTCTTTGAATTCATCATGAGACTAGACATTTCACCAAAAACGGCCAGGATGTTCCTGACCTCCTTGAGCATCCTCGTAGTCTTTCTGCAGAAGAAAAGCAAGTCATCCGTAAAAATAAGGTGCGACGGGGCCATGGCTCTCCCCATACGGATGGGTAGGAAGTTCCCCTGGAGCATGGCTTTTTCCACCAGTAGGGAGAGAGAGTCCATTGCGAGTACAAATAGCAGTGGTCTAAGGGGGTCTCCCTAGTGAAGTCCCTTCTTAGTAGCGAAAAATCCACTTGGGGATCCATTAACCAGCACGGAGAACATTGGCATGGTGATACAGTTCCTTATCCATCCAATCCACTTATCATCAAAACCCCTTAGTTTGAGGCTGTCAAGAACGAAAGTGTGGCTTATCGAATCAAAAGCCTTGGAGAGGTCGATCTTTATACATGCTTTGGAAGCACTTGTCCTACGACCGAAGCCATCAACTATTTCCTGCGTCTGGCGGATGCAATTGCCCATCGCCCACCCCTTAATAAAGGTCACCTGGTTCAGAGCCACCAATTTTGGGAGCACTGCCAACAACCTAGCGGCAAGTATCTTTGCAAAAATTTTGTATGTGACATTGCACCAAGAGATTTGGTCTGTAATCACCTAGCCCCGATGGTGTTTGCCCCTTAGGCACAAGCGTCAGGAATGTCTGGCTTACATCTCTAGGAAGTAACCCGCCGTCGTACAGGTACTGCATTGCAGCGATCATATCATCCTTAACCACTGCCCAATGTCTTTGGAAAAATCCTGAGTAAGCCATCAGGCCCCGAGGATTTTGTTGATGGAATGCTCTTTAGCACCTCCCAGATTTCCTTCTCGGAGAAGGGTCCTGATAACCAACAGCTTGCATCCATTGATATTCTATTTGGTGGTTCTAGGGGCATATGCCCTCCACTGTACACTTGCGAAGGGCCAAGGAGAGCTTTAAAATAATTGACGACTTCTTCCACCACCTTAGCCGGCCTGTCTATGAGTTTCCCTTCCTTGTCAAGTAGGGATGGGATGTGGTTCCTTGCACGCCTCAACGGGCCGAGAGGTGGAAGAATTTTGTATTCTTATCCCCGAGCTTAAGCCAATTACCCAGCTTCTTTGCTTCCACATTGATTCGACATCTACATCCAGAGAATCAGAGAAGCTCTTTGCATCCCTTTCCAACTGGGCAAGCATTGGATCAAGGGGATCCACCGCAAGTGCGTCATTGATCATGTTCAATGCCCGCATCACAACTTTCTGGTCCTGGCTTAAGTCTCCTTGCGTGGAAGCCCATCCTCTGAGCACTTTTTTGACGTTCCTGATCTTATTCCGGAGCCGAGATATGGGGTTTCCATGGACCTCGGCCTCCCAAGCACCAGATATAGTAGCTTCGTACCCTTCCCTATCCGCCCAATAATCAAAATATCAGAATGCCTTGCTTCTTGAGGGATGCACGTTTAGCGGGATGTTCTTGCTGAGATGGTCCGAGGACGGTAGGGTGGAGTATCTCATTTTGATTTGCGGGAGTACAGTCCACCATGCTTCGTTAACTAGTCCACGATCAAGTCTGGATGCTATTCTGTTAGGGTCGATGGTAGAGTTCATCCAAGACCAATGGTTCCCTGATGCCTCAAGGTCGTCAAGGCCTGCTTTGTTGATGAAGTCATTAAATTCATCCATGGAAATTGTGTTGGGGGGCGACCACCTTTTTTCTCACTATTAAACCTTACAACATTAAAATCTCCAATTACGAGCCATGGGGAGGTGGAAGCTATGGGACTCTCGCTTATAGCGGTGAGCTCTCTCCATAGATCCCTTCTAGCAGAAGAGGAATTTGCCCGTAGACCATCGAAATTAGCACCGAAATTGCAGAAGAGGAATTCGGATCCAACGAGCTCCAACTTGCTCCACCGTGCTCGAGACGCACACTTGGGGCTCGAAGAAGATGGAGGAGGCTCTCGCGAGGGAGTTTGGGGTACGACGAAGCTCCGGAAGTGATCAGATCAGTTGGTTGATGAGGCCTCGTCGGTGGCAGAGCAGCAGATCAGAGCATGCGATCTGACGATTATAGGTACCTGCAGATGTTAGAATATTGCCAAGGCATGCGAGAAGTGAAGTGAGTGAGTTGTGAGGTGAGTGAAGGCCATGGAGGCGATGGGAGGTAGAGGCCTGAATCTTCCTCCTCCTGTGGTGACATAGGAGGTGAATCGGAACAAGAAGGGATTCTGGAGAAGGGAAGAGGTGGTGTGAGGATCAACAATGAACGGTGAAGATGCGAGGGTAGTTAGGTGGCAGTGAAGATGGGCATATGCAGTGGGATAAATCAGAGAATATCAAAGGATCAGAGGAAGGAGGGGGTACCTGGTCGAAAGCAGAACACTTGACAGAGGAGGTAGCTTGTACTGGGCTTCGAAGAAGCCCAGGTCATTGCTCAGACCCAGCCAACTGATCCGAGGAGCTTAGCAGGCCCGAGGCACCGCAACACGATGGTTAGTGCCATAGGTCGACACCTTGGAGGTTTGATCGTCTTTGCTAGCCAATTCCACCTCCTCTTGTTACAAGGAGGAGAAGAGGGACTAGGCTGAGCTCCGTCGAATGGTGGACGAAGTGCCGAGGAGGCGGAGGCAGTGGTTTTATAGGCGGAGACGGGGTGGTTTCGGGTGATGGAGGCGCGAGTTTGAATGGGTGTAGTGATGGCATGGAGTTATGAAGGAGGGCATTGATGGGTGTGCAAGGAGGGCGGAGCTAAGGGCAACATGGTGGTGGCATTATGGAGAGAGGAGGTGATCGGAGGAGGGAGCTAGAAATGGAAGGGGGTGCGGTGATTGTGAGTCGTAACGCCTGGGGAGGGGGAGGCTTCTGAGGTAGGAGATGAAGTTCTGATCCTTGGATCTTGCGATCCAGCGGCTAGGATGAGGGTGCAAGTGGAGGGAGTGGATCAGATCATAGAATCTGATCCGTCGGCTGTGATGAGGCGATGATTGATGGATCGGATGGAGGAGAGTCTTGATCTAAGGGAGCAGAGAGAAGGGCGGACGTGGCGCAAGGAGAGGCCATTGGATGGTGAGACGATCGGGCGGTGAGGATCTCGGCGCGAGGGAGCGGCTAGGATCTTATCAGGATCAGATCTAACGACTGAGGGAGAGGCAGTGATGGAGGGCGAAGATGAAGGCGGGTGGAGATGATCAAATGGCTCTTGAAGGGGCCGAGTGGCGCATCTGAAGCAGTCCATGTGGGTGGCCCAGAGGGCACCACGTTGCCCAATCAAAAAATTCGAAGAATAAAAACAAAGATAAATATAAAAGAAATAGTTAGAAGCAAAATCAGAAAAGAGTAAAAACATGAAAGTTGTAGATCTCGATGAGATATACAAGTTTTATGTGGGACAAAAAGCCAAAAGAGGTCATTTGTACAAAAAGTATTTTTGGGGGTATTTTTAAAGGGATAAAAACATTGTTTTTGGTCTTTGAGATTTTTTTTATTTTTTATTTCTTTTAAAGGTCAGTTCTAATATATACAATTACTTAACCTAATTTTTAAGGATTTTTAATGATAAATAAATACAAGAAAAATGGTTACAATAAACATATTTAGAATATGTGCAATTATACATAATTTATATACAATATAGTACATGATAAAATGAATGAATCATCAGCGATTTTTATTGGATTAATTAAGCTAGGGGATTAAGAATTTGATTTAAACATGATGAATACAAGATTCATCATACCCCTATACTTTACACATGCTCGTCCTCGAGCATCTAAAGAATGGAGAAGTTGGATTTAATTCCTGACAGTACATGTGAATGTTTCAAAAATCAATTCTTTCGAAGACCCTTAATTTAAGTGATCCTAAAATTCTGGGCTCAATTATGCTCTAGAGAGAAGGAATCCAACTTCTCTAATTTTTATACTCTCTGTTCGTACATATAATATAAGGATATGCAATTTAGTGTACTACATTCATGAGAGTTGAGTCGAGGCATCACTCGAATTTCCAGTCCATGAGACTCTCTTCTAGACCTAATCCTCAACAATATGGAATAAGTCTATTCTTGCTTCAGTCAACCGTCTTATTAGTTTGTCATACTTGAAAGTATAGATGGAGGGCCAGATGATGGAGGGCATAGGATTGTGTCTATTTTTCTCGCCCTCACATTGGAAAAGGGGCCTCTCGAGTGCCTTATTACTCAACACATGTAGATTTTTAGCTTGTTAATCAATGTGTCCATCAAGAGAGTTCGGAGTCGTCTGCACTTGTTTTTCATGGAGTACACCGGGGTGTATCGTTTTTAAGTATCTAAGATACCTTCGACACCCAGACTTGTATCATTATACGATGCAGAACCCTTTTATGGTGCTAGCCTGACTCCTTGGCCCTAATTAGCGCTTGGTCCAAGTGGACACTTTGAAAATGGTTAGGAGCACTCGCCATTGGTGGAAGCTCAATTGTAATTTGACTTTTGGAGGATAGAGCTTTTCTTTAAACATTTCTTTCTTTTCTTTCCTTTTGGATAGCTCCATTGCTTTTACCAAAAGCTGGCGCACACTGATCAACAATTAAGTTTCATCACACCCTGGCACATAGGTAAATATCAAAGAGATAGCATATGAACTTATTCACATACTGGCTAGGGTTTTGCTGACACTCAGGTTTCTTGAAGCCTTCGTTAACTTTATCCCATCCTTGAGCAACAATAGATCGGATCTAGACTCAAATCTCTAGTCCTAGTTCCTCAAGTGATAGCTCAACTCATCTCATCAATCATGCAGTTGTGTATGTGTCGTACTGATCATATTCTTTAGAAGGTAGAGATGAATACTGCAATATAGATCTCAAATCTTTCAACTAGGGAAGTGTGGAATATTAAGTTCAAAACCCTAACGACTAAGGCTGGCTAACTCAGACTCTCAAGATCACAGAAATCAAGTGTCCTCAAACTCCTTAAGCCTTGAGTAAATATGAATGTTTCAGGAATACACCAACTCCATGGTTAATGAATTTTTGTGATGTTTATTTTCTTTTGCAAATTTTTATGGATTTTAATTTTTCATCATTTTTTAAAATTCTTTTGAGAGACAATGACTGGCCCAGGCTCATATGAATGGTTGCATCCACTCTCAGCCAGTATGGGTGTAAGTATGGACTGTTAGACGGATCCTTGTTACTTGAGGACGGAGCCATATATAGTGTCCTGTAAACCACCCACTCTGCTAAGGGAGACCGAAGTTCCCTCACTGAGAGTAGCTACTCATTTTTAAGCCTAGTAGTCAGAGTCTCTACAGAAGAAAAGGTTTTAATTTTTTCAAATTTTATGGAGTTTTTATAAAAAGGTTAATTTATTTACAAAAAAATTATTTTTTATAAAAAGTTAATCCCTCAATTTAAAAAGATTTTTACAAAAGTTTTTACAAAACTCTATTCACAGTTTTACTTAAACCAAGCCTAAAAAGATTTTTCAAAAAAATTTAAAAATATACGATCTATGGCTAAACTAGATATACAATAATATACGGTATACCCCTTATACTTAACTTTTTCTATGTCCTCATAGCACAAGTGATATGAAGCCATGGATCGGTTAAATATAGGGTGATATAACAGAACTGAGGAGGAGGGTCCCCCTATACTTAGGTCAAAAATGACCTAAGTATAAGAAGACTGAGGGAGGGAGGAACGATGGCCGGTTTCCCCCTATACTTATGCTGAAAATAGACTAAGTAAAAGATCTTGAAATAGAACTGGGGTCCGAGGCTGTCAGGGTTAGGGTATGTTTTTATACAGATGAGTGGAGAGAGGAGGGAGGAGGGAGGATTTTTACAGATGACTAAGAAGATGTGGAAGGGGGTGAGTGTATGTGTATTCTTACAGATCAAGATGGAAGAGGGGTGGGGGTATGTGAAATATACAAAGAAGGTGGGGTGAGGTGAGTGTATATGTGTGAGTGTGTGAAGGGGGGGTGTAGATCATCTAGTGATCTACTCTTTTTTGCTCTTTTTTTCCCTTTTTTACAAACAAGCCCTTGAACGAGGACTACTAAAAATGCACATGATATAATTTTTTTACAATACGAAAATGCATGCGGCGTTGACAAGTCTTCCTTGAACTATTCATCTTTTCTCATGTGGCCTTCTTGGTGGGAGCTCCCAACTACACGCCTCCATGGAGATCAAGCGTCCTCGATCTTCATAGGCCATGCCACAAAAGAAAATGTTAGAAAGATATTGCAGAAAAATAATCAACGGAAATGATGCAGAAATGTATGAAGAGAAGACCTGTAAATTTTAAAGATATTCAACACAAAAAATATATCAAATTCAAGAAAATAAAGGTGAACCGTGTCCCTGGTAACAGTGCCATTTGATGAACGTCAAATTTGCCTCTTTAATAGTCAAGGAATTTTTGTAGTATAGGAGGCAAATTTGGTTCAACAAAAACTACAATCTTTGAATGTCGTGGAATATTTATACTAGGCAAGTTTGCTAAGGTCGAACATAGGGACACGAGCCTCTTTAATATATTCGTCGAATTTTATTCTATTAAATCCATGTGTGAATAGATTCTCATTTATAGCTCTTCATGCAGATGTGCACACTAAAATGAAGAACAATGCAATTATATGATGCATGTAATTTTAGTTGATTTTTTAATGCAATTGTAAGATATGCAATGCATAATGTATGAATAAGTGCAAAGGATATGCATAAAAAGTATTGATTACAAAAATGCATACAAGTCATAAGCACATATTACGGTTTGAATCAGAGTCAATTTAAGCTGAAAATTACAAGAAAACATCTATTTTATGGCAAGGTATTTGAGAGAGGGACACTATATAACATTAAAAATTCATCACATTTAAATTAGTGTCATAAGAAAATTAACTATGCCACTAGATAGATGATGAAATAAGGAACAAAATGACATTGAAATCATGCAATTTCGATCTGCGATAGTCAAGTTATGAAAAAAACAATGCAGGGGCATAAGTGCAATAAAAATGCAAGAAAAGAAAGGATAAATAATTACAAATAGTCCCTGGAGGGACCTATTTGTAATTTTGCAAAATCAGCTGGGTCCCTTGTAAATTTCGCAATGCACACAGGGTATATCTTTAATTTATGAAACTTGTAAGGGCCTCCCTATAAAATACCCAGGCGCACACGTGAGGCATGCGCTTGGGGACCAAAGTGTAATAACTAAAACTTCTAGGGTCTTGCTAGGCTCGGGAGGCGTCGCAGGCTTGGGCACACATGGCGTCTTGTGGTGGCTCGCAGTGAGGCTCGGTATGCCCGAACATGTAGGCTCGGTATGAGGTTCGTAAGGACCACGTGTCGTCTTATGGACCGTCTGATCCAGATGATCGAACGGTAACTACTCCTCGTCTTCCGTTGTAGGCCGCCGGAGGAGGCGGGGATCCAGCGGGCTCCAACTTGATACAATGTGCTCTAGACACGCGCCTGGGGCTCAGAGAAGATGGAGGAGGCTCTCACGAGGGAGTTCGGGGTACGACGAAGCTCTGGAAGTGATCAGATCAGTTGGTCGACGAGGCCTCACTGGTGGCGGAGCAGCAGATCGGAGCATGCGAGCAATGTCCGACCATTGATGATTGGAGGTATATGCAGATGTTAGAATATAACCGAGGCATGTGAGAAGTGAAGTGAGTGAGTTGTGAGGTGAGTGGAGGTCATGGGGGCGACGGGAGGCAGAGGTCTGAAGCTTCCTCTACCCATGGCGATGGAGGAGGTGAATCGGAGTGGGAAGGGATTCTGGAAAAGGGAAGAGGTGGCGTGAGGATCGAAGATGAATGGCGAAGATGCGAGGGTGGTTAAGCGGTAGTGAAGATGGGTGTAGGAAGTGGGATAAATCGGAGAATATCAAAGAATCAAAGGAAGGGGGTACCTGGTCGGAGGTGGAAAATGCAGTAGAGGAGGTGCCTTGTGCTGGGTTTTGAAGAAACCTAGGTCATCATTCAGACCCAGCTAGCCGATCTGAGGAGCTTAGCTGGCCTGAGGCATCGCGACATGGCAGTTAGTGCCGTGGGTCGACACCTTCGAGGTTCGGCCATCTTCACCAGCCAATTCCACCTCCTCCTGTCATGAGGAGGGGAAGAGGGTCTAGGTAGAGCTTTGTCGAATGGTGGATGAAGTGACGAGGAGGCGGAGGCGGTGGTTTTATAGGTGGAGAGGGGGGTGGTCTCAGGTGACGGAAGCGTGATTTTGAACGGGTGTAGTGACGGTGTGGAGTTATGAAGATGCCATTGATGGGTTCGCGAGGAGGGAAGAGCTAAGGGCAACTTGGTGTTGGCGTTATGAAGCGAGGAGTTGATCGGAGGATGGAGCTAGAAATGGAAGGGGGCGCGGTGGTTGCGAGTCATAACGCCTGGGGAGGGGCATGCTTCTGAGGTAGGAGATGAAGTTCTGATAGTTGGATCTTACGATCCAATGGCTATGATGAGGGCACGAGTGGAGGGAGTGGATCAGATCATAGAATCAAATCCATCGGTTGTGATGAGGCAGTGATGGATGGATCAGATGAAGGAGTGGCTTAATCCAAGGGTTCAGAGAGAAGGGTCGATGTGGGCACAAGGAGACGCCTTTGGATGGTGAGACGATCATGAGGTGAGGATCTAGGCGTGAGGGAGCGGCTAGGATCTGATCAGGATCAGATCTAACGACTGAGAGAGTGGCGGTGATGGAGGGCGGAGATGAAGGCGGGTGGAGATGATCAGATGGCTCTTGAAGGGGCCGGGTGGCACAAGAGAAGCAAGCAACGTGGGTGGCCCGGAGGGTGCCACGTGGCCTAATCAGAAAATTCGAAGAATAAAAACAAAGATAAATCTAAAAGAAATAGTTAGCAGTAAAATCAGAAAAAAGTCAAAACATGAAAGTTGTAGATCTCGATGAGATCTACGAGTGTCATGTTGGACAAAAAGGTAAAAGTGGTCATTTGTACAAAAATTATTTTTGGGGGTATTTTAAAGGGATAAAAATATTATTTTTGGTCTTTGAATTTTTTTTGTATTTTTTTATTTCTTTTGAAGGTCAGTTCTAATATAGACATTACTTAACCTAATTTTTAAGGGTTTTTAATGAGAATTAAAAACAACAAAAATCGTTACAATAAATATACTTAGAATATAGACAATTATACTAGTTTATATATAATATAGTACAAGATAAAATGAATGAATTATTAGTGATTTTTATTGGATTAATTAAGCTAGGGGATTAAGAATTTGATTTAAGCATGATGAATGCGAGATTCATCACCACTATGCTAAGGGAGACCGTAGTTCCCTCATTGAAAAGTTGCTAATTATTTTGAAACTCAATAGTCAAAATCACTACTAACGAATTTTGCTATTTTACAGATTTTTATGGATTTTTGAATAAGGTTAGAATTAATTATAACGTAAATTAGTCTCAATTTAATTCCTCATTTTTGATAAATTTTGAAAATATTTTCCAAACCATGTCACATAAATATTTTCGAAACATTTTTCAAATGATTTTCAAAACAAGTCAAATTCCATTTTTCAAACCGTTGTCAAATATTTTTTAAAACCGTGTCATACAGTTAGAAAATTTTTCAATAATTTTACAAACATTTTTACAAAAATCAGTTCACGAAATAATATAGCTTAGCCCCAAAAAGTTTGAAGATTTTCAAAATATGAGCTATGGCTAAAGTATATATGAAATATATATGGTACACCTCATCTGATAAGTCCAAAAATCATCTCTAATATCGTTGTAATATCGTAGCACAGTAGGCAAAATTAGATCTAATGGAATCAACCACAACATTGAATATTTGCGATTAATTTTACTTGGAAAGCATACCAAGATCGAACATAGGGACACAGGGCTCCTCATTGACTAATCAGAGATTAACGTTTAAAATGAGCGACTATTTTCTTAACCTAGGTCTCTTGGCGAACATATGCATCAAACAAACACTGCATACAATGACACACAATGCAAATAAGGATGCATGAAATGATGCCAGATTTGTGCAAGACAATAATGCATCTTACAGAATGAGGAATGACTATCATGTAGTTTTTTTATTTATTTCATGCAAATTAAAAAAGGATGACATTATGCAACAACATAATTAAGACACGCATGAGAAGAAAGCTTTTTTTATTTGATTTTAATGCATATTTAATGCTACAAGATGCTATGAAGTGCAACAAATATTTAGAATCTCAAGTATGCCCCAAATTAATTATAAAGTTGAGCAAGAGAGAAAGATACAATTTCAGTAACATTGATGCATAAAAATAATTCACAGTTCAAGTAATGGCATTTAATAACAAACTAAATGACACATGAAATGTTAAGATTTTAGCCTACTAGATAAAGTATCAAATCAATGAATAGATATTACCATCAGGTAGAGGATAAAATTAGAAACAAAATAAAATAGAAATCAGTTAAATTGGAGTTTGAATGCTTAAGTTATAATTAAAAGATTCCAGGGGCATAAATGCAAAGAAAACATAAGAAATAAAAAGATAAATATTGCATTTTGGTCCCCGTAGGGGCATTTTTGTAATATTGAAAAGCCATTGGGGCCCTCTTCTAATTTTCCCAAGCACGACACATGAGGCACGCATGCTTTGGCAAGACCTATTTGCAAACTAGAGAAACTAGTGGGGCATGGATGCAAATTACCCAACCCGCATGCTAGGCACGTGCACGGGCCAGGCTCGGATGAGGGTCTTGGGTCAGTTATAGGTTTAGGACACATGGCTAATCTCGATGCTTCGAAAGGCGGCTCAGTCCCACCAAGCCCGATGGATTGGGCGGATGCTGCGAAGCAATCTGGGCTATCCAATCCAGTAGATCGGACGACATATGTAGTGTAAGGTGCCTTTTCCTCCACCTTCGCACGATGACGATGGTGGGGCTTCAACAAACCCGCCATGTCTCCTCCTTGGTCCACCTCTTCATCTGAATCACCGGGAAGCTTCACTAGGGGTCAGCGAAGGTCAAGAAAGGCTGGTGGAGGGTGGAGAATGCTTAGATCCTAGAGATGATGATGGCTCATCGGAAGCCTTGCTCTAGAACGAAGCAGCCTTCCGAGCTCCGACCATTGACGAATAGACATGCAAAAGGGGGTTCAACACATAGCCAAAGTGCGTGTGCATGTGAGAAGTAAGTGAAATGGTGGTCCAGATTGGGGCGGAGGAGTGGAGGACCAAGTTTCTTCTCTGATGAGCCTGAGAAGAAGGGGGCGGTGGTGAACGAGGTTCTGGAGAAGGGAAGAGATGATCGGAAGGTGGCGCAAAGGTTGGGGATGTGTGGAGAAGCTCATATGGAGTTCAATTGAAGGTGAATACATGGGTATGTGTGTGTGTAATAAAAGTATAGAAATCAAGAAGAAAATAGCCGGAGAAATTACCTGATAAGAGAAGGAATCACGACGGAAGGGAGGCTCAGGTTGAGCTTGCGGAGGAGCTCTGGTCATCGCTCCATCTGAATAGCCATGCTAGAGAGCTTGAATAGCTACGGAACAGTTGTGGCTTGGTTGTATGGCCAAGGGTCTACACCTGGGCAACAGCCATCGCTACATCCTGGCTCCGACGTCCCTTTATCACAAGGAGACAGAGGGAAGCTAGGCCTGCTCCCACGTGAAGGTGGACAAGGTGGTATGCAGGTGGAGGCGGCGTATCTATGGGCAGAGGTCAGTCGTTTCATAAGGTGATCGTGGGGGTTTTGTAAACAGTAATATGTTGTCATAGAGAACATGTTGTGAGGAGTTAAGGGCATGGCGAGAAGGGAGGAGGTTCGGGCTACGTGGGGGTGTCTTAGGTAGTGGAGATGAGGTTTGAGGTGGTGGATACAATGGAAGTAGGAGAGGTGCGCGGAGAGGCATTATGTGGGGAGAAGGGGGGTTACGGAGGTAGACGAAGATGTATGGACTGTTATATCTTGTGATCCAACGACCAGTGAGGAGGCGCGATCGTGAGGTCCAGATCAAATCAAGGGCTCTAATCAAAGGGCAGGGAGTGAGGCACGGTTTATTGGCTTAGATGCGAGCTAAAGACTTATCCTACGGCTGTGAAAGAAGTGGAGACATGGAGGATGCTAGATTCTCAGATGTGACACCATCCAACGGTGAGGGGGAAAGCGGAGATGAACAGATTTGATGTAATTCATCAGGGCATGATGGATGGCTGGGAGGCTAAGTGGAGAAAAATGACTTAAATCAAGTCGATATGAGATTATGAACGGTTGCAAAGAGGAGCAGGTGGCGAAAGGGAGTGGGTCGCGTGTGGCCCAGAGAGCACCACGTGTCCCAATGAGATTATTCCAAAATAGAAAAAATAAAAGTAAAATAAAAAAGAAATAAAAGGATGTGAAACCAAAAAAAGTCAAAACATGAAAGTTGTAGATCTCGATGATCTACAAGTTTCTTGTTGAACAAAAAGCCAAAATAATAGACATTAACATCACATGTGCATCAAAATGGAATTACAAAAATATTAGTATATTGGATGAAAATGTTACTTACATTTATGTATTATTTTTATACAAAACATTTAGTGTAATATTTTTTTACAAAATACAGTCCATAGTTACAAAATTTGTATGAAATTCTGCTAAATTGGTGATGGCTTTTCATACTCAAGAAAGACCCTACCTCATTTGAAAGGTCTCCCTTATATATTAGTACTCAACACATATCTAAGAAGGGCACTCATGTGAGTTTTGTAACAATACATGGGTAAAAGTGTCATTGCAAAAGAAGTGCGGGTATAAATGTTTAGGAAAATCGGAAAGGCTCAAGGGTCAAAATCTAGTAAAAAGTTAGATTTTAGCTATTAATGTTTCAGATTGCAAATCAACCCAAAGCCCAATAGATTAGCTCGTATAGGTTTCGCAACCAATGCAAGATGATAAATGTTAATTTTATAAAATCATAATAAAAAAGAAATAAAATCGAATAAAGTTTTCGAAGTCTACACCCAAAACTTTTGAAATCACCCTACCACCAATGCACCAATGCATTATTTGCTTTTTAAAGATGTTTAGATTGAAATTTTCTTCATAAATAAAATATAATAGTACCAACTGTAGGAACATATGGTACAATTCCCGTTGCTAGCTCAAAAGTGAGCTTTTAGCTTCATGGAACATTGGACTAGATCCAATGCAATCCGGAAAAGCATTGTCCAGAGATCGACAAATTCCTCCATGCCTTATGTGGGGCTAAGTTCCGGATTTTTTAGCAAACCTGTAGGGTCCGAGCTCGTGTATTTGTCGGCTGCCAGATTTTCTTTACTTGAAGGTTGGACATTGTGTAAGGATCTGGCTTTTGAGTTCCATAGCGCTGGCAAATATTCTGGTGTTAGGCAAATATTTTTAAGAGCTAGATATTCAAATCCATTGTTGGTGAGAAAAAAGTTATTATATTGTTGTTGTGGAAATCACCCATAGTCCTTACTGGCACACATCCATATTCCGTGATCGAGAATGACTGTGCAAATATGGTAGCGGATGCACGAAATGATCAATGGAGTTTGACTTCAGAAGAACTCTTGAATACGTGGGTATTACAGACATTATTTACAGAGTCTTGAAGTCTCAACTGTACATGACAAAAGAGACATCACATAAGACACTGGATCGGTAGGAGAGTGTCGTGGAGCTAGTAGCATACGAGCAACGAGTATAGACAGCAGTGCAAGACATGACGATGGATGCATGCAGTGGGTATGTACGTGAGCACAGAAGGGTAGTATTTAGTGAAGCAGTATGCATTGAGGAGCAACGTGGTACGATCACATAGGCCTACACACGAAGATGTACGGTATCGGTATTGATGTGTGGCGATCCAAGGAGGCATGGAGCGTTGCAGGTGCTGAGTACGAGCGTTGCCGAGCATGCTCGGTAAGTACACGTACGAGGAGTAGTTCGAAGGCCATGATAGCAAAGTTCTAGAGGACTTCCCCTTAGCATGTAGAATGAAAGAAGGGATTACCGCATGAGGGTATGGTGGTTGCCGGTTCCCTCTTGTACAAGACCAAGTGTTCGGTGACACTCAGAAATTACAGTAAAGCTGCATCAGCAAGAGTTGGAGCGTGAATGTGCTGATGACTGGACAATTGATGTGACATTGATGAATCTCCATTTCATCACCTTTATTCTATCATTTTGGCCTTAAAAACCCTAGCCACTACATGTAAATAGCATTAATTTGCACATAAGAGCATTCATTATTTATTTTATTATTTATATATATAATTAGGTTTTTAATGCTAAAATTATAGAATAAAGAGAAGAAAAGGAAATGGAATAAATTATTGAAAAATATTTTATGACCCTAACCCCGAAACCAAGTCCAGATTGAAGTTGGTCGATAAGGAATAAAGTATGGGGAGATAAGGGCCAAAAATACAATAAATACCTCATTTATTTATTCATTAATTATGCATTTTTGACACCTATTTTATTCTTAATTCTTTATTCATCAAATGAAGAAACTTTGTACATAAAAGTTGTAGATAATTATGTAAATAAACATGAAAAATTAAGTTTGCACAAAAATTAATACATTGTGTATAATTTTATACACAAAATAAAAAGCCAAAACTAAATTTCACAGACCCATATCTTTCAAATAAAAACTCAAAATATAGCAAAATCTATATAACTTTTTACAAGCTATTTAATGTGGTGATTTTATATTTTTTGGAGATATTGTGTGGAAGTTAGGTTTTGGGCCCTTATTATACATAATACTGATTAAAATATTCAATTTAATCATTATTCATTATTTTTGGAAATTCATATTTTTATAATTTTGTAAAAATTATTTATAACGCATGAACATATTGAAATTATAATAAAATCAAAAGGAAAATAAAAAATAAAATAAGTCTATGAAAATACATAGGCAAAATACCTACGTTACCTATGTATATAAATAAAAGGGGAATATATTGTTTTATTTTTTTAATTCCTTATATTTTTTAATATTGTAAATATTATATAGATTCAATTAAAAATATAAAACTAAAATAAAACTCATTAAAATACTTAAAATAAAATAGTATACTTAAAACATAGGTAAAATACCAATAAATATACCTACATAATATACAATCTATTCATTACAGTATACAAATAATACCATAAAAATAAAATAAAAATATATTTATGCTCACAAAAATAAGTTATAAATATATAAAATAATGGAATAAAATAATAAAATAAAATAAACAAAATAAAAATAAAATGTACAGAATCTAGGTAAATATTCCTATAAATAAGTTATTAAAAAACTTGTAATAAAATATATCAAAAAATAAATAAAAATCATAATAAACTACTACATAAAATAATATATATTTTTATTGTACACTAAAAAATTAATAAAATCATTTACTATTTATAAATAATTATTTTAAAATAAAAGTTCTGTTTTGTCCTATAGTACGTCTAGGTGGAACAATCACATGCCGCGGACCGTTGACCTCTGGTCAACTGTCCCATCGAAGACCTGGCACGCCAAAACATTCTCTTCCCCCGTTTTGTGCCATTTTTCACGGACGTCTCGTCCATCTTTCGTGAACGCTTCCTTCACAAGAAACACTCCCAGATCATTGTAAATACACGCCCCTGCCTTAGATCTAGTGTAGATGCACGAGATTCTTTAATATTGGCCGGTCAAATAAGCGTATCACCTATGTTCAGAAATAACCCCATTTCCTCCTCTGTACGTTTTTAGTCATTTCTTCATCCCTGGACCCATGGACCTCGGTCTAGAGCGTATCCACGTGACAGGGGGAGTCCCCTGAGCATCCACGTAAGTCCTGGAGGAGGAGATGCACCAACGGCCGACGCTCCAGCGAGGTCATGCTGCTTGTCTAACACCCAGGTTCGAGATGCGCGTCTTATCATTTCTAGGTAGCTTTATTCCTGTTTTCTATCCATGCAATTAGTTAATCGTTAGACCGTAGATTTAGCCTAGTTTAACTGATTCGTAGTTCGTCGGAGCTCCGCTCCGGTGAACCCAACCATCGTGCTCCGACTGTTCACCGACCACCATTTCACCCTCATTTCATTCCCTCTCACGTTCTCCATCTCCCGATCATCTCAGACCAACCAGAACCCCTTGAGTTCTGCGAATTGAAGCTCATCCACCCCCCCCTTCACCAGAGCTTCTTCGCCCACCTCATCCCTTGCGCTAACAGCTTCATTTCTTTGGCTGAGGAGACCCCCTCGAGCCGTGTGACATTCCTGTGCAGGTCAGGTGCGTAAAGAAGCGCCAGGAGAAGGATTTGCAATTGGCCGGAGGTTCCTGGAACCCCTCTTCTTCAATGACCTCAAAGAGGGCCTCCAATCGACCTCACGCCACTTTGAAGCCTCCAGGAGACGGAGACACCTGCCAGGAAGCGTTTGGGATCCCTTGGAGCCTGAAAGAACGCTGGAGAAGGGAGATCAGTGCTGGGGAATTTCGGTCGTGTCGACCTTCTTCCCTGTTCTTCCTCTTCACTTCCCCACCGTCGGATGAAGAAGGTGGCACCAGATCGAACCTCAACTGTCGGATCTTCTCGAGCTTCAGCCGTTGGTTCACGTCAAGTGATCTAATCCTCACCGTGGGTTCGCGAATCGGCATCAGCCATCAGATGCTCGCCATGTGTCAATTTAATCCTCCAGCGCCGTCCGATCTTAGTAGTTTAGGGGTAAAATGCATTTTCCACCACTTTTTTATGTAATTATTAGTGTTGTAAATAAAATATTACGTGTAAATAAATAGGGCATTTTCATGTAGGCCATCGTACTTTTTCTATTTGCATTTTGGCCCCTGCCAGCGTCACGTGTAGTCTTCACGTGATGCTGGAAATTTTGCATCGAACCCCCTGGTATTTTTGAATATTGTAAAATAGTTCCAGAAAAATAAATAAACATTTTATTCTATTGGTTAAATTGCAATCTGCTCCCTAAACTTTTATTTATTTGCAGTTATATACCCTGCCATGCCATTTATTTTTGTGACATTTATCTAATTATTAAAAATAGCTATATAGCCTCCTAAAAATAATGCAAAAATAGGATTAGAAGCTCCATGTAGTTTACTTACACGTCACATGTCTGCTTTGCATTTTTGTGCATCTAATCTATATATTAAAATTGAAAAGGATCTTAAATAAATGATGTCTAATTTATTAAGTATCAAAAATAAAAAAACATTTTGAAAAATTCCAAAAAAATTATATTAAGTATATTTTGATATTTATTGAGCTTAGAAAACAAAAACCTCTAAAAAAGTAAAAGAAAATTAAAAAAAATCAGAAAGCTCCAATATCCAACAAAAAATATAAAAATTACAAAAAAAATCCCAAAAAATTGTTTTTATGTTTTACAATTATCTATATATTATTATTTATATACTAAAATTATTTTAGGTAATTTTGGGACTTTATTATTATTTTTGAAATTCAAATTATTCTCAGATTATGTATTAATCCATATTTGGGGTATTTTTTATTTACAAATACATAAAATTTGTAAAAATTTCTAGAAAAATACAAAAATATTAAAAAATATTAAAAAAATCTAAAATACGTTATTTTCTGAATTTTAATTATATTTACTAGCATTTATAAATATATTTGTGTGTATTGTGTAAATAAAGCCTTATATAGGCTATATTGTATTTATAAAAGAAAAAGAAAATATAAAAAGATAAAATATAAAAACTATAAAACCAGAAAATTAAAAATCAAATAAAAAATATAAAAATAAATAAATAAATAAATAAATAAATAAAATCCCACAAAATCAATAAAATGGATAAGAAAAGGATTGGATAATTTTGTGCAATTCATTTTTGCCCCCAACCGTTTGCTCCTAGTGTTCGACCTCTACCTGTGCTTACACACTATACACATTTGCATGTAGAGTTATAATAAATTTTAACTCCATATTTTAGAGAATTAATTGTTTTCTTCATATTGTGGGTTAATTGCTGATTAACCGAGGGGATTTTTTAGCAGTCACTTCAGCGACTGGATATTTATCTAGATCCTCGGAGAACCTCAGTCATCAAATGGCATGGTTGCCGAGGAGCAACGTCATTTGAGATATTCATCATTTATTCGATTCTTCACTCTTGTCCATATTTGTTTATTTGCATTATTTTCTATTTATTATCATTGTGAATTGTCTGACGCTCTTCCATGTTTGAATTTGTTGCAAGGGACCGTGGCGCGATAGAGGATCTCCTAGGAGGACCTACGCACACGAGCAATGCGGAGCTGGCTTTCTAACTAAGCCGGCAAGAGAGAGCAGCCAATTCAGATCTGGAGGAATTTTGGAGACAAATTCAAAGCTTCCTTTTATTATGCAAAAAAATGTGTGTAAATTTATGTGAGAGAGTGACACTTGGCATGTAATAATACAGGACTCTCTACACTTCGACTTCCCAAGGTCCATTGCCCGAGGGATTGTTCCCTTGGGGGCCTCGATGATTTTGACGCTTTTTGTTTTTTTATTTTGTTTTTATCATTTTGTGTGAATGAGCCTTAGCCTAGGAATTTCTTGTTGATAGATTAAGGTCCAAACACCCTAATATATCTGCATGTACCTATAGAACCGTGCTTTGACTTAGTCAAATAATAATTGCTATTTATTTGGATTTGCGATCGAGCACCGAGAGAAGTTCCATATAGCGCATGCAGGATCCGTTGTGGCAGACACCGATGCACTTCAGAGACCGGACTTTTGGATCTCATTTCTGAATATTTAGCATTTTTGTGCTTCACGATAATAACAGTTACTATCCTAGGACGATTTCATTGGATTGCATTTGCATATAGCATAGGCTTTTAATTCTGTCTTGCATCCCGCATGGAGAAAGCTGGGAAGCACTGTAAGTCCTCTTACTTGGCATGCATCATTCAATTTTAGACTTGCATGGCTTTTCCGATCTTCTCCATCGGTTTTTGCTCACCTAGGATGTAAATGGAACTGGAACCCCATTAGGCACGTACGTTGAAAAAAAAACCTAAAAAAAGTGATAACCAAAATAAAATCAGGATTGCTAACCATACTTGATCTTTAAAATAAAATATAATAGATTCCTTGTATTGGGGAGAGCAACCCCTCATTGTCTGAGCATTTTACTCCTACATACATGCTAAGGATTAGTGCCCCAATCCCAAGGCCTAATTCTGGTGTGTACAACTTTCTATGATCACCTAACTCTAAAATCAACAAGATAAAAAGACCACATCTCGGTCTTTACTGTGTTGAGTAGGTGAATCTGGGGTTTACTTTGTGTGTTGATTGTGACTTGGAGTCCATTTGCATTTTCTCTTTGAGTCACCAGTCCCGTCCGTGTGAGTCGTCCATTTTTTTTCATCTTTGAGTCTCTCTATCTCTCTTATACATATATCTCCTCATAGGCATTGAGTCGCGATATTGGCGCTTGAACTCAATCATCTTCGCCAGATCTTTCATCTCGCTTCTTGCCCACCCTCCTTGCGTCCCCCATATTATCCCTTCTATCACCCGGGATTGTTGTGCTTTTAGAGATAGCCCGCATCGAGGACTGCAAGTTCTATTGATGATTGGAGTAAGTCGGGCACGATTTTGAGGATATTGAGATTGATACCTTACTCTCGATGGATTTGACTTTCGATACATGCATAGGAGCTTATTGAGGAATTTGACGATGCACGATGATTAGGTGTGATTCTTTATTGAGGATTTAGATTTCACACACCGAATTGAGGATGTGACCTATTTTGATGATTAGATGATGATTTCATGAGCATTGATTGATCTCTCTCGTTTGAGGTTCCAACCATCTTGATTTTGAGGGTTGACTGACTATCTTGATTTGTGCTTGATAGCGATGGTGTGTGGAACCTGCATGATCTCTCATCTTCTTGATTAACCCATCCCCGGTCTCCTGCCTATATTATCCACCCAGGGCACCCAGAGGATTTCTGAATATCTTTCGTGCCATCTCAGCTGATTTGACTGATCTGAGGGATGTTCTACGATTGACCTGATTATTTTCTCCCTCACATGATCTTATGCCCTCCGGATGATTGAATGATTGAGTGCTTTTGAGGACCTAAGGTTCGATGCTAGCAATCCCAAGACTTGATTGACCTAGTTCGCATTACTCTCCGAGGACTATCTACAGGAGGATGCGACACATTCTACACTCGGTTCCCTCACTATTTATGTTGCCTCTCTGTTGGAGCACGGAACCGAGTTGTCTGAGTGACTATTCAGCCTCCCTGCTGATTGGGTGCCCGATTTGTCGGTGCTTGAGGCCAACTTTGTGGACTCATTTGAGTCTACTCTCTCCTTGGCGGTCCTCACAAGGATGAGCTTCACTTTTCTACTAGTCCTTGCCTAGTTCATAGTGATCTTCGAGGGTTATTTGCGAGACACTATGATACCTTGCTAGATATGTGGTCTCTTCTGCTAGTAGACGATGTGTCATCTACAGAGACCATTACGATTGACTCCTTTGAGTCCTTTCTCTCCTTGACGACCCTCGCATGGACGAGATATGATCTGACTATTCCATTCTTAGTTTGCATTGTTCCTAGAGGACTATCTGCGGGAAAATGCAGCAATTTCTTTATGCTCGGTTCCCATTGCTGATTGTGTCTCCTATCTGTGGGAGCCTGTAACCGAGTCGTCTCACATGCTTTCGGTCCCTTCTACTTCGATGTTTACCCGATTTGTTGGATCCTTGGACCCATCTGACTTGACTCCCTGAGTCTGCTCTCCTTGATGGTCCTCGCAAGGATGAGCCATCTTTCTCTGATTAATCTTTGCTTAGTTAGTCGTATGTTCCCCGAGGGTTGTCTGCGGGATGCTACCACACTTTCTTGATTTGTCGGTCTCTTCTGCTGGTAGCCGATTTGTCGCCTACTGAGATCGCTTATGTGATCCGTCTGATGGATCAAGCCTTTGAGCCTGCTAACCTTGACGACCCTTGCGAGGAGGAGCTTCTATTCTGATTATTCATTGACTAGCATGTACTACTCTCTGAGGGTTATCTTTGGGAGAGTACATCATATTTTAGGTACTCGGCTTCACTTCTGGTGCTTCCTTTCGATTGGGGCATGAAGTCGAGTCTCCTACTTGTTGTACTCGGTCTCCTCCCTGGTTGTGCCTCCTTTCTATGGAGCACAAAGCCAGGTCAACTGATTATTCTCTGATCCCGCTCACCGTGACGACCCTCGTAGGGTTGAGCCTTGTCTTGTGTTGTTCGGTGTATTCTTGTGACCTTCTGACTCTATGATCATCGGACATCACACTGTTGTCTCCTGCTCTTTACCTTTTATTTTTTTCAGAGACCGTGAGTGACTTGGAGGAGTCTGTTCTTTTTTCTCATCCTCCACGTCTTATAGTATCGGCTCTGCTCTTTCATTTCACACCTTATGAGCAGATGCTCTGCTTTTGCTACCGGATACGTGTTTAGTTTTCGATCTTTGTTGTCCCTAGTAGCTGACACCCACTTGATTGCATACCCAGGTGTCTTTTCACTATCTAAATGTGTCCTCATTCTCATAGGGAGACGATGACAAGAGCACGATACTCACTTACCAGATATCGTCCTGTACTCCACCAGTCTACCTTATTGTATATATGTGTTTCATCTTTCATTCATTTGTTCTCCCATATGTTACGTGCGCCCCAGATCTATCGCCATATCTTTATGACTATACTTAGGATGTACCTTGTCCTAGGTATAGGGGGTACACACTGTGTTGTTCTTCCTTCATGTTGTGTCATCACTCCTATCGTTGCTTATACTTAGGGATCTTTCACCCTAAGTATTGAGGGAGTGATGCGTACATTCTTCACGATCGTTTTGTCTATCTGTATATCTATTTTCTTTTTTTCTTCTTTTCCTGTTCATTTTCCTTTTTCTATAAACAATGTGTCGCCCTTTTTGTCAGTTTTCTGTACTTAGGACATACTTTGTCCTAAATATAGGGGGGTTGTACCCCTGATTCATTCATTCTTTGATCTATTTACTCCCGCCTGTGACCCTCCCTGCATTGTGCACAGTCTGCTATACTTAGGATTATTTGATCCTCAGTATAGGGAGGACGGTCACTTTCTTATTCATTTATATCTTCATTCGTTCATTCAGTCATTGTAGTATAGGCTTTTCTATACTCGGTACGAGTTATGTCTTCTCTTTTTCTTTTCGATCTATGAGGACATAGCTCATGCTAAGGATAGGATGGTTGTATATACTCTGTATATACTTTAGCCATAACTCGTACTTTTGTATAATTAAAATGGTTAAATAAACACTATATATATAATTTATAAAAAATAATAACAATAGTCATTCCTCAAATTGTTTTTGTATTTACTGATTAATAAATCAGGCTAAAAATATGTTTGCAAAATGATTTGAAAAATGGTGTGAACCATTTGGAAAACTTTTTGTGAAATGTTTTCAACCTTTGTAAAAATATTTTTTAATTGCAAAATTCTTTTCTTTGTGCAAAATAAAAGATTTGAAAACCCATTTACAAATGGTTGTTGAAAATATTTGTAAAAATAGTATGAAAAATGTATATATTGTGTGAAAAATCCTTGCAAAATGGCGTTCAAATCTTTGTAAATATTTGCAAAAATTACTTTGTACTATAGTTTTGAAAATTGTTTTCAAATAAATTTGAGAAATGAATGTATCACTAAAATACGAATAAAATGTGTATATAAATCAAAATAAAATTGTTTATCAATTGTATATATGTACCTGCAATAATAACTCTGTTAAAACCCGAAAATTCTTTAAAATTCTTGACTCTTGTAAAATAAAGAAGCACTCCCGTGTAAATAGCTGTAAATATTTTATACTTTGTGTGCTTAAATTCTTTTGCAAAAAAAACATTTTGTAAACAGATTCTTTGATTTTTAAATTCTTTGTGAAAAATTACATCATTCATTGTGCATAGCATTTGCATATCATTCATATTCTTTTTGAGTGGGCTTGATGATTGAACTAGTCCAATAAAGTTTAAGATTGGAGCTTGGTCAGACCTTACCACACCTAACTGCACTGGAACCTTATGGGAACTAGGTTTAAGGTACTTTAGGTCCATTAGGACTTAATTCTTTAAGACTCAGGGCTGGGTCAAGTCACCTCAACTGACTAACTAGAACTTTTCGAGACACAACATGACTCTTGTCGGTCGTGACTAACTTGGACACTTGCACCTTTCACTTGGCTCAATTCAGTTGGAGTGGTGAGGGGGTTGGATTTTCCAGTCTGAGATGCACATGAGTGGAAACATTCGTCCTTGTCTAGAGAGGGAAGTGCACCCCAACCTTGTCCAGTTTCAATGAAGTCTAAAGACAGGAGAATGTGGGTTGCAATAAAGCTTCAAAAGAGGGATAGTCTTCTGACTCAAGAGGAAAAACTCCTTATGTAAATGTTGTTGTGAATAGTAGATTGAAAAACATGCTTGAAAATAGAAATAAAATGCCTGCCGGAGTATGTATATATGTTGTATAGAAAATAAGCAAGCTTGAACATCAAAGTTATACCATGTGAGCCTGCAGCTGGATGACTTGACTATACTGGTCTTGCATCCTAGGATAGGTAGCTACACTGGCTACCGTCCATTCTTTTCTCTACCTCATCCTCTTCAGTTGGATGCCACTTGAACTTAGAAGGGAATACCCCACTCCTCGAGGGCAGAGGGCTGGATTGGGGAATCATTGGATCGTCATTCTGGAGTAGTCAGTATCTTTGCCATTTCAATTGGGGAGAGCCACCATCACTTACACTGTACAAGTCAGCTTCATAGTCATAACAGTTTGTGTATGATGTAGGCTAGTTCTGACCTGGCTATTGAGGTGATTCGAACCGAGTTCTGTGACTCTTGAAGGTTGTTGTGTTTTAAATTTGGTTCCCAACCAGGTTCCACACACATTTTCACATCAAGGTCTAACCTGAGCTCCAAACTTTGATTTTTGTACAAATGAGTTTAATTATTTAGATCAATTCCATTTATTCTTTATTCTTTATTTTTGCTTTTTCTTTTCTTCTTATTATTTATTCTTTTTGTACTCATTGCATAAGTGTTTGCTAGGGACTAGCAAAGGCAAGTATAAGAGGGTGATGAATCTCCATTTCAACACCTTTATTCTATCATCTTGGGCTTAAAAACCCTATCCACTGCATGTAAATAGCATTAATTTGCACATAATAACATTCATTATTTATTTTATTATTTGTGTATAAAATAAGGTTTTAATGTCAAAATTATAGAATAATGAGAAGAAAAGAAAACTGAATAAAATATTGAAAATATTTTATGACCCTAACCCTGAGACCAAGTCTAGAATGGAGTTCATCGATAAGGAATAAAGTAGGGGGATATAAGGGCCAAAAATACAATAAATACCTCATTTATTTAATCATTAATTATGCATTTTGACACCTATTTTATTCTTAATTATTTATTCATCAATGAAGAAACTTTGTACATAAAAGCTGTAGATAATAATGTAAATAAACATGCAAAATTAAGTTTGTATAAAAATAATACATTGTGTACAATTTATACACAAAATAAAAATCCAAAAACCAAACTTCACAGACCCATATCTTTCAAATAAAAACTCGAAACATAGCAAAATCTCCTCTAATTGTATATAACTTTTCACGAGCTATTTAGTGGTGGTGGTTTTATATTTTTTGGAGATACTGTATGGAAGTCAGGTTTTGGGCCCCTATTGTACATAATACAGATTCAAAAATTCAATTTATAATCATTCATTATTTTCAAAATTTGTAAACATTATTTATAACACATGGACATATTGAAATTGGAATAAAATCAAAAGGAAAATAAAAAATAAAATAAGTCTATGAAAATACATAGGCAAAATACCTATGTTACATATGTATATAAATTAAAAGGGGAATATATTATTTTAATCTTTAATTATTTTATATTTTTTAATGTGTGAATATTATATAGATTCTATTAAAAATATAAAACCAAAAAAACTCATACATTAAAATACAATAATATACATAAAACATAAGTAAAATACTTATAAATATACCTACATAATATACATATCTATTTATTAAAGTATACAAATAATACCATAAAAATAAAATAAAAATACATTTATGCTTACAAAAATAAGTTATAAATATATAAAATAATGGAATAAAATATTAAAATAAAATTTACAAAATAAAAATAAAATATACAAAATATAGGTAAATACACCTATAAATAAGCCATTAAAAATAAACTTCTAATAAAATACATCAAAAAATAAATAAAAATCATAATAAAATACTAAAAAAACATTTTTTATTTTATACTCGAAGATTAATAAAATCATTTACTATTTATAAATAATTATTTTCAAATAAATGTTCTTTTTTGTCCTGTAGTGCGTCTAGGTGGACCAATCACAGGCCGCGGACTGTTGACCTCTAGTCAACTGTCCCATCCAAGTCCTGACGCACCAGACCATTCTTTTCTCCCATTTTGTGCCATTTTTCACGGACGTCTCGTCCATCTTTCGCGAAAGCTTCCTTCACAAGAAACACTCCCTGATCATTGTACATACACGCTCCTGCCTTAGATCTAGTGTACATACGCGAGATTCTTTAATATTGGCCGGTCAAATAAGGGTGTCACCTATGTTCATAAATAACTCCATTTCCTCCTCCATGCTTTTTTGGTCATTTCTTCATCCATGGACCCCTGGACCTCGGTCTAGAGCGTATTCCCGTGATAGGGGGAGTCCCCTAAGCATCAACGGCGGTTCTGCAGAGGAGGAGATGCACCCACTGCTGACGCTCCGACGAGGTCCTGCTCCTTGGCTAACACCCAGGTTCGAGCTGCGCATCTTATCATTTCTAGGTAGCTTTTTATTCATGTTTTTCCATGCATTTAGCCTAGTTTATCCGATTCGTAGTTCGCCGGAGCTCCACTGCGACGAACCCAACCACCGTGCTCTGACTGTTCACCGACCACCATTTCTCCCTCATTTCATTCCCTCTCACATTCTCCATCTCCCGATCATCTCAGACCAACCAGAACCCCTTGGGTTCTGCGAATTGAAGCTCATCCACCCCCCCATTAGCGGAGCTTCTTCTCCCACCTCATCCCTTGCGCTAACAGCTTCATTTCTTTGGTCGAGGAGACCCCCTCGATCCGTGTGACCTTCCTGTGCAGGTCAGGTGCGTAAAGAAGCGCTAGGAGAAGGATTTGCAGTTGGCCGGAGGTTCCTGGATCCCCTCTTCTTCTCTGACCTCGCGGAGGGCCTCTAGTCGACCTCACACCACTTTGAAGCCTCCAGGAGACAGAGACACCTGCCAAGAAGCATTTGGGACCCCTTGGAGCCTCGAAGAATGCCAGAGAAGGGAGATCGGGGGTGGGAAAGTTCGGTCGTGCCGGCCTTCTTCCCTGTTCTTCCTCTTCACTTCCCCGTCGTCGGATGAAGAAGGTGGTGCCAGATCGAACCTCAGCCGTCAGATCTTCTCGAGCTTCAACCGTTGGATCACGTCAAGTGATCTAATCGTCACCGTGGGTCCGCGAATCAGTATCAGCCATCGGATGCACGATGCGTGTCAAATCAGTCCTCCAACGCCGTCCGATCCAGCACATTTAGGGGTAAATTGCATTTCCCCCACTTTTTTGCATTTAATTATTAGTGCTGTAAATAAAATATTACCTGTAAATAAAATAGGGCATTTTGCATGTAGGCCCTTGTACTTTTTCTATTTATGTTTTGGTCCCTGCCAACGCCATGTGCAGTCCTCACGTGACGCTGGAAATTTTGTATCGAACCCCCTACCAATTTTTAATATTGTAAAATAGCTTTAGAAAATTAAATAAACATTTTATTCTGTTGGGTAAATTGCAATGTGCTCCCTGAACTTTTATTTATTTGCAGTTATATCCTTGCAAGGCCATTTATTTTTGTGACTTTTGTCTAATTATTAAAAATAGATACATAGCTCCTAAAAATATGCAAAAATAGATTAGATGCTCCATGTAGTGTACTTACATGCCACGTGTCCGCTTTGCATATTTGTGCATCTAATCTATTTATTAAAATTGAAAAGGAGCTTAAATAAACCCTGTCTAAATTATAAAATACCAAAAAATATAAAGCATTTTGAAAAATTCTAAAAAAATTATATTAGGTATATTTTGATATTTATTAAGTTCAAAAAACAAAAACCCTTAAAAATAGTAAAAGAAAATTGAAAAAAATCATAAACCTCCAAAATCTAATAAAAAATATAAAAATTCCACAAAAATCCCAAAATTTTATTTTTATGTTTTATAATTATATATATATATTATTTTTTATACATTTAAATTAATTTAGGTAATTTTGGGATTTTATTATTATTTTTGAAACGCAAATTATTTTCAGATTATGTGTTAATCCTATATTTAAGATATTTTTTATTTAAAAAATACATAAAAATTAGTAAAAATTTCTAGAAAATTGAAAAAATTTAAAAAAAAATTAAAAATAAAAAAAAACGTTATTTTCTGAATTTTAATTATATTTACTAGCATTTATAAATATTTTTCTATGTATTATATAAATAAAGCCTTATATAAGCTATACTGTATATATAAAAGAAAAAGAAAATATAAAAAGATAAAAATAAAAAAATAAAACCAGAAAATCAAAAATCAAATAAAATATATAAAATCAAAAATTTTAAAAACAAATAAAATTAAAAACCCACAAAAACAATAAAATGGATAAGAAAAGGATTGGATAATTTCGTGCAATTCATTTTTGGCCCCAACTGTTTTCTCCCGGTGTTCGACATCTACCTGTGCTTACACACTATACACATTTGCATGTATAGTTATAATAAATTTTAACTCCACATTTTTGAGAATTAATTGTTTTATTCATATTGTTGGTTAAGTGTTGATTAACCGAGGGGATTTTTTGAGCGGTCGCTTCAGTGACTGGATATTTATCTAGACCCTCGGAGAACCTCAGTCATCAGGCATCATCTGCACGAGAAGATGAAAGGACAACAAGGGAGTCGAAGAGTTGAGATGATGAAGAGTTGCTAGGGAACGCGAAGAGTTGCCGAAGAACTTGAAGGGTCTCTTGTATCTTTATTGTATCATTATTGTATATGTAATAATGAGTGTCCCTTGGGTTGCCTTGAGTTTTGTATATAAGGAGGGGTGGTGGCTCATTTGTAAACACACAAGTGTAGAGTGTCACACCCACTCCAGAGCAAGTCTCCCCCTTTTAATAAGAGAAAGGCTTTGTGCACGTACCTTGTGTGATTGCTTGAGTTCTTGAGCGTTCTTGAGCATGTTCTTAAGAGTGTTCTTGAGCGATCCGAGAGTCGTGCTTATGCTTGTGTTTGAGCGTCGATACGTGAGCAAGCATGAATACGAGAATAGTTAGAGCGTGTCTATGACCGTCTATGACCGTTCTACTAGGGGTACAGCTACAGGTTAGCTAACACCGCACATGACGAAATCGATAGCGGGTTTGATCCTGACACACTTACCAAGGTTTTAAAAATTGAATCGGACATCAAATCGGGCACATATCGATTTTTGATTTTCATGATCGGACCAATGAGACTCGACCGATCGAATCGACGATGATGTATGCAGTTCATACAAATCAGAAAAGATTAAACCATTGTATTGTTGTTTTGGTTTCACTTGGTTAAATTGGTCGAACCGAATTAGACCGTATATCATACAAATAAATATAAAAAGTGTTGCATTATATTTTTTAAAGAGTTTGTATACTCGTGTCCTTTAGTTTTTGTAATATCACTTATATCCCTATTTTTTACAATTAGATAGGAGCCCATTTATTTTTATAAAATACATAGTAGTGACCTTTTATTAGTACACTTGTGCTCCTATATTATACCAACATAAGTATGATATTGTAAATTTTTATGAGTATATGAGCCCATGTGAAATTGCTAAAAGTTAAGGGGTATAATGTTATTAGAAAAACTCAAAAATGCATAAAAACATATTGTAATATTCATAAGTATACAATATGATGTATAAAATTAACAATTTTAAAACTGTTTGAATTCTAATTAATGACAAGCATTGTTATTTTATAGATTCTCATAGTATGACTATTACAACATCCGCTTAGATTGTTTTTGCTGGAAGTAGATATCTTATACACAATGTAGGAAGAGAGAGAGAGAGAGAGAGAGAGAGAGAGAATGCTCATATGCAAGGAAAGGACGTGGATAATGGGTCATTGGTACATGTAGAAGGAGAATATATAAATGAGTACTATATTATGGGGTAGAATGAGACTGGATTATGAAAAATTTATAAAAGTTTATACTTTATAAATTCAATAGAAATTATATTTATCATAAAATGAATGGTTGAACCAACGACTTGATTCAATTCTTGCAATCAAGTTTACACGGTCCAACTAAGTTTTTAAATTCTTGCAATCAAGTTTACATGGCCCAACTAAGTTTTGATCGATGATTGGATCATTTTTTCTATTTTTTGATTTAACTGTGATTTTTAAAATATTGATTCTCACTCATGCATTTTTATGTCACCAATTTCTCGTATTATTTCACCTTTGAGTTATGGCAAACATGTTGTAAAATACAGATCATAGTATTTTGCGAGGAGACGAAATTTCTGTTTTTTTTCTCTCTCCTTCCGGAATCCGGATGTTGCAGTATAGTTTTTTCCCGGACATGGCATCCCCAATAGCCAAATGCCCTGTGAGGGCATCTGACCTCAGTATTTCCCTGTCAGGGCATCAATCTCGGCGAACCGTTTGCCGATTGTATATAAAAATAATATATAATATTATTCCGAAAATTTTTTTGAATATTAAATTATTAAAAATAATATATAAAATATTTGGAATTGAGAAATATATTATTTTTAATAATATAAAATTCAAAAATTTTCTAGAATAAGTTTCGATCGGGAAACGGGTTGCCGATCGGAAAAACTGTAGTCAGATGCTCTGAGAGGGCATTTGGATGATGGAGACATACCAATGTCGCCAGCTGTCAATCTCTCTCTCATCCCAACTGGCAAACACACACGCGCTGTGCTCCTTTCCGCGCTTCTTCCTCTGCTCCAACCGTTCACTGTGACGTCACCCACCCGAAAACCTCATCCAATAGAAGCCTCTCTTATCTTAATGCAGTGCCCACACGTTTCCACCGCCCCCACCCAAAAAACGCCTCTGTACTGCACGTTCCTCACGTGTTTCGAATCCGCTTCCCTTCCGCGGGGACCCATCTCCCCGCCACGTGTCACCCCAAAGCCTTTATATACTTGACCTCCATCCGCTTCAATCCACAGAATCAATCCCACTCCACAGCCTGCACACAGTTCCACTCTCCGGTCTCCACTCACCAAATGGTGCTCCACCGCCACCAGCTCGCCGCAACGTCACTCCTGCCGTTTCCTCGAGCGGAGCAGGAGAACGCCTTCCTCGTATCCACGCTCGTCCACGTCCTCTCCGGCAGCACTACACTCCCTGCCTCTTTCCACCGTGCCACCCTTCGCCCCAAACCCTGCCATCACTGCGGCACCGAGGGCTGTCTCGGCTGCGACGTGCTCGGGAGGGCAAAGGATGCCCGGCTAGGGGCGACGACGAAGAGGATGAAGAAGAACTATAGGGGAGTGCGGCAGAGACCTTGGGGGAAGTGGGCGGCGGAGATACGCGACCCACGACGGGCGGTGCGCGTGTGGCTCGGGACATTCGAATCCGCAGAAGATGCCGCTCGGGCTTATGACCGTGCGGCGTTCAGTTTCCGCGGAGCTCGGGCAAAGCTCAACTTCCCGTTCTCCGATCAAATCGTTGAGGCTGGAGCGACTTCGGACGAAAAAGTCGCAAGCAATGCGGCCTCCTCCTCGTCTTGCTCTTCCACGGTGACGGTGCCAACGGCGAAGGCCGGACTTGTTATTGGGGAAAATGAAAAGGCATTTGAAGGGATAGACGATGAGCTGACGAAGATGGTGAATGACGGATTCTGGGAAGGGCTGCAGGAACTGCTGGCTCTGGACAACTTCTAGTATTCGATTTCGATTGTATTCACTCGTAACTTCAAGCTGATGTATTTTTTGTCTTCAATCAGCCGATGGATTTTTTTAACCAAGGTTTCATGTTTATGGGGAAGAACATGCGTTTTTTTCCGACCTGACGGTGGTATATTCTGATGGTAATTTTTATTTCTGTAACTCTTAAAAGAGATGGTGTCCTTTTCCTCGGCGAAACAGATTCTAGAAGTCCTTCACGAGATTTATGCTCCTAAAAGTAACGCCCCACTAACTTGTTTGGAAGATCCCAACATTCAAGAGGGGTCGTTGACCAAGATAAAAAGTTAAAATAACCTCCATATCTATGAGCAGGATACTATGTTATGCGTACTTAAATAGAATGACAAACAACGAGAGGGCTGTTTTTCTCTTGGTCCTTAATATCAATCTGTCAAATGCCAATAGTTACTCTAGAAGATATCCAAGCCCTTAATCTGTGCGCACAATTGCCACGGTTAGACATGCTATATCAGCTAAGGTCTACGAAGGATGCAGTGTTGGCCGCGGCTTCTCTCTGCTCTTAAAGTGGGCTCTCCGTTCCCCTCTTGGTCTACGGTTCATCTTTTCCCTTCTCTCGTAAAGTGGGCTCTGCCTTCCCCTCTTGGTCTATGGTTCATCTTTTCCCTTCTCTCCTCCTTTTTGTTTCTCCTTTTCTCCTACTTTTCCTTATAACGGGTTCTCCTCGTGCATTCAAAAATAACAAATATTGAGGGCAAACTAAATCACATCCCGCAACAGTCCTTATGGGTTCTGAACCCCCCTTTTTCCGGCCCCTCCCCTCCCCGACCCCCTCCACCCTCCTCCTCCCCCATCTTCCCCACTGACGACGATCCCTAATATCCCTTCCTCGTTTGATCATCATCAAGCAACCCCCCTTCACAACCAGGCCTCGCCGCTTCCCAGCCAACAACCCCTTTTGGCTTCCTTTTCGCCTAAGCCTTCTTGGCGCAAGGTCTATGGGGCAACCACGGCGCCCCCCTCGCGAAGAATGGCCTACACCCTTCCTACTGTCATCAACGACGATGAGATTGCCTTCGTCACCATGGATGATGTCGCTCTGCTAGACAAGATGTGGGAGAATACCCTTGTCTTCTATGTCTTAGGCAAGAGACCCTACAGGTTGATGCTCGCTGCCTTTGTCGAAAGGTCTGGAAGCCTAACGGGGACTACAAGCTCTTCCCCCGCCCAAACGGATTCTACTACATGCATCTCTCTTCCGAAGCGGATTGCCGGCGCATTCTCGCTGGAGGACCGTGGCTCTTCCAGAGTCGTTTCATGGTTATCAGGCGGTGGGAGGCGGGTACGTGCCTTGAACGTGACCTTCTATCAGAAATCCTGCTCTGGGTGCGCTTCTATGGCTTAAACCTAGGCCACTCCTCGGTGGGAATCCTCAATAAGCCTACTAACCTTCTGGGTACGCCCCTATTCATGGACGCACCTACGGCTTCAGGCCTGAGCGATGGATATGCGAGGTATTGTATCTCCATCCATGCAACCAAGATTATTCTAAAGGCCTTACCCCTCATCTTCTTCTCAGGGCAACGGTAGATGATTGAGGTGGAATTAGTATGGAACCCCTTTCGCTGCGGAGGTTGTTGCATCCTTCGGCCGCTTCCCTAACAAGTGCCCCTATGCTCTAAACGTCACTGACACTGCCCGGCCATGTGACCCCGTTGGCTTGGTTGCTACCTCCAGCCCTGCTATGGGGGCTCCTTCTTCAGCCGAGAACCTCGATCCTCTCTCGACTCCGCTACCCAAGGTTCCCATCTCAGCTCCTACCCCTGGCGCCTCGAGGTCCCAGGACTCGGTGCTTCGGGCTGAAGAAGGATCTTCCAATCGCAGCAATGCCCAAATTGGCTCAAGACCCTCCTCCGAAGTGCACCTGAACTGCTCACTACCAAGGTCCCAGAAGCGTGCCTCCTCCCTGGGTAAACCCATCCCCTCCTTCCCCTTCAACACAATATATTCTAAAAAACAAATTACAATGAAATTGTTGGGAGACGGGCAACAAGCTGTGCCGCCAATCCCTTTTGGATGGCAAATCCAATTCTTCGGAACACAACATCCATAGACATGGGAACCATAACATTGTTGTGCATGATTTTCTGGACCCTCTTAAGGAGATCTACAGTTCATACGCCAAAAACCCAAAGGTATCAAACCCGAAAGGGATGAAGGCATGTTGATTGTCAATACAAGCCTTCTCATGTTTAACAACTTTGGCTGAGGCAGCTTTCTGTGTAGCGTATCCTGCAGTAAATCATTTTTCATCAAACTAACTAACGGAGACACTCCAATTAAATCAACACATATATGTTTTCCTCCATCCCAACCAAAAATTAAAACATCTGCTGATCTGAGTGTGGATCTCCCCTCGTGTGGATCAGACAAAAAATTCACAGGTGCTTCTTTCTTTGACGCAACCCCAGCCTTCTTGAGAACATCATAGAGGACATCTCTGACAAGATCATGTCTATATTTAAAACCTAGGAGTTCACGATAATGAACGGCATGCTCCCCAAAGGAGTCTAGGCAAGATTTGTGGCATACTGGGCAAGCTTCATCTGCTGGGAATAGAGGAATCATAAGGCGATATTTGAGAATAGTACGATACTCAATAGGTGACATATGCATTCCAAGACCATCAATAGGAATAACTAGAAGAAAATCTTGAGCATGGTCAAATTGCAAGCATCGAAAAATTGCCTTTTGTCTAGTTGTCATGTCAAATTCAACCTCAATTTCTTTGATAATTTTGCTAAAAAGGGAACTCGCCAAAGCATTCTGGGCTTTAGGGGGGACGGTATCCTTGTTAGCAAAACATGTAAGATCTGAAGATGGGAGTTTGATATGTAGACCTTCCAAGGCATCTAAAAAAATCAGAATCAATATCAAATACCCCACTGTCTCGTAAAATGTGGTCTTGAAGCACCCAAGATTGAGCTATAGAGGCCACAAAAGCATATGAAGAAGCCTCAATAGTGAAGTGCAATCCTAAGCCACCGAGCTTGATTGGTAGGGATGCCACCCGCCATTGAAGGTCGCCAAAGAAAGGACCTCCACAAACCACAATGTCCTCAATAGCTCCACGCAGCCCTCTGTCAAAAAAAAGCAGCAGCTTACTCCATGCATGTGGGTTGTCATGTCCTTAAGCCAAACATGAGCTTGGCTGAACCCATACAAGATCGTAGTAAGAGAAGTTCACTCTGTGGGTCATCCAACTGGGGGAGTAATTTCATTAATTCAATAGCTTTGGTGGCTCTCCTTGTAGCCAAGTCTTCAACAAATCCTTTGTCCATGCTCACTGCACCTCCAAGAAGTTTCACTCCTAGCACAGGCCTTCCAATATCAGTAGGAAATAGTCCTTTGCGGACCTTCTGTTCATCATATGAAGGCCAAAAAAGCTCAGTTTTCTTGATATTCAAAACAAGTCCCAACTCAGGGCCTCTGCGTTGCATAATGTCAAGCACCTTGGCTACCTCTAATGTGTCCCCGATGATAGCCCCATCATCAAGATACCAAGCATGGAGGAGTTTAGAATTGTCTCTAATCTCATGAATAAGTGGGTGCAATGCGAGTGAAAATAGAAGTGGACCAAGGGGATCACCTTACCACACTCCGGTGGTCAACCAAATATGATTGTCTCCAATATATAGACTGGCAGCCTGAGCATACAGAAAGTCCACCCATGAAGAAATCGATGGGCATCGCCTTCGAACTTCACATAGCATCGAAGGATCTATCTATCATGTTGAAAGCATTAGAAAATCTACAGTAAGCATAGAGATAGACCCATCACCATGAAGCTTGCTTAAAGGACGATTGGTGCTGTGTAAGATGGCTTCTGCTCCTCCAGATACACCAACACCAAATTGAAAATCATTTAGATACTTAGACATCTCTTTGCCTACCCCTTTCATAGCAACCTTGGATACTAGACGTCTCCAAATAGTGCCCACTGCAATAGGGCGTATGCCATTGTCAGGTTTGAGTAGTGGAGTAAGAGGTGCACAGGCTACAAACTCAGTCAAATTCAAGGGACATCTCCCGCATAGCCATAAGTTAACCACCATGGCGATCGCCCGTAATAGATCAGTGGCAATAGCAGACCCCTCCCCGCAAAGGGCATCTAAAAGGTGTTGAGCTTTCAGACCATCTCTACCACATGATGTCCCTTTAGGAAAAGATTTGATAGAATGTAAGATAACATATGTATCAGCTGTAAGAGGAGTCTCTGAAACCAAAATACCAGGCAAGGAAGGAAGCGGCTTATACAGATGTTTAGCCTCTAAATCTTTCATGGTATCTTCATTATAAGGAGCCACTCCTGAAGAGCATAAAACCCTTAAGGCTGCTGAAAAGTGTCCATCTGATACTTTACGAAGGCATTGCCTAATGTTGGAGTGTTGATTCTCTTCCAAGGAATTGTTCTGATTAAGGCCAGACGTCTATGGTGTACCACCTTTCAAAATATCACCCACTAGCTTAGTGAAGCCATCTGCACTGCCCCATGTAGTCAGTGAGCTCAGATTAAGTCATTGTTGCAAAGACTTTCTGTTGCTAGATCTTCTATCCCACCTTAGGAGCCAAGTGCCTTCTGCAGCGGAGGCTTGCGTCTAGTAAAAACCTACCGGTTATTCCCGTAGGGGGCAATGGCGACCTCGTCCCGAACCTCAACAGTCCCTCCGCAGAAAATGTTCATGATTCAGCTCTACATCAGCAACCTATGAGCGATATGCAGCCAGGCAACTATGTCCCCATCATAATCACGGTTGGAAACCCATCCTGAACCACTGCCACCCACAAAAAAAATGGGCTCCAAGGGCACTCAGAAGAACTTCGTGCGGATGGCACCCCCCAACAAGAAACATAATGCTTTGCTGTCTGCAACACCAGGGGGCTCAATGATGACCGAAAAATCGACGAGAGACTAAGGGAGATAAATATCATTGGTCGTTGCGACCTCAATCCCTCGAATCGATCATTCAAGATAAATAGACCACCAATCAAAAAACCAATCAATAAAGCACAATAGTGGTCTCGCTATTTATTTAACCTAGTATAGCGACCAGGGTCGAACACAAGGAGCACGAATTGGCCAAATAGGCCTATGAAGTAGCCTAAAATAAGAAATAAAATAAAGAAAATATTTTGGTGGATTTTTAGGATTTTTAATTTTTTTTATGATTTTTAAATTATGAAGAAAATATAAAATAAGGCTCAAAAGAGTACTTCAACCAATTATTCAACACATCAAAACAACTCAGAAAAATATTTTTGGGATTTATGAATTTTTTAGTGTTTTTAGTAATTTTCTTAGAATTTTATAATTTTTAGTTAATTTTATAAAAATGAATTAAGGTGAAAATAGGGAGCTGATGTGCAGCCAGATTTGAAAGGTTATTTAAAAATATATAAATAACCTCTAAAAATATAGAGACAATTTTTATGAAAATAAAAAATGAAAACTAAACTACAGGAACTGAAATTGCATTTTTTTTGGTATTTTTAGAATTTTTAATGATTCTATAAGGTTTTTAGGGTTTTGTAACGTTTAGGGGATTTATAAATCCAAATCAAATGAAAATTGGACAAAAGCAAGAAAATAATAAAACAAACAGTACCTAATTTTTTATAATTTTTAAGGCTTTTTAATATTTTTTGTGGATTTTCCAATTCAAACGATAGCAAAAATAAAGGTTTTTGAATTTTTAAATATAGAAAAGCAACTCAAAAATATCCCAAAAAATTAGTGAAATTATTAAACAGTGGCAGAGGCCACGTACCCAAATTTCACCAATTTTGGAGTTGATTTGATATTTTATTCAACCAATAAACAAGGCATAACACACAAGGACCTAATCGCAATAAAAACAAGTTTCAGGGGTCAAAATGAAACACGCGTAGAAACTACAGGGGGTTCAGTGTAAAATGTGCATAAATTTCAACACATTTTCCAATTCATTCACGCACAGGGGTATATATGCAAATATCCAAAATAAAACTTCAATCCATAACAGCCAATAAACCCAGCCCTGAACATGTAAATATCCCAAAATTTCACGTGACGAAGCACGTGCATCCACAAAGTAAGGACTAAAGTGCAAATACAATAAACTGAAGGTCCTAATATGCAATTTGTCCAAGTGTACTAATTTATTTAATAGACTAAACAAAAACTAATAGAAACTGTAGGGGGTTTGGCGCAAATTACCCAGCCAAAGCGCGTGCGAGTCACATGGGGGGCCACGTGTCTGGTGCAGAAGGGTCGGTGGACGTGCGGCTCTGGTGACGCCTCCTGGACGATCGGAAGGTCCTGACGAGCGGTTAGACGTGGGGTGCATGTGGTCGTCAGATCATGGATCTAACGGCTTGTCAGTGGCAGATTACGAACGTCGTAGATGGCGTTTGGAAGTGAAGCTTGATCCGATGATGTAGAGAGGGCCTGGATGAACACCTCCTTGGCGAACTTCACTGGTGAGCTGGAGGAGCTCCGCGCTTCCGATGGAAAATCAAGAAGGTAGGTTCGTCTCACGATGATGTTCCCGTCGGGTGGTGGTAACCGATGGAGCTCCCAACGGTCCAATCCTCCGGCGAGGGAAGAGGGACCTGGGCTACTCCAGCAAGGTATGCGAGAGCAATTTGGGGGGTGACTCGCGCTTATTCACCTGCAAATGAAAAGCCTCTGCTCGGAGGAGTTCTCCGGCATGGGTTATTACATAAGAAACAACGGGAAGCGGGGTGGAATGGCGAAGGGGGGTCCCAGCGGAGGCGGCGGAAGGGACCTAGCCCGATCTTGGCTCGGATAGCCAAGATCGAGGTTCTCAAATCGTGGAAAGAGGATGACGATGGGTCGATGCATCTATCTTTACGGATAGGATGAGGTGACGGAGCTCCGGCCACTGGGGCGGAGCTGGCGGAGCAAGATAGGAAAGATTGAAGCTACTCAAGATCTAGAAGCTAACAGATGTACCTGATGGTCGGAATCGTCTGGGGTGGATGTCAGCAACCTCCTGGGATCTTCGCCTCGATGGAGCAATGCCTCCAGAGGCTCGGCTTCGTCGGTGGCGAAGCTAGGCGATGATGGTCGTCGGACCTAAGGCAAACACCTCCAATCACTCTCTGTGACACATTCCCGCACTCGCTGTCACTCGAGGAAGAAGGTGGAGGTCATGAGGGTCGAAGACAGTGGCCGAAGGTGCGTGAAATAGCGGCTGGAGGAGAAGCTATATAGGAGTGAGGGTAAAGAAGATGGGAATCGAGCACGCATTGCGAGGCTCGGATCCCTAAGATGAAGGTCGGGTGTGGATCATGGATATGTTCTTGACAATCGGAGCCCAGGGTTTGGTAGAATGGGTGGAGGATCACGTCAGGAAAATTGGGAGAAATCGGGTCGGCGACGTGGATCCGCGGAGAGGTGATCCTGGGGGGAGAGTTGACCGGGTGTCAACATCCCCCGTGGACCAATGAGAAAATTCCATTCCGAAATTAATTGTAAATTCAAAATAAAATAGAAAATGATTTTATTTGAAAATATTTACAATATGAAAAATGTTTATTATTTTCCAAATTATTTAGTGATTTTTATTTATTTTTTTGAAAAATAAATTAGGTAGATACATTATATTATTTTATATACAGGTATAAAATACCTATGCATTTTTTATTTTTTTTAATTTTTATTAGTTTGTTTTTGTATAATTATCCCTATTTTATATTTTATTTACAACATAATATGTGAGATATAAAAAAATTTTATTTTATTTTTATTCTATATTTACAAGGATAAAATAAATATGTCTTTTATTCTTATATACATGGTATATATACAATGAAGAGAGAGAATTTTTTCTTTTTGTTTTTTTTCTAATTTTCTGTTATTTTTAGAAATATATACAAAGTGTGAGAAACACATTTTTGTTTTTATTTTTAAGAAAATAAAATATATACATAAGAGGGGGGATTTGTACAAGTTGAGTTGCCCTATCTCTCTCTACTTATTTTATTTGGCGATCAGACCCATATTGGGTCCTCTCTTGGGTTACGTCACTTAATATTTATTCTAAATATTTCCCTCTTTTTCTTTATTTCTTTATTTTTTTATTTTTGCATAAAAACATGCTAATTATAGGTATTTACACAAAGCATGCATTTTGACAATTTATTATATTTACAAACATATACATGGTGTTTGCAAAGATTTTTAGCTAAAATTAAAGAATAAAGAGTGATGAATGAGGATTCATCACCCCCTATACTTTACTTTTGCTAGTCCCTTAGCAACCACTTATTTGGAAAAGAAGTGAAAAAGAGAAGAAAAAGAAAAAGAAGGGAAAAAGAATGGATCAATGCTGATTATTAAAGTTGCCTTCATTAAATTGAAGTATGGAGCTTAATCAGGTCTTTGGATTATTAATGTGTCGGAACCTTATTTGGATTTACGTTTAAAACTTAACAACCTCTAAGTTCCACTAATATATAGTCAAGACTCCTCAATAATCCAAATCAGAACAAATCTACATACACAAACCCTGAAGACCATGAATCTTTTCTTGTACTGTGTAAGTGAGGTGTAGCTCTCCACCTCAGAAGTAGCAAAATGACAACCCTCCCCAAAAAGGTAACTCTAATACCCTAGTCTGGCAACCCTTTCCTCGAGGAGCGGGGTATTCCCTTCTAAGTTCAAGTACAAACGGCTCAAGAAGAGGGGGAAGAAGAGAATGGACCATGGCCAGTGTAGCCATGTATCCTTGGGAGCTCAACCAGTGTAGCTAAGTCTCCCCTGCTGCAAGCTACATAAGATGGAACATGAATACCATAATCTTTGCTTTATTGCACTATATACACTTTGGTGGGATTTTAATTTTATCAGACCCACCACTTTTTTTGGAGTTATTTTCTTTTTGCATTTTTTGATGTGCATATTTACAACATATCCACATGTGCAGCATATGTACAGAAGGAGTTTTTCCTCTTGAGCCAGTAGACTATCCCTCTTTTGAAGCTTTATTGCAACCCACAACTCCTGTCATTAGACCTCATGGCGACCAGACCAAGTTGAGACGCACTTCCTTCACTATAAGAAGAAGAGAGGTTTCGCCTATAAGTACTACCCTCATATGTTACCCCAAGTCAAAGAAGACGGCCTCCTCACCAGCTCATCGTAGAGATCTCGGTGTAAAGTGTTGGTCCAAGTAAAGACATTGTCTGTAAGAGCCATGTGTGTGTTGTTAAGTGCTCTACTTAGGCTCATCGAGATGACATATGATCATAGCCTAGTGGACTCAAAGAATTAAGTCACCATGGACCTGAAAAGTCTCAACCCTAAGCCCTAAAAGGTTCGTCTTAGAATTAGGTGGATTAAGATCTTAACAAGCTCATATTTTCAATTTAATTCTAGGCTAGTTTAAATGTCAAGTATGATTCAAGAAAAACTATACAAATATTTACAAAGATGCAATTTACAAACATTTTACAAATGTGCAAAATTTTTGAAAAATGTTTGAAAACATGGATGTATGCATGAATGCAAGTTTTGCAAAAATATTTACACAAATTTACATAAGGTTTTTGCAAACTTTTGTTTTCAAAACATTTTACAAAAAATTTGTACTATATACATAATTTTGATATGAAAATATTCACAAGCTATTTACACAAAAGTTTTTTACAAACATTTTTACAAAAATATTTTATACATAGCTATGTATGTGCAAATAAAGAATTTTATTTACAAGGAAAATTTTTTAATTTTTATGGATTTTAAGGGTTTTAGCCATTTTTATTCATTAACACACTCACACAAAGTACGAGTTATGGCTAAAGTATATATGGAATATATACGACACCCCCTATACTTAGCTCGAACGATGTCCTCAGAGTGAATCAAGAGAGATAAAGAAGACGTAACTCGTGCTTAGTATAGGGAAGTGAAAAGGAAGGCTATATACAAAGACGAATGAAAGAATAGGAATGGAAGAGATTATCTCGGGGTTTCCCCCTATACTTAAGATCAAGTAATCCTAAGTATAGCAGGCTCTACAGAAAGGGATATCCGAGTGAAGAATATACATGGTCTACCTCCCCTATACTTAGGGTAAAATATACCTAAGTATAGGCAGCAAAACAGAGGTAGAAATAAATCAAAAGAAACTCAAAAGTCTCACACCCCCCTATACTTAGGTTAAAGTGCACCCTAATTATAGCATAATCAAAGATGCAAATGGGGTGTTGGACTGAAGAATAGTGTGATATGGACAACTGGATCTATACAAGTCGGGAGAACAGTAATAATCAAGTGTGAGATGTGAGTCAAGAGACCACATCTCACGCAAAGTGAATAGGGGCAACGTCAACGACCATCGGCTCATGATCTAGATATGGCTTGAGTCGCTGCCCGTTAACACGAAAGGTACTCTCAGACAACAACTCAGATATATCGATGCTTCTGTTGTCGTGTACCTTTCTGACCAGATAGGGTCCCTTCCATTTTCTCTGTAGCTTCCCTGGAAATAATCTCAACCTGGAATCGAACAACCATACTCGCTGTCCTGTCTCAAACTGTTTGTGGCTGATATGAGAATCATGCCACCCCTTCACTCTCTCCTTGTACTGAAGGCTGCTCGAAAAGGCTGTATCACGAAGCTCTTCCAGGACTGCTAACTCTGCCCTCCTCTGATCTCCTACACTCATTGGATCCATAATAATGTCTGCGACTGCCCAGAGTGACCTATGTCTAAGCTCAAAAGGTAAATGGCAGGGCTTGCCATAAACGAGGCGAAAGGGAGATGTACCCAAAGGCATCTGAAGGACGTCCGATATACCCACAAGGCCGAGTCCAAAAGCTGTGACCAATTCTTTTGGTCAGGGCGGACGATCTTCTGCAGAATAGTCTTGATCTCCCTGTTCGACTCTTCAGCAAGACCAATGGTCTAAGGATGGTACGATGTGGCTACTCGATGGTCAATGTTGAACTCACTAGCAAGGGCCTTTACCTTGTCATTGACGAAATGAGACCCCCTGTAAGATATCAAGACTCAAGGAACCCCGGACCGTAAAATGATGTTCTTCCTCAAAAATCTATAAATAGTCCTCACATCTGCGGTTCGGGCGGGGATGGCCTCAACCCAACTACTAACATAATCCATGGCCAATAGAATGTACTCGAATCCCTGACTCTTAAGGAATAGACCCATGAAATCGATGCCCCATGCGTCAAAAACCTCACAGAAGTGAATGGACTGCATCGGCATCATATCATGCTGTCCACAAGTGCCCATCCTCTGACAGTCAGTACACCTCTTCACGAACTCATCAGAGTCCTTGAAGAAAGTAGGCCACCATAGACCGGATCGGAGCACTTTCTGTGTCGTTCTTCTCCCCGAGTGATGTCCTCCTGCCTCAAGCTTGTGGCAGTAAGTGAGGATGCTGTGGTGCTCCTCCTGAGGAATGCACCTATGCCAGACGCTATCCCCTCCTTCATGATAAAGGATGGGATCCTCCCAATGGTAGAATTTGGCCTTTGCGAGGAAGGTCTCAAGTCGATGCCTGGGCCAATCTTATGGAACTTTCTTGGCAACAAGATAGTTCACAATATCAGCGTACCATGGGAGAGAGGCGATAGCAAGGATCGCCTCATCTGGGAAGGTCTCACAAATAGGCTCAATCTGCTCAGAATCCTCAAGATACTCCAATCGGGAGAGATGATCCGCCACCACATTCTTGACTCCAGGCTTATCCTTAATCTCTATATCTAACTCCTGGAGTAGAAGGATCCACCCAGTCAATCTGTCTTTGGCATCTTCTTTGCCATGAGGTACCTAATGGCGGTATGATCAGTGTAAATGGTCACTCTAGATCCAATGATGTAAGATCTGAACTTATCTAGGGCGAAGACTACGGCTAGCATCTCCTTCTCAGTGACGGTGTAGTTCCGCTGAGCAGAATCCAAAGTCCGGCTAGCATAGTGAATAGCAAAGGGGACTCCATCCTTCCTCTGTCCTAGCACGGCCCCTACGGCAAAATCGGAGGCATCTGTCATGATCTTGAATGGGAGAGACCAATCAGGCGGCTGGAGGATAGGAGCCTGATGAATCCACGTTTCATCATCTTTATTCTATCATTTTGGCTTTAAAAACCCTAGTAAGTGCGTGAAAATAGGCTTAATTCATGCATTTTAGCATTCATGTATATGTATGTAAATATTGAATAAAATGCGGTTTTTAAAGCCAAAATTATAGAATAAAGAAAAGAAAAGAAAAAGAATAAAATATTGTAAATATTTTATGACCCGAAACCCCGAGACCTAGGCATCTTGATGAATAGGTCGACAAGGAATAAAGTAGGGGGAGATAAGGGCCAAAACACAGATAAAATCCCTATACATTCTATTCATTCTTTATTCATTTTGGGATCTATTTTTGATTCCACTTTTTGTGCATCAAATAAAGAAACTTTGTACATGAAAGTTGTAGATAATTTAATAAAGAAAAATACAAAATTGATTTCATAGAAAAATGTTACACAGATAAAAAGTTATGGTCTGAATAAGAATCCAGAATCCCAACTTCCCAGACCCGTATCTCACAAACGACAACTCCAAATGCAGCATACTCACCTTTAATTGTATATAAAAGAAAATAAGCTAATTATTGGTGGTGGTTTCGCATTTGGCGGAGCTACGGTTTGAAAGTTGAGTTTTGGACCCTCATTGTATACTTGTACAGAATAAAATATTCAATTTATTATTTATCTATGATTTTTATAATTTTATATTTTTATAATGTTGTAATTATTACTTATAATAATTATGTGCATTAAAATCAGAATAAAAACATAAATAAAACACAAACAAAAATACTTGTATATATTTGATACATAGGTATTATACATATACTTATACCTATATAAAATACACTTCTATTTTATTAGATATACAAAATATATCAGAAAAATGAGATAAAAATATGTTTACATGTATAAAAGTATGTTATAATTTTATAAATACTAAATAAAAATAATAAAATTAAAATACCCAAAATAAAAATAAAGTAATAAAGTATATAGATAATATACCTATATAGGGGTATAAAAGCAACTTGTAAAAATAAATATCATAAAAATAATTAAAAATCATAATAAAATAATTTATAAATTTTTAAACATTTTTTATTTTATAACCTAAGTGAAATAATGTCATTTATTATTTTAAATTGAATTAACATGATATTTTTTGCAGGTTTTTCCTGGTTGGTCCACGGGGACCAACCAGGTGGGTTTGACAGTTGACCTCGGTCAACTGTCTGCCCCCCCTGTTGTTGTCAGCTCATTGGGTTTTTCGACCACTTTCGCCCATTTTTCGAGAGTGCGTCTTTCACCCTTTGAGGTTGGTTCCTTCTGCGATTTTGTACCCAATGCATCCACCTAACTCGCCAACCTCGAAGATCTCCTTAGATCTTCTCTTCTCGCCCTTGACTCGTCCTCGAAGATCGCCCCATCACCACGTTCAAAACCGAACCCCCGACTTCCCTTGGACTTTTGACCACTCTTCCACCTCCAAATCCCAAACCTGGACCCCCAACGTGACTCTTGGTGACAGCAGGAGTTCGGAGGGCGCTTCAACGGGACGAATCGGTGTCGAATCGAGGCAGGTCCCCTCGCCGGAGTTCTCGCCGGAGAACACCCTATGCTCGCACGGGTGAGGTCTTTTCTACCCCTTTTTCTCCCCTGTTCCTTGATGCTTTAGTGTTAGAAAGCCACAGTAGTCTTTCCCCTTTCAAGATCTTTGACCAGTAATCGTCCTGACATTCCGATTCAATCGCGGCCGGCATCGAGTCTCGCCGGCCGTCTTCGCCTGTCCAAAGATCCTTCCCCTGTGCGAAATACTCCGCGAAGTTGGGGCACTTTGCCCCCAACTTCTTCATCCATTTGTTTTGCAGGTTCCCGAACCCTAAGGACTCCCATCTGGGGTCATTTTTGACGCACGACGGACCTCCTGGAGCTCGACCTCCTCTTCGCCGTCGTGGTGGAGCGCCGGCGGTTCAACCACCTTTTTGAAGCTGCCACCCGCTCAGGGAAGCTCCCAGGAGGCGCGAGACGCATTTGGATGGTACTCTTCCGCCAGGGACATCGAGATTTTGCTTCATCAACCTCGCCACGGCCGAGTTCTTCGGCCGTTCTTCCTCCGTGTCCCTAAGCCGTCCGATCTTGCACATCCTCCAGTTGCAGCAGCTGCCGTCGGATCGCGCGCCCCTCCAGCCGTTAGATCGCAAGCCAGGATCTAATCCTGGCCGTTATAATCGAAGGGGTATCAGGCCACGGATCGCTACCACGTGTCAAGCAAATCTCATCAACCGTCCGTGCCCACCTAAGTTGGGTATTTTGCGCCATAAACCCAATTTGCTTTTGTATTTATTAATTGGACCCATAATTTCCTCTACCGTTAGTTAATTTTGTAATATTTATAACTTTTAGCCCCCGCTATTTTGAGATTTGCATCCGTGCCCCCGCCAAGTGCGGGTGTGACGCACGTGCTCCCAGGGATTTTTGCGGGGATAACCTTGGGCATTTTGTTTTTACTATTCAGCCCAGCAAATATTTTATGCAGCTATACATTATCTGGACTTTTTACAAGGCAGCCCCCGAGCTTTTGTAATATTACATTCTAGCCCTTCCCAGGCGCGTGCATCGCACGTGCTTGGGTGGATATTTTACGCAAAAAGCCTTGCGGGTTTTGTGATTTGTTTTTGGCCCTGAAGTTATTTATTTCAGTAGTAATTTTGTGCCAAAATTGCAGACTTGCCCCCATTATTTTATCGATTTGCATTATAATCCCTTCCAGCCCTTTAATTCGTGCGTGCTTTGTCTATTTATTTGAAGCATCATTCCAATTCCAAAAATTCTCAAATTTTGGACTTAAGCTCTTGTGCACTTGTCCTTTTACGCCATATTTTTAGTTTTTGATTTTATTTTATTTTTATATTTATTAAAAATAAAAAACAAGCTTTTTATTCACTGTCTAGCTTAGAAAATACCAAAAAAATTACTAAAACATCTCGAAAAATTCCAAAAAAAATCCCTAGTGTCTATTTTATCATATTCTAGTGTCAGTCCAAAAATCACTAAAAATCTCAAAAGAAAAACCTTAAAAATTTAAAAACACTCAAAAACTTCAAAAAAGTATATAAAATCAAAGAAAACTCCAAAAAATACAAACTCAGTTCCTGTTTGTTCTACATTTCATTCTCTTTATTTGAAAATTAGTGTGAAAAATTTTGGTTGCTGTTTGCTAGTTTTAATTCCTCTTTTACTCACAGCCAGCACAATTTTCACGGTTTTGACTTGTTTTGCTATTTAAAAATACCAAAAACACCTTGAAAAATCCCCAAAACTCACAAAAACGGTAAAAAATCCTAAAAATATCAAAAACATTTTATTTCGGAATTTTTGGTTATTTTTGTACACTTTTATAAATACTTTATCTAGTCTTTTATTATTTTGTCTTTATATTCCAATATTGAAAAAAAAAATAAAAAAATATAAAATATAAAATTATAAAAATCAGAAAATTAAAAATCAAAATACAAAATTAAAAATTAAAAATTAAATAAAAAAATTAAAAATTAAAAACCCACAAAAAGAAATTAGATTGGCTAAGTTGTGTATTAGACCTAGGATTGGATTTTTATCTATGCTCTACACCCTTGCTTCCTGAGTTCGACCCCTACTTGCTTGCCATTGTACATCTTTAGTAGGGTATAATAAATTTTAATCCTTGCTATTCATTCTTTGATTGATTGTGTGGGTTAATTGTTGAAGATCGAGGAGGCTAGAGTAGTCGCATCAGCGACAGTGAGTCTGACTTGTCAGACCACTATTTAGCGGCTCTCGCTTTTATCGCTTTTCAGAGCCTCTACAACTAGACTTTTGAGAGCCTCAAATGACACAAGGCACTTATCATCGACTATGAACTCAGTGTCCTTGGTCAGCAGATCAGTCAACGGTTGGGCAATCCTGCTGAAATCATGAATGAATCGTAGGTAGAAACTGATATGCCCCAGAAAAGACCGTAACTGCCGCAAGTTGGACGGTGGATTGAGTTTTCTAATGACATCCACCTTGGCTAGATCAACCTCCATGCCTCTGTTGGAAATGATATGGCGAAGCACCATCCCTTGAGTCACCATGAAGTGACTCTTCTCCCAAGACAACACAAGGTGAACCTCTATGCATCGCTGAAGGATGCAGTCTAGGCAGTCAAGACAAGAATCGAATCTATCCCCGTAGACCGAAAAGTCATACATGAAGACCTCCAAGAACTCCCCCACCATGTCCGAAAAGATGGACAACATGCACCTCTGGAATGTTGCCGGAGCGTTTCATAATCCAAAGGGCATCCGTCTGAAAGCATATGTCCCAAAGGGACAGGTGAAGGTAGTCTTGTCCTGATCTTCGGGCGCAATGACCACATGATTGTATCCGGAATACCCGTCCAAGAAATAGTAGTAACTCTTCCCTGCCAGCCTCTCTGTAATCTGATTAATAAAAGGCAGCGGGAAATGATCCTTCTTGGTGGCCTGATTCAATCATCTGTAGTCCACACAAACCCGCCAAGAAGTGGGTACCCGGGTAGCAATCTCCTCTCCAGACTCACTGACAATTGTGGTGATGACCGTCTTCTTGGGCACCACATGCAATGGACTGACCCACTTGGAGTCGGAGATGGGGTAGATAAAATCGGCGCTCCACCATTTCGAGATCTCCTTCATGATAACATCTCGAAGGTTCGGGTTCAGCCACCGCTGGAACTCACGCGACGGCTTTGCGTCCTCCTCGAGACAGATATGGTGGGAGCACATGGCCAGACTTATCCCCTGGAGATCGGCTACACTCCATCCAATCGCCTTGCGATTCTTTTCAAGAACCCCCATCAGACGGGATTCTTGCTCTCTAGTCAAATCCGTTGAGATAATGACTGGGTGCATCTCTGGCTCTAGTCAAATCTGTTGAGATAATGACGGGATTCTTGCTCTCTAGTCAAATCCATCTGCTCTGAATCGGAAGTCTTCTTTGAGCAAGCCGAATCTCTGGCTCTAGTCTCCTCGACCGTCTTTATTTGTATACTCTCGCCTTCGACGCAAAAGTACACCTTCCCGTTGTCATGATTGGATAATGCCTTGGCTGTGGCCAAGAACGAGCGTCCTAAAATGATGGGGGTATCGGTCACGGGCTCAGGGATCTCCATGTCTAACACAACGAAGTCCACGGGGAATTTCAGGCCCTGAATCGTGACGACAACGTCCTTCAGCAACCCCTTCGGCCTCTTGAGATCGATCAGCAAACTGAAGGATCGTCCTGCTCTATCATAGAGGGCCTAGCTCGAATCGGCCGAGCAAGGCTGCCGGAAGTAGGTTGATCGAAGAACCGCTGTCTAATAGAGTACGATCGAACCTCTGCTTTGCCATACTGGGCTCCTACATCTAGCCTCTTGGCTGGCAGACGGTTCTGGATCGCAAAGCATGTGGCACGAGTGAGCACATGGATCTCTGACTGGTGGTTCCTCCTCTTCCTCCGAACTGTGGTCCTGTCTCTGAGTGATCTCTAGAAGAGAGGGATGTGCTCCAAGGCCTCCTGTAGAGTCAGTTGTATTTGAAATCGGTCCATCATTTGCTTGCTGAACTCTAACTGGTGTTTCTTTTTATGATTTTCTTTTTTCTGCCCCTTAGCCAAGTGGAGTGCTTGGGGAAAGGGAACTACTGAGTCCTTCTCCGATGAAGGACTAGGAGAGGGTCTGGAATGCTCAGGCAAAGCAGAATACACACATACATCATCAGTCAACACAGGTGGATCCGGAAATAATAAACCCTTTCCTTTATTTGCAGAAATGTCCTGAGGTACATGAATAGTAGGGAAAACAACAGGACTAGCAGTAGAACTAGAAATGGTGAACTCAACACCACCGTCGACATCTGGTATCGCGGCGTCAGTACCGCGCTCTGGCTCGGCAAATGGTCTGGTGGCGTCAGTACCACCTCCTCCATCTGGTGAAACGACAACCTCAGTACCGTCGGATGGATCAACATCCGTGGTGGCGTCAGCACCACTATCATCATCATCTCTAGCGGCATCAGCACTGCTCTCCTCCTCGTCTGGCGCTCCTGAAGTAGCATGGGGTCGTCGCTCAGACAAGGGACCTCCTTCTGGCATCCTACCACTCCTAAGTGTAACAAAGTCAACATCAAGCATATGTGCAGTAATATCTCCAAGGGAATCACTTGGAGTGGTGGTCTCTGTGAACTCTACATGCTCAGACTTCCTCTTGAGGCTGTTCAGATTGGGCTCGATCTAGGCAGGAATGGCGGCCTTTCCTCTCACATTCTCCCTCATCTCCTGTCGGAAGGTGGCATGCTGCTCGGACATGAGGCGGGCTAAGTCATAAAGTGTGGGGTTCTCATAGGTCAACCCATGAGAACCTGACGGGTGGCCTCGCTGGTAATGAGGCTGCTGCTGCTGGTGAGGGTGAGAGGGGTATTGCAAGTGATACTGCAGATGAGGCTGCTGCTGCCTCCAAGACTGTCCCTGCTGATAGGGACGAGGACCATACTGCTCTCTGTGGGATGGCTGTTGGTGTGCTGGGAACTGGGGATACTGCTGGTGATCTTACTGCTTGTCGTACTGACCACCCTGAACGGGAGGCTGCTGCTGGGAATTGGTGCCTCCGACTGACCAGCAGAATCCGGGATGGTCTCGTCAGATACGGGGCTGGGGTCGGTCATACCAAATCCCGTTGACATCTATCAACGGCTCCTGCTCATAAGTGGGTGGTGGGAGTACTGCCAGGGGCTAGTCCGGCTGATACACCACCATCTGGCTGTCCTGAGATGGTGGTGACAGGACATACTGCTGCTGCTGCGGCTGGTAGGGCTCCGCCTGAACATGGTGGACCTGTCGGTACTGGGCGGAGGGCTTGACCGAACTGCTACTTCCGGTGTCTGCCCGTGACTTGAGACAGGGCTGGGAAGCCGTCTGTGCCTCTTGGAGACACATGATCTGGGTCCTCAGGTCACTCAGCGTCTGTGCCATCTGATCGATCTGTGTCATACCCTGAAACTGCTTCTTCTCAATCAACTCGATCCGGTCCAGCTTCTCGCTGATGATACCCATGTCAGCGGCTGTGGACTCTGCCTGTGCGGCTGCCGCTGACGAAGTAGAAGGACCGATATCGACCCGTGCTATCCTCTGAAACTGCACGGCTTGTGGTTAAGGGCATCCCTGAGTGTAGATTCGGGTCTGGAACATCACTGTATAGTTCTCGGCCATCTCCTCATATATTGTCCAGACCTGATCCTCATCCTTGGTGAAGTAGGAACTACCACATGATGCATTCACCAAGCCCTGCAGCTCTGGTGTAAGCCCACAAAAGAAGCTCTGAACTAAGTTCGACTTCGAAATGTCATGGTGCGGTCATCTATCTGTAAGCTCTATGAACCTCTCCCATGCCTCATGGAATTGCTCATTGGGGAGCATGGAGAAGTTGCTGATCAGGGCCCTCGCTGCATTCGTCTGCCCGAGTGGATAGTACTTGTTCAAGTACTCGGTGTGGACCTGCTCCCAGGTGGTCACAAATCTCCCTAATGCTTCAGCCAATTGGTTGCTCTATCTACGAGGGAGAATGGGAAAGCAATCATCCTGATGGTATCCTCATCCACCTGTCGATCGTGGACGGTGCTGTAGATCATCTCGAACTCCTGGAGATGAATGTGTGGCTACTCAGTCGCGAGCCCATGGAAACGGGGAAGAAGCTGAATAGTCTGAGGGAAGAACTTGAAGTCCCCCACGATCGCTGGAAGTATGATCCATCGGTGTCTAAGTGTCAATCCGGGGTTGTGCAACTCCTGCATCAGTCTAGCTGCTGCTGGCTAAACCGGCTCCTCAGGCTGGTCTGGAATCTCAGGTCCGTCTCCACTGGGTCTGCGCTGCTCGCGGTCGGCTCTCATCTGCTCCATCTCACTGCGCATCTCCACCTTGAACGCTCCCTGATCTCTGATCTGCTGCTGCATCGTCTCGAGGGAGGCTATCAAGGTGTTGTTGATCGCACCATGGTCTAATACATACGTCTGCTCGACTCTGGGTCCTCCGATACGATCCTCGCTGCTGGCGACCATGGTGTCTGCAAAGGCAGAAGACCCAAGCTCAGGTACCAAAATATCATCTAACTGCTGCTCTCTCTGCTCGGGCACCTCAGGAATATCAGAAGAAAGGTGGTCGGGGGAGGGGGGGACAGGATGGAAGCGAACTCAGGTTTGAAGAGCGGGTCTCGGCTCTCACGAACCAACCTAGATGAGCAGGCCAGGGTGCTCGTAAGCAATGCAACCAGAGGCTGCCTAAGGGACCTCCGACCCATCATCTTGATCGTGGCGAGTCAGGAGGATGGTATCTGGAAATCAAACAGGATGGTCAAGCAAACCCCAATTTCACCAATGCAACGCGAGCTGATGATCGTAAGAGTTCGATCTTTTATCTTGTCTTTTTTTATTTTGGTGATCAGACAGTCTAACAGAGCGATTAAGCAAGCTGTTGGGAATCCAATGCTCCCTGGAGACTGTCCCAATCCTGAACTAGATCTTTCCCAGCCAGTACAAGCCGCAGACCGTTTACCGGCTTCGCGATCAGCTCGCTCTGTTAAGGATATCGCGGCCTGCTTTACCGGAGACCGGAGCGATCCTCACTGGAGAACGACTAGCCCAGAAGCAGTAGTCTGAAGAGGGGTCAGACATGGCTCTACCTAGGGCACGGGTCACTCTCTCGCACAATCAAACCATCCAATAAGGGGGTTGTTGTCCCAATACAAGATTTTTGTGAGATGATTTTTAGGTCCAATTTGCTTTAGCAGTCCCAATTTTATGGTTTTTCTTTTTTAAGTATTTTTCAAGCAAACAACGCCTAACGAATTTTTTGGGTTCTCCTGATTTTATTAAGTCCAGAAAATGGGGGGGGAGAAGAAGAAAAAGCCGATGCGCGGTAAAGCACAATGATGCATGCATAGTAAGAGATGTGTACTTGACTCCAACAGTCTACATGCAGGGTGATCCGTGCATAAAAGTAAAGACAGAAATAAACTACCTAAATGATGCACGAGGAAAACGACCTTATATGAAGCAATTTCTACACGGAGAGAACGGTAGCTAACGGGTCAACGGGAGGGGTCAGGATCCGGTCTCTGATGCTGATTGGTGTCCTCCACAACGGATCCTACCAGCACTGTATGCGACCTCTAGCGGTACATGACCCCTCGAGTGACCAGGTTAGCTTTTTCTTTATTAGTTAATTAATTAGGTCCAATTAGATAGTCTATAGGAACAGGCAATCTAATTAGGCTGAGGTCCTAATCAATTACGTCACAATCAAGAAAATCCTACGGCTAAGGCCAAATCCTCGGGAAAACAAAATAAAAGAAAAGCTGTAAAACAAAACCGGCGAAAAACTCAGTGGGGTCCCCCGAGCACACCGGTGTTCGGCGAAACAGACCCCGGAAATCCATAAGTCTGAAAGTGTCTCTAGGTGTCCCTGTATTATTACAATAAAAATAGTCCGCTGAAAAGAAACTAACTATAGCTAATCTACGGCTCCCGCACTCCCGTTCGCTTCCTCAAGCTCTCTTGCGGCTCTATGCAGAAAAGAGCCGCCTCTGGCTCCCACGGTTGCGTCGGCTCCCGAAGAAGCCGCCTCGGTCCTCAGGCCCTCACAAGAAACGCAAACAGAAGTGTATCAGTCCAAGTTATTATAATAATGCAAAGAAAAATAAAATAAAATAAAATGACAAATATATGCAAAAATAAAAATAAAACAAAGATAAAAACAAAAACAAACAAAATAAAATAAAATAAAAAGAAAACAAAAAGAGAAAGCAAAAAGCCGCGAAAACCGCAAAAGAAACGCAAACCGCGAAAAAGCCGCGAAATGAAAAACTGAACAAAAAGCGACTACAAAGCCGTGCTCCCCGGCAACGATGCCATTCTGATAACCGAAAAATCAACAAGAGACTAAGGGAGATAAATATCACTGGTCGTTGCGACCTCAATCCCTCGAATTGATCAATCAAGAAAACTAGACCACCAATCAGAAAATCAACAAATAAAGCACAATAGCGGTCTCGTTATTTATTTAACCTGGTATAGCGACCAGGGTCGAACACGAGGAACAAGAATTGGCCAAAAAGGCCTACGAAGTATTCTAAAATAAGAAATAAAATAAAGAAAATATTTTGGTGGATTTTTGGGATTTTTAATTTTTTTTTATGATTTTTAAATTATGAAGAAAATATAAAACAAGGCTAAAAAGAGTACTTCAACCAATTATTCAACACATCAAAACAATGTAGAAAAATATAATAAAAATATTTTTGGGTTTTGTGAATTTTTTAGTGTTTTTGGTAATTTTTTCAGAATTTTCTAATTTTTAGTTAATTTTATAAAAATGAAATAAGGTAAAAACAAGGAACTAATGTGCATCCAAATTTAAAAGGTTATTTAAAAATATATAAATAACCTCTAAAAATTTGGAGACAATTTTTATGAAAACTAAAAATAAAAACTAAACTACAGGAACTGAAATTGTATTTTTTTTTGAATTTTTTAGATTTTTTAATGAATTTTATAGGGTTTTTAGGGTTTTGTAATTTTTAGGGGTTTTAAGAATCCAAATCAAATGAAAATTGGATAGGCAAGAAAACACTAAAAAACAAATGGTATCTAAATTTTTTAGAATTTTTTAAGGCTTTTTATTATTTTTAGTGGATTTTCCAATTCAAACAGTAGTAAAAATAAAGGTTTTTGAATTTTAAAAAATATAAGAACAACTCAGAAATGTCCCAAAAAATTAGTGAAATGTTTACACAGTGTATGGGACACGTTTTCAAATTTCATTAAATTTGGAGTTGATTTCATATTTTATTCAACCAATAAACAAGGCACAACACACAGGGACCTAATTGCAATAAAAACAAGTTTCAGGGGCCAAAATGAAACACATGCAGAAATTATAGGGGGTTCAGTGTAAAATGGGCATTAATTTCAACATATGTTCCAATTCATTCACGCATATGGTATATATGCAAATATCCAAAATAAAACTTCAATCCATAACAGTCAATAAACCTAGCCCTGAACATGCAAATATCCCTAAACCTCACGTGACGAAGCACGTGCATCCACAAAGTAAGGACTAAAGTGCAAATACAATAAACTGTTGGTCCTAATATGCAATTTGTCCAAGTGTACTAATTTATTTAATAGACTAAACAAAAACTAATAGAATCTACAGGGGGTCTGGCGCAAATTAACCAGCCAAAGCGCGTGCGAGTCACGTGGGGGGCCACGTGTCTGGTGCAGAAGGGTCGGTGGACGTGCGGCTCTGGTGACGCCTCCTGGACGATCGGAAGGTCCTGACGAGCGGCTAGACGTGGGGTGCACGTGGCCGTCAGATCATGGATCTAACGGCTTGTCAGTGGCAGATCACGAACGTCGTAGATGGCGTCTGGAAGTGAAGCTTGATCCGACGGTGTAGAGAGGGCCTGGATGAACACCTCCTTGGCGAACTTCGCTGGCGAGATGGAGGAGCTCCGCTCTTCCGATGGAATATTGAGAAGGTGGGTTCCTCTCACGATGATGTTCCGCGTCGGGTGGTGGTGACTGATGGAGCTCCCAACGGTCCAATCATCCGGCGAGGGAAGAGGGACCTGGGCTACTCCTACGAGGTATGCGAGAAGCGATTTGGGGGGTGACTTGCGCTTATTCACCTGCAAATGAAAAGCCTCTGCTCGGAGGAGTTCTCCGGCATGGGTTATTACATAAGAAACAACGGGAAGCGAGGTGGAATGGCAAAGGGGGTCCCAACGGAGGCGGCGGAAGGGACCTAGCCCGATCTTGGCTCGGATAGCCAAGATCGAGGTGCTCAGATCATGGAAGGAGGACGACGATGGGTCGATGGTCTATCTATACAGATAGGATGAGGTGACGGAGCTCCGACCACTGGGGCGGAGCTGGCGGAGCAAGATAGGAAAGAGTGAAGCTACTCAAAGATCTAGAAGGTAACAGATGTACCTGATGGTCGGAATCATCTGGGGTGGAGGTCAGCAACCTCCTAGGATCTTCGCCTCGATGGAGCGACGCCTCTAGAGGCTCGGGCTTCGCCGGTGGCGGAGCTCGACGATGATGGTCATCGGACATAGGGCAAATGCCTCCAATCACTCTCTCCAACACACTCCCACACTCGTTGACACTCGAGGAAGAAGGTGTTGGTCACGGGGGTCAAAGACGGTGGCCGAAGGTGCGTGAAATGGCGGCTGGAGGAGAAGCTATATAAGAGTGAGGGTCCGGCAAGATGGGAGTCGGGCACGCATCGCGAGGCTCGGGTCCCTAAGACGAAGGTCGGGCGTGGATCATGGATATGTGCTTGACAATCGGAGCCTGGGGTTTGGTCGAATGGTTGGCGGATCACGTTAGGAAAATTGGGAGAAATCGGGTCGACGACGTGGATCCGCGGAGAGGTGGTCCTGGGGGGAGAGTTGACCGGGGGTTAACATCCCCCGTGGATCAATGAGAAAATTCCATTCCAAAATTATTTGTAAATTCAAAGTAAAATAGAAAATTATTTTAATTTAAAATATTTACAAAATGAAAAATGTTTATTATTTTCCATGTTATTTTTAGTGATTTTTATTTATTTTTTTGAAAAATAAATTAGGTATATACATTATGTTATTTTATATACAGGTATAAAATACCTATGTATTTTTTATTTTTATTTTTATTAGTTTGTTTTTGTACAATTATCCCTATTTTATATCTTATTTATTTACAACATAAAATGTGGGATATAAAATAATTTTATTTTATTTTTATTGTGTATTTAGGGTAAAATAAATATCTTTTATTCATATATACATGGTATATATACAATAAAGAGAGAGAATTTATTTCTTTTTGTTTTTATTTTTATAATTTTTCTTTTATTTTGAGAAATATATACAAAGTATGAGAAACACATTTTTATTTTTATTTTTAAGAAAATAAAATATATACATAAGAGGGGGGATTTGTACAAGGTTGAGTTGCCCTATCTCTCTACTTATTTTATTTGGCGATCAGACCCATATTGGGTCCTCTCTTGGGTTTAGGTCACTCAATATTTATTCTAAATATTTCCCTCTATTTCTTTATTTCTTTATTCTTTTATTTTTGCATAAAAACATGCTAATTATAGGTATTTACACAAAGCATGTATTTACAAACATATATATGGTGTTTTGCAAAGCTTTTAGCTAAAATAAAAGAATAAAGAGTGATGAATGATGATTCATCACTCAACAAAACCCCGGAAGTTCAGAAAGTTGCTACGAGATTTACAAACAAAGGAGGTGTAAATAATTGGTCTGGTGGAAACAAGATCCGACTAGACAATCGGGAAAAGTTCATGAAGATGCTACCAAATGGGTGGTCCTCTATCCATAACAACACCACACTGGGAAGAATATACTTCCTTTAAAACTCTAATTGCTGGAACTGGAATCCGCTGGATATCAACTCACAAGTTATCACCATTGCGTGCTCCAACCATGGAGGGTTTAACTTCAATATTTCGGTTGTGTATGGCGAGAACTGCCATGTGCTTCATATGGACCTCTGGGATCATCTCTCTAGGCAATCCTCCACTATTGTTGTTCCCTAGCTGGTGCTTGGAGATTTCAACGTCGTGCGCTTCGCATCGGAAAAGATGGGTGGTCGTGCTCCCCCCGCAAATCGATGGAAGATTTCAACCGTTGCATTGACGAATAAGGCCTTTCTGACATGGAGTCGGTTGGTAATGCATGGTCCTGGTCCAATTCATCCGTTGGCCCAATAAGAATCGTGGCTCGGCTCGACCGTACCTTAGTTAATTCTTCCTGGATATCCATCTTCCCAAACGCTAAGCTGTCCTACTCTCCCCTGCACTCGAGCGACCACCACTTACTCACTGTGGAGATCTCACGTGACGTCAAGTGTCCCAAACCATTCAGGTGTTTTGATTACTGGGCTGCCAGGTCTAGCTACCTAGAGGTTGTTGAGAAGGCTTGGGCAATACCAATTTACGGGAACCCGCTGTTCATCATTGCTCGTAAGCTGTGTAACGTCAATGCGTCACTAAAGGAGTGGGTCTCTAAGGAGGCGAATGTTTTTACAGAAGTTAAGCTGGCCGAAAAAATCATGGAAAGCATCAATGACGCCACAGTGTTGTACCCCTTGGATCCCTTCCTTGCGCAACTAGAGACGGAGGTAAAAACACACCTAGGCGTGTTGGACGTGGATCTGGAATGGGCATGGAAGCAAAAGAGTCGGATTAGTTGGTTAAAGTTTGGCAATAGTAACACTAGATTCTTCCACCACTCCGCTAATGTGAGGGTTGCCAGGAACCACATTAAATCCCTCCTCGATGCGTACGGAAAGACTATCGATAGATCGGCTGAGGTCTCTAAAGCAGCTGTGGATCACTACTCTGCCTTGCTGGGTCCGGAGTTAGGTCATCCCTTCTTGGACCCTCCTCCAGTGCCTAAGCGGGTGCTCTCTGCCTAGGCCAAGATATGGCTAACTAGGCCCTTCACCGAGGATGAAATTTTGGACGCGGTCTGCTCTATCCCTACCTCTAGGACGTCAGATCCGGACGGGTTCAATGGAGCTTTCTTCAAGAGACATTGGGCCACCATTAAAGGCGACATATGCTCTGCGATCACGTTCCTTCATTGTGGTGGTGGAATGGTGCAACAAGTCAACCACACATTCCTGACTCTGGTACCGAAGATGCAATCACCAAATGGGATTGGTGATTTGTGCCCAATCTCTTGCTGCAATGTGATTTACAAAATATTTGCAAAATAGATCACAACTAGACTTGGGGAGTCCTACTACAACTTATTTCGCTAAACCAATCTGCTTTCATTAAGGGGCGCTCCACCAGTGACAACATTTGCCTCGCTCAAGAAATTATGCACGGATTTGACCGACGGGCGAGCATCAACAAGGCTTGTCTCAAGATCGACCTATCCAAGGCGCTTGACTCCATTGAGCACTCGTCCATCCTTGACTCCTTGAAATCTATGGGATTCTGCAATAAGTGGATCAAATGGATCGAATGTTGCATTAACACTTCTTCCTTCTCGGTAATGGTGAATGTCTCTCCACATGGTCTCTTCAAGGGGACGTGTGGTCTGAGGCAAGGCGATCCACTAAGACCCTTACTTTTCTCTCTGGGAATGGAGGCGCTCTCTTGTTTGGTGGATAGAGCTCCGACTGCTAGCCATCTCAGGCCCTCGGGTAGAGGGCGCACCGCTGCCCCAACTCACCTCATTTATGCGGATCATCTATTATCTTTTAGCAAGGGAATCTCCATTCCCTTCTGTCTATAAAAGATGTCCTCGACACATTTTACAACACTTTAGGGCTAAAGCTTAATGCAAGGAAGACCAATATCTTTCATCCCAAATGCTACCAAGATGACTTAATCACCGCTCTTAGGCTTGGCATTCTGAGGCGTTCGCTGCCTACCACCTACTTGGGGATGCCTTCGGGCTCCTCCAACGGAAGAAGAAATGACTACCGGAGTCTAGAGGATAAAGTGAGGGCCTCGCTTGGGGGCTGGAAAGCAGAGGACCTATCTCTCGTCGGCCGCATCCAGCTTCTGAAATCTGTCATTCTGGGCGTCAAACCTCTAATGGGTTGCAAGAACTTTTATCCCTGTTGGTGTTGGCCAGTTGATTAATAAACTTTGTGCGGACTTTCTTTGGGGGCACGACATTGCTTGGGGGACTGTCTGCCTGCCCAAGCAGGAAGGTGGTCTTGGGATTTGGGCTTTTGCCTCTCTCTGCACCGCCATGGTGGCCTCATGGACGTGGAGGATGATATACTCTGATTCTACCATTTGGGTAAATTACATGAGGAATAAGTATATGCATTCTCTTGCATTTTGGGAACTCCAATACTCAACTTCTGACACCAGAATCTGGAGGGCTATCCTTAGGAACATGGAGGCCCTTTGCCCCGCTATCTGCGGAAATGCCCCCACCTTATCGTTGGAACCACTCCCTGAGGGGCTTATCCTTCTCAGACGCATTTGATCTCTTGTGACCTCATGCCGAACCACAACCTTGGGCTAGCATTGTTTGGGCGAAAGGTACTCCGCCAAAATACTCTTGCATGCTCTACAAGGCGACACTGCAATGACTCCCCACCACAAACAGACTCGCATCCTGGGGTGTTTGTGAGCCTACTAATTACTACCTCTGTTCTAGCGACCCGGAAAACCATGGTTACCTGTTATTCAACTAACCCTGTCCTCTTCCCTTTGGACCGATGCTTGCGTTGCAAGCGGCTTGCATGAGCCTCTGATACTTCCGCTGCTGGAAACAATCTCTTGGATCTCAACAACTCCTGATCGGGTTCATCACAATATTCTGAGCTCGCTGCTGGCAATGGTCGTTTGGGGCATTCGGAATGAAAGGAACAAAAGATGGACGACGAGATGCCCCAGCCATCCAGCCGAAATTCTGCACAATAATCTCCGTAATGCTAAGGTACTCTGGGGCGTGGGAATTCCTGACTCTGGAATATCCTGAGATTTTTTTCCCTTGGGATACACTTGATCCCTCCACACCCAATACCGTTATTGGTCTCTTGTTATTTTTTTGGAACTTATGGGGCTAATTGAGCCTATGTACACCTTTTGATTTTTTGGAATATACTGTTTACTTACTTACCAAAAAAATAAGAAATATTTCTGGGAACAAAGTCCTAGTTAATTGTAGTTGATCCATCTAATGTTGCTTCCTATATCTACTACGATGAGGCATAAACCTGATCTCTGCGGTGCAATCAAGACCTGCATACCCAAGAATAGAAGCTTCTACCCTGTGGCAGTTCCTTGTTTGAAGCAACCCGAACTTGTCCTCCTTGCTCGTGCAGGTGATGAGTTGGTCAAGACACCCAATTGAGGCTTAATAGATGAATATTTTTCAAAATTTTATTCGGTGCTTGATGAAAACTTTACTTATTTGTAACATGTAGGCTTAAATCACAAACCACTATTGGAAAAGACTACCCATAGCTATAAGTTGAGTTCGGACCTTATTCGACCTATTAATTAAGCAGCCAAAATGCTTAAGTTCGAGTTCTCAAGTAATAATCTTCCACTCTTATAACTCACTCCTTTACTGTGTGATTATTACATGTCGGAGTTTAGTGGTGTTTCAACCCTCCATGTATATTCACAACAACCTTATTGTTTTATGACTCATTACTTATTTCAAGAATTAGTAGTGGTCACATGCTCGAGGTATCATTTCCTCCTATTTTTTATAGTAGTGCTCTCTCTATTTTGTAGCCCTTTCCATGAGGTAACCAACTCTGATAGCATTTGTAATGCACAAAGCTTAGATTCCCAATCCATTATTGGAGAAGACTAGATCTAACAACTTCTTAGATTTAACAATCACCCAAATTAAAGTAATGTCCCACTCTCATAACTCGCTCTCACACTTTATGAGTATTAGATGCAAGACTAGTTAGTGGCATTACAACCTCCTCCACTTATATTTGAAACATCCTCATGACAATGTGGCTCGTAGTTAACACATAATAATAGCACGCGGCTGCATGCTCTGACTTTCTAGGAGTCTCTCCACTTATGGTGTAGTCCTTTCCATTATTATTGGGAATCGATTCTGATACCATTTATAACATCCCTGGATTAGTTACCTTGATTGCTTTCAGAGAAGACAAGACATGTTAACCTGTTAAGTACAAAGCCATTGACAACTACCCAACATACTTAATTCCAAGTTGTAAAGTAGTAACCCCTCACCGTTACAGTATATTCTCAGACCTTGATAGTGTTATATGTGATACTATGTTTGGAGTGTTATACTAGTACCCTCTATGATACTCATTGTTAACAATATCCTCTCCTCCATAATCAATGCATTTTGATAACCGATGAGGATCGTAAAAATGACTTGTTCATTCCATTTCAAAAACTCCCCTCAATCACATTAATGTCAAAGAGGAAATTTGTAAGATCTAACTCATCACTCTAGTAACAGTGCCTCTCATTCTCTGCTCATTGAAACTCCTCTAATAATCTCTCTACCTAGGTCATTAGCAAACCTTAATAAACATCTCAATACCCCTGCAACTCTCCACCATGCCCCCAATAAGCTATGAAATCAACAATGGAAATCCCTTTTGTAGGCCGTGCTCGTCTTGGGGTTTCCCACTTCGTACACTATTACCTAGATGGATCCCATCGTACAAACTTAGTACCCACATGACATCACTCCCCCACTCCACACGAATAGTGGGACCATACAGGAGGCTGATGAATCAATGGTTCACCTCCATTATTCGTTTATTTTATCTAAATATAATGTAAAATATCTTTAAATATATACTAAATATAATTTAGTAATAAAATAAAGCTCATGAATAAACATGTATTTTTAACAAAAAAATCAAACATAATAAAAGAAAAAATGAAAGACAAAGAAAGAAGAAGAAATATTGCAAATATGTAAAGGCTTGACTCTCACATAGAGACTAAGATAGTACTAGATCAGTTGACTAACAATAAAGTAGGAATGATAAAGAATACAAAGATAAAATACCAAAAGAACTAATTTTATACATAAAATAACATTTAAATCACTTTGTATATATGGTACAAATTTCCATATTTTCTTTGAAAATTATACTAACTCATATTAGCGTAATTTTTATGTAACATGTACAGACAAATGCAAAAAAAATATCAAAAATGTCGAAATTTCTTAGTGAATAAACTGCCTACAGACCTCGACTCTACAGATCTCGACTAAAAAAGCAATAAGATCTTAATTCTTTATTGATTTTTGAATATGTATAAAGTTTATATCAATTAGACTTATTATAAATTCAAGTTATAACTTTCTCTATCCAATGAAGACATTTTCATTTAAATCGGAGTCAATATGAAAAAAGTTGATTTTGAGACCTATATGATATATATGTATGTATATTATTATATATGTTATTGTTGTTTTTTAGTGTGCATTTTTCATTTGTTTTACATATTGTATACTATATAAATAAATAATTATAATAAAATAAAATTCTCTAAAATGAATTTAATAAAATAAGCATAAGAAACAAAACATAAGTAAACCATATTTGTATATATTACATATAATTGTTTAAGCTTGTCAATATACTTTGACATTTCTTACACACACATTAAAGTCTGGCCTAAATAAATAAAATATAAACATGTCATACTCGCATTTAAAATGGAAATTAGAAATCTGTGTACATGCATCATAGGTATAATATACCAATTCTGTAAGTTTGTTGCGTGGTTTATCGATTATTTTATTATTATTTATCATTGTATTATATATCACTTTATAGATAATTACATTAACTATGTTTTTATTTTAAGTATTTTTACATTTAAATTATTTCAATATTTATTATGTAATATATGTTAGTGATTTAGATTTTGCTAAAGACATAGTTGCATATTTATTTTGTAGCTTGATTTACTTTTCAGGTAGAAGCTCGTAGAAGCTCAAAGATGAGAAGTGTAAAAAAGAAACCAGTTGTCTCAAAGCCTAAGAGTGATTCTAAAAGACTCAGTTAGAATGTTCGAGATTCAGAATCATATTGATGAAAGAATCAAAGAAAGATCAATTCTAAAAGGTCGTGTTCAATTCTAAAAGCTTGTGTTTTGAAGACTTTGGATGCTAATGTGACTATTAAATAATTTATGCTAAAAATAGCCTTATAGTTTTTTACATATTGTTGATCAGCAAGCGAACTTAAGCCACAATAATTAATTTTACATTTTTCATTTTAAACATATGATCGATCACCTTGACACCCATGATCGATCACCCTTGATCGACCACCTCGTCTCATTTCTCATTATCGATCAACCTTGATCAACCATCCGTTTGAACATGATCAATTACTTTTTGAATTTCAGACCAACAACCAAATATGATCGATCACTTTTGTGACATGATCGATCACTATGATTAATCAACTTGTTTGTTATCGTCGATCATTTTATGGGTTTCAGAAATCAGGCCGTTGGACATTCTATTTTTGGACACCAACGGCTCTATTGAGGCCAACCCTATATAATGGACCTTATGGCTCATTGTTTGAGACACACAACTAAGAAAAACATCTTCTACTCTCAAAAGAAAATAAAGAGTGATCGTTTTATGCAATATTAGAGTTCTTACAGCATTTATGCGCTCTCGAGCTCTCTTCTTTCCAAAGCTTCTTTCTATTGAAGTTGTTATTTCTCTTTGTGATCTGTTATGATCATCATAATCATTCTCAAGCATATTCTGTGCTTAAAATATGTAAGTTTGTGATTAATGAATTCAAGTTTCGTTGCTTAACTATACTCTATGTATCCAAGTTGTAGATTCCATTCTCAAAGAGAGAGAGAGAGATAAAATATTCCTTTGAGAGTTCCCCAAAGAAGGGTACATGTGTACAGGAGGCTATGCTACCCTCATGTTAAAGTATGTTTGGAATAGTAGAAACAGGCTTCGCCGAGAGAGCGAAGGGAAATCCTAAAACAAAATCTAGATTATGATTTTCACAGCTTGGGTTTCCACGTAAAAATTACTGTATTTTTATGGTTTGTTATCTCTCTATCTCTGTGATCTGTGAATTATTTTTTAATTAGATATTTTTATTGTGATAATTGTATATCGCACAATTTACTCCCCTCATGTATCGGACTCACAATTTACTTATATTTTATTTATGCATATATCATTATCTAGGTCAACAATGATGATCGAACCTATAACCAACTTAACACTAGGCCGAAAGAACATTGGACATCTTTTTTGGGAATGATGACCTCTTCGATCACCTTCTCCTCCAATCTTTTATTTTTGCGAGCCCAAATTTGACTAGAAAATTGATTCACCTCTATTAGACCCTTGCTTGACCAAGAGCTATACCTAAAGCTCTACAGTCCATCTCCAATGACCATGGAAACCCCACTCCACCGAACCCATTCTCTCTACAACTAGAATGATTGCTTATCTGCTATACTCAATCTCCTGAACACCTGTTCTACCTCCGCTCATTTCGCAACCTCCTGACCATCAGCTCATGTCTATAACATCCCCTTGATTCCTAGCTTTTGAGACTAATGCACCATTATCAACCCTTACGGTGCTTCTGTGTTAACCTTATTCAAGTGGTAGTCGAGGTGAGGAACTCCAGCAAAGCCTCAACCCATGTGGTGAGATCCAATGTGAGTGTTACTATTGCAACATATCGTCGATCCTCTTGACCTTCATCAGCCAGTCAAGACTATAATCATCATCCCTTGTGGCCTTTCCTAATTTCTATTTTTCCACTTATGTAATTGATGAATCCATGATTCATCACCTTTATTCTTTCCATTTTTTAGCTAAAGTACTCGGTAAAACATAAAATATACATTAATTCTTATCTTTATTATATTAACATCAATTTTTAATAATAGAATTAACATTTATTTACACCAAAATAAAAGAATAAAATGAGAAAAGGAAAATGAAAAGAAAGAAGGATGTACATATGTAAATATGTACATACTGATCCTAAACTTCAAGACAAGGTCAATATTGACCTGGTTAATTAGAGAATAAAGTAGGGAATTATAGGTCCCTAAATTATAAAAACCAAGAAATTTTTAACTACCAAATGTGCATATGTACCATGTTCACAATGTAGATAACTTATACTATTATGTCATTCAGATCACTCCAAATTAAATTATTTTCTTCTTAGAACTTATTTATAATATTGTATACTAATAATAAATATATCTTCTAAATTATATCTTGCACATATATCATAGTACAACCAACCAAAAAAGCAATAAAAATCAACAATGAAAGCATCATATATTCTTCGTGTGACCTCAAAATTTACCAAAGTCACTTTTACTGTATTCACCATGAAATTATCTTTAAATTGAGGGTGTTCAATTAAAATCGAAACTAAGATGTGAAAGTTAGCTTATCGGGTTGCTATGGTATCTGTAGAATTGTACATTGGGTATATTTATGTTATTAACTGTATTTTACCATTACTTGTATTTTTATTATTTTTCCACAATTTTATAATAAATATATAAAATCTAAATGAAAATTATGAAAGGTAAAATAACATAAAAAATAATATGAAATAGTTATGATAAAAGTAAATAATACTTATATTATAAATACATATATTAATTTATCCTTGTAATTATATCTATAAAAATATAAAAACTTTAAAACCCTTAAAATGTGTTTTAAATAAATAAAATATTACAAGGAACAAAATGGTGATAAAATAATGAATAAAAATATTTATGTTTAATATTTAGGTATAATATACTTATATTGTACATATTCTTTTTTTATTTATATATTTTAATAATGTTTTAAAAATCAAATGAAAATATATGTATAATCATTAAATAACATATTATATTAATAAATATAAAATATATAATTAAGTTATATGTAAAAATAACAATTTAAGAAATATATATTTAATTTATATAGGTAAATTATAAATATAGTAGTCCTTATGTAATTTAACCAATTAAACTAAATTATTTATTTTATTAAAATATTCAATTAAATAAATTCATTTTATTAACACAATTTATTTTATTTATTTTTAGTTTAAGGGTATTTAATATTTATAATATAGGCTATGTATATTATACATTGTCTAGTCAATATGATTTGTCTTCCCTTTTCTCTTTCTCTTTACCCCTTTTCTTCCATAACTTTCCAACTCACGTAACCACCAAGCCGTGATTTGTCTTCCCTAACGAACTCACTACGTCAGCTAGTCCACCACATTCTCCGTTCATCTTCCCTAATGAGCCCAAACCACCTCACCTATATAAACCCTAGTGCCTCACATATGAGCATGGATATGACATTTGACTTCCATGCCCCAAGAGCTATGAGAAAGAGAGCGATGTGACATGTCTTTCTCTGTAGTCGTGAGAGAGAGAGAGAGAGATGAAGTATGGAGAGATCAACCCCATCATGCACCAAGCATCCATGCCACCGTCATGTTGTAGGCAAGGATCCCCGGAGTTCCACCGATCTTCGATTGACATGTACATTATCTACTGTAGATCCAAACTAGATCCTCTTCTTCCTCTTCTCTTCTGCTTATGGAACTCCTTAATCCCTCTCTTCCATCTCACCTTGTCTTCGTATTGATACCAAATGCCCATTGCATCCATCTCCATTAGCTAGCTTCATTATTTCCTTTTCTATCTTTCAGATCTGATCCCCTCCGATCATGTACTGTGATAAGAGGTATGGAGCTGATTCTTCGTATTTGGTAGCTTCTCCATTCATCGTCTTCTGTTTTCATCTGTTACTGAGACCTTGTGCTCGAGTTAGATTGTGACATTGCAGGTGTGAGATCTAGAGTTGAGTATATCTCATTAAATCATCAAAGCTGCAACCACGATAGAGCATCGTAATTCCAATTCCGGTCCTCTGGAGCCATGTAGCGGTATCTGGAAATGAATCCAATCGAGCACCTGGAGCTCTATTTATGATCAGAACTGTAGAACTACCTGTAGATCGATCAGAACATCTTTGAGTTGACCAACACCTTTGTTTGAGCTTTCACTAGAAAATAAATAATATGGACACGAATGAAGCAGAGCCAAGCAAATCACTTGGAGGCGAGGCATTCCGATCAAAGATCACCTGCATCAAACACGTCATTTGTAGATCCAGAGCAGCTGATCTGAGATCGAACCACTAGCACCTATTCATCGTCCAGAACATGAAGGATACACGTCCTTCGAAACAGAGATTCATCTAAGACATAGGCGAGCCCATCTGATCACATCATTCACCGCCTAGAAGGCATCTGACCGTTGGAGATTCGTTCATCGAGAGATTAACTAGAGATTCAGAAATTAGGATAGAACATGGGTGTATTCCAGATAGTACAATAGCTGTTGGAAAACCCTTAAAATCCAACGAAGCCGAGCACTCCACGTGCAAATTCGAGAGCTATTGTATCAAGGGATTTTTATCTGGTAGACCCTATAAACTTTTTAAAATACATCTACGACATTTTGCACAACGTAATTACCCCATCGACCATGTAAATTACCTCAAGAACTCCCGCGGGCTTCAAACAGATTATCCGGAGTGTTCATAAGGTAAGAGTTGACAAGTTTACGAGGTCGATGGGGATTAAATTATTTCAAAGGTCATGGATGTAATTGACAAAGTTTATAGGGTCTGCCAGGTAAAAATCCCTGGTATCAAATTCAACTGCAAATCTTAACCATTTGCTAACTCTCAAAGATTCACGTGAGAATCGCGTACAGTGCTGAGTATTTTGCATTCAAATCATCAGATCTATTCTCTATTTTGTACAGGACATTCGATCTCTCATGAATTGACAGGAGAACTACGAAACTTGCAGGACTACCTGCAGCACTTCTGATTATTACGTACATGTCTCGTCCGTTAGACTTCACGTGCTACTCACATGATATCAGGGAACAATTACTAACTTTCCAATGTATTTTTACTATATGCGTCCATCTCCAGCAACTGAAGACATGTGTATATCACGTGTATCACCAGACTTTTGCACAATATCCCCTCACATTATGGCTTATCACCAACGAGTGTGAGTTTACGGATCACGATACCACTAGATGGGGCGTATAGTGGTTCGAGAAGCACATACTATTCAAACAAGCAATCCAATCAGCATAATTACACAGTATTTTTACGTGGAAAATCCACCTAGGTAAAAACCATAACCTGAGTCTTCCTAACTCGGGATTTCTTGATTAGCCGAGCTAATCAACCGTTTCCTAAAGCTCGAGATATCTACGCGAATAGCTCAACCGTTTATAAAGCTGATGCTTCACAATCTTCGATCAACCACCCAGATCAACACTACAGATTACACACAGTAGCCCAAGCAGAAGAACATGTGAGCTTACTTTCTTCTAACTTCCTTGGAGATCTTACTTCCAAGAGCTTCTCTGTACACTTAAGATCAGACACGTAAAGTCCTGTAAACTAAGGTTAACTGGAAACAAGAGATATATGTGCAATAATCTTTTAAAAAGAAACTATCTTAATAGATATAAAGAGATATTCTCAAATCAAGAATAATGATATTTAAAGATAATCAACAGAATATAAATGCACAATATTTTTACATGTCAATTATATTACAGATAGAGCATGTGAATAAACGATATCAATCACAAATATAAATATTACTGGAATAAGGGTGCTGCCAAAATAGTTCTCACTACTATTAGAAGATCTTGGACGATGGTAAGCAATCGAACTCTATTGATTCAATAGTGATGATTCAAAATTATCAACTGAAAAAGGTCTTCTCGTAATAATCGAACGAATCGAATGACGAAGAAAGAATTATCGAGAGAATTGCTAAGAAAGAGCTTCTTGCTTTTCTAGAGAGAATAAGAGTGACTACTTAAAATGTGTATCTTCCAACAATGGTATATGGTTCCTTATACATGGGTTTAAGAAATATGGTCGTTAGAAATAAAATTAGCAACAAACCAGAAGTAATCTGTAGTAATGATCGATCAGATGGAAATAATCGATCATGTCAAAAGGTATGGTCCATCATTTCGGATCTGTTAGAATGGAATTCAAATTATGATCGATCTGGTCAAAGATGAGTATCGATCATGCATGATCGATCAGTCAAAGTTACATGGTCGATCAGTGATGGTCGATAACTGAGAACATATGGTTGATCAGAATTGATATTTCCAGTATCTTGATTTGGAAATTTATTTACTGAAGTTTTCTTGGAGATTACAACTTTCTAAAACATTACAAGTAAATAAGGAACATCTTTTAGAACAAAGTTAGAGGAACTTTCTAAGCTTTTGTTATGCTTGAAGCCAAGGACGCTTCAAAAATTAGTTGAGATGAAAAGCACCTGAAGTCATGCAATCATAATAAACAAGTGAATGACTATGATATATACAAGTGTGCATGTCATCTTGAAATTATCGAAGAACAAAGAACTAGATGACAAAAGCTTTCAAAATCTTAAATAATTGTAATCATTTAAGCGTAACGATTTCAAATCGATTTTGAATTTGTTAAGTACATCGGAATAATTTATAAAGAAATTTTGAACTTTGATTTTAATTCCTCCCCTTACTAAAAGAGTCATAAAACTTCCTTTTAATTCTTTAAGAATGTAAGCTGAGTGATGATTATAAAACACCAATTTTTTATTCTTCTTGTATCTAATTAATGCAAAGCCCCTTAATTCTTTCATTCTTTTAAGCTTGAACTTATTTCTTCTCCCATTTTTGTGATCTATTTAAAAGGTAGACAAAAGAGAAAGATAACATGCATACTCCATTAACTAATACGGAACAAGTACAAAATTGTTTGTATCATACAAACTATGTTCCCCTTTTCAATATTGAATGAAAAAAGATAAGGAAAGTAAGTACTAGAGAAAAATAAAGAATTATAAAGAAAACTAATATTACTCATAAGGATAGTATTCTATCTTCAGAATCATCACGAGGAGAGGAACGCGCTTTCTTGCCATGTTCTATAACACAATAAGTGTCAGAACCGTAGTCAAACTATGGAGTGTTGTCTTCTTCTAGGTCGGAGGACCACTTCTTTTAATTCTTCTTCTTCCTCCTCCTCTTCATGCTCAAGCATATGGATATCCTTTCCTGGACAAAGGAGGAGGCATCTGGAGTAGAAGGATGAGGTGAGGGCTAAGGAGGTGTAGATCATGGGGGCTGAGTGTAAGATGCACAGGCATAGGGTGCATGAGTAGGTCTGGCAGGAATAGCAGGAGGGTTCCTAGAGATGTGCATATGGTGCATCTCATTGGAAAGGTGATAAATGATCTCGGGTTTATCATTCACGAACAGAGCGTAATCATTCGCATATGTAGCCATCTAACATGAATAACTCATCATGGCGTCTGTAGTCTTTTGGACCTGACAAAGCTTTATAGAGTGGATGTCAATGATATTCTTATGCAAATGCTGATTTCCAGGGGTAATCCAAGTATCCCCAAGTAGTACCAAGGGAAGAGGGAGAGGGGTTTGACATGCATGGGTATGGACCCACGAAAATGATGGGTCGGTGTAGGGAGGATGTGATTGGGTCTCGTAGTGGTCGGTTGGGCAGACTTAGGTTCCTCAAAATCAACTAAAAACCTCATTGTATCAATTTTGGAGGCTAGGCACAGGTGATGCAGGTTGGATCATGAAGGGTAGTCACAAAGAAGTGAGATAATATGTGAGTCACTAAGAATCCTAAAGAGAGGTTGTTCGCATGCCACTGAGAGAAGAGATAATAAAGATAGTGTGACCGATTAAAGTTCTTAATCAAAATAAATACATATATTAGTGATTAGATCTCGATGGTCATGTAGGTAAGGTTGGTGTTCTTGTTTCCAAAACACCAAGAAAAAACTCAATTCGAGAACCTAGAAAGGGGCCTAAGGTTTGGTTCAATCACGGGTTTCACTCTGTGTTGGACTGGCATGAGGGCTTCCCTAACTTCATCCTAATCCATGTTATATATGATCTCAGTTAGGGTTGGTCCTGTGTAAGGCAACCTAAGATGGGTGCGATGATGGAGGTGTCAACAATGGAGGTCTAGCCGTTGACAGTGGACATAAGTATATAGGTGCTAGATTCACTAATGAGTATGTGATTTATCACTTTTAAAACTGAAATAGAGTTACGTTCTCAAGTTATTAAGTGAATTTAGGAGTTTATATTGCATTATTATCATTCATGCATATGTAAATATTTGCACTAGTAAGGAATTGAGTCCACCTATATGTATTCAGTTGTATATTAGCCTAACTTCCCACATTTTTAATTAATTTATAGTAACTCTAATTTAAATAAAACCACTCCATTATGCAAGTATCACTCATATTAACAAATGAAAAATAATAGAAAATAACAACAAATGCATATTTGAAATAAACCCAAACACTAATTCAAAGATAGAAAGCAATAAATGCGAATATGTCTCACATACAGTCTCATATGATACTGTACTCACTTTTGAATTAATGCATGTTTATTAATGAATTAATGCATGTTTATTAACTACAAGTCAAGACCAATTCAAAAGAATCGAAATTCATGTGTGAAATTTGGATTTGGGGACTACATTATATATTGTAAATAGGCATTGAATTTGGTTTGTCATTTTCTGTATACAACTGAGTATCCTTAATTAATTTATTTATTTTATTTTGTTGGGTTTGTTTAATAAAATATGCAAAAATCAAGATCTTAAAAAATGTGAAAATCAAAGAAAATGAAGCATTTTAAGTATGTATATATAGTTTGTACATAAGTCTTTCGTATTTTATTTCTTTATATTTATCAATTAATAAAAATAAAAAATAGATTTATGGGTAAATACGCATATTTTATCTTATTTGATTTTTTGAATTTTTATTTATTTAAAAATCACAAAAAATCACAACATAAAATATTGTATTATATATATATAATAACACCAAAAATTCTATTTTTTACAAATGATGTCTTTCGGTCTTGATCACTTCACAAGTTGTAGATCTCGTCGAGATTAACGATTTTAATAAAAGGAACTATTTTGATTTGAGATTATTAGATTTATTTTGAACTTTGTTTGAATTTCAATGTCTTAATTCTTTGGACGCAACACGTGGCAACTCTTCGAGCCGCCATGTACCCCCTACTTGTACTAGTCCCACCTTCTTTCTATCGTTGGAGTAGTTATGATCCACTGGCTTTGATCAGGTCCTGCTCTCTACACCCTTTGTCATTTGCTCCCACTTTGGTCGTTCGATCATGGTCGATCAAATGGCCACCATCTCATCTCCTACCTCCGACGTCTATGGCCCTCCCCAATGGCCACTGCCCATGATCGACTCAGCTTGTATCCTCTAGCAGCCATCCCCCTCTTCCATTGATCGAACTTTACCCACCGTATACACATCTCTCTTTGACCATGCCCAAGCCCTAATGGACCCGCAAAAACCCTATGAACCCTAACTCCCAATCTATAAAACCATCACCTGATCCTCCATCTCAGATCGTCTGCCACCCTTGATAGGTACACCACCATATACGAGAGGACCTTTGGTGACAACGAAGGTCTTGTCTTTTGTAGATAACGATGGATACACCTTCATCTTAGGCGAGATCAAATGAGGGAACTCACCCCCTTTATTGCAGCTCCTTCGGATAGATGCTAAGCCTCGCGTGCTCTACCACATGCTTAAGGTGATGACCGAAGGAACACCCTCCAACCACAAGCGAAGTCACACACCTCCAGTACCTACTCGATGATCACAATTTCCCTTCCCCACAACCCATTCTAGACAAAGAACACCCATCACAAGGTAAAGCTTCTCCCATTCCTTCGTCTTGTTCTTCTTCTATTTTGTTTGATTTCACCTCCCCAGAACCATCCATCGATTTGTAGCTCTGCATCCTCCTCCCTCCATCAAAAGCTCTGCCCCATATCATTTTCGTTCATGATGTTGTAATCGAGCATCATCGTTCGAGAATCCAAACATCTTGCCGGTCTCTCCTAGAAGGGAAATACAAGTGTAGCAAGTCCACCTAGAGATCAAACTCAACAACGTCAAATGACGTGTAGCAACCCAAACCTCGAAGCCGCAGCTAACCACCAATCCAGTCGCATGTTGACTGACTTGAGGGTCATTGCATCCGATCTCCAATGCACCAACATCAATCGCTTAGCCTCCTTCTCGATGGTCTTGAGCATCTCCTACTGACACCTCGTCATCATGTGTCGAAGAGTAATGAGACAATGTGTCCTCTCAGCATGAGCTTCCCCGTGCGCAAACTCCAGTAGCTAACAAAGGAGAAGAAGAAGAAGGAAAAGTGGAATCCCATGTCACCAGTGTCGTTCGATCTTGATCGAATGGTGCCTATTCTCTTGAGCCCTTAACCGATCAAACATCCTCAAAGAAGCCACATGCTTGACCCGAGCCACTAACCAGACCAACAACTTTGGCTCAAAACGAACCACATCTATCCTCCATATGGAGCCTCGGGCTTCCAAAGCTCCCACCGAATCTCCCCAGAAAGTCCTCGCCTTGTGGATAAATTATGCATGCATCCTATCGAGTCTTGGTAATTGCATATTATCCATTTACTAAACGTTCTCATTTTTATTTTATTTGTTTAGCATTTATAACCCTCTATTTGTGTATTTATTTGGACATTTATTTAACATCATTTTTAAATTAAAAAACATGTTAAAGTACATTTTATGCTCTACATAATGATTATTAGTTGGTATTTTTCAAAGATGTGGTTGATTTATTAAAATTAAATTGTGACAGTGATCTATATTTTTCCATGTAAGAGATCTTTAATTCATAATAAATCAGTACATGATCTAAAATTCATCAACATTAGTTTGTGTAGAAGTAATTGTACTCTTTTTGTAACCAAAAATCAATTCATCCGCACGTTTATTAATCTGTAAATAACTTATTTTGTGTTCTTAGTAATTGATTTTGAATTAATTCAAAACGTAGTATTTTTAGGATATTAAATATGTTCTCTTTACCTCTCATTTAGAGTTATTTAGGTCATTTTTAGTTATGGAAAATATTATGGTTTAGTATTTATTAAAATTAGTTTACTCAAGTTCACTCTATTTTACATTTAAAAATTCATAAGAATTCATTTTGTATTCGAAATAATAAAAAACTTACAGTAGACTAATTTTGAATAGTTTCACATTTTGATCAAGTTTCATATGGTTTGGAATTTATTTAATTGGAAAATTATATAATAGACCCCAAACTTGGTCGGATTTGCATTGGTTCATTTATTTACATAAAAAGTACAAAGAATTCCTTCTTTAAAACCTAGCATTTAAATTTTCTTAATTAATCCTTAGACATGTAATTTCTTCCCTGTATTTGACCGTGGGCTTACCCTAGTAAAATAAAACTGACCACATAACATTAAATCTTCGTATTTATGTGGTTTTTTATCGATTGTCGATTGCATGTCTACAATGTATTCATCATAAAAAGCATAGGACACCTTGAGATTCGTTAAATGGTTCCATTGCTAGGGAAGCAATCAACATAGGTTAATTTATAAAATTTATGTTAGATTTTCCACTCTATAGGTATTCCGACCCTCGGGTTTTTCTTGTAAAAATTTCTCTATTTATTTCAGCAATCTTTTTCTTTACTCATTTTAATTATATTTTTGTATATATTTTGTCTCTGTCTAACATATAAGTTTTTATTTTTGTGCGAGGGATGATGAACTTGGAGCAATTTTCTCGAAAATCGATGCAACTCGAGGAGACCTGAGGCAGTTGATTCTGTGGATCGAGCATGCTAACGTGGCATGAAGATGAAATTTTTACTTTTTTTAATTTTTCGATATAGAATTTATACCGGGGTTTTAACTTTCATTCAATATTTTTGTAATTAATTTGTAATAAATATAGTACTCTTAACAATGGTCTTCATTTGAAGACTACCATATGCATAGGTGATAAATCCATGATTCATTATCTTAATATATTGATCGCAGAAAAATCCCTTAGTAAAATTGTAAATAAATGTCTATAAAATCAACAAATTAACAAAATGACCGTTGTAAATAAAATACACTAATTATTGTATATTATATTATACAAAATAAATTAATAATAAAAAGACACAAAATAAAGGAGTTTTTCACTTGTAAATAGCCAAAACTTTATGTATTTTTATTAATTTCATTTCAACTCCATTTTAGTTAGTTATTTCTCTTACTTGTTTATAAAAATGTATATAAAAATACAAAAATATAAAATAAATTTCACCTCAAATAAATACTCCTAGATCCCGAAAAGAAAAGGCCGTAAAGTCCAACTTCCCGGCCAAATTCACGGTCTGTATGAACTTCAAATCCACGAAACTCACTTTTAAACTTTAAGTTAGAAAATTATCTATCCAATAACAATGGTTTCATTAAAATCGGAACTCATTTGCAAAATATGGGTTTTGGGATCTAGTGTACATTGTATATTATGTAAATATTCATTCTTTCTATATTTTTTATTTTATTTTTTTAATACCAAAAAATCCAAAAAAAATCATTGTTGTGTTGTATTTTATTTTTAGTATTTTATTTTTTTATCTTGTAAATAGCTTTTATTAAAATACAAAAAGATTAAAATTAGATAGTAAAAAAATGTATATATTGTTTGTCTTAATTTTGTAAATTCTCCATTTTTTCTCTCTTTATTTTATTCTCCCTTTTTAAAAGCCTACTTTTATTTAATGCTAATTCTCTATAATAACTTCTCTTATTCCATTAACCTCCATTTAACTCCACCATTCATATAACTTCCCATTCAACTCCACCATCAATCTAACCTCGCATTCAACTCCATTACCTTTCTCTTCTCTTTTTATTTATCTCTTCATCCTCAATTTTGCCCATCTGCCATTCTTAGAGAAAAAAGGAGAGAGCTTGGAATGTAGTGTCGGTGACAACGGCTTATCATCTTCCTCAAGCGACGACCTCCTTCAGGTGAGATCCGTGGTGACCACCGTCCTCGCGTCACAAGTTTCCCATCGAACTCGCATAGCTTTTCTGATTTTTATTTCGCCAATCGGATCGAGGCCACGACAGGAGTCAAACGTAGCTGTTCCGCAAATCCGGCGAACTTCAGGTAAGTATTCCCTATCATTTCCCTTTTAATTTATTCTATCTAACATTTTCCCCTTTTTTTATATTACACCACATCCAAACCACCATATAATCACCTTTACCATATCAACACTACACCACAATATTTTTACCTTTGTTTCATTCTCTGTTTAAGAAAAAAATAAAATAAAAAAATTGCAGGCCACTGCAGCACCGCTCCCTACCTCCTTCCTCCACCGCCGGTGGTGCCACCGCTCGCCTCTAGCCTTTCCCGCGCAGGCTGCACCCCCTCCACCACATCACAACGACCAATGGTTGCTCCCATCATCGTGGCCCTCCGCCCCAGTCGCCAAGCGGCGCTGCCCGAGTACGCCCACCTTCTCACGCACAGACCTCCGCCCAGTGCCCCCCGGCGGCTTGCAGCCGCCGTCGCGGCCCATCACCTAGCCGTACGTCGCCCCGCCGCCCCATCGTGTTGTAGCCACCTGTACACGATGAGGAAGAAATACCTTTCCTTTTTCTTATTTTTATAAATTTTGTAAAAAATGCATTTTCACCGTATAGTTTTCTTAATTCCAAAAGTGGCCATGTGCACAATTTGCATTGCAATTTTAAATTTTTGTATTGCACAGATAACCCTATGTTCATGCATTGTTCGCATCATTTATTTGAATGAAAAATGTCATAATGTTGAGTGTCTATCTTCTGACTATTTATTTGGATTTTTTTTGAATTCTGGGTAATTAAATAAAATTGTTTTATTGAAAAATTATATATTTTACCCAATTTGAGCTCTTAAATTCATTTTTAATTCAGGTTGCTCCAAAAATTCTTCAAAAATTAGAAAGGATGCCTTGAAATATGATTTAATTACTATCCAAATTTCATCTTAATTGGAGTTGTTCTGTACTTCAAATAAATTATAGAGTGATTTCGGTAAATGATTTTTAATTAAATCCATATATTATTTTTGCAAAGTATCAACTCTCCTGAATTGCATATTAATATATCTTATTGAAATAATTTGCTCTCTGGATGACTTGATATTGTGGATTTATTAAGAATTAAATACTCATTATCACTCTATTTTCATTACAAAATCCATAAAAAATTATATATTATCAGAAAATTCTAAAAAAATACTGTAATCTCATCTCATCATGTTTTAGTTTTAGTAAAATTTTCATAATTTTTTCATTCTGTTTGTGTGAAAATTTGCGTAAAAACCCATAAAAAGAATGCATTATAATTGTTGCATTTTTACCCATAAAATTTAAAAAATATGTTATGCATTCATCATTGGATTAAGTTTTTAGAAAAAATATAATTTGGCTAAATTAGACTAATTTCTTATTAAAATTAATTGGGCTAAGTTGTCTATTTTCTTTAACTTAATTCAACTGCATTTTGCAATCGTATTTATTTTTGCATTAAAAAATACAAAAAATGCGCATTGGAAATCTAAAGCTAAGTTTTCCTAATTAACCCAAAGTTGTTCCTTTGCCTCCCTGTGTTCGACCCCAGACTTATCGAGACACTCTTCACAGAGATCTTTTCTCAATTCTGCACGATTCGCTAAGTACCCGTATTACGACGAGTAAAAAATTTAACAAGTATTTAGAGGACCCGTCAATAGGACATTGGACATTTTTTGGCATGTTTTGACCCCTTTCCGGTGGTTAAGGCCTCGTGGTTGTGATTGTGTGATTGTCGTAGATTCTAGGCTGCACATCAATTTATAGGGCTACCTACGGTTTCTTGTTTGTTCATAATAGAACCTAGGGCCACTCCATTTCACTTTAATAAGATACACGTAGTACGTTCTCATTAGCCAAATAAATTATACTTCCTTGCTAATAGAAGTACTAGTATATATGCGATTTTTTCTTTTGCATTCCTTTTAGAATAATAATTTTAATTCTGTCAAGCATCCCTGCATTTAGAGTGCGAGGAGATCTGCAAGTGTCTTATATCTCAGGATTCACCATAGTTTCTCGCCTTGCATCAGTTTTTTTGTCTTCTCTCTATCTCTCTTTTTCTCACTTAAGAAATAAAGGAAAATAGTCAAACAATAGATAAGTTGTTTTTACCATTCCAAACTAAGTGATAATAGTCTATTAAAACCAAGGGATCACTAATTATATTAATTAAATAAATCGAAATAAAAACGATCATTGTTTGTAGGAGAGTAACCATGTCCTTGGACTTAGGTACACTCCAGAAAAGACAAGGTGGGGATGCACACTTAAGGATTAGAGTCCAAATCCTTAGACTTGCGTCCTAAGTCTCCAGATCTTATTATTGGGGCTTTGGGATCTGCAAGTGCTTTCATACAACCACAGAGAGACATTTTGGGTATGCAATTCTATTGCATCCTTAGAGGCTTGATATAATCTAGCAACCTGGGAAAATAGTCCATTTGATTAGGGTGTAAAGAACTGTATCTAGGTGCCAGGGAGACTCACTTTGTGTGCTTGTGTAATAATAATTGTTTTATCACTTAACTAAATTGAAAAGATAATGGCTTGGTCATCATTGTGTTAAGTCAGTCAAACCAGGGTTTGCTTTGTGTTCATATTTCGGTATGTACATTCAATAAATGTGCTCTTAGCGCCTTTCCTATCACTCTTTATTTGGTGTCGTGCTCACAAGTCGTACCTCTTGACGTCGAGAATGGAAGAATGGAGTGAATTTTGCTCAGATTTTGTGAGCCTCTCATTGACCACTCCAAACCAACTATCCTCAAAATATAGGGATGACTCTCATCCCAATACTCGTTATCTTCAATGCAACTCTTTCCTCAAAGCTAAGATTAACAAGTCTCTCTCTTTTCTAGAGGAAGGTCAGACCTAGACCTTTTCTTCTTCTCTTTTCTAACATCGAGGAAGACCTCACCTTGATTTTTCTGTATCATTTTCTTTCACCTATACTAATTTGAATCCCTTTTATTCTTAAGGTGAAGAAATGATAGTAGCTGAGATGCCTCTTTAAAAGAGTCATGACGAAGAGGGAGAAAAGGATGCACTGAAGAATACTCTAGCCAGATTGATTCAAACAAAGCAGCTCAATTAGCAATTCATTCAAGAGCTTGCTCAATTGAGTGACGATGGAGGAAATTAACAGAAGGGAGAATCAATACAGGATGCATATAATCCCAACTTGGAACAGAATGAGAATTGGTAAGGTCGATTGTACCACCTAATGCGAGGGAGCTTAAGCACTACATTATGATACTCCTGCCTAAGATTTATGTTAATGCAGTTGAGAAAGTGTATATGTTCCTGCAAAAGTTTGAACTGGTATGTGACAATCCAGGATGGTTTGGTGTTTCTCAATATTACATCCATCTTAGAGCCTTCTCTTTGTGTTGTAGAAAAATCTGCATATTGTCTTAAGAATTTGGGAGGGTAGTCACTTCGTGGGTGGATTTAAAGGACATATTCCTCAAGAAGTTCTATCCACTAGGTACAACTAATTGTATTGAGATTGCAGATCACGAGCTTCATGCAGATGTCCCTTGAGCCTTTCCATAAGGCATGGGGAAGATTTAAGGATCTTCTACAAAAGCGTCCTTGTCATGGGATCAACAGAGCGATCTTGGTCTAGAGTTTATACAATGGATAGATTTTTAACCGATGGTCGACCTAACGACTTAACAAGAAAAAACACCAATCAATGTGGCGATCAACTATCAATTAAGAAACAATTAACCCACAATATGATGAATAAATCAATGCAATGTAGATGTGAGTAAGAATTTATTATAAGTATATAAAATATGTGTATATGCTAAAAAGGTAGAGTGTCGAATACATGGAGGAACTGTATAGATTGAGAAATTAATATTACTTATTTTTAACTAATACCAATTTCTTGTAATTTTCTTTATTTATGATTTTTTTGAGATTTTTGTGGGGACTTATTTAATAAATATTTTTTTATGAATTTCTAATTTTCTAAATATGTTTTTTGGGATTTTATAGTTATTAATAAAATGTAATAAGTGATATATAAAAGAGATTGATAAAATAGAATATGTTTTTGGATTTTTTAAATACCTAAAAAGAAGTCAAAATAAAAAAATATTTTTAAGCTTTTACTATTTTTCATAAGTTTTTGGTACTTTTTGGAGAATTTATAGAATTTTTATGGGTTTTTCAAGTGATAAAATACACACTGAACAAATTAATTAGCCGACATTATTTTGGATTTAATAAACATAAGTAAGTCCAAAATAACCCAAAAACTATTTTTAATATATATTATATATAATAAAGAAAACATGATTTTTAGATTTCTATATATTTTCTGCTGATTTTTATAAGCTTTTTAGTTTTTTTGTTTTAAGAATTTCATTTTGTATTTTTATGTGGTTTTGGATATGTGGTAAAATATAGTAAAATCCAGATAATGTATTTTTTGGGTTTTTTGGGTGAATATATGATTTTTTTTGATTTTTTCAAGTCTAATTAGTGAAATATAACTTGTTTTTTATTTTTATAAGTAGGAAAATAATTTTAAATACCTCGGTAAAAATATACGTTATAGATAATAACTCCATGTATCTAAACTTAATTCCCTGCAATTTTTAGACAAGTTAAAGTAATTAAAATAAATAAAACACATAAGAAAAATAAAATCAGCAGTATAGGGACCCGATTGTAATTCCTAGAAATTAGTCATGCATTTCATAACCAAATATGCAAGTTCAGGGGGAAAATATAGCAATTTCTCTATTAATTTCTAATAAAAACCTTCATGGAATGGACCTTAATGTAATTAATTTAAAGATTCAGAGCATTCACGTATAACAAAAATATCCAGGTAAAAATATGCAATAAAACACACATACACATGATAAGAACGTGCATGGTAGGGACCTCGTCGTAAATATATAATTTTTTTACTAAATTCAGAATAGTTCCAATAAATATAAGGGTATACCTACAAATAATCCAAAATATCTCCTCACATGGTCTCCCTCATGAGGTGAGATGGTAGATGACCTAAATATAAATGACTAAAGTCTAGAGGTCCAAGATACAAAATAACCACGCAAAATTACACACTGAATAATATTTGCAATACTTGCACAAAAAGACAAAAAGTGAAGGGATGCCTGAGTAATTTACCCTCCACCGCACTGGTGGATGGTTCACATGCGCTAACTTAAGTGATTCAAGGGCTGCGATGGATCGATACCCCTTTATGGTCAAACAATGTAGATTAGATCCTCAGCTCGATTAGATGGATCCTCATACACTCGATCTAATGGTGGTTGTTGAACCTGGCATGTGTTCTTGATCTAATGACAAGGAGGAGTCTTGGAAGAACAAGGAAGAGCCCTGCTTGGGCTAAGCTTTGTTCCCTTGATTCTTCATTTATATTGGGCTTCCAATGCTCAGATATGGTCAAAAAGAACCCTTGGGGCGGTCTGCTGAAGATGGATGCCTTGCTTGGATCTAGAACACACTGATAAGAGATCTTGAACTCGATCTGCTCAGATCAGCCGAAGGTGTTGTTTTGGAGGTGAAGTCCCCTCAGATGGGGTTTGATTCAGCATGTGGACCTGCATAAAAAGATTAAGGGGTGTGAGGGGTACTCGACCCATTGGATACACAAAAAATAAGGAGATAGGTGGGCGGAGGTCTCTGGCTTACGGTAAAGATGCAGTGCCTGATCTCCCTGATCTTTGCAATATCAGGGGTGGAAAATGGTTTGAGATGTAGAGAAATGGAAAGGAAAGAAGATGGAGGTGGTGGTGAGTCAGAATAGTGGATTGAATAAGGAAACATATGTCGGAACCTAGTGCTTCTACATTCTGATTTTTTTATGTTTTTGATGTAATTAGATGAAATCAGACTAAACTAAATGTTAGGAAATGCTATTGGATTAACTACGAAGCTATAAAGACTAAAATAAAGGGGTAAAAAGGCTCACCTGATCCTGGAGAAATTGGGAGCTTGCACCTGGTAGAGCTTCTCCGTCGGTGGTTTGAATCAACCTCCAAACGCTTAATCCTCACCTCAAATCTGTGGGGAAATGCCTCCAATCATGAGGTTTCCTCATTAGCCATTGTTTTTTAAGGGTTAAGATGTCCAAGGAGAGATTAGAAAAATGGATCAAAGGTTGGGAGTGCCATTTTATAGCCGAGTGAAGTGAGTCACATTACCTCTTCTCCTTCCTCCCAACTCTTGTGACGCCCCTCTGCCCTCTCTGCCTTGCACCAACTACTCCCCTCGCGCGCACCACCTCACCCATCTCTACCTCATCCCAACCTCTCTCCATATTGCTCATTGCAACCCTCGTCATCCTCCCCACGTCGCCTCCGCACTCGTCAGCCATGCCCTAACGACCCATAAAGCCCGACCCCCATCAATCCATTGCCAACATTCACCATCATAAGAGCGAGAGCCACCAGCCTTGATCCTTCTGCATGTCACAAACGTAGGAGAGACCTTGAGTGCAATGACAGCAAGGACTCTATATAAGTGAGATCCACAGAGACCATCTCTATGTTGATGTTCTGTATTAGAAGCTAGCAAAACTTTGTAGGATCCCTACTGACCCGCTTGAGGCGATAACTTCGACCAAGGAGAATCTCCGGTTGGTCGATTCCCAGGCATCAACATTAGGGTTGTCAGGAAATTCTCAGGTTTGGCATTCGCTCAGATTCGGCTCGCTAAAAGTTCGATTCAGATTCGATTCGAAAATAAATGAACCTGGACACAAGTTTGGGCTCGATTAAATAAACGAACCAAACCTCAAAAACATATTTTCACTCAGGTTTGGTTCGTTAAAAGTTTGATTATATAAACATATACATACATACATAAAAGTATATGTACATACATATTGTATATATATAAGGAAAAAAAGACATTCTATCACAACATAAGAGTTATTCCCTTATTTTCTCAAACGAATCCACCCATCCACTTCCTAAATCCCTATTCCCTATTCCCGAAACTCCCAAAAAACCCTCCCCTTCAGGCTATAACCCCGACCTATTCTTAAACGAACCTTTAACGAGCCGAACCAAACCTTTATGAACCTTACCCAAGCCGAGCTAGACCTGATCACGATGTTCATTTTATCGAGCCGAACCGAACCTCAGCCTTAAAATATGCTAAACGAACCAAATCGAACCTGGTTTGGTTCGCTCAGGTTCGACTCGTTTACACCCCTAATCAACATCCTCCCGCTATCATGTATAGTTCCCTTTCCATTATTCTTCTTCTTACTCATCTTATCTTTTCTGTCTCTACCACGATTGGATTCTATGTTCTTCCTCTCCCAAGTTCATCTTCTTTGTTTGATTTCAACCAAATCAAAACCCATGTTGATCACCCTCACCATCCTTCCTCGTCATTTCTCTACTACCTCTCGCACCCACATTCATCTCTGACCTTCTCCATGGTCATAGCTAAAGCTCCCTCCATCGTGATTCATGGATCCTCCATCCAACCATTATTCTAACCGATTCAACATTCTAGGTCGAGCTTTATGTTTGAGCAAAGTAATCAACTATAGGTCTTCTGATGCAACACTTGAAGTGAAAGGAGGGGAACACCCAATATCTAGTTGCAGGAGCTTGATCAAGGAGGGATAAGACCCATCTCTCTTTCGAGGAATTACGCGCATTACTCCCTCAAAGAGCGATGATCATCATTGGAGCTTCAATCATCGAGCTCATCCACCACTGCTCCTTCATCGACCTCGAACACCTCCACCCTTTAACATCTACCTTCGTGCAGCCACTCCACAATTGCATGACTCCTCCAACCTTCAAAATATCGGTCATATGTCGGTTGTGACTTCACCTTAACACCACACGCCACATCGTCCTTCGTGCCATTGGTCTGTCACCTCACCCTCGTACCTCGAGCTTCTAATCGAACCCCTCGACGTACAACCATCGTCAGATCAAGACCGTATTGGTAATCCAATGGATGGCATCGTGCGATGTCGCCCACCGAGTCATCCCCCTAACCGCTTGCCTTGGCTCGCCCAAAACTTCCTTCTACCCACCATACGTAGCCTCGGGACCCTGATCTTCTGCTTTGTTCCAAGGCTAGGCCCTAGGCTAGAAGCCACCCGAACCACACCATCCACAATCGACCCGTTGGGGAAATTTGCACCGGAGCCCCTACTCTTCTCAGAAATTGCGTAGAAGTCCCCGCATGTGAACCTCATGTGTGGCATACGCCCCAGGCCTGGAAAATTTCATAAAACCCCCTTTGGGTTTGTATAATTATACTTAGGTCCCCTTGCATGTCTATTTCAGTAATTTCATTTTGTAATTTACTTCTTGCACCCTATGTTTGGGTCTAACCTCAATTTCTCATCATTTTACAATTCCAAAAAGTGCATTATATTGTCTAATTAATTCTCTATGAGGCGGTGATTTTTTTATATTTTTGTGAAATTAGGATTATTTATTGGTCTATTTGCGCTGAAAATATTCATGATTTACCCATTTAAGGTTCAGTAATTCATAGTTAATTATTCCTTACCTCAAAATTATAGAAAAATCATATTTTGTAGATTTAATTGTGCTCTATACTACCTCTGAAAATCAAGTAATTTGCGTGCATATTTAGAATAAAATAAATTATTTTGTGATTCTAATAATTAATTTTTAATGGCCTATAAACTTAATATTTTTAAAAGTTATAATTTTCCCTAGATAAATCTTGATTAAACATGTCTAGGATAATTTAATTCTAGAAATTAATTATGTTTGCTAATATTAAATTTAATTTACTCAAAATCACACAGTTTGCATTATTTAATTCATGAAAAATTATTTTGCATCTAAAAATTCCAAGAAATTACAGTAGGTTAATTTCATCATACTTTAGTTACTGTCACATTTTCATAATTTTATTTCATTTGCAGGAATAATTGCTTAAAATCCCATAGAATTATTGATTTTTTATGCATGCATTTATGTCATAAAATACAAAAAATGTGTCTTGGATTTGTCATTGCATAGATAACTAAAGGAAAATTAAACTTCTAGGTTTTTTAGCCCAATTTCACATTATTTTGGATTTTACATTCTACGATAATTTAAACTTAAAATTGGCATCTTCATTTGCATTGCATTAACATTTGCATAAAAAATTACCAAAAAATCCCTCAAATACCTATCATTTAAATAATATGATAATCATCCCAAGGAGGTAGTGTCCTCCCTGAGTTTGACCATGGGCTTTCCCAAGTAAAATAAATTTGACTACTTTCACATTTAATTGAACATTAATTAAGTGGTCATTTTGATTAATCCTAATTTACCTACATGCAACGAACATCGCTTTAATTTCACATTATTAGCAAGCTCGTTGAGTGGGAGAACCTCGCCAAACTTCCTAGACAGATGTCAGGGTTTGCTGAGAGGGTATCTAAGATTAAGATATTTGCCCCACCTACACCCCATGCTTACATCTACTGAGTGTACCACATTCAGGGACAAACTATGCAAGGGCCTCACAAACATGGTCTCAAGGTCAACATGAGCTCCACGAAAGCTAGTTCATGGAGCCGACCATCGAGACAATTACCTAGGAACTTCCACGAGTGTGGGAGGTGAATGGGATTTAGTACACCGATTTTCTCAACATCACCCAGCGATAGTCGCAGCAACGCCCGTAGTACCCATAGCTCAGCCCGTACCCCCCTCAACCCTAGTACCGCCAGTTTCCACCCCCTCAATAGCAGTTGGGCCATCAGACCCCCCTTCAGTACTAGCAGTACCCCCCTCAGTAGAGCCAGTATCATCAGCATGTCCATCAGAGACCTAATCGATCTCATTAAAGTCAACTGCAGCCTCCCCAGTGGCTGGATCATGAGGCCTCATCTTCTAGCACCTTTGACCTTTAGAGAATCCTAGATGAGATCAAACTCATCTGCAATGAGCAACAGGAGCAGAGTGCTGATATCAATCGGCTTTCACATTGGTGAGATGAGTTCACTACCCTTAGGACCACTATCCTAACATACGTTCAAGTTAACCCCAATAACTTGAACCAAGGACAGAGCCGCCAGAAGGATTAGGTATACTATTCTAATTTCCTTGAATCAGATCATGAGATTCTACCGCATAGTATTCACCTTCTTACTCTCATGAGTGGTAGGACTACACATACCCATGATTTGGCACAATGCAGTGAAGTGGAGGATATCGATGAGCTCACCTCTGTGGAGAGCTCAAAGGAGGAGCATCACCAGCAACAGCAACACATCTACCTTCAAAACCACCATGGGGATTTGAATCCTAAATAATCAAAAAAATCAAGAAAACCTTAAAATAATAATAAAGTGGCATCGAGCACGATTGCGAGTAGTGAGTCTTCGGGAGATGAGAAGACAGGATGCAACACCAACCGTTTTCCAGTAGTTTCAGTTCCTTTTCATGTTTTTCAGTCGAGTCATGTACAGAGTCTGAGTCACAGTCCGAGTCATGTACAACTGCAATATGAATTTAATAAAAACTCATATGATGATGTTTCTGTTTCACATCTTGGGCCACCAATAATCCCTTTCCCTCAGGCCTTGTCTAAGGGAAAGAAGAAAAATTGTCAAAAATGATCATGATGCCTTGGAGATGGAAAGGATGTGCCATGAGAATGTTAAAGTTGAGTTTCCTTTCCTCCAATTAGTGGATATGGTTCCTGGATTCAAGAAGTACCTAAAGGTGAGATGCACACCTGTTAGGAGTAGCAGGAAAAAAACACATGAACAATGAAACATGTATTATTCATAGCTACTACGCGTACGATCAGAAATGGGATTCCAAGGAAGAGAGATTTGGGTGCCCACTTAGTCACTAGTAAGATATCTGACACATCATTTACCCGCACTCTACTAGATAACGGTTCCTCCATCAATGTGTTTCCATATTACCTCCTAGATCTTCTAGGCTTAGGTCCTCTTAGAAGATCGAGAGCACTCCTCCAGTTTGCAAACCGATCTATTAAGAGACCTAAGGGAATACTGAGGGACGTTATCCTTGACATTGAGGGGAAGCGGTACAAGGTGGACTCCACAGTCTTAGGTATGGAGTGTCTCCGAAGATGGCAATATTCCCATATTATCTGTGGTTGCCCTTTTTTAGGATGTCTAGAGCCATAACTGATTACACTTTGGGAAAGATACGTTTCCATGCACACGACGAAAGTGTAGAGTTAGAGATGAAACAAACAAAATGGTAGAGACTTGATTCTGAGAGAAGTACAGAGTATCTCTCATCAGAAGCCAAGTGCTACAGAATTGACACAATTGATCACTGGCAGCAACAGTCAGCATAGGTTGACGAGTCTCTCTCACTAGGAGAGGATAGTGTAGATGATGTAGTTCAATAGATCCTACATAATTAGACTTTACTCATAATGAGACTTTTTTGATGCATCTCCCTACGTCCTCAATGACTTAGAAGCCGACTTTGGCTTATCAGGCGTGTTCCTTTCAAGTCAATCAAAGGACGAGGATGATAAGTCAGATGTAGCTTTTATCGATTGCATGGATATATTTGGTGATATGAATCCTGAGCATGATCAATTGGTGGCTACTATCACCGTAGATCCAACCACATCCACCACAGAGCCGGATTCATAGGTAGTCAAGCCAAATCTTCTAGATGATCTTACTATTCCCGAGCTCAAACCTCTACCCCCTACATTGAAGTATGCCTTCCTTGTGGGACCACCTCAGAAGTTCCCGGTCGTTATTAGTGCTAGCCTAACTAGAGAACAAGAATCTCACTTGTTAGAGATTCTTGAACAGATCCGCAAGACCATATGCTATAGTGTGTCCGAACTCCACAGGATTAACCTCACTTTGTGCTCACACCATATTTGCCTTGAGGAAGGTGCTAGACCCTCTCGTGAGTTCCAGCGCAGACTGAATCTAAACGTACGACATGTGGTTAAGAAAGAAATAGAGAAATGCTGTGATGCGGAGTTTACCTATCCTATCTTCGATTCCAAGTGGGTGCAACCACTTCATGTAGTCCCCAAGAAGGTGGGACTTCAGACATTCACCAACTCGGAAGGAGAGGAGATTGCAACATGAATACCTATATTGTCGCATATATGGCTGGATTACAAATTCTTGAATGCTACAGCAAGAAAGGATCATTTCTCCTTATAATTCACTAATCAAATCCTGGAGAGACTTACGGGGAAACAATTCTTTTGCTTTCTAGATGGGTACTCTGGCTACAATAAAGTAGCCATCGCTCTTGAGGACCAGGAAAAGACCATGTTCACATGTCCACTCGATACATACGCATTCATGCGCATGTCCTTTGGGCTAAGAAATGCACCACATATTTTCTAGTGGTGCATGATTGTGGTATTTGTTGAGATAGTGGGCGATTTCCTAGGGGTTATTATGGATGACTTATCGATCCACGACAATTCATTCGACTCTTGTCTATCTCATTTGGATCGAGCCCTCAAAAAGTGTAGTGAGGTGAATCTGGTGATCTCTTGGGAGAAGAGACATTTCATGGTCTATGAGGGCTTTGTGTTGGGGTACATCATCTCCAAGAGAGGAACAGAGGTTGACCCTACTAAGGTGGAAGTGATCAAGAAACTTCAACTGCAAACCAACATCAAATAAGTGTGTTCATTCCTTGGGTATGTCGATTTTTACCGTAGATTTAAATGACTTTTCAAAGATTGCCCGACCTCTAACAGAGCTCTTAGGAAAAGATATGAAGTTTCTTGTAGATCACGGGTGTCTTGAGGCCTTCGAGCTCCTAAAAAGGAAGATCATGGATGCTCCTATCCTACAGGTCCCAAATTGGTCTCTACCCATTGAGATCATGACAAGCACTTCTGACTTTGCAGTTGGGGTCGTGTTAGGACAGAGGAGAGAAGTGATTCCTTATGATGTCCACTACAGAAGCAAAGTATTCGATCAAGCTCAAAGGAATTATGCTATCACAGAAAAAGAAGTGCTTGCCGTATTGTTTGACTTGGACAAATTTAGGTCACATCTTTTAGGATCTAAGGTTACAGTATTCACATACCATACAACCATCAAATGCCTCATGGAAAAGAAGGACGCGAAGGTGCATCTTCTTAGGTGGATTCTATTACTCCAAGAGTTTGATTTGCAGATCAAGGACAAACCTAGAGTGAAAAATGTGGTGGTTGATCACCTCTTCTGCATATAATCACAGAGTTCCACTGAGACTGACCCTATCAAGGACTTTCCCCGATGAGTCGATCTGTTATATCGACTCTCTCCCATGGTATGCCAACATGGTGAACTTCTTGATGTCTAGGACAATTCCCCATGATTGGCCCTAGAGCAACATTAACTGAGTTAAGTTAGAATCTAGGAAATACCATTGGGAGGATCCTTTCCTTTCCTTCGAAGGTCTGAATTGTGTTTAGCGGAGGTGTATTCCTCATGAGTAATACATAGTGGTCCTAACCTACTGTGATTCCTTGGAGGCAGGAGGACATCACTCCAGGAAGAGGACCACCTAAAAAGTTCTCCAGTGTAGCTTGTATTGGTCGATCATATTTCGTGATGAATATGCATTTGTTAGTTCGTGTCTGGTGTGTTAGAGAATGGGAGGGACCATCGGTCCCAAAGATGAAATGCCCATGCAACCTATAATTATGGTTGATATATTCGATGCATGGGGTAGATTTCATGGGCCCATTCCCTAATAGCCATGGCTATGAGCACTCTACTGGAGGTAGATTATCTTTCTAGGTGGATGGAAGCTATCCCTACTTAAGATGCAGACACCAAAAATGCGGCAAGTTCATGAAAGATCACATCATTTCACGGTTCGGGGTCCCCAAATTCATCATCTCTGACAGGTATAGCAACTTTGTTTAAAGAGAAATGAAGAAGTTGATAAAGGACTACGACATCGAGCACTATGTGGCTAGTCCATACCACCCACAATCGAATGGCATGGCAAAGGTGTCGAATAGGGAGGTGAAGGGCATTTTGCTAAATCTAGTCCATCTTGACAAGAAGAATTGGTCCCAGCTCTTAGACCAAATCTATGGGCATACATTACTGCTTACAAGACCCCTCTTGGAACCTTCCCATTTTGAATGGTATATGGAAAGCCGTATCATTTGCCCACTGAACTGATTCACAAATCTAAATGGCAATTAAAGAAAGTGAACTGGAACACACATGAAGGCCATGTGTGTAGAAAGATGGACTTAAATGAGCTTCTAGAAATCAGAAACAAGGCATATGATAACAACGTGATCTATAAGGACAGAATCAAGCGTTGGCATGATCAGCATATCAGGCGCAAGAATTTTGTCCTACCGTAGAAGGTATGGTTATTCAATGCCAAGTTGAAGATTTTCCAGGTCAAGTAGAAGTCCAAATGGATGTGACCTTTCATTATAAGAGAAGTGCACACGAATGACCATGCGGGGATTTTAGACCTTATAGATGGTGCACGATCGTTCCTCGTGATTGGGCAACTGCTTAACTATTTCATAGGAACAAATGAGCAACTTGCTTGTGTTGAAGATATCTCTTTCATGTGTATCCCAGAATCTCATGATCTACCCGTAGGGAACGCATGAATACTCACTAAACCTGGCATCTCCTAGCATCTCCTTCTCCATCTCCATTTCTCTGTACATTCCCCAGCCCCATCGGTTCTCACACTTACTCCTTCTTCTATACTTAGGCTAACCAAAGCCCAGGTATACGGGGGATCGATGCCTGCCTTGTATATCCATTCATTTTCTTCTCCTCTTGACATTAACCACTCCATTTTTTTATCTTCTTCTACACTCAGGTTGACCAGAAACTAAGTATAGGGGGCAGTGATGAATCTACATTTCATCATCTTTATTCTATCATTTTGGCCTTATGTAAATAGGCTTAATTTAGGTATTTTAGCATCCATGCATCATTGTGTAAATATTGTATAAAATGCGGTTTTTAAAGCAAAATTATAGAATAAAGAAAAGAAAAAGAATAAAATATTGCAAATATTTTATGACCCAAAACCTCGAGACCTAGGCATCTCGATGACTAGGTCGACAAGGAATAAAGTAGGGGGAGATAAGGGCTAAAATACAATCAAAATACCTTATATTTCATTCAATCTTTATTCATTTTGAGACCTATTTTTGGTTCCACTCGTTATACGTCAAATAAAGAAACTATAAACATGAAAGTTGTAGATAATTAAATAAATAAAAATACAAAATTGATTTCACTCAAAAATAAGGTACAAATAAAAAGTTATGATCTGAATAAAATTCCAGAATCCCAACTTCCCAGACCCGTATCTCATAAATAAAAACTCCAAATGCATAAAACTCACCTTTAATTGTATATAATTTAAAATAAGCTATTTAATGGCAGTGGTTTCGCATTTGGAGAAGCTACGGTTTGAAAGTTGAGTTTTGGACTCGTATTGTATACTTGTACATATTAAAATATTCGTTTTATTATTTATTCATTATTTTTATAATTTTATATTTTTATAATGTCATAAATATTATTTATAATAAATATGCATATTAAAATCAGAATAAAAACCTAAAGAAAATACAAAATAAAATACTTGTATATAACTTGCATAGGTATAATACTTGTACATATACCTATGTAATTAACACTTCTATTTTATTAAGTGTACACAGTACATCAGAAAAATAAAATAAAAATATATTTAAGTATATAAAAATATTTTATAAATTTATAAAATAATAAACATAAATAAATAAATAAATAAAATTCACAAAATAAAAATAAAATAATAAAATATATAGAAGAATATACCTATAAAGGGTATAAAAGGTAACTTGTAATTATTAATCTCAAAAAAATAAATAACAATTACCATAAAATAATTTATAAAATAATAAATAATTTTTATTTAATAACCTAAAATTAATAAATTCAATTACTATTTTTAAATGATTTTTGAAGTATTTTCTAAGGGATTTTTTCCTGGTTGGTCTGACAGTTGACCTCCGGTCAACTGTCTGACCTCCTCCTGTAGATTGTCAGGACGTTGCTTTTTTCGCCATCTTCGAGGATTTTTACAGATCACGTCTTGCATCCTTTGGCAATATGGTCTTCGTGACTTTTTATCCTCGAAGATCGGTGATACACGCCCAGATGAAATATTGGGCTTTGGATCACTGCTCCGCCTCGTGTGCCTCGTTCTTTGACGCCACTTCGTCAACCCTACAAAAGGACGCCCCCGACTTCCCTCCATTTTTTTATCCCTCTTCCAGCAACTTTTCGCCCCGATCTAGAGCGCACCGAGTTCCTGGTGACAGCAGGAGTTCATTGAGCCTGGTCCGAGCTCCCTTGGTGTTGAATCGAGTGTGGTCCCCTCATCGCCGGATATCCGCCGCAAGCTCTTCGAGCTCGTCTCCCCGGTGAGTCTTTCGCCCCATTTCTTCGTTCTTTCCCTAGATTAAGTGATAGTTAGCTTAGGTTCGTAACAGGTTTAGTTTTCATTCACCCCCTTACGTGAAACGTAATTTTAAGTCATGACATAGCTTAGCTCCGCCACCTCCGTCCGGCCACTACGAGTGTCGATTCGACCCCCTGCCGCCTCCATCTCCGTTCTCTATATCTTCCCTCGCCCTGAAGCACCCTCATCCACCTCGATTCCATGTGAATCGAGAATTTCAAAGCTCATCCTCCGCCCTTCGCCGGAGCTTCTCCGTAACGCCTCTCCTCCGCTCATTTCACGCATCTGATACAACCTAGATAGTCGCCTGTGTACTTGGAAGCTAACCCTGCAGGTTTAACGAGGAATTGAGGCTCAATCGAGCCCCAACAGGCTCAGGAATCACCTCCAGGCGACGTGGACTCACTAGACCACTACCTGCCATCTCCGGTCTCGAAGAGCCAGCCATTCAACGCGGAAAGGGCCAAAGAATCTTTTGCCCTTATTCCTGGGCCGAGAGGAGAAGTACATCGGCCGGAGTAGTGCTTCAAAGCTCGATGGAGACGTTGTTCTTCGTGAGCCTCTTTGCACCGTCAGATCAAGAACATGCCCCATAAGCTACAGCCACCGTCTGATCGCATCTAATCCGTGCTCGTTGGATCTTCATTGCTTCGCATCCCAGCCGTACACCAGCGCCTCATCCTTGACCCTTGAATGCGCCACGTGGATAAGTGATTCGTCATTTCCTGGGTAATTTACACTGAAGACCCAGCGAGTTTTAGTATTTGCATTTATACCCCTGTGCGTGGGTATTATAATATGTTTTTGGGTATTTTGCATTGAGAACCCTCCATTTTGTGAAATTGCACTTATACCCCTGTGAACAGCAGAACACGTGCTTCACGCGTGAATTGTTTTTTGGTAAACTTGCAACCAGGCCCTTGAACTTTGCTTTATTTACAAAAATGCCCATGCCAGAAATGTAGTTTCTAGTTGTTGTTTCTATTTATTGCATGCATCTATAAATTGCTAAAAATCCACAAAAATCACCTCGTGTTTATGTCGCATAATACTTTCACGCCATTCTTTTATTTTGCATATTTATCACATCTTCATATTTATAAAAATTCAAAAACATGCATTTTTGCTATTATTTGCATTAGAAAACCCATAAAAAATTATAAAAACACCTCAGAAAATTCCCAAAAAAATATATTTTGCTTATTTTAGTGTGTTTTAACTTCAGTCCAAAAATCACTAAAAATATAAAAGAAAACTCCTAAAAAATAAAAAACTCTAAAAACCTTCATAAAAATTTAGAAAATTCATACAAAATCTAAAAATTGTGTTTTCTTTTCCTGAATTTTCTTTATTTTATTATCTTTAATTGAAAATTAATTTGGAGATTTTTTGTTACTGTGTGATATTTTATTTCTAATTTTAGTTTCAGATCTTTATTTTATTCAATGTTTTTAGTATTTTTGACTTTAAAAATACCAAAAAATTAATAAAAATGTAGAAAAATCACAAAAACATTCGAAAAATGTAAAAAGCCCAAAAACATTTTATTTCCTGAATTTTGAGTATTTTTACCTATTTTTATAAATACATTATTCCTCTCTTTACTTACTTTGTATATATATACTATATAAAAAATACAAAAATATAAAATATAAAAAGAAAATACAAAATTAAAAAATAATAAAAATCAAAATACAAAAATTTCAAATTAAAAATAAACAAAAAAATATAAAATCAAAAACCCACAAAAATTCCCAATTGGCTAAGTAGTTCACTAGGCATCGGACTTGACTTCTTATCTACTTGCTTTACTCTGTTGCTTCCTGTGTTCGACCCCTACTTGCTTGCCATTATACATTCTTAGTAGGGTATAATAAATTTTAATCCTTGCACTTGATTGCTTGATTGATTGTATGGGTTAATTGTTGACGAACGTGAAGGCCTGAGTAGTCACCCCAGCGACAGTGAGTCTGATCTGTCATACCATTATTTAGCGGCTCTCGCTTTTCTCATTTTTCAGGCAGATCGACTTCTATACTTCCGTTCTTTTCACTCTCTTACACAGCACGAGTTATCTCTTCCTCACTTTTTGTTCTCTAAGGATATATCACCGGCTAAGTATAGGGGGTGTGTATATATTACATAAATACTTTACCCATATCTCGTACTTTCACGTATTTTATGTATGTAATAGTTAATAAATACACGATGGGTAAAATTGGTAAAAAAATGTTTGTGTTTGTAAAATATGTAAAATACATGTAAAAGCTATATAATGATTATATTGTATACAAGTTGTAAATTTTGTATAAATTCATGAAAATAATATTCTCTTTGTAAGATTGATGCAAAATTCATGTAAATCATACTCTTTGTAAAATTATTGTAAAATGAGAGGTATAATAAAAAATTTTGTCAAATAAAATTGGCTTCTCATTCGTTCTTTCATAAAAAATCATTCAAAAAAACTTGCACTTCATTCATGTTCATTCCATCTCCATTTCACCTGCATATCATGCATATGCAAAGTGTAAAGTCAGTGGATTATTAATTGAGTTATGAGTAAAAACTGAGAGAGGACTTGACCTAACCTTAATCTACTTAATTTTCATAGGAACTTCATTGAGAAGTAGGATTGTAGAAACTTCAGGTCATAGACTTAATTCTCCAAGTTCAGAAGATAATGTCTAAACTTTGACTCTTAGTGTCAAACCCGGTCTCCTCATTCTAAGTAGACTCTTGTATAAGGAACTAATTTGTACTCTACACTGCACACTTAGCTCAACTCAGACAAGGTGTTGGAAGATCGTGCATCTTTTTCTTTAGTAGCGTGGACATCAAAAGACTGGAGTACTAGGTTAAAGTAAAGCTTCTAATGAGGGATGGACTGCTAGCATAATTTTTTCTAGGACCCCAAAATATGGGCGGAACAAAAGATTATATATCCGCTGGAGCACAAAAGATCAACATAGAGCAACCACAATCCTATCAAAAAGACCAACATTTGACCACAATGGTCCCAGCTTCAAATAGAATATAGTCTGCAGATATGGTGGAGACTTGGCGACACCGGCCAAGCTTCATAGAAGAGTTGACTACACTGATTATCATCCACTTCTTTTCTCCTTCTTATAGACTTCTCCCTCCAGTCGTTGTGAACTAGCACGTTCTTGAACTTAGAAGGATATTCCCGACTCCCAGAGGATGAGTTACTTGAGGAGGAGATTGCCTGGTAGTTTGGCATCTTGGATGGAAAGAACTAACACCCTTCAAACACTAAAGACAATTATTCATTATTCATGTGGGATGCTTTGGGAGGGGGTTGATCTAAGATGACTTCCGAGTCAGGTTTGGATAATGACTTGTATAACTTGGAGATTGTTATTCTTAAAACCCTAATTCTCATAAGGAGTTCGCCTCATCATTAATCCAAAGGTCGAGTCGAGCTATATTTTCACCTTTACTTCATGACCTTGGTATGGAACCCAGTCTCATTTCACTTATGCATTCATTTTAGTTGCTCATGGAAGAACAAGGTTTAAGTATAGGGGGTTGATGAATATGTGGTTAATAACTCTATAGATGAAAACGGAGATCCGTTCACAAGTCATTAATTGCATTTATTCATTTAAATTGCATTTTTATTGTTTAGCGCATATAAATAATATCCATATTTTAGCCTTCGTAATTGCATAAATAAGAAGCTCAAAAACCTTGTACATTATCACATGTATATTACCATAAATTCCCTTATTTTTAATAATTTTTCATTAATCTAAAATCAAATAAAATCAACTTTATTGTGCACATATTACTAATATTAACAAAGGAAAAATACCAATAAAATACTAACTTGAATAATTGCTCAATAAACCCAAACCCTAGTTTGGAGATAAAAGCCGTAAATGTGAATATTTCTCTCGTACAATCTCCTATGACCCATACTCACTTTTGAAGTAATATACATACAATTATTTACAAAAAAGGACCAAATTCAAAAGAATTGGAGTTCATATGTGAAACTTGGATTTTGGGACCCCATTGTATATTGTACATATTGGTTGATTTTTACTTTATTATTTTATGTACAAAAATAACTCTTTTAGTTCATTTCTTTTTCTTTTATTTATGCTTTAATAAAATGTACAAAATCCAGATCAAAATTGAAGTAAAAAAATCAAAGAAAATAAGAAACTTTGATTCTGTATATATATATATGTATGTATATAAATCCATTTTATTTTATTTCTTGTTTTTCTTAATCATTATAAACAAAAAATATATTAATGTGTAAATAATTATTTATATTTATATTTATATTTTATTTTATTTTATTTGAATCTTATCTTATTTTAAATATCACTTAAAAATTACAAAATACAAAAATACATGTATTTTATATACATAGAGTACTACCAAAAATACGTGTGTATAGATAATTTTTTATTTTGGCACCTACATGAAAGTTGTAGATCTTGTTGAGACGAACAACTTCATGAAAATCACTTTTTTATTTGACTCAATTTTATATTTTTTTATTTAATTTGCTTTTAATTTCTTTTTTGAATTTTCTGGGAGCGACATGTGGCCGCTCCTGGAACCGCCACATCGTCCCCTTAGCTCTTTTAATCCACCCCTCTTCTGGACCATTGGATGAAGGGTGCTTCATCCAATGTTCTAGATCTTTTACCTTTTATTTTATTTTTATTTTTCCCTTTTCTTTTATTATTCTTTTAACTCATCACGCCATGTGGCCTCATCATGGTCGTTCGATCTCGGTCGATCGAATGACCATGACCTCTTCTCCTTCCTCCTGACTCTTGTGGCGTCGATGTGCCTTCTCTGCCCCACGCCGACTACTCCCCTCGCATGCACCACCTTGCCCATGTCTTCCTCTTCCCAACCTCTCTTCGTCTCTCTCGCTACGACACTCAATCTCCTCCCCACGTCACCTCTGCACTCATTGGACATGACCTAACGACCCATAAAACCTGACCTCCTTGACCCATCACCAACATCCGTCATTCATGTGAGCGAGAGCCACCAGCCTCGATCCTTCTGCTTGTGATAGACACAGGAATGACCTTGAGAGCAATGATGAGTAGGACTCTATATCAGTAAGATACATAGAGACCATCTTGGTGTCGATGTTCTTCATTAGAAGCTAGTAAAGCTTTGCGGGAGCCCCCAAACGTCTTCTTCGGGATTGAATCAGTGATTTGCCAGATATTCTTCGTTCTTTGAGACGCTTGTCAACCTTGTACAAAAGTGCCTCCGACTTTCCAATCAAATTTTGACCGCTCTTCCACCTTCATACCCTAACCTAAGCATTCAAGAGTCCTCCTAGTGACAACAAGAGTCAATTCAACCCTTCAGGGGTCCGTATGGGTGTCGAATCGAGCCGGTCCAGCTCTGCTACTGTCTCCGCCCAGAGCGTTGTTCTAGGCAAGCCCTGGTGAGCTTTTCCATTTATTTTCATGTCCTTTTCATTTCCTAGCGTAGCATGTGTAGATCTTTCCCGTTGATTGTCTCAAACATAGCGTGAACCCGTGAATCATCGTTCGACAAAGCTCCATCTCCGCCAGTTGATTTCGCTCATCACTGATATCGCTTGCCTCACCAACGCACCCCATCGTCTCCCTCACCATTTCCTGATCACCCTGCACCCCTCCATCCACCTTGCTCTCTCAAAGATAAAGACATCGCCTCTCTTCCTCCTCCGCTCGCCGAAGAGGCATCGCCCGCCTCACACACGCCTCACCTCGCCCACCTGAAGTGCCTCAATGCTTTGGCCTTTTTTTGTGACTAACACCTACAGGGAAATACAAGACATGGGACAATCTAGACCTCCTCATGCCTTAGGATATCCGTAGGTGGAGCTCCTCCGTCACCCTCCACAGGAGCTCGTCGGCCCCTCCCGAGTTACCCAGCCGGTGCGGAAGACCCCCGGAAGTGTTTTGAGCCACTACAAGGCTCCTAGGGACGATGAACGACGAAGGAAGACCGGATCGAACTTCGCCAGGGAGGAGTTCATCCGTTGTTCTTCACTTTCATCTTCGAGTCGTTCGATGAAGGCACGCCTCCAGGCAGAGCGACTGCAGTTGGATCAAACACGCCAAAGCCGTCCATCAGAGTTTGATCATCTAATCCTGACCGTCCACGCCCAACTGTTATCAGGCTTCCCTGTGCCGCCACGTGGCAAGTGATCGCCCATCAGCCGTTGGATGCCCGTGTTCACTGGGTATTTTGCAACCCCACCTAGAGAATTTTTGTAATTTAATATTTGAACGACAAACTTTCATTTGCCTTTTATATATTTTTGAAAATTTTGCAAAAGGCACCCTAGACTTTTGGAAATTACATTCCGATCCAAGCCACGTTACCTTACGTGATGCTCCACGTGAGGGACATTTTGCAGAGGACCCCATGGGTTTTTGTTGATTTCTGCTTAGTCGAGAAACTTTTCAATTAAGTTTAAAATTTTTGGGAAAATTACTGTGAGGCCTTGGAACTTTATTGTATTTACATTAATACCCCTATTAGTATTGTATTTTCTCTTTGTTGTCTCTATCTATTTTAAATAGCATTTAAAGTCAAAAAAATTTCAAAAAAATAGGTATAGCTTCCTGTCGCATTGTATTGTCATGCCATAATTTTTGTTTTGCATTTTGAAGCTTTTTAATATTTATTAAAAATTCAAAGAGTCATTTTTATCCTTGTTTGCAATAGAAAAACCATAAAAATTATAAGAACAATTTGAAAAATTTACAAAAAATATATTTTCTGTATTTATGTATTTTTAATCTTCAAAAAAAATTATAAAAAAATTCAAAAGAAAACTCTAATAATTGGAAAAACCCTAAATAACCTTTATAAAAATTTAAAAAATCATATAAAATTTCCAAAAATATATTTTCTATCTCTGAATTTTATTTATATTATTATATTTATTAGAATATTGATTTGGAGAATTTTTGATTCTGTTTGCTTCTTTTAATATCCCTTTTAATTTTTGGTATTTATTTTATCCCTGTTTTAGGGTATTTTTTACTTTAAAAATATATAAAAATTAGCAAAAATTCTTAAAAATCACAAAAATAGTTAAAAAACTATTGCAAATACAAAAATAATTTATTTTCATATTTTGAATATTTCTGTGGATTTTTATATCAACCCTAGCTTGTATTGTATATATACCCTATATATAGCTTTATATATATATATATATATTAAGAGAAAAAGAAATATAAAAGGAATATAAAAATATAAAAAGAAAATAGAAAAATAGAAAATTAAAAATGAAAAAATAAAATAAAAAATAAAAAAAAATAAAATGTCAAAAACCCACAAAAATTGCAATTTGGCTAAGTAGTTGAGAGATAAATTGTGCCTTGATTTCATATCATTGCCTGCTCTATTACCTTGCTTCCTGTGTTCGACCACTACTTTCTTGCCATTATACATTCTTAGTAGAGTATAATAAATTTTAACTCTTACTCTTAATTGCTATATTATTTGTGTGGGTTAATTGTTGAAACAACGAGAAGGTTGGAGTAGTCGCCTCAGCGACAGTGAGCCTGATTTCTCAGGACATTATTTAGCGACTCCCATCTTATCGTTTCACAAGCAGAGGGAAGCTTAAAGCGAGACGGGGCAAGCAGATAGGGTAGCAGCTCAATGGGCAGCGTGGCATGATGTTGACTGTTGGATCAAGGTGTGGGCCTTTATCTGACAACGATTGTATGTTGAGGGGTTTGACAGAGAAGCTCGAGGCGCTAGGGAGAGTTGGCAGACCGGTGCCACGGAGGGCGATGCGAGGAGTGGCGGTAAGATGAAGTTTCAACTGATAAACAAATAAGATGTTGAAGGTTGGAGGAGTCGTGTTGCGATGGTGTGGCTGCACAAACCTCGAGGCTGAAGGTCAAACTGTTCGAGGTCGATGAAGGAGAGACGATGGAGGATCTCGGTGATTCAAGCTCCAATGGTGGTCTCCGCTCTTTGAGGGAGTAAGCTCCAAGGGAGATGGGTATTCTCCCTCCTTGATCAAGCTCCTACAATAGGATATTGAGTATTTCCTCCTTTCGCTTCAAGTGCTGCATCAGAAGACTCGCAGTTGATTACTTTGATCGAGCACAAAGCTCAGCCTCGAATGGTGAACCGGTTAGAATAATGGTTGGATGGAGGCTTTGAGAATCATGGTGGAGGGAACTTTATCTCCGACTATAGAGAAAGTCGAAGATGAATGGGGGTGCGAGAGGTAGAGGAGAAATGACAAGGAAGGATGGTGAGGGCAATCTACGTGGATTTTTATTTGGTTGAAATCGAAAGAAGAAAATGAAATTGGGAGAGGAAGAACATGGAATCCAATCATATCAGAAACAGAAAAGATAAGATGGGGAAGAAGAAGAATGAGGGAAAGGGAACTATACCCGATGGCGGGTGGAAGTTGATGGATGGGAATCGTTCAATCGGAGATTCTCCTTGGTCAAAGTTATTGCCTCGAGCGGGTCGACAGCGTGTAAGATAAATCCTCGAGGAGAAAAGGTCGTCAATACTTTGATCCAAAAAGGAGCAAGGAGAGGTCTCCAAAAAATCGAGAATCTTAGCAAAAATGAAGTTCTGACACTGGCTGCAGGAGATAGTTGACACGCGGTCAACCATCTGAGCACCCTGGTTGGTCCACGTGGACCAACCAGGATAAACCCTTATGAAAATAATTGTAAAATCAATTTTAAATAACAAATGAGTTTATTTATTTTAGGTTAAAAATAAAAATTGTTTCTTTTTTTCCAGTATTTTATTATGATTTTCATTTATTTTTAGAGATATATAATTTCATGTTATTTTTTAGGGTTTATATATAGGTATATTTATCTATGTATTTAAGTATTTTGCTTTTTATTTTGTATTTATGATTTTATTAATTTAATTTATTATTTTATATATTTATAACTTATTTTTAGATACATAAATATATTTTTATTATATTTTCCTGATATAATATATATACTTTATTAATTAGATGTATTAATTATATAGGTATAGATATAGGTATTTTACCTATGTATTTTATACAAGTATTTTATTTTAGTGTTTTATTTAGTGTTTTATTCCTATTTTAATATGTATATATATTAAAAATAATATTTGCAAAATTATAAAAATATAAAATTATAAAAATAATGAATAATAAGTAAATTTAATATTTTAATCGGGTAGATTGTATAAGAGGGGACCAAAACCTAACTTTCACAGCTTAACTCCAAAAAATATGAAACCACCTTCATTAAGTTGCTTATTAAAAGTTATATACAATTAAAGATGTTTTGATATATTCTGAGTTTTCTATTTAAGAGATATGGGTCTGGGAAGTTGAGATTTTGGAAATTTATTATGAGTATAACTTTTTCTCTATATATTATTTTTATATGAAATCAATTTTATATTTTTCTTTATTTTATTATCTACAAAATTCATGTTCAAAGTTTCTTCATTTGAGGTAAAAAATGGAAAATAAACTATGTCTTAAAATGAATAAAGAATAAATACATAAAAAGGGATTTTTATTCTTTTCTTGGCCCTTATCTCCCCCTACTTTATTCCTTGTCGACCTAGTCATCGAGATGCCTAGGTCTCGAGGCTTAGGGTCATAAAATATCATCAATATTTTATTATTTTTCTTTAATTTTCTTTATTCTATAATTTTGGCATTAAAACAATATTTTATAGACTATTTACACAACAATGCATGAATGCTAAAATGCAGGAATTAAAGGTATTTACACGCATTTATAGGGTTATTAAGGACAAAATGATAGAATAAAGGTGACGAAATGGAGATTCATCACCACCTATACTTGCCTTTGCTAGTCCCTAGCAAACACTTATGCAATAAGTGCAGAAAAAGAAAACAAAAGAAAAGAAAAAGAAAGAAAGTGGATTAAGTTTAATTATCAAACTTGTCTTCACAAAATCAAAGTTTGGAGCTTAAGTCGGACCTTTGGAATTTTAGTGCAGGCGGAACCTCATTGGGAATCGGATTTGAAATCCAACAGCCTTCGAGAATCCCAAAACTCTACTCAAGTCTCCCCGATAGCTAGGTCTGAATACTTCAACTTATATGCAAACCCTTACGACCATGAATCTGGCTTGCACAGTGTAAGTGATAGTGACTCTCCCCAACTAAAATGACAAAGAGATTGACTTCGCCAGCATGACAACCCAGTGATTCCCCAATCCAGCAACTCCTTCCTCGAGGAGCATGGTATTCCCTTCTAAGTTAAAGTGACCAGATCAAGATGAGGGGGTTAAGAGAAGAATGGATGGTAACCAGTGTAGCTACCTATCCTAGGACGCAAGACCAGTGTAGTCAAGTCATCCAGCTGCAGGCTCACATGATTTGACTTTGAAGCTCAAGCTTGCTTATTGACTATACAAATATATGCAGTCCGACAGGCATTTTATTTTCAATCAGGCATGTCCACTTTTTTGGAGTTTTTTTATTGAAATACTATATACAACAACATTTACATAAGGAGTTTTCCCTCTTAAGCCAGTAGGCTATCCCTCTTTTGAAGCATTATTGCAACCCACACTCACCTGTCTTTAGATATCAATGCCACTAGACGTGTTAGGGTGCACTTCCCTCCCTAGACGAGGATAAATGTTTCCACTTGTGTGTGTCTCATGCTGGCAATTCCAATCCCCTTACCACTCCAACTGAGTTGAGCCATGTGAAAGGTGCAAGTGTCCAAGTTAGGTCATTATAACCAAGAGTCGTGTGTGCTCCGAAATACTCTACTTAGGCAGTCAAGAATCCATTGAACCAAGTCTCATGATCCTCAAAGAATTAAGTCAACTAGACCTGAAGTACCTCAATTCCAGCTCCTATAAGGTTCGTGTTATTAGGTAGATTTAAGGTCCAACCAAGCTCCAATCTTCGGATTTTACTTAGACTTGTTCAATTACAAACTCAATCCGAAAAACTTCTCATGCCATGCAAATGTAGAAAATATTTTTGTGATGCAATTTTCAAGGATTTTGAACTTTTTATGGGTTTTTTTAAAAGATGATGCAAATGCTTTTTTTGTATTTTTCGAATAGATTTTGCAAATATTTTTGGTGTTCTTAGTTTTCAGATATTTTTATGATTTTCGAAAACAAAAGATTTTGAAAATAATTAGGTACAAATATTTACATGGGGATGCATCTTATACTTACAAGAGTTAGATTTTTAAGAATTTACAAGGGATAAGTGATCAATTTTATAGGTATATATAATGAATTTTAGGGTGATGTAAATATTCCTCATCTTATTTCAAAAGGTTTTACAAACAATTTTGGCAAACTATAGTCCAAAATAGTTTTTACATATAATTTTAACAAACATTTACACATATTTGAAAATCATTTTGCAAAGGTTTTTCAAACAGTATATACTGATTTTTCAAATATTTTTGCAACCATTTTCAAAACATTTGCAAATAACTTTTCAAACATTTTTATTTCATGAAACGGAAATAAATTTTTACAAACAAAATATTTTTACAAAGGTTGAAAATATTAAACAAAATGTTTTCCAAATACTTTTCAAAAGAATTTTCAAAAGAATTTTAAAACTATTTTTCAAACATTCTGCAAAAAATATTTTAACCTGATTTATTAATCAGTAAGTACAAAATGATTTTGAGGAATAATAAACATCTTTTTATTAAGTGGTTTTAATGAATTTTAATATTATTTTTAGCTATAATTATTATTAAAAATACGAAAGTACGAGTTAGGGCTAAAGTATATATGAAGTATATACGACCCCCCAGTACTTAGCTTGAGTTATGTCCTCATATCAGAGAGAAAAAGGGAAGACATAACCCATATTGAGTATAGAAAAGCCTAAAGAATAAATGAAGAAACTAATGAACGAATGAGAAGTTGATCATCCCCCTATACTTAGGATCAAATAATCCTAAGTATAGCAGAATGTACACAAGGGAGGGAGGAATTGACCGCCCCCCTATACTTAGGATCAAATAACTCTAGGTATAGCAGATTGTACACAAGGCAGGGAGGGTCAAGGGTGGGAATGAATAGATCGTACTCAGACTGCCTCCCCCTATACTTAGGGTAAGATATCCCTAAGCATAGACAAGAAGAGGAGACAATGGAGAGGATCGAAGAATGAAAGAACTCGAGGGGTACACCCCCTATACTTAGGACAAAGTGCGTCCTAAGTATAGAAGACTGACAAAAGGGACGACACCTTTTTTGGTAGAAAAAGAAAAATGAAAAAGGAAAAGAAGAAAAGAAGAAAAGATATCTGAAGATGGAAGAAGGAATATGAACAACTCGGGGTGCACATCCCCCTACACTTAGGATAAAGTACATCCTAAGTGTAGCAATGATGAAGGGGATGATACCTTTTCGAAGAAAAAAAAGAAGGAAAAGAAGAAAAGAAGAAAAGTCATTCAAAAATATTTTGATTTGCTTTGTCTTCGACTGTAACTTCGAAAGTATTCAGTTCATAATCATAAATCACTTGAAGAGAGTCAACGACGGACAAGAATGTGTCATGTTCAAGATAAGGCTTCAAAAGTTGTCCATTGACCACGAATTGTTGTGCGTCAGTTGACAATTCAGATATCATTATGCTTCCATTGTCATGCACATGCTTCCCTGTAAACAACCCAATCCACTTTCTCTTCAGCTTGACTAGAAAGATCTTCAATTTCGCATCAAACAACCACACTTTTGACTCGGCTCGAAGGACTTGCGGCGGATGTTCTTGTTGTGTCACTTCTTGACCTTCTCCTTGTACATCAGGTTGTTGTCATATGCATAGTCTCTGAATTCTAACAATCTATTTAGGTCCACTTTTCGGTTCTTCCCGGATTTCTCATAATCCAAGTTGCATATATTGATGGCCCATAAAGATTTATGAATCAACTCAATGAGAAAATGACATGGCTTGCCATACACAAGGTAGTAGGGAGACATTCCTAGTGGCGACTTGTTCGCGGTTCTTGCAATCCGGGCGCACAAGCTTCTGTAGAATTGTCTTTATCTCCCTGTTTGAACATTCAGCTAAGCCATTGGACTGTGGGTGGTATAGTGAAGCAACACGATATTCTATGTAGAATTCCTGAGTTAGCTTATTCACATATTTGTTTATGAAATGACTATCCCCATCAGATATTAGAATTTTGAGAATCTCGAACCGTGCAATGATGTGATCTCTAAGGAATCGACAAACAGTCCGACTGTCGGTGGTTCGGACAGGAATATCCTCTACCCAGCGACTCACATAGTCGACAACAAGAAGAATATATTCATAGCCCTGACTATTCAGAAACGAGCCCATAAAGTCGACACCCCATGCATCGAAGACATCTGATATCTAAATAAGCTTTAGATGCATCGTGTCTCTCATTCCGATGGTACCGCCCATCTTCTGGCAGTCAGTGCAACACTTGACGTAGTCTTCTGCATCCGTGAATAATGTAGGCCACCACAGGACACTCTAAAGAACACTTGCTATCATCCATCTGCATGAATGGTGTCCTCCGGATTCTTGATCATGGCAAAGTGCAAGGAAACTCGGAACTTCCTCTTGAGGAATACACCTCCTCCAGATGCAATATGCCCCTCACAGAATAGATATGGATCCTCCCATTGGTAATAATGGATATTAGATAAGAATTTTTCTATTTTCAGCTTCGGGCACTCTTGCGGAGTTCTCTTGGACACAAGATAATTCACAATATCAGCATACCGGGGAAGCGAGGTGATTGACAAAATTGCCTCATCTTGAAAGGTTTTGTGATCGGTTGTAGGTTTTGCTCAGGAAATTCAGACTCGGGAAGTCTGGATAAGTGATTGTCGCCACATTCTTAACTCCAGGTTTGTCTTGGATTTCAAGGTAAAACTCCTTGAGGAGAAGGATCTACCGGATGAGATGTGGTTTGGTATCCTTCTCCTGTTGTAAGTATAGGATGGCCGAGTGATATGTGTAAATGATGACCTTGGACCCGAGGAGGTGGGATCTGCACTTTTCCAATGCAAAGACTACCGCTAGCAGCTCCTTAGTGACTATGTAATTTCTTTGTGCTTCATCAAGCGTTCGACTAGCGTAGTGAATCGCAAATGGTATATTATTTTTCCTCTGTCCCATCACAACACCGATGGCATAATCTGACGCATCTGTCATTATCTCAAAAGGTTGAGTCCAAATCGGCGGCTGCAAGACAAGGGCCTGGGTGATAAGTTCTTTCAACTGATTAAAGGCAAGGAGTACACAGTTATCCACAATGAAATCATTATCCTTGCCCAACAACTCAGTTAACGGTCTGGCCAATTTACTGATGTCTTTGATAAATCGTCGGTAGAAACCGACATGGCCCAATAATGACCTAACCTGTTTGATGATGTTGGTGGCTCTACCTTGGAAATCACCTCCACCTTGGCTGGGTCAACTTGCATTCCACGTTTAGATACAATGTGACCCAACACAATTCCCTAAGTCATCATAAAGTTGCTCTTCTCCCTCGAGAGCACCAGATTTACTTTACATCGCATCCTTAATACGCGGTCTAAATAATCAAGGCATTGATCAAATGAGTCTCTGTAGATTGAGAAATTGTTCATAAAGACCTCAAGAAAATTTCCTACCATGTCAGCAAAAGCTGTCAGCATACACCTCTGAAATGTGGCCAGGGCATTGCAAAGCCCAAATGACTTCTGTCTGAAGGTGAATGTACCAAAGGGGCAGGTGAATGTGGTCTTTTCTTGATCTTTATGAGCTATAACAACTTGATTATACCCAGGGTAACCATCTAAGAAGTAGAAGTATTCCTTCGCGGCCAGTCTCTCAAGAATCTGGTCAATGAAGGATAATGGAAAGTGGTCCTTCTTGGTGGCGAGATTGATTCTTCTATCCACGCACACTCTCCAAGAAGTGGGTACTCTGGTCGTGATCTCCACTCCTTTGTCATTCTTCACGATAGTGATTCTTGATTTCTTTGGCACTACATGCAGAGGGATCACTCAATTGTTGTCGGAGATGGGATATATGAACCCTAACAACCTCCTAAAGGTTAGGATTGAGCCTTCTCTTAAATTCTCGGAAGGGTTTGTTGTCATCTTCAAGGAAAAAGCGATGCGATCACAAGGACAGATTGATCCCATGGAGATCTGAAGTTTTCCAGCATATTGCCTTGAGGTTACATTCAAGAACCTCCATCAGACGAGATTCTTGGTCTTCGATCAGATGAGCATTGATAATGACCAGGTACATATTATGGTCACCCGCAAGGAAGGCATACTTCATATCAGAGGGCAATTGTTTCATCTCGGGAGGAGTGGGAGATACTTCACAAGTGACTTAGGCTATCATAGCAGGCGGTGGTTCTTTCATCTGTTCAGTGTCCACCATTCTTGTTTCTACCTCTTCATTCAAAAATTCACAGAAATTTTCGATGATGTCTTCTTCATTGTTGAAATCTTCAATGATCCTCTCTTGGTCTTGAAGGCACATTATTCTGTTTGAACCTCATCAAGCAAATCAGCAAGGATCTCATCATGGTCAACAAGGGGAAATTTGATTGCGTTCTCCATTTCTTCCTCGGGGCAGAGGAATTCATGGATCTCATTGTCATCCATAAAGAGGTTGGTGTCTTGAATTTTTGCCAAAAAGTCGCAGTCCCCCACAGGATTGATCACCCTTGCACATGTTGCAGAAGTTCTTTTTGAAGGTCTTGCATCAGACACGATCTATATCTTCATTTTGTTGTCATTAGAGTCAAAGGTGATCTCTCTAATGCCATAATTCACTACTTCATTGGTCGTTCACAGGAACGGTCATCTGAGTATGATTGGGGTGAGGAGAAAAGGTGTGGATACATCCATATCTAGTATGACAAAATCAACAGGGAAGTGCATTCCCTGAACCGTGACGATCACGCCCTCCAACATTCCTCTAGGCCGCTTGACAGATTTGTCCGCAAATTGCATAATCATCTTTGTAGGTTTGGGCGGTCCTAACCCAAATTCTCTAACTAGTAAAGCAGGCAGTAGATTGACAGAAGACCCGATGTCGAGTAAAGTGCATTCAAACTCTTGATTGAACATCTGACAGCGAACGAGCGGTGATCCCTTGTCTGGCTTCTTATACAGGAGATTTCTGATGGCGTTGACTGTGTCCATTGTAAGAATGTGCTTCTCAGACTTGCCACCTTTGCTTCTGGAGTTGTGAGGATGAGGTCTACGCCTATTTGTACATGCATCTTTCAGTCCTTTCCTCACAGCTGTCATGTACTCAAGATCTTTCATCAACGACATGTTCAAGACCAAATTCTGGATAACTTCCACAATGGCAGGATCAGACAAAATAATTTTCAATTTTTTCATTTTTTGTGCTTTTTCATTTCTTTTGGGAAAGGAATATTTATAGAATATGAAATAGTGTCATTCAAAATTGTGTCCATATCATTGTTTACAGGTAGATGGCAAAAGGGTATAGAATCAACTACAATATGTGGACCAAAAACTGTAGGCTCGACTTCTGGTGCTGGCTTTGGGCCCACTGCATATTTAAAATTCTTCAAGACTGGATCTGGTTCGGTGCCACGTGCACACGTCTCCAATGCTGGTGGTTTTACACCGACGCTATTGTTGTCTTTTTTGTATTTTCTTCATTGTTTTAGATTTTTCTACAGACGGTGTTCCGCTAAAAATGCTACTTGACCCTCGTACTGGCTAGACGGATGACTCCCCATCACATGCAATGTGCTTTCCCTTCACGGCAACCAATGGCTGCAGTGCTCTACCGCTCCCGAGAGTAATAATGATACATATAAACAATTAATTTCTACTTGAATCGGGTAGATCACTGCGAACTACCTGTTCCTTGCATCAGAAATTGTTAGGATTAGCCTTGACCTAGGCTAGTATAATGGTTTTGGCAGTCGACAGGTCATCTATCTTCTGGGTCATCTCAACCATATTCTTGACGAGCTGCTCCAGACAAGCGAGGGTCGGGTTCACCGGTGTAACCTCAGAAGAATCGCCCACTTAGGGCCTCAGGTGCTGATAGTGTGGGGGAGGTTGCTGTTGGTAACCTTGTGATGGTGAGGAGGAGGACGAGATGAATACTAAGAATATTGTTGGGAGGGATAAGAATTTTGATATGATGCAGCTGGCTGCTACAGAGGAAGGCCTTGATAACGGTAGCCGATTTGCTGCTGCAAATACCCCTGCCTCCAAGTGTTCCTGTATTGTGGAGGTTGCTGGTTTTGGGGTTGGTAGTGCTGCAAGTTTCTCCCTCCTTGTTGCTGCCGGTGAGGTGGCCGGTTGGCCAAGTTTTGACCCTAGGGATGTCCCTGAGGATGGGTCCGATGTAGTTCGTATTCCCACACACCATTGATCTCTTGAATTTGCAATGGATGAGGAGGAAACTGCTCCAGATAGACTGGCTACAGCTCTGGTTAATAGACAACCATCTGGTTCTGGGACTGCGAGGGCTGCTTCGGGGCCTGCACATAATATACATGGACTGGTGGAGGTTGCCGGAGACTCGACTGAGGAGGTTGTATCCGTGGTGGTTCCTTCTGCTCAGTGGGGTTCTCTGTAGTGGCAGACACGGAGTTGCAAGTGTTGGCATTCAGAGCACGGACTAGCTGCTCCAGCTGCTGAGAGATCAAATCGATCTTCTCCAAACCCTAGGTTCTCTTGTCAATAAAATATAATTTTTCGAGGTCCTACGACCTTTTCTCGATGATGTCTACCTTAGACAAGTGGCTCCCGATAATGCTGAGGTTAGAGATCTCATCCTTATCTTCGGTATGGGTAGCCATATTGACAGGAATCTTCATGTAGGCCTGTGATGAGGACTGAGCAGCCTCTCCTTCGTCCATCTCCTCAAAAATGTTCCACACAACATCCCCATCCTTGTTGAAATGTGAACCTCCATAAGCAGTATCGACGAGTCTGTGGCTTTCCAGTGTCATCCCACCGAAAAAATGTTGCACGAGACTAGTCTTGGGAATCTCGTGGTAGGGACACTTTTCCTACATCTCCTTGAACCTCTCCCACACTTCGTGTACTGTCTCGTGGGGTTGCTGACAAAAGCTAGAGATGAGGGCAGCATCTGATTCAGTCACCCGAGAGGGTAAAATTTATGTAAGAAGGTGAACTTCAACTTCTCCCAGGTCGTCACTGCTTTTCCCAGATGATCGACCCATTATAGGGTCTTGTCTTGAAGGCTGAAAGGAAAACCAGTCATCTTGATCACCCCTAGTGGAATATTGAGGTAATGTGTTGTGGCACAAATGTAGCCAATTTTCTTGAGGTGGATGTAAGGTTCCTCATTTATAATCCCGTGAAAGGTGGGAAGCAAAGACAAGAATGCGGTTTTAGCTCAAAATGGGCATGGATTGGTGGAATTTGGATCCGCTCAGTGATGCGTCCCGCCCCGGGGTTGTATGTTTCCTTCAGTGTCGGCTTTGGAGGTGGTTGATGAATCTGTGATTCATCACTCTAAAAGTTGAAAATAGAGCTTTGTTCCCGAGTAATTAGATGCATATTCCCACTTATATTGCATAATTATCATTCATGCACGCAAAAATAATATCTGCATTTTAACATTCATATTTGCATTAAATAAGAAGCCAGTTTCACTTATAAATATTCACATGTATATTCGCCATAATTCACCTATTTGTATATATTTTATACTAACTCCAAAACCAATAAAACCAACTCCATAGTGTATATATTACTAACACTAATTAAAGAAAACATCAAAAAAATATTTTGTAAAATTGACCAATAAAACCCCAATCCAAGTTTGAAACCAGGAGCCTTAAAATGTGCATATATCTCTCATACAGTGCCCGATTTGGGTCTACTCACTTTTAAAGCAATATACATTCAAAGACCTTCGAAATAAGACTAATTTCATAAAAATCGGAGCTCGTATGCAAAACTTGGGTTTTGGGCCCCTATTGTATATTGTATATATTGACCTTTTTGCCCTTTATTTTATCCTTTTATTTTCTTAATTATTAAAAATCCCAAAAAAATAGATTAAGGTGTAAATATTCTTTTTATATTTTCTCTATTTTTATTTTGATTTTTTCTCTTAATTAAAAATGACAAAAAATTACAAAAGATAAAATGTGGTATTTTATATCTATAAGGTACCACCCAAAAACACATTTTGTACATATGACTTTATTTGTTTTTTGACCCTTCACAAAAGTTGTAGATCCTATTGAGACGAGCGACTTTTGTGTTGACCACTTTTTGATTTAAGCCCTTTTGTTATTTCTTTTTTTATTTTTCTTTACATTTAATTTTTGAATTTTCTGGGAGCGACACGTCGCACCTCCTGGAGTTGCCACGTGTCACCCCTTTTTTATTATTTTCGGATTTTATTTTAATTTATTTTATTATTATTTATTTTAAGTAATTATATATTTACATTTATTTATTTTAATTTATTTATTTTAATATTTTATTTTACCTTTATTTTCTCTTTTATTTTTAGTAGCCTACTAATATTATTTTATTATTTTATCTATTTTATTTTTTTCCTTTTACTTCTTCTCCTTTGCTTGCCTTCCACTCCAAGCCGCCATTTTCTCCACCACTCCATTCCCTCCACTCCTTCTTCAACTTCCCTTTCCTCCTCTTTTTATTCCCATCATCTCCATCATTTTCCTTCATCCGCCGTTTTCGAGAGAAGCGAGGTCGAGCCCCTTTAACCTTCAGGTGATAGCTGTAGGAGACGAGTTGAGCAACGACAACCTCAAAGCGAGATCCGGTGGTCTGCACCACCATCACGTGTTTCTTCGAAGCTCGTCTAGCTTCTCTGCTCTGATTTTGCCTGGGGCTGATCGAGGCGATGACAGGAGCCGCGCACCATAGCTCCATCCTTCGGCGAAATCACAGGTAAGTATATCGCTCTCTCTTTTCCTTTATTATTTTATCTAAATAAAAAATTTTCCTCAACATTTCATCACCATATAATCGCACCCATCATCATGACCATTTCATTCTCACATCTTATTTCATTTCACCTCTACATTTTACAAATAAAATTTCACAAAAAAAATTATTACATCAAAAAAGAGGGGAAGCAGCTGCTGTCGCCCCCCCGCCTCCACGCCAACGGCCTGCACCCCCCCCCCCCACCGCTGGTGTCGTGCCCCTCCAGCGCCAGGACTCCGCCTCCAACACGGCACCCTTTGGTGGTTGGTCGCGGCCTCCGGCTGCGCGGCCACCAACTGCCTGTCCCCCGTGCTCCAGCCCCCCTGGTCGCGCGCCTCTCCTCGCGCAGCTCCAGGCCGCCAGCCCCCTTCACCTCCCACCGACCTCGCGAGCGCGGCTCAAGCGCCACCCCTGCTCCTCCGCAACCGTGGCACACCCCATAGCCACCCGTCCCGCCAACGTCGCGCCACCTTCCTCAAGTTCGTCGTCGACTACGCCACCTGCACGTGGACAATAGCCACCTCCGCTGCGGTGCGCCGCTCCGCACTCGCACGTGACCCCACCAGACAACCGACCTTCGTCTGCCCGCTCTGCCGGCGTGCGCTGCTCTAACCACGCGTCTACCGCACCGCGCCGCCCTCCTCCCTCCTGCGCACGATTGGGTGCCACACTGGGTGCCCTAGTGGAAGGTCCATCTTTTATTTTTATTTTATATTATCAAAACTGCATTTGCTTCCTTTCAGGTTTTTGAAATTACAAAAGTATCCTTTAGCATACTTTGTTGGTTGAGTTTTTATTTCTGTATTGCAAAGAGACCCCTGGCTTTGAGTGATAATTTGGGCCTCAAAATAGCATCAATTTATTCAATCAAAAATAGCATTTTTATGAGCATCTAATTCTTTATCTTGTAGCTATTTATTTGCATTTTTGTAAGCATCGATTTATTCAGTAAAAATCAGAGATTGAAAATCAGTGATATTTTGCTCATTTATGCTCTGAAATTTGCACAGACATATTTCTTGCTCCAAAAATGGTAAAAAATTGTAGATAATGTCTCTAAATGCACTTTAATTACTGTCCAAGTTTCATCGAAATTAGAGTTGTCTTGTGCATAAAATAAATTTAGAGTGACTTCTGTAATTGGTTTTTTATTAAATCCATGAATAACATTTTTGAGAAATTTCAATTCTCACGAATTCCTGATTAAAATTTCTATTTGAGATAAATAGCTCTCCGGATAATTTAATTTCATGGATTAATTAGGAATTAAATACTCACAGTTGCTCTATTTTCCGTAAAAAAATTCATAAAAATCATAAAGTGTCAGAAAATTCCAAAAAAAATAGGGTAGCTTAATTTCATCATGTTTATCTTCCAGTAAATTTTTGCATATCATTTGCATGAAAAATTGCATAAAAACCCCAAAAAAGTTCGCATTTTTCATTTGTGCATTTTAAATCCAAAAATTACAAAAAAATCCATTTTGCATTAACCATTGAATTAGGCTTATAGGAAAAATACAATTTGGTCAATTTGGACTAATTTCAGATTAAAATTATTTTTTAGCTAAGTTGTTGGTTTTCTTAATAACCTAGTTCATTTGCATCGGTGCATCTGCATTTTTATTGCATAAAAAAATTAAAAAAAATCGTACTTGGAAAACCACGATCTAATTCATCTAATTTGATCTCGAGTTTTTCCTTTACTTCCTTGAGTCAACCCTGGGGCTTGCCCAGGTTAAACAAACATAAAACCGCACTTAATTTCATTCGATGATTCATCGATCTGTTTGGTTATTTTTTATCGATTCAGATTTATCTGACTGCAATGAAATCGTTCATTCGACACCATTAAAAAGGGTATATCCGAGGTTTATCAAATGGTATCGTTGTCGGGCAGGCAAACGACTTAGGATCACTTTAGAAAATTAGATTTACGTTTTCCATTCATTCGGGTAGTCTGATCACCGAACCACCTTGTAATTATTACATTTTTCAAATTATTTTTCTTTTTTCTTTCTCTCTCTGACATTTTTGCATCTTTTGTGCGAGGGCCCGGTGGACTTGGAGCAGTTTTCTTAAAGTCGACGCATCTCAAAGTGCATCAGAGGCCAACGATTTGTAGATCAAGTCGGCAGTTGAGACGCCAAAAAGATTTTATTTTTTTTAACTTGTAAAAAAAGAATTAGCATTTCCAGCGGATTCCGTTTGGGTTCTCGCGCATGTAAGACATAATAAAATGTGTCTCCGTATGTTGTGTGGTTGCTTTACGTAGAATAGGACCTGCACTTGCGACTCTTAGAGCTGTATTAGGACTTGTTTATGCTCGTAATATTTAAGACCACACTTCTACCATTAAAAGACGCACTTAGACAGCAGATCTTAGCCAAAATCAATATGTTCTTCACTCACTAATAGAACTGCCTGTCTAGGAGCAGCTTTTGTCGTTTGAATTTCGTTTAGTGTAAAATTTCAATTCAGCATTACATCCTGCATTGTAGAGAGCTGGAGGCACTGTAAGTCTTCTTACTCAAGCATTCATCATCGTTTTCTCGATTGCATCGGCTTTTTCTGATTCTCTCTCTTTCTCGGTTTTCTAACCTAAGATAAAGAAATTGGGACTGGATGGTAGAGATGATTGCTTGTGTGGATTAATATCAGTGACAACTAATCTCTAAAACCGAGACTACTAATTGAATTGGATAAAAAAATTGACTAAAATTACCCTTGTTTGCGGGATATTAACCCCGACCTTATTTTCAGGCTGAGTGAGGGTACTAGGGTGTGTGAGCACCCTAGGGTAGAGCCAAAATCCCCGCCTTCCATATCGCATACCTCGATGTGAGCAAATATCACTGGCTGAGCTTTGGGTTCAACTGACCAGTGTTAAGTAGACTCTGCTTACTCCGGTAGGTAGATAGGGGTGAAATTGCGGTGCACCGCGACAAGTTGCTAGTAGCCTCCGCCTGCTCCGGCAGGTAGATAGGGGCGAAGTTACAGCCTGGTCAGCCTCCGCCTACTCTGTAGGTAGATAGGGGCAGGTCCTTGAACTTTCGGCTGGTGATAGGAGCGGAGAAAGGAAGGGCGTTGGTATCTTAGGTGATAGGTTAAACGGGGGAGACGCATCCAGCTTTTAGCTGACTCCCCTATAGGTCGCGTAACCTTTGCTACTTGTTTGAAAATTCACACTTAAAATCGATCATACTAATCGGACTAAGTTTCGGGTCCTTCACAGTGTTGAGTGTGAACTCGGGGTTTGCTCCTGTGTTTGTCTTTGAGTCTGTCTGTGTGTGTATCATGTGTAATTGCATATTTTCTACCTCGATCTACTTACATCCACCCTTCCCTCTTCAAGATGTCAGAATATTGGCCCCCATACCCTGTGACCTCTGGTCAATTCTCCTCGATCATATACCGTTCATCTTCACCTTCTCATTCTTCCATGTATCCTCTGCCACCCACGGGAGACCCTTACCTGTGGTCAGGTTCCACCTCAACCCGATTATGAAGTCAGAACTTCGACTGACTTCTCCATTTCTTCGCATTTCTCACCTACTCCATATTCTAACACTCCGGATCCACTTCCATCTTGGGCTGACTGTACTTATTCCCGAGAGCTTGCAGGAATTAAAGAATCAAATGAAGAGCAAGCCACTGTTGAGACAGATGATTGGCAAAATTATATGCCCCCACATACTTCATTCTTACCTCAAGTAGGGACCAGACAACAATTTACAAATACACATCCCGACTTGACCTTAGGGCATACCATGGTCGATTGAACAACACAAATGGAGAGGCCTGCTGATAATCATGGATTTTGCGAGGGTCTAGAGTAATCCACACAAGACGGGATCACAATGTCGCTGAGGCGACCGCTCACGAAACCCGGGTCAATCAACAATTAACCCACAACAGAGATCAAACAATGTAAAACGATGCTGAGTTAAAATTTATTATAACTCTACAAGAAAGATGTGTATAGGTGCAAGTATGTGTAGAGGTCGAACACAGAGAGCAAACAGGTAGAACGGGGCAATAATACACAAAATGTGAATGTGATGAATTGTGTTATTTTTTGTGTGTTTTTAATTCTATATTTTTTTTATTTTATTTGTAATTTTATATTTTTATATTTGGATTTTTAATTTTCTGATTTTATATTTTCTTTTTCTATTTTATATTTTTATATTTTCTTTTTCTATAAAAAGATAAAATAAAGTATATATACAATATAAGAAAAGAGAGGTAATGTATTTAAAAAAATATGTAAAAATGAGAAAAAATAAGTAAATAAAGTATTTTTAGGCTTTTTATATTTTTTGATGTTTTTGTGATTTTTCTATATTTTTCATAAATTTTTTGCTATTTTTAAAGTCATAAAAATTGAAAATAGTGAATAGAATACAAAACCGAAATTAAAATGAGGATAAAAAATATCAAACAGCATCAAAAATTCCACAAATTAATTTTAAAATAAAGATAATAATATAAGGAAAATTCAGAAATAGAAATTATATTTTTATAATTTTTTTTGGATTTTTAATATTTTTATGAAGGTTTTTGGAGTTTTGTAATTTTTAGGAGTTTTCTTTTATATTTTTTAGTTTGTTCTGAATATAGAAGACACTAAAATACACAAAATATATATTTTTGGAATTTTTCAAAAAGGTTTTATAATTTTTATGAATTTTATCATGCAAATAGGGCTGAAAATGCTTGTTTTTCACTTTTTATAAATATGAAAATGCAATAAAAATGAAAATAAAAATATTGCGTGATAAAGCAATGCAACAGACACAGAATGATATTTTTTGGGAATTTTTAAGAGTTTATAGATACATAGAATAATAAGAGAAAGCAAAAATAAATTATAGCCTGATAGGGGTATTTTTGGAAATATTTAAAAGTCTAGGGGCTTGCGTGTAAATTTTCCAAAAATTATATAACTGAATAAAACATTCATGGACCAATCACCAATATCCAAAAATGCAAGGTTATCGCTGCAAAAATGCCAGGCCCGCACGTGACGCGCACGTGCCTGGTGGGGACCTACTTGTAATTACCAAAACCTCTCGGAGAAAAACGCAATTTTTCCAAAAATTTTATAACTGAAATTAAAGTTCCTGGACCTAATTGAAATAACAGAAATATAGCAGACCCCCTCGTAAAATTCCCGCACCTCACGTGCGCAAGTCACGTGAGGTGACGTGGACGGGGACACGTATGCAAATACTAGAAGCTCCGAGGGGTTGTTTGCGAATATTACAAAAGTACAAAGCAGCAGATGAAAGTTTTGGTACTAATAAAAAATGCAAAAATGCCTTATGCAAAATACCCAGGGCACTGGCGGGTCAAACGGCAGGTGGCGCTCCACTTATACATGTGTCAGCACAGGAACACACAATGCCCCTTCGCGATTAACGGCCAGGATTAGAAGCCCACGAGGAGATCGACAGTCGAAGCACGTGGGGATCTGATGGCTGCTGTAGCCCTAGAAGATCAGGCCTTCAACCAACGACGGGTGGCGCGGGAAGAGGAATCGGGAAGAACTCCACTGCGGCGACGTTCCTCGGCCAAATCGTGTCACCCTGCCGGTCTATGATGCTCTAAAATGGTTGAATCCCCTCCTGTGGTAGTCCTCTAGCGATCGGTGATGCCAAAAGAGGCCAGCGACCCATGGAGTCCTACGGCTGCGAGTCGAGGAGGGGCTCCCAAGCCTCCGGTGTGAAGCAAAATAGCCACCAGGCGTTTCTATCACTCCAGATACCTGCAAGAGACGTTAAGGAGGGTGAGGGAAAAGTGCCTCGCCCCTCCTGGATGTAGATTGACGCAGGAAATTGCGAGAAAGGGGCTCGCCAGAGCTTGCTCCGATGAGGTGTTGGCGGAAGTGATTGGTTGGGTAAAACACGAAGAGTCAAACGAGGAATGGATCCTACGTCTACAGAGAATAAAGAAATGCAAGAAAAAACGAAGAAAATGGTACCTCGAAGGCCTGGTTAGCCTAAGATTGAACCTCGACTGCCACTTGGCCGGAGATAGGTTGAATGACCCTTCGACGCCTCACCTAAACTCCACGCACGGCTGGAGGAAGCCTGTCACGCTTCCGGTCTAGAGCACGGCAGCAAAGAGTCAAAACTAGGGTTGAAGAGGATTCAAAGGATGAAGGAGGTGATGGGGGTGTTTTGAAAGAGTGGTGAAGATGGCGAGAAGATCGAGGAACATCGTCTCGATCAGTGATTCAAAGCCCAAGAAAAGACCTGGGCGTGAATCACCAATAGACGAGGCAAAAAATTGTAGAAGGGATCAACACGAGAAGAGGCAAGGCGTGGTCTCCAAAATTCGAAGAAATCGAGGGAAACACGGTTCTGACAAAGGTGGCAGAGGGAGGTCAGACAGTTGACCTTCGGTCAACAGTCCAAACCACCCGGATGGTCCAGGTGGACCAACCAGGTTAAACCCCCCAGAAAAAGAATTAGAAATTCATTAAAAAATATAAATGATTTTATTAATTTTGGGTTATTAAATAAAAATATTTATTATTTGATAAAATAGTTTTATTACGATTTGTATTTTCTTTCTCGAGGTATATAATTACAAGTTACCTTTTATGGCCTATATAGGTATATTCTTCTATATATTTTAATATTTTATTTTTATTTTTGTATATTTAATTTTATTTATTTTGTTTATTATTTTATAAATTTATAAAATATTTTTTTACACTTAAATATATTTTTATTTTATTTTTCTGAAGTGTTTTGTAAAATTAAATAAATAGAAGTAGTAATTATATAGGTATCTTTACAGGTATTATACATATATATTATATACAGGTATTAAATTTTTTGTATTTTCTTTGTGTTTTTATTCTGATTTTAATATACACATATATTATAAATAATATTTACAAAATTTTACAAATATAAAATTGTAAAAATAATGAATAATAAATAAAATGAATATTTTAATCTGTACAAGTATACAATAGGGGTCCAAAACTCAACTTTCAAACTGTAGATCCACAAAATACGATACTACCTTCACTAAATAGCTTATTAAAAATTATATACAATTAAAGGTGATTTTGATACATTTCGAGTTTTTATTTGAGAGATACATGTCTGGGAAGTTGGGATTCTGGAATCTTATTCAGATCATAACTTTTTATCTGTATATTATTTTTGTGTGAACTAAATTTTGTATTTTTCTACATTTATTTTCGACAACTTTCATGTCAAAGTTTCTTTATTTGAAGTATAAAAAGTGGAACCAAAAATAGGTCCCAAAATGAATAAAGAATTAAATAAAAGGGATTTTTATTGTATTTTGGCTCTTATCTCCCCCTACTTTATTCCTTGTCGACCTAGTCACCGAGATGCCTAGGTCTTGGGGTTTCGGGTCATAAAATATTTGCAATATTTTATTCTTTTTCTTTTCTTTTCTTTATTCTATAATTTTGGCTTTAAAAATCATATTTTCTATATTGTTTACACAAATATGCATGAATGCTAAAATGCATGAATTAACAGTATTTACACGCATTTACTAGGGTTTTTAAGGCCAAAATGATAGAATAAAGATGATGAAATGTAGATTCATCATCCCCCTATACTTGCCTTTGCTAGTCCCTAGCAAACACTTATGCAATAAGTGCAGAAAAGAAAAACAAAGAAAAGAAAAAGAAGAAATGTTGATTAAATTTAATTATCAAACTTGTCTTCACAAAATCAAAGTTTGGAACTTAAATCGGACCTACGGAATTTTAGTGCAGGCGGAACCTTAATGGGAATCGGATTTAAAATCCAACAGCCTTCGAGAATCCCAAAACTCTGCTCAAGATTCCTCAATTGCCAAGTCAGAAATATTTCAACTCATACGCAAACCCTTACGACTATGAATCTGACTCGTACAGTGTAAGTGATAGTGGCTCTCCCCAACTAGAATGACAAAGATACTGACTTCTCCAGCATGACAACCCAATGATTCCCCAATCCAATAACTCCTTCTTCGATGAGTGGGGTATTCCCTTCTAAGTTCAAGTGGCAACCAGCTCAAGAGGAGGGGTGAGGAGAAGAATGGATGATAGCCAGTATAGCTACCTATCCTAGGATGCTAGACTAGTGTAGTCGAGTCATCCAGCTGCATGCTCACATGATATGACTTTGGAACTCAAGCTTGCTTATTAACTATACGTATATGTACATACTCCGGTAGGCATTTTATTTTTGTACAGGCCTGTCCACTTTTTTGGAGTTTTTTTTGGAATACTATTTTACAACAGCATTTACATAGGGAGTTTTTCTTCTTGAGCCAGTAGACTATCCCTCTTTTGAAGCTTTATTGCAACCCACACTCTCCTGTCTTTAGAATTCCTCATCACTGGACGGGTTGGGGTGCACATCCCTCCCTAGAGGAGGGCGAATGTTTCCGCTTGTGTGCGTCTCATATCGGCAAATCCATCCCCCTCACCACTCCAACTGAGTTGAGCCAAGCGAAAGGTGCAAGTGTCCAAGTTAGGTCATTATCAACAAGAGTCGTGCGTGTGCTCCGAAATACTCTACTTAGGCAGTCAAGAATCTATTGAACCAAGTCTCGTGATCCTCAAAGAATTAAGTCAACTAGACCTGAAGTACCTCAATTCCAATTCCTATAAGGTTCTTGTTATTAGGTAGATTTTAAGGTCCAATCAACCTCCAATCTCTGGATTTTATTTAGAATTGTTCAACTATCAAACTAAATCCGAAAAATACGAATGCTATGCAAATGCTATGCAGAATGCAGAAAATATTTTTGTGATGCGATTTTCAAAGATTTTGAACTTTTTATGGATTTTTGAAAAGATGATGCACATGCATTTCTTGGTATATTCAAAAAGATTTTTCAATTTTTTTTTGGGATTTTAGTTTTGCAAATGTTTTTGGGATTTTTGAAAACAAAGATTTTGGATAAAAACTAGGTACAAATATTTACACAGGGATGCATCTCATATTTACAAGAAGTGGATTTTAAGACTTTACAAGGGTAAGTGGTCAATTTTATAAATAAACATATAAAGAATTTTAAGTGTGATGTATGTATTCCTCAAACTTATTTGAAAAAGGTTTTCAAAAAATTTTGAAAGCTATAGTCCAAAATACTTTTTACAAACAATTTTACACATGTAAACACATTTGAAAATCATTTTGCAAAGGTTTTCAAACAATATAGATAGATTTGTCAAAATATTTTTGCAACCATTCTTCAAACCATTTGCAAATCATTTTTTCAAATATTTTATTTCACTCGAAGAAAATAAAATTTTCAAAACAAACAATTTTTACAAAGGTTGAAAACATGTAACAAAATATTTTCAAAATAGTTTTCAAAAGAATTTTTATAAATATTTTCAAACTATTTTTCAAATATTTTGAAAAAAAACGTTTTCACCTGATTTATTTATCAGTAAATACAAAAAGAATTTGAGGAATGATCAACATCTTTTTATTAAGTGATTTTAACGAATTTAATTAGTATAGTTAGCCATATTTAAAAATTATGAAAGTGCGAGTTATGGCTAAAGTATATACGATCCCCTATACTTAGCTTGTTCTATGTCCTCATAGATCAGAGAGAAAAGAGAAGACATAACTCGTACTGAGTATAGACAAGTCTAATAAATAAACGAATAAGAGATGAATGAACGAATGAGAAGTCGACCGCCCCACCTATACTTAGGATCAATTGATCCTAAGTATAGCAGACTGTACACAAAAGTAGGGAGGGTCAAGGGTGGGAATGAACAGATCGTACTCATATTGTCTCCCCCTATACTTAGGATAAGATATCCCTAAGTATAGACAAGAAGAGGAGGACAATGGAGAGGATCGAAATGAATGGAAGAATTCGGGGTGCACACCCCCTATACTTAGGATAAAGTACGTCCTAAGTATAGAAGACTGTCAACAAGGGGCGACATCTTTTTGGTAGAAAAAGAAGATAGAAAAGGAAAAGAAGAAAAGAAGAAAAGAAATCAGAAGATGGAAGAGAAGAGATCAGAGAATGGAAACGGATGTACACATCATTCCCCCTATACTTAGGGTAAAAGAAGCCTTAAGTATAGGCAATGACAGGAGAAATGAAACAGAACGACGAATGAGCACTCGGCTCATCCACCCCCCATACTTAGGACAAAGTATGTCCTAAGCAAGGCAAACACGAGAATGGGTGGATGAGCAAAACGGGAGATGGACAGAAATGAAACAGAAACGGATGTACAACAGAGATGGATGTACACATGATCAAGAAGGTAGAAAGCGAACCTTCTTGCGGGACCTGCTGAGGAATGGATCTGGTATGGTGCAGGTCGACATCGGGGTCCATAGTGGATGGAAGCCGAGCAGGGTTGACATGGTGTAGGTCCTCAGTGGTCCTAGAGTGAAGAGGCACAGACTGATGAGTGGAAGAAGTACGGCTAGGTCTGGCCTTGGGTGTCTCGCTGATATCAAAGTGGAATGGGACGAACTCATCATCATCGGAAGTAGTGTAGTCAGAGTCATCCTGCGAGGTGTTGTCCAGGTCAAAACCAAAAGGCATGAACTCATCAGTGGAAGTAGTCAAACTCTGTTCATCCTCTATAATCTCAACCGGATCATCTTTCTTATCAAAAGCCCGAATTCCTGAATAAAAGCAAACAAATCAAATTCGGCCTTTTCACTCTTATCTGAATCTAAGTGAACAGGAGCGGACTCATCAGTGAAAGTAGTCGAACCATGTCCGTCATGTTAGTCTCTACAACTGCCCTCCGCTCTAAGGTGTCAATCGTGTAAATCCGCAGATGTCATCAACACAACGCCAAGTCCCAGAAGGAAGAACTCTAAGGTCCATGCTTTCCGAGTCTTCCTCCACGGGGAGGAATTCTCGGGTCTCAGTGAAGTCCAACATGCAACAAAAGTCTCTGATAGTCTCATCAAGGTCATGGTCCTCAGGGTCAGCCAAGATAGGTGAAGTCACATCAGGTGCAAGTCTCTGGTCAACGGTGGGTGCGGTGATAAACACTTCGCTCTCATCCACAGAATGGAAGCGAATCTCTCATGATCCGTAGTCAATAACGACCCTCGCGAATGCGAGGAATGGTCGTCCCAGGATGATTGGATAATGCTCCCCAGTGGAAGTCTCTATGGGAAAAATGACAAAATCAGCATGGTAGCTCATACCTTGAATCGAGATGAGGGCGTTTTCAAGGATACCCTTCGGCCTCTTGATAGATCCATCAGCAAACTGAACGATCATCCTGGTTTTCTTGGGAGGCCCTAAGTGAAGAGATTGTACCAGCGAGAAGGGTAATATGCTAATTGAAGCACTGCCGTCCAGGAGAGTGTGATCACAAGTATGGTCAGAGACGGTGCAGGTGATGAATGGTATAGCTGTGTTCCTCTTCGAGGAATGGGACGGTGTGTGATGGTGTGGGTAGTGGCCATGGTCAAGATATGACGCTCAGATCTGCTCCTCCACTTTCTCTTCTTATGATGAGGAGCAGATAGTTGGTTCATGGCCTGACGAAGTGGGGCATCAATGATATCATGAATAGCGGCCACCACTTCAGGTTCAGTCAACATTGTTTTTGAATTTTTGGACCTCCTCCGTACAAGGGAGGAAGTCGGAATCATCATCTACACGAGGTATGCCAAGAGCAGTCTATACAGCGGCATCCTCGGGGTCAAAGGTGGGACTGGGTTTGAATGGATGTGTGGTCAAAGGGTCTGGCAAGTGAGTACTCTCCTCACAGTCTGACTCAATCATGTGTCTCCTGAAATCTTTTTGAGTTTTTAAATTTTTCTCATTTTTTGTGTTTTGGGCGATTGCAAGCTCTCACAAGAATCCTCAATCAAGTTTGAATCATCAAATCGTGAAGCATCAATATGGCTCTTATTTAGGTAGGTGAGGTTATCAATCCTCAAATTCATTTGCTCCATGAACTGGGTCAAGGTCTCAAATGTGGGCATCGTGAGTGGTGACTCCAACACCTCAGTCTCGGGTGGATGTGAAGGTGGAAAATATGGAGGTGGAGATGGTTGTGGATAGAAGTTCGAGTCTTGATACTGTGGCTGAGATGGATATGTACAAAAATCAGAAAAAAATAGGAGGAGGGTCCTCTTGGTAAAAGGGAGGTGGACCAGCTGGAGTGAACGAAGGATTCGCAAAGTCCGGATAAATTATGCTCCAAGAGTCCATCTCGAAAACAAAAGGAAATGATCAGGAGAGCACGAAGGTCAAATCAAGAGAGTGAAGAGGAATGCATAAATGTGCAGGGATGATCTAGTATACACACAAGCAATCACAAACAAACTCACACAGTACAAACCCTCAATTCACCTACTCAACTCGGTGAAGATCGCAAATGAGGTCTTTTTATCTTGTCTTTTTGAGTTAGGTGAGAAGTCAAAGAGTTTCACACACACTTAGGGGCTGAATAGGATTTGGGCACTAGTCCTTAGGGTGTGCGCGAGCAAGTAAAAGCGAAGACAATGAGGGGATTACTCGCCCCAAGATAATGTTTTCCTTTTTTATCAAATTTAGGGTCAAGTAATATTAGTAGTCCCAATTTTATTTGTTATCACTTTTTTGGATTTTTAATAGAAAATGCACGAGCCTATCAAGGAGTCAATTTCGTTAAGCACCTAGGTGGTCAAAATCAGAGGGAGAGTCGGAAAAGCAATGCAAGCGGCAAACGATGATGAATGCTAACGTGTAAATGCTCACCTTGCCTCCAGCACTTTACATGCGAGGATGCTTAGCAGAATTGAAACCTAATCTATATGCAGATGCAAGCCGATGAAATCGCCCTAGGATGAGAAGCTACTATTATCGTGAAGCACGATTTTCAAGATTTAACTAGATCCAAACGAGACTATAGGCATAGGCAAATACACTTAGGTGTTTGGACCTACTACTACGTCAAGCAACTCCTACCGCTAAGGGCTCAATCACACAAAATAAATAAAACAAAATCGAAAAACAAAATAAAAAGAAGCGATGAAAACCGTGAAAACGGCGGTGAGCCCCCAAGTGTACAAACACCTGGAAATTGGGCCCAAATGTCCAGAGTCTGAGTACATGTATTATTACAACGATAGAGTCCCTCTCTCACTTAAATTACAAAAAATAAATACAATAAATACAAAGGGAGCTCGATCTTCAAAAATCTCTAAGTCTCCTTTGGTGCAAGGCAAGCAAACTATCGTCGGCTTCACGTGGGTGCCCAGATGCCTAGGGTAGATGCTTCCCTCGATCCGTGGTACCTTGCACGAAGTCAACAAGGGAGGGGTTAGACAGCACAAACAGATATATAAAAATAAAGAAAATACAATAGGCAAAAATAAAAGCTGTAAAAATAGATAAACAATCACAACCACGCAAAAACACAATTTATGTGTTGTTGCTCCCCGGCAACGGTGCCATTTGATAATTGAGATTTCGCTAGAGTCTAAAGTAGTCCACACAAGGCGGGACCACGATGTCGTTGAGCGACCGCTCACGAAACCTTAATCAATCAATAATTAAGCCACAACATAGATCAAACAATGAAAAATGGTGCGGAGTTAAAATTTATTATAACTCTACAACAAAGAAGTGTATAGGTGCAAGTATGTGTAGAGGTCGACACAGGGAGCAGACAGGTAGAACGGGGCAATAATGCACAAAATGTGAATGTGATGAATTGTCTATTTGTGCTATTTTTGTGGGTTTTTAATTTTATATTTTTTTTATTTTTAATTTTATATTTTTATTTTTGGATTTTTAATTTTCTGATTTTATATTATCTATTTCTATTTTATATTTTAATATTTTCTTTTTCTATAAAAAGATAAAATAAAGTATATATACAATATAAGAAAAGAGAGGTAATGTATTTATAAAAATATGTAAAAATAAGCACTATTCAGGAAATAAAATAATTTTTTAGGCTTTTTATATTTTTCTAATGTTTTTATAATTTTTCAATATTTTTCCTATTTTTTGGTATTTTTAAAGTCATAAAAACTGAAAATAGTGAATAGAATACAAAATCGAAATTAAAATGAGGATAAAAAATATCAAACAGAATCAAAAATTTTCAAATTAATTTAAAAATAAAAATAATAATATAAGGAAAATTTAGAAACAGAAATTATATTTGTATGATTTTTCTGGATTTTTAATATTTTTATGAAGGTTTTTGGAGTTTTGTAATTTTTAGGAGTTTTCTTTTATATTTTTTGTAATTTTTGGTATGTATATAGAAGACACTAAAATACACAAAATATATTTTTTTGGAATTTTTTAAAAAGGTTTTATATTTTTTATGAATTTTATCATGCAAACAGGGCTGAAAATGTTTGTTTTTGAATTTTTATAAATATGAAAATGCAATAAAAATACAAAATAAAAAATATTCATGTTAGATCAATGCAACAGACACACAATGATATTTTTTGGGGAATTTTTAGGAGTTTATAGATGCATGGAATAAATAGAGAAAGCAAAAAGAAATTACAGACTAGCAGGGGTATTTTTGAAAATATATAAAAGTCCAGGGGCTTGCGTGTAAATTTTCCAGAAATTATATAACTGAATAAAACATTCATGGACCAATCATCAATATCCAAAAACGCAAGGTTATCGCTGCAAAAATGCCAGGCCCGCACGTGACGCCCATGTGCTTGGTGGGGACCTACTTGTAATTACCAATATATGTCGGCGTAAAATGCAATTTTACCAAAAATTTTATAACTAAAATAAAAGTTCCTGGACCTAATTGAAATAACAGAAATATACCGGGCCCCTCGTAAAATTCCCGCTCCTCGCGTGCGCAAGTCACGTGAGGTGACGTGGACGGGGACTCGTATGCAAATACTAGAAGCTCCGGGGGGTGTTTGTAAATATTACAAAAGTACAAAACAGCAGATGAAAGTTTTGGTACTAAATAAAAAATGCAAAAATGCCTGGGTGAAAAATGCAAAATACCCAGGGCACTGGCGGATCAAACGGCGGGTGGTGCCCCACTTATACACGTGTCAGCATAGGAACATGCGATGACCCTTCGCGATCAACGGCCAGGATTAGAAGCCCACGAGGGGATCGACGGTCAAAGCACGTGGGGATCTGACGGTTGTTGTAGCCCTGGAAGATCAGGCCTTCATCCAACGGCGGGTGGCGCAGGAAGAGGAACCGGGAAGAACTCCACTGCGGCGACGTTCCTCCGGCCAAGTCGCATCACCCCGCCGGTCTATGATGCTCCAAAATAGTCGAATCCCCTCCTGCGGTAGTCCTCTAGCGACCGATGACGCCAAAAGAGGCTGGCGAACCCTGGAGTCCTCCTACGGCAGCGAGTTGAGGAGGGGCTCCCAAGCCTCTGATGAGAAGCAAAATCGCCACCAGGAGGTTCTATCACTCCAGATACCTGTAAGAGACGTTAAGGAGGGTGAGGGCAAAGTGCCTCGCCCCTCCTGGGTGTAGATTGAGGCGGAAAATGATGATAAAGGGGCTCGTCGGAGCAAGCTCCGGCGAGGTGGTGGCGGAAGTGATTGGTTGGGTAAAACATGAAGAGATAAATGGGGAATGGATCCTACGTCTACAAAGAATAAAGAAATGCAAAAAAACAAAGAAAATGTTACGTCGAATGCCTGGTTAGCCTAAGATTGAACCTCGACGGCCACTTGGCCGGAGATGGGTGGAATGGCCCTTCGATGCCTCGCCTGAACTCCGTGCACGGCTGGAGGAAGCCTGTCACGCTTCCGGTCCGGAGCACGGCGGCAAAGAGTCAAAACTAGGGTTGAAGAGGTTTAAAGGAGGAAGGAGGTAATGGGGGGTGTTTTGAAAGAGTGGTGAATAGAGCAAGAAGATCGAGGAACATCATCTCGATCAGTGATTCACAACCCAAGAAAAGACCTGGGCGTGAATCACCAATAGACGAAGCAAAAAATTGCAAAAGGGATCAATATGAGAAGAGGCAAGGCGTGGTCTCCAAAATTTGAAGAAATTGAGGGAAACACGGTTCTGACAAAGGTGGCAGGGGGAGGTCAAACAGTTGACCTTCGGTCAACAGTCCAAACCACCTAGTTGTTCCACGTGAACCAACCAGGAAAAACCCTCCGGAAAAAGAATTGGAAATTCATTAAAAAATATTAAACGATTTTATTAATTTTGGGTTATCAAATAAAAAATATTTACTATTTTATAAATTATTTTATTACGATTTTTATTTATTTTTTCGAGGTATAAAATTACAAGTTACCTTTTATGGCCTACATAGGTATATTCTTCTATATATTTTAATATTTTATTTTTATTTTGTATATTTAATTTTATTTATTTTGTTTATTATTTTATAAATTTATAAAATATTTTTATATACTTAAATGTATTTTTATTTTATTTTTCTGAAGTGTTTGTAGAATTAAATAAATAGAAGTACTAACTATATAGATATCTTTACAGGTATTATACCTATGTATTATATACGGGTATTTAATTTTTGTGTTTTCTTTGTGTTTTTATTCTGATTTTAATATACATATATATTATAAATAATATTTACAAAATTATAAAAATATAAAATTGTAAAAATAATGAATAATAAATAAAATGAATATTTTAATCTGTACAAGTATACAATAGGGGTCCAAAACTCAATTTTCAAACCGTAGCTCCACAAAATACGAAACTACCTTCATTAAATAGCTAATTAAAAATGATGTACAATTAAAGTGATTTTGATACATTTCGAGCTTTTATTTGAGAGATATAGGTCTGGGAAGTTGGGATTCTGGAATCTTATTCAAATCATAACTTTTTAGGGTTTTTATCACTTGTGCCCCTCCGAGATAACTCAATATCAGTTATGCCCCTATCTTTTTGGTAATATCAATTGTGCCCCTCACTTCTTTCTCTGTCATTAGTTGTGCTCTTCCGTCAGACTGACCATCAAAAAATTAAAATAACCATAGTTTACTCAAACCACGGTGCGGATAAGAGGGGTATTATGGTCAGAATAAAATCAAATTAGGAGGAGGGTTGGGGAGGAGGTGCGAGACTGTGGAGGAGGTGCGGGCTAGAGCGCGGATGGCGGGGGCCGGGGGAGGTGCGCGGCTGCGGGAGGAGCGTGGGAAGCAGGGGCTGGGGGCGGCGCGTGCGGGGAAGGGGAGGGGGCGGTGCGGGGAAGGGGGAGCAGGTGCGGGTCTGGGGGAGGGGGAGCAGATTAGATCAGTGGATCAAAGTTGAAGGAGACGGGCTATATCCAGTAGGAATTAAAAGATCATGTTGCAACCAGAAGGATCCTTCAAAATCTCACTCTACTTACTCTAATTAATGCAAAAAGGCTTATGTAGTATGTGTGTTCTTCATTGCTTCATTATGACCAAAATATGTTCTCTTCAGCTTCTACTGATGCATCCCCGTTAAGCTGACGCGCTAACGAAAATGGGACAGAGAATGGTAGAAGGTTAGTATGCTCAATCTAATTGTTTAAAATCGAGCATAATCCATTGATGAATCTCCATTTCATCACCTTTATTCTATCATTTTGGCCTTAAAAACCCCAGCAAATGCATGTAAATAGCATTAATTTGTTCATATTAGCATCTATTATTTATTGTACTAATTATACATAAAATAAGGTTTTTAAATGCCAAAATTATAGAATAAAGGGAAGAAAAGAAAAAGGAATAAAATATTGCAAATATTTTATGACCCTAACCCCGAGACCAAAGCCAGCATGGAATTGGTCGACAAGGAATAAAGTAGGGGGGAGATAAGGGCCAATAATACAATAAATATTTCATTTATTTATTCATTCATTTATGCATTTTTGGCACCTATTTTGTACATAAATATTTATTCATCAAATAAAGAAACTTTGTTCATAAAAGTGGTAGACAATATTGTAAATAAAAATACAAAATTGATTTTGTACAAAAATAATATACAGTGTATATTTTATATACAGAGTAAAAAGCCAAAATCTCAACTTCACAGACCCATATCTTGCGAATAAAAACTCCAAATCACCCAAATTCACCTTTAATTGTATATAGCATTTCTCAAACTATTTTATAAAAGTGGTTTCATAATTTTTGGAGTCCATCTGTGGAAGTTAGGTTTTTGGCCTACCTTGTACATAGTACCTGATTAAAATATTCATTTTATTCAATGAGTATTATTTTTACAAAAATTATACTTTTAGAATCCTGTAAATAATGTATATAATATTGTACACATTAAAACTAAAAGAAAACCAAAAAGAAATTAAGAAATAAAATAAGCCTATGTGATATACGGGCGAAAATACCTATGTGAAGCATGTACATAAATAAGAAGGGAAAGACATTCTTGACTTATTTTATTCTTTTATATTTTTATAATCATGTACATACTATATATTATTCACTGAAAATACAAATCCAAAATAAAAATGAATAAAATTCATTAAATAAATAAAATATATATATGATATAGGTAAAATACCTATAAGTATACTTACATATACTCATATATATTTATTTAAAAATGCAAATAATCTCATAAAAATTAAATAAAAACATATTTATACTCACAAAAATAAATTCTAAATTTATAAAATAAGAAAACAAAATAATAAAATAAAATAAACAAATTAAAAATAAAATACACAAAAATACATGTAAATACATACATATACACATTATTAAAATAAACCCGTAATAAAATACACCAAAAAAATAAATAAAAATCATATTAAAATACTACATAAAATAAGAAACATTTTTTATTTTATATTCAAAAAATAATAAAATCATTTACTAATTTAAATAAATTATTCTTTATTTCTCCAGCCTATTTTGTCTTCTAGCGGCCCCCGTGGACCAACCACAGGCCGGCAAAAGTTGACCTCGGGTCAACTCTTCAGACTCAAGGACGGCCCCTCTGACAAGTCACGAGAGGTCCCTCTTCCTCGCTTTTTCACGCCGATTGTGTTGCTCGAGGGTGATAAGACCCTTTATGAGATTTGTTCCTCGAACATCCACGAATCACGCCGCATCCCATGATTCCTTGTACAGCATCTAGATTCACCAAGATCTGCCGGCCAATAAGGGCGCAAACTTTGCTTATAAATAAACCCTCCGACCTCCTCATCCATTTTGGCCTCCCTTTCCGTCGTTTTCCACCATCTATTCCAGTCCTCTGAGGTTCCTTGTGACAGGAGGGTCCTCCTGGAAGCTTCAGGCAGTTGGAGGAGTCGAAGGAGCGCCCACGGCTGCCGCGTCGCCGGAGGTCCTGCTCCCTGGTCGCACACCAGGTATAAGAGCTGCTTTCTTTCCGTTTTTAGCTTAGTTTTAGTCGTTACTTCGTAGTTTAGCTTTTAGACCAGTTAGTAGAGCCTCAGGTGCTCGATTAGCTTAAGATCGAAGTTCGCCGGAGTTTAGCTCCGGCGAACCTCTCTACTCTGATCAGCACGCTATCTGACCCTTCGCCCCACCTCATCGCCTTTCCCTACGTATTCTCCACGCACCCACGCTCCAAGATCAACCAGAGCTCGCCCAGCTCTGCGAATCGAGGTCCTCCCTCCTCCGCTTCGTCGGACCTCGCCGCCCTCCACCTTTCCCCGTTCGTCTACCCTAAACCTTGGGTCGAGGAAGACCCCCTCGAGTCCGTCTTTCATTTGGTGCAGGACTCAAGCTGAAAGGAGCCCTCTGGGGCTCGATTCAAGTCCCTTCAAGGTTCCAGGACCCCCTTGTCTTCTCCGAGCTCGTCCAGCCGATCCAGGAGGTCCTGGACCTTCTGGAGCATCTCGAACGGTGTGCACCGCTTCGCCGGACGCCTGGAGGGCACAAGCAGCAACATTAAGCGCCTGGAGGCGGAGGAATCACCGATCGAAGCCAGGGAAGTCAGTCGTTCTTCCCTGTTCTTCGCGAGCAGCAGCAGCCGTTGGATCAAGAGCGCAGGTCCAGATCGAAGCCCAACCGTCCGATGAAGCCACGCAGCAACCGTAGGATCATCTCAAATGATCTAATCCTAACGCTTCATCGGCGAAGCGTCATCGGGCGAGGAGATGGTGACGCGTGTCAAGTGGCGAACGAAGAACCGTTGGATCGCGCGCACTTAGGGGGTAATTTTCACATATACCCCCGCTCTTTTGTATATTTAATTTTTAATATTGTAAATTAAATAGCACGTTGTAAATAAATTGTATATTTTGCAGAAAGGACCCTAAGTTTATTAGATTTGCATTTAGGTCCTTCCGCGCCTCACGTGCAGTCCCACGTGAGGCGCGTGAAAATTGCAAGTATGCCCTGGCGGTTTTTGTATATTGTAGAATAGTTCTAAAAATTAAAATAAATGTTTATCTTAGTATGTATTTTTGCACTGATGCCCCTGGAGTTTATTTTATTTGCAAAAATACCCCTGCCAGGCTGTTTTAATTTCGTATCTTTACCTATTTATTAAAAATACCAAGATGGCTCCTAAAAATCCACAAAAATTAGAGTAGATGCTCTATGCCATGCTTGTTCACGCCCATATTTTAGTTTGCATTTTTTGCATCTATTCTGATTATTAAAAATGTAAAAGAAGCCATTTTTGTACTGTTCAAATTAGAAAATACAAAAAAATTAGAAAATGTTTTTGAAAAATTCCAAAAAAAATTTATATGATATATTTATATATATATTGAGTCCAGAAAATGAAAAACCTTAAAAATATGAAAAAGAAAATTAAAAAAAAATCATAAAACCCCAAAAGCAACATAAAAATTAGAAAAACTCTTTAAAAACCCTAAAAATACATTTCTCTCTTTTATAATTATCTATATATTATTATTAATATGTGAAAATTAATTTGGGCAATTTTGGGTATTATTTGATATTTTTAAAACCCAAATTATATACGGCTATGTATTTAGTCCTATATAGTGGACATTTTTGAATTGAAAAATACATAAAAATTAGAAATATAAAAAAAAAATTTAAAAAAAAATATATGTCTATATATTAAGTTTTTATGTTTATATATATACATACATACTATATCACTTCTCTCTCTCTCTTCTTATTTATATCTATATATATCTCTTTATATATCTTATATATATATTTCTATATTTATATAATTAATAAAAAAAAAGTATAAAATATAAAATCAAAATAAAAATTATAAAAACAAAAATATAAAAAAATTACAAAACCCAAAACCCACAAAAACAATAAAAGGACATGCACAATTGATTGAATAATTGAGCAATACATTACATACAACCATTCGCCTCCCAGTGTTCGACCTCTACCTGTGCTTACACCTATACACATTTACATGTAGAGTTATAATAAATTTTAACTCCACATTTTTGGATATTCATTGCATATATTATTGTGGGTTAATTGTTGATCGATCTGGGGAACTTTAAGTGGTCAATTCAGCGACTTGATTTCTCGCCTCGTGAGATATCTAGACCCTTGATTCTCCCCGGTCATCAAATGGCGCCGTTGCCGGGGAGGCAACGGATTTTGTATGATTTTGTGTGGTTATTTGTTCATTTATTTGAGTCTTTGTTCATGTCCTTCATTTGTTTATCTGTGTGATTTTTATTTTATTTTTATTTGATATTATTGATTGACTGCTCTGACCATCTCTTTCTTTTGTCTTTGATGCGAGGGACCGCTAAGCGAAGGAGGACCTCCTAGGAGGCCCTATGCACCCAAGCGAGGCGGTGTTGGCTCTTCTATGCCAAGCCAACAGGAGAGAGCATCGATAGCAGATGAAGGAGAATTTTTGAAGACAGTCTCTATTTCATGAATTTTATTTCCTTTATCTTATTATGTATATTCATGTGAGAGAGTGACCCTCAGAATTTTGTAATAATACAGGACTCTCACAGGTGCACTCCGACTCCCGAGGTCCATTGCCCGAGGGATTGTTCCCTTGGGGGCCTCGACGGTTTTGACGCTTTCTCGTTTTTATTTTATTTTTTATTATTTTGTGTGAATGAGCCCTAGCTTAGGAGTTGCTTGTCGATAGATTAGGTCCAAACACCCTAAATATATTTGCATGTACCTATAGTGCGTTTTGGACCTAGTCAAATCTAAACAGTTGGTTCATTTATCTCTTAACCACTGTGCCGTGAGCAAGCCCCATCAAGCGCTACTCCTGAACTCGAGCGTGTCGAGAAGAGGAGGGGTGAGCCAAGACCGGACTCTTAGGTTAAGGGTAAGCGACCGGCTTGTGGTGCTTCACGATAATAGCAGTTACTATCCTAGGGCGATTTCTTCGGCTTGCAGTTGCATATAGCATAGGTTTCAATTCTGTTATGCATCCCGCATGGAGAGAGCTGGGAAGCACTGTAAGTCTTCTTACTTAGCATGCATCATTGATTTCCGACTTGCATGGCTTTTCCGATCTTCTCCCTATGTTTTTGACCACCTAAGATGCTTAATGGAAATTGGAACCTCGATAGGCACGTGCATTAAAAATACCCAAGAAAAAAAAAGTGATAACTTAAATAAAATCGGGACTGCTAACTCTATTGGACTTAAAAATAAAACGTAAGGGATTCCTTGTCTTGGGGAGAGCAACCCCCTCATTGTATGCGTTTTAAGTGCTCACGTACACGCTAAGGAGTAGAGCCCAAATCCTATCAAGCCTCCTAAGTGTTTGTACAACTTTGTGATCCTCACCTAACTCTAAAACTGAAAAGATAAATGACCGTCATCTGACGATCTTCACTGTGTTGAGTAGGTGAATTGGTGGTCTTGCCTTGTGTCTTGATTGTGACTTGGAGTCCGTTGTGTTTCTCATTCATTATTAGAGTCATCAGTCCCGTCCGTGTGAGTCATGCATTTTTCATCTTTGAGTCTCTCTATCTCTCTTATAAATAGACCTCTTCATTTTGCATCGAGTCATGATATTGGCGCTTGAGCTCAATCATTCTTCGCCAAATCCTTTGTTTCCCGCTTCTTCACCATCTTCCATGTATCCATCGTACCATCTTCTCTGGTTCGAGGAGAGACCGCTCTTCGGACCGCAATTTTGACGGGGTTCCCGCCTTGTGTGGAACACCCAATTTTGTCTACATCCCGATTTTCTTGCCTGCCCTCCTCGTACCCTCTGTATCACCTTTCTACCACCCATGATATTGGCACACCCGCTCAATCATCTTCTCCACTCCATCGTGTACCCTTCCTACCCATCCTCCTCGTGTACCCCGTAACACCTCTCCCTTTACTCGGGAATGTTGTGCATATTGGTAAGGCCCGCATCGCGGATTATTTATACAAGATTATTTGTGTAAGCAGGGCCCATGATATTGCGGCTGCTGAGATTGATTTGGTGGATTTGACTTTTGATGCATGCATATGTGCTTATTGAGGATTTTTGTGATGCATGATAATTAGGTGTGATTCTTTATTGAAGATTTAGATCTTGCACACCGGATTGAGGATGTGATGAGCTTCAGTGATTTGAGGATGATATCAGGATGTTTCTATTGTTTTATCCATTTCGAGGTTCCTACCATCTGTGATTTCTGGGCTGAATAGACTATCTTGATGTATGCTTCATGATGACGATGATTGGAACCCGCATGATTTCTCTTCTACATGAGTGACCCATCCTCGATCTCCTGACTTCATTATCCACCCCTGGCACTTAGAGGATTCCTGACTATTTTTTTTTTTGTGCCATCTCAGTTGACTGGATTGACCCAAGGGATGCTTGGTGAATGACAGGATTATTCGCTCCCTGACATGATCTTATGCCCTCCGAATAATTGAATGATTTATTGCTTTTGAGGACCTGAGATGACTTGCCAGCATTCCCATGACCTTCATTGTTATAGCTCGCATTGCTCCCCGAGGACTATCTGCGGGAGAATGCGACAATGTCTAGGACTGCGGTTTCATACACTACTTGGGTCGCCATTGTGATGGGACCCGAAACCGAGTCGTACGATATGTTTGATTGGCCTCCCCCTGTGATTGTGTACTTGACCTGTTGGTACACGAGGCCAATGTATTTGACTCCTTTGAGTCTGCTCGCCTTGACGGTCCTCGCAAGGCAGAGCTCCACTTTTCTGATTATTCCATGCCTGGTTCATAGCTCTCCGAGGGTTATCTGCGAGAGGCTATGACACATTATTGCTATAATGGTCTCTTCTACTGGTAGACGGTCGGCCGTCTATCGAGACTATATTTCTGTGGATCCGTCTGATGGATCCGGCTCCTTTGAGCCCGCTCTCCTTGACGACCCTCGCAAGGTAGAGGCACTTTCTGACTATCCCCTGCCTAGATCGCAGTACTCTCCGAGGACTATCTGCGGGAGGCTGCGACACTCTATTTACGCTCGGTTCCCACCTTCCGATTGTGTCTCCTCTCTGTTGGAGCACGGAGCCGGGTCGTCTGATATGCAATACTTTTGGTCCCATCCTGAGTTGCCTATCTGATCTGCGGATCATGGGACCCATCTGATTAGACTCCTTTGAGTCCGCTCGCCTTGACGGTCCTCGCAGGGTTGAGTTTTTGATATCTGCTACTCCCATGACTAGTTGGCAGCCCGCTCCCCGAGGGTTATTTGCGGGACGCTGCCACACTTTCTCGATTTTTCGGTCTCTTCTGCTGGTAGCCGATCTGTCGCCTACCAAGACCATTTCTATGATCCGTCTGATGGATCAGGCTCCTTTGAGCCCGCTCACCTTGATGACCCTCGGAAGGGTGAGCTTCTGTTCTGATTATTCATTGCCTAGCATGTGCTACTCCCCGAGGGTTATCTGCGGGAGAGTACATCATTTTCTAGGTACTCGGCTTCATTTCTGGAGTCTCCTGTTGGTGGAGCACGAAGCCGAGTCTTCTGACTTTGTACTCGGTCTCCTCCCTGGTTGTGCCTCCTGTCTGTTGGAGCACGGAGCCGAATCTTCTGATTATACTCTGATTCTGCTCACCTTGAGGACCCTCGCAGGGTTGAGCCATGGCTTGCGGTATTCGGTGTGTACTTATGATCTTTCTACCTCACCATCATCGGGTACCATGATGTCTCCTATTATCTATCTTCCATATCTACTTGAGACATGATTGACCGGAGGAGTCTGTACTGCTCTTTCTTCCTCCCGATCTTACGGTATCGGCTATATTCTTCCATGATGATCATATGAGCCGTTCATCTGCTTCATGCTACCGGACCGGATATCTTTGCTTTCTGACCTGTTGTCCCCGGTAGCTGGCACCCACTTGATTGCATATTCGGGTGTATTTTCACCTTCTGACCGCGTCCTCGTTCTCACAGGGAGACGACGACGAGAGCACGGTTGTCGCTTATCAGACACCGTCCTGTACTTCAACAGTTTTTCACCGCATGTATATATGTGTGCCTTGTTCATTCTTTCTCCCGCATGTTATGTGTGCCCTAGATCTATCGCCATATCTTTGGGACTACACTTAGGACGTACCTAGTCCTAAGTATAGGGGGGCACACACTGAGTTGTTCTTTCCTTGCACATTTTCGTCACTCCTGTTCTTGCCTATACTTAGGGATATCTCACCCTAAGTATAGGGGGAGTGATGTGTTTATTCTCCTAGATCTGTTCATCTATCTGTATATATCTCTTCTTTTCTTCTTTTCTTCTTTTCCTTTTCTATCTTCTGTATCTAAATAAAAGGTGTCACCCCTTTGTGTCAGTTTTCTGTACTTAGGACGTACTTCGTCCTAAGTATAGGGGGGCGTGCACCCCGAGTATTTCCATTCTTTGATCCTCTCCATTGTCTCCTCTTCTTGTCTATACTTAGGGATATCTTACCCTAAGTATAGGGGGAGACAATCTGAGTACGATCTGTTCATCCCCACCTTGACCCTCCCTGCTTTTTGTACAGTCTGCTATACTTAGGATTACTTGATCCTAAGTATAGGGGGGACGGTCAACTTCTCATTCCTTAATTCCATTTACATTCTTTAGATCTGTCTATACTCAGTACGAGTTATGTCTTTGCTTTCCCTTTCGATCTATGAGGACATAGCTCAAGCTAAGTATAGGGGGGTCGTATATACTCTGTATATACTTTAGCCATAACTCGTACTTTTGTAATAATATGGCTAATAATTCTTTAAAATTCGTTAAAAAAAAATCCTTAATAAAAAGATGGGATTATTCCTCAAATTCTTTTGTATATACTGATTAATAAATCAGGTGAAAATGTTTTTTGCAAAATGTTTGAAAAATAGTTTGAAAAGTATTGTGAACATTTATTGAAAACTATTTTGAAAATATTTTGTTACATATTTTCAACCTGTGTAAAGATGTGTGGTTTGTAAAGATTTATTTTCTTTGTGTGAAATAAAATGTTTGAAAAATGATTTGCAAATGGTTTGAAAAATGGTTGCAAAAATATTTTGAAAATCTATATATACTATTTTGAAAAACCTTTGCAAAATGATTTTCAAATGTGTGTACATGTTTGTAAAAATGTTTGTAAAAATTATTTTGGACTATAGTTTTCAAAAACTGTTTGAAAAATTTGTGTCAAATAAATTTGAGGAATAGTCACATATAATAATAACTAATATAATATATATATATATCTTATGAATAAAAATAATAAAAATAAACACAATTCTTTAATAAGTGTACATATATGCTTATAAATAAAAACTAAATTGTAAATTCTTAATTCTTGTAAAATAAAGAGGCATGCCCGTGTAAATAACTGTACATATTTTATGCTTTGAGTGCCTAAATTCTTTTATTTGCAAAAATTTTTTGTAAAAATTGCATTATTCTTTGCATATTTGTAAATAGCATTTGCATAGCATTCATATTCTTTGATTGAGCTTGATGATTGAACTAGTCCAATAAAGTCGAAGATTGGAGCTTGGTTGGACCTTACCGCACCTAATTGCACTGGAACCTTATGGGAACTAGGTTTAAGGTACTTCAGGTCTATTCAGACTTAATTCTTTGAGAAATCAGGGCTGGGTTCAAGTCACCTCAGTGGACTAACTAGAACTTTTCGAAACACACGCATGACTCTTGTCGGCCGTGACCTAACTTGGACACTTGCACCTTTCACTTGGCTCAACTCAGTTGGAGTGGTGAGGGGGTTGGATTTGCCAGTCTGAGACGCACACGGGTGGAAACATTCGTCCTCGTCTAGGGAGGGAAGTGCACCCCAACCTGGTCCAGTTTCAATGATGTCGAATGACAGGAGAGTGTGGGTTGCAATAAAGCTTCAAAAGAGGGATAGTCTTCTGGCTCAAGAGGAAAAAGTCCTTATGTAAATGCTGTTGTACATAGTATGTTGAAAAAAAAAAAAAAAAGGAAAAACTCCAAAAAAGTGGACAGGCTTGTAAATAAAAATAAAAGTGCCTGCCGGAGTATGTATAGAAAATAAGCAAGCTTGAGCATCAAAGTTATACCATGTGAGCCTGCAGCTGGATGACTTGACTACACTGGTCTTGCATCCTAGGATAGGTAGCTACACTGGCTACCGTCCATTCTTTTCTCTACCCCCCTCCTCTTGAGTCGGATGCCACTTGAACTTAGAAGGGAATACCCCGCTCCTTGACGGTAGAGGGCTGGATTAGGGAATCATTGGGTTGTCATTCTGGAGAAGTCAGTTCCTTTGTCATTTCAGTTGGGGAGAGCCACCATCACTTACACCGTACAAGTCAGCTTCATAGTCATAAGGGTTTGCGTATGATGTAGTCTAGTTCTGACCTGGCTACTGAGGTGATTTGAACCAAGTTCTGTGACTCTCGAAGGCTGTTGTGTTTTAAATTTGGTTTCCGACTAGGTTCCATACACATTTTCACACCAAGGTCTAACTTGAGCTCCAAACTTTGATTTTGTACAGATGAGTTTAATAACCATGACCAATTCAATTATTCTTTAAATTTTTTTTATTTTTGCTTTTTCTTTTCTTCTTATTCTTTAATTCTTTTTACTTATTGAATAAGTGTTTGCTAGGGACTAGCAAAGGCAAGTATAGGGGGGTGATGAATCTCCATTTCATCACCTTTATTCTATCATTTTGGCCTTAAAAACCCCAGCAAATGCATGTAAATAGCATTAATTTGTTCATATTAGCATCTATTATTTATTGTACTAATTATACATAAAATAAGGTTTTTAAATGCCAAAATTATAGAATAAAGGGAAGAAAAGAAAAAGGAATAAAATATTGCAAATATTTTATGACCCTAACCCCGAGACCAAAGCCAGCATGGAATTGGTCGACAAGGAATAAAGTAGGGGGGAGATAAGGGCCAATAATACAATAAATATTTCATTTATTTATTCATTCATTTATGCATTTTTGGCACCTATTTTGTACATAAATATTTATTCATCAAATAAAGAAACTTTGTTCATAAAAGTGGTAGACAATATTGTAAATAAAAATACAAAATTGATTTTGTACAAAAATAATATACAGTGTATATTTTATATACAGAGTAAAAAGCCAAAATCTCAACTTCACAGACCCATATCTTGCGAATAAAAACTCCAAATCACCCAAATTCACCTTTAATTGTATATAGCATTTCTCAAACTATTTTATAAAAGTGGTTTCATAATTTTTGGAGTCCATCTGTGGAAGTTAGGTTTTTGGCCTACCTTGTACATAGTACCTGATTAAAATATTCATTTTATTCAATGAGTATTATTTTTACAAAAATTATACTTTTAGAATCCTGTAAATAATGTATATAATATTGTACATATTAAAACTAAAAGAAAACCAAAAAGAAATTAAGAAATAAAATAAGCCTATGTGATATACGGGCGAAAATACCTATGTGAAGCATGTACATAAATAAGAAGGGAAAGACATTCTTGACTTATTTTATTCTTTTATATTTTTATAATCATGTACATACTATATATTATTCACTGAAAATACAAATCCAAAATAAAAATGAATAAAATTCATTAAATAAATAAAATATATATATGATATAGGTAAAATACCTATAAGTATACTTACATATACTCATATATATTTATTTAAAAATGCAAATAATCTCATAAAAATTAAATAAAAACATATTTATACTCACAAAAATAAATTCTAAATTTATAAAATAAGAAAACAAAATAATAAAATAAAATAAACAAATTAAAAATAAAATACACAAAAATACATGTAAATACATACATATACACATTATTAAAATAAACCCGTAATAAAATACACCAAAAAAATAAATAAAAATCATATTAAAATACTACATAAAATAAGAAACATTTTTTATTTTATATTCAAAAAATAATAAAATCATTTACTAATTTAAATAAATTATTCTTTATTTCTCCAGCCTATTTTGTCTTCTAGCGGCCCCCGTGGACCAACCACAGGCCGGCAAAAGTTGACCTCGGGTCAACTCTTCAGACTCAAGGACGGCCCCTCTGACAAGTCACGAGAGGTCCCTCTTCCTCGCTTTTTCACGCCGATTGTGTTGCTCGAGGGTGATAAGACCCTTTATGAGATTTGTTCCTCGAACATCCACGAATCACGCCGCATCCCATGATTCCTTGTACAGCATCTAGATTCACCAAGATCTGCCGGCCAATAAGGGCGCAAACTTTGCTTATAAATAAACCCTCCGATCTCCTCATCCATTTTGGCCTCCCTTTCCGTCGTTTTCCACCGTCTATTCCAGTCCTCTGAGGTTCCTTGTGACAGGAGGGTCCTCCTGGAAGCTTCAGGCAGTTGGAGGAGTCGAAGGAGCGCCCACGGCCGCCGCGTCGCCGGAGGTCCTGCTCCCTGGTCGCACACCAGGTATAAGAGCTGCTTTCTTTCCGTTTTTAGCTTAGTTTTAGTCGTTACTTCGTAGTTTAGCTTTTAGACCAGTTAGTAGAGCCTCAGGTGCTCGATTAGCTTAAGATCGAAGTTCGCCGGAGTTTAGCTCCGGCGAACCTCTCTACTCTGATCAGCACGCTATCTGACCCTTCGCCCCACCTCATCGCCTTTCCCTACGTATTCTCCACGCACCCACGCTCCAAGATCAACCAGAGCTCGCCCAGCTCTGCGAATCGAGGTCCTCCCTCCTCCGCTTCGTCGGACCTCGCCGCCCTCCACCTTTCCCCGTTCGTCTACCCTAAACCTTGGGTCGAGGAAGACCCCCTCGAGTCCGTCTTTCATTTGGTGCAGGACTCAAGCTGAAAGGAGCCCTCTGGGGCTCGATTCAAGTCCCTTCAAGGTTCCAGGACCCCCTTGTCTTCTCCGAGCTCGTCCAGCCGATCCAGGAGGTCCTGGACCTTCTGGAGCATCTCGAACGGTGCGCACCGCTTCGCCGGACGCTTGGAGGGCACAAGCAGCAACATTAAGCGCCTGGAGGCGGAGGAATCACCGATCGAAGCCAGGGAAGTCAGCCGTTCTTCCCTGTTCTTCGCGAGCAGCAGCAGCCGTTGGATCAAGAGCGCAGGTCCAGATCGAAGCCCAACCGTCCGATGAAGCCACGCAGCAACCGTAGGATCATCTCAAATGATCTAATCCTAACGCTTCATCGGCGAAGCGTCATCGGGCGAGGAGATGGTGACGCGTGTCAAGTGGCGAACGAAGAACCGTTGGATCGCGCGCACTTAGGGGGTAATTTTCACATATACCCCCGCTCTTTTGTATATTTAATTTTTAATATTGTAAATTAAATAGCACGTTGTAAATAAATTGTATATTTTGCAGAAAGGACCCTAAGTTTATTAGATTTGCATTTAGGTCCTTCCGCGCCTCACGTGCAGTCCCACGTGAGGCGCGTGAAAATTGCAAGTATGCCCTGGCGGTTTTTGTATATTGTAGAATAGTTCTAAAAATTAAAATAAATGTTTATCTTAGTATGTATTTTTGCACTGATGCCCCTGGAGTTTATTTTATTTGCAAAAATACCCCTGCCAGGCTGTTTTAATTTCGTATCTTTACCTATTTATTAAAAATACCAAGATGGCTCCTAAAAATCCACAAAAATTAGAGTAGATGCTCTATGCCATGCTTGTTCACGCCCATATTTTAGTTTGCATTTTTTGCATCTATTCTGATTATTAAAAATGTAAAAGAAGCCATTTTTGTACTGTTCAAATTAGAAAATACAAAAAAATTAGAAAATGTTTTTGAAAAATTCCAAAAAAAATTTATATGATATATTTATATATATATTGAGTCCAGAAAATGAAAAACCTTAAAAATATGAAAAAGAAAATTAAAAAAAAAATCATAAAACCCCAAAAGCAACATAAAAATTAGAAAAACTCTTTAAAAACCCTAAAAATACATTTCTCTCTTTTATAATTATCTATATATTATTATTAATATGTGAAAATTAATTTGGGCAATTTTGGGTATTATTTGATATTTTTAAAACCCAAATTATATACGGCTATGTATTTAGTCCTATATAGTGGACATTTTTGAATTGAAAAATACATAAAAATTAGAAATATAAAAAAAAATTTAAAAAAAAAAATATATGTCTATATATTAAGTTTTTATGTTTATATATATACATACATACTATATCACTTCTCTCTCTCTTCTTATTTATATCTATATATATCTCTTTATATATCTTATATATATATTTCTATATTTATATAATTAATAAAAAAAAGTATAAAATATAAAATCAAAATAAAAATTATAAAAACAAAAATATAAAAAAATTACAAAACCCAAAACCCACAAAAACAATAAAAGGACATGCACAATTGATTGAATAATTGAGCAATACATTACATACAACCATTCGCCTCCCAGTGTTCGACCTCTACCTGTGCTTACACCTATACACATTTACATGTAGAGTTATAATAAATTTTAACTCCACATTTTTGGATATTCATTGCATATATTATTGTGGGTTAATTGTTGATCGATCTGGGGAACTTTAAGTGGTCAATTCAGCGACTTGATTTCTCGCCTCGTGAGATATCTAGACCCTTGATTCTCCCCGGTCATCATCCATATACCCACAAAATTATTTTGATACAGAGTCAAAAGAGATAGTAAATAGTCGGCAGACTTCTTTGAGCTGAACAATCTTGATGCTCGAGTAGAAGATCCAGGACACGGGGATGACGATAATGTGAATGCATCTGATGCAGCATCGACTTTAAAGAGCAGGAGAAGAGGCAACAAGAAGGAAAATACATGTGAGGCAATTCGGAATCTGGTGTTGGTTGCACCAGCTTCGATCGAGAGGCCATCGCGTAGAGTGAAATCTTTTGTTTGCTACAAGGAAAGACCCCTCAACACGAAGATGCGAAGGGACTCGTAACATCGTGATTGTTTGACTACTTCAATGCTCGGAAAATTGCATCGCATGTTGTGAATCTGCTCATTTCTTGCAGCAAATGTGGAAGAAATTGGATCAATGGGAGTGTGTGTGTATATATATATATATATTTGTTCCCAATAGAAATTAGGAAGAGATGTCATGTCTATCTCTTGATATCCATCAGATATGTTCTGCATAAGATTTACATAGAAATCTAATATATGCTTAACTAACAAATTTAATGCAGAAATAAAAATATCCAGTTTGTTTAATAATCAGCATGCGGGGGAGGGGGAGCAGGGGTGGCACGTGTAAGGGATGGGGAGGGGGCGGTGCGGGGAAGGGGGGAGGGGGAGCAGGTACGGGGCAGGAGGGAGGGGGAGCAGGGGCGGCGCGTGCGGGGGAGGGGGAGGGGCGGTGCGGGGAAGGGGGAGGGGGAGCAGGTGCGGGGAAGTGGGGAGGGGGAGCAGGGGCCACGCGTGCGGGGGAGGGGGAGGGGCAGTGCGGGGCGACCTGGGCGCGGAGGACCGGGCCTCCGGGCGGGTGGCGACCAGGGCACGGTCGAGAAGAAGCATGGCCTACGCCTACTTGTGGAGGAAGAGGGACGGCCGGGGGTGGGGGAGGAGTTCCGGGTGGAGAGGGAGGAGGAGGAGGTTGGAGATAGAGGAAGAGGATGGGGGAGAGGAGGAAGAAGAAGAGCATGAGGAAGAGGGTGTCAAAATGACCACTAAACCCTTTTTTAAAATTAATTATGCTTATGTCCTCAAAGTTAACGTTTGTTTTCACTGTGGATGGACGACAACTAACCCAAGGGGCATAACTGATAAATCGACAAGAAGTGAGGGGCACAACTGATATTATCAAAAAGATAGGGGCATAATTGATATTGCGATATCTCGGAGGGGCATAAGTGATAAAAACCCAAGTTTTTATCTATATATTGTTTTTGTGTGAAATCAATTTTGTATTTTTCTATATTTAATTATCTACAATTTACGTAAAAAGTTTCTTTATTTGAAGTATAAAAAGTGGAACCAAAAATAGGTCTCAAAATGAATAAAGAATTAAATAAAAGGGATTTTTATCGTATTTTGGCCCTTATCTCCCCCTACTTTATCCCTTGTCGACCTAGTCACCGAGATGCCTAGGTCTCGGGGTTTTGGGTCATAAAATATTTGCAATATTTTATTCCTTTTCTTTTCTTTTCTTTATTATATAATTTTGACTTTAAAAATCATATTTTATACAATGTTTACACAAATATGCATGAATGCTAAAATGTATGAATTAACATTATTTACACGCATTTACTAGGGTTTTTAAGGCCAAAATGATAGAATAAAGATGATGAAACATATATTCATCACCTGCACATCATGATTTCCCAGACTTGATTGACTTTAGTAACCAGCATTCGTATCACACATTCGGAGAGCCTATACATTCACAGGAGTGGACTAATGAGCTAGACTCACCAGTCCCCCGTTCATTTACTCCATCATATGAGGCTCCGACCAAAGTTTGCCATTTGGATAGTCCATACTCGACCCAGCATTACATGTCAGAGTCTAGGTATGCTGAGTACGAGACCCCAATATATCAACAGTATCCTCCAATTAAGCAGAACTCTCACATGATTTGTCATGAGAACATTTTGGAGGATGACATTTCCAGACTTATTGAGAAAAATGAATCATTTGGTAACAAGTTGAGATTTATCACCGACATATTGCACTCAACTTCTGCCAGCCTGAGTATGAAAGTGGAGAAGGAAGTAAGTAGATCTCATGTTGAAAACCGAGCGAGCATTAGGAAACCCACACCTTTTGCACAGTTGGAGTCCATTCTATCTCCCTCTTCTACTAACCACTTACCCTCCAATCTAGTGTCTCATCATTCATCCACCTAAAACATCAGAAAAATTGAAAATCCCAAAAAGACCAAAAACATCGAAAAATAAGAAAAATCCATAAAAAATAGAAAATGAAAAAGACATGAAAATTTTGGATCCTACCCTAAGGGAAACACTCGATGAAGAATTGAATTTTTATCTTCCCTTAATAAAGGCCATAGATCACTTTCCTGACCTCAAACGATTTGTAAGAAGTAAATTGATGCCAAAGAGATCGGGAAATAAGAGGACAAGAAATGAAAGACACACAGTTTCTATGGCCACCTCCTTGGTGATGGGGAGAAAGACCAAGAGCCGCAGAGTGAAGCGGTTGCCCCGAGTTGAATGTGAAATCAAAGACACTATCTTTACTCATGCAAGAATTGATGATGACTCCCCGATAAATATCATCCCGACCTTTGTGTTTGACAAGCTCAAACTCAGGCCAATCAGAAAGTCGAGAGAGATCGTTCAGCTGGATGATCGATCTATCAAACGGTCGAGAGGAAATATTTCAGTCATCGTTACTTTCCAAGGTGCTCTACTCCAGGTGGACTTCACGATCATTGACATTGAGCATCGAGGAGAGTTTACCCAGTCTCCTATTATTCTCGGGAAGCCGTTCTTAGCCTTGGCTAAGGCGACTATAGATTGCGAGACTCGGGAAATCGATTTTACAGCATTGGGAATGCTTCGACCTCATCCATTCTTTGATACACTTTACTCTAAGGTGACCCGCACATCCGTTGTCAGTCGTGACCATCCAGAGGAAGATGAGTCCCACCTCTCTACTACACCTGAGAGACCGACTGTCCGGACGACCGTTGGATCAGAGACTCCCCACATCTCTAATTCATCAACTGCTTGCACCACCACCGTGACAGCTTCTAAGGAGGACTCACGACCAGAATCTATCATTGAGTCGGACATGACCTTTGTTGATTGCCTTGACCATTTTTATGATCCGACGCAAGAGCCAATAATGCCAAGCTAACTGAGATCACTAGCACTTTCTCGAGATGTGTGCTGACTCTTCAAGAATATTCCAGTCTATATGGTGACTCGTCTGATGAGGAACCCATGGTCAGCACCGCACCACATCTCGGGCCTTCAAAGGAAACAACCAAGGCAAAATTAACTCCACATAAAAACACGGTTGCTCCATCTTCTAGTCGGCTATCTAGTGAGAGGAAGTCGATAATTGATTCCTCGAGGTGTTTCCCCGAACCTCTCAAGGCGCGTCGCTCTCATCTCCCTCTCAATGATTCAGGTTCTAGAAAACCGACTCAGAAAATTTCCTTCAACATTCCGGAGAAGGAATTTTCTGAGGAGTCCTCATCTGGTCCGGATAAGGTGATTTATATGAGTGAGCTCAGTTCAGCTGTTCTTAAGTCGTATCTAAGCAACAGACGTGTGTCGACCCTCGTTGGACGATCTCTTCACCTCACTACTATTCATATGAGGACGATTCCGACAATGACATACTTCATATTACCCACCTCCTCGCTCTCGCAAGAAGGTTCGTCATAAACCTTCTTGATCCTTGTATATTATCACTCCTTCTTGTATATATTTTCCATCCCTCCCCAGTGATTTGAATCACTTGCCTCGGCTCCATATCATTTCATTTAATGTCTATACTTAGGATGATCAGATCCTAAGTATAGGGGGAGAGTGACCCGAGTCTCTTCACCATTCGTTGTATATTCTATAGATCTCATCGATTCTCACACTAACCCATGTCCTATACTTTAGCTGACTAGAGCCTAAGTAGAGGGGGGACTGATGCCTAATGTGTATATACTCCTCCATTTCCTCTCCTAACCTCGCCCGCCCCATTTTTGATCTTTTTCTACACGGGCTGCTAGAGCCTAAGTATGGGGGCGGAGCGACTTCTATACTTTTTTGTTATTTTAGCTCTCCTACGCTTAGCACAAGCTATGTCTTTTTCCTCGCTTTTCGTGCTCTAGGGACATAGCACACGCTAAGTATAGGAGGCATGCATATATTACATATATACTTTATCCATAGCTCGTACTTTCACGTATTTTCACATATTTTTGTATATATTATGCAATAATTATGGGTGGGTAAAAATTAAAAAAAATTACTTGTTGTATAATACTTGTAAAACTTTTGTAAAAATTGAAAATAAAATTGAAAAAAATGTAAAATACATGTATACTTGTATATTGTATAACACTTGTATAATTTGTATAACACTTATAAAACTCTTGAAAAATTATTGTAACATAGGAGGTATACCAAATTTTTGAAAAAAAAATACAAAAAAAACAAAACAAATAAAACAGAAAAATAGGCTTCTTATTTACTCTTGCATATCATCCTTGCAAAGAAAGAGTCTTGCATTTCATTCATCTACATAGCATGCCATCTACATCTCATCTGCATATCTTACATATTCAAGGTGAAAAGCTAGTGGGTTCTGAACCAAGTTATGAGTAGATGTTGAGGAGGGACTTGATTTGACCTTAATCCACCTAATTTCATTAAAAACTCATAGGAACTGGAGTTAAGATTTCTCAGGTCAAGAGACTTAATTCTTTGAGTCCGCAAGTCTATGGTCACATGTCATCTTGATTAGTCTAAGTAGAATATCTCGTGCACACGCATGATTTTTATAGACAGTGTCCTAACTTGGACAAGCACAATGCACGCAGCTCTTCATTGATGAGGTGGTGAGGAGGTAGTATCCTTTAGCTTGGAGTAGCACACGGGTGGAAACATACGTCCTCCTCTAGGGAGGGTAGTGCATCTCAACCTAGTCCGGTGGTGTTGACATCTAAAGACGGGACGCTGTGGGTTGCAATAACGCTTCAAAAGAGGGATAGTCTACTGGCTCAAGAGAAAATACTCTTGATGTACATGCTGCACCTTGTATATAGTTCAAAAAAAAGAAAAAAGAAACAAAAAAAGAAAAAAGAAAAAAATTTGCAAAAACTCCAAAAAAATAGACAGGCCAGATAGAAAATAAAACTACCTGTCGGTGTATGTATATTAGCAAGAAGTCTGCAGCTGGATGGCTTGACTACACTGGTCAGGCATACTGGGATAGGTAGCTACACTGCCTACCGTCCATTCTTTATCCACCCCCTCCTCTTGAGCCGATCACACTTGAACTTAGATGGGAATACCACGCTCCTCGAGGAAAGAGTTACTGGACCGGGGAATTAGAGTTACCTTGTTAGAGGAGGCTGCTTCTTACCCATTTCTGATGTGGAGAGCTATATTACACTTACACAGTACAAGTAAGAATCATAGTCATCAGAAATTTGCATCTGAGGATTTGTTCTGACCTGACTATTGAGGAGTGTTGAATAGAAGACTTGTGGAACTTGAAGTATGTTAGGTCTTAAGTCCAGATCCCAATCAGGTTCCGCCACATAATTAATCCAAAGGTCGAGTCAAGCTCCATTTTCAACTTTTGTTCATGACCTTGGTATGGAACCCAAAATCATTTCACTCTTGCATTTCATTTTAGTTGCTCGGGGACGAGCAAGGTTCAAGTACAGGGGGTTGATGAATCTGTGATTCATCACTCTAAAAGTTGAAAATAGAGCTTTGTTCATGGATAATTAGATGCATATTTCCAATTATATTGCATAATTATCATTCATGCACGCATAAATAATATCTTCATTTTAGCATTCATATTTGCATTAAATAAGAAGCCAATTTCACTTGTAAATATTCACCTGTATATTCACCATATTTCACCTAATTGTATATATTTTATACTAACTCCAAAACCAATAAAACAAACTCCATAATGTATATATTAATAACACAAATTAAAGAAAAATATCAAAAAAATATTAACATGTAAAATTAACCAATAAAACCCCAATCCAAGTTTGAAACCAGGAGGCTTAAAATGCGCATATCTCTCTTATATAGTGAGAAAAAAAATTTTGGTCTACTCACTTTTAAAGTAATATACATTCAAAAACCTTCGAAACAAGTCTAATTTCATTAAAATCGCAGCTCATATGCAAAACAAGGGTTTTGGGACCCTATTGTATATTGTACATATTGACCTTTTTACCCTCTATTTTATCCTTTTATTTTCTTAATTATTAAAAATCCAAAAAAATAAATTAAGTTGTAAATATTCTTTTTATATTTTCTCTATTTTTATTTTGATTTTTCTCTTTTTTAAAAATGACAAAAAAATTACAAAAGATAAAATACAGTATTTTATATATATATGGTATCACCAAAAAATACGTTTTGTACAGATGACTTCTTTTGATTTTCGACCTTTCACAAAAGTTGTAAATCTCATTGAGACGAGCGACTTTCATGTTTATCACTTTTTGATTTAAGCCCTTTTGTTATTTCTTTTTTATTTTTCTTTACATTTAATTTTGAATTTTCTGGGAGCGACACGTAGCACTCCTGGAGCCGCCACGTGTCACCCCATTTTCTATTATTTTCGGATTTTATTTTTATTTATTTTATTTTATTATTTATTTTAAGTATTTATTTATTTACATTTATTTATTTTAATATTTTCTTTTACCTTTATTTTCTCTTTTATTTTAGTAGCCTACTTATACTATTTTATTAGTTTATCTCTTTTATTTTTTTTTCCTTTTACTTCTTCTCCTTTGCTTGCCTTCCACTCCAAGCCGCCACTTTCTCCACCACTCCATTCCCTCCACTCCTTCTCCAACTTCCCCTTCCTCCTCTTTTCATTCCCATCATCTCCATCATTTTCCTTCATCTGTCGTTTTCGAGAGAAGTGAGGTCGAGCCCCTTTAACCTTCAGGTGACAGCTGTAGGAGACGAGTTGAGCAACGACAACCTCAAGGCGAGATCCGGTGGTCCACACCACCGTAACGAGTTTCTTCGATGCTCGTCCAGCTTCTCTGCTAAGATTCTGCCCAGGGCTGATCGAGGCGATGATAGGAGCCGCGCACCGTAGCTCTGTCCTTCGACGAAATCACAGGTAAGTATATCGCTCTCAATTTTCCTTTATTATTTTATCAAAACAAAAAAATTTCCTCAACATTTCATCACCATATAATCACACCTATCATCATCACCATTTCATTCATCACATCTTATTTCATTTCACCTCTACATTTTTGTATTGTTTACAAAAAAATTCACAAAAAAATTATTACATCAAAAAAAGAGTGGAAGCAGCTGCTGCCGCCCCCCTACCTCCATGCCTGCGACCTGACACCCCCCCCCCGCGCCGCTGGTGTCATGCTCCTCCAGCGTCAGGACTCCGCCTCCAATGCGGCACCCTCCGGCGGCTTGCCGCCCCCTCCGGCTGCGCGGCCACCAACTGCCTACGCCCCGTGCTACAGCCCCCATGGTCGCGCGCCTCCCCTCGTGCAGCTCCGGGCTGCCAGCCCCCTTCACCTCCCACCGACCTCGTGAGCGCGGCCCAAGCGCCGCCCCTGCTCCTCCGCAATCACGGCACGCCCCATCGCCGCCCGCGCGTGCCGCTCGCTCGTGTGTCGCCCGTCCCTCCAACGCTGTGCCACCTTCCTCCAGTTCGCCGTCGACTACGCCACCCGCATGCAGACAGCAGCCACCTCTGTCGCGCTGCGCCGCTCAGCAACCGCGTGTGGACCCACCTGCCAGCCGACCTTCGTCCGCCTACTCCGCCGGTGTGCGTTGCTCCAGCCCTGCGCTCGGCGCACCGCGTCGCCGGCCTCCCTCCTGCGCACGATTGGGTGCCGCACTAGGTACCCTAGCGGAAGGTCCATCTTTTATTTTTATTTATTATTGTCAAAATTGTATTTGCTTCCTTTCAGGTTTCTGAAATTACAAAAGTGCCCTTTAGCACACTTTGTTGGTTGAGTTTTTATTTCTGTATTACAAAGAGACCCCTGGCTTTGAGTGATAATTTGGACCTCAAAATAGCATCAATTTATTCAATCAAAAATAGCACTTTGATGAGCATCTAATTCTCTATCTTGTGGCTATTTATTTACATTTTTGTGAGCATCGATTTATTTAGTAAAAAAATAGAGATTGAAAATCAGTGATATTTTGCTCATCTATGCTCTGAAATTTGCACAGACATATTTCTTGCTCCAAAAATGGTAAAAAAAATTGTAGATAATGTCTCTAAATGCTCTTTAATTACTGTCCAAGTTTCATCAAAATTCAAATGTCTTGTGCATAAAATAAATTCTAGAGTGACTTTTGTAATTGATTTTTAATTAAATCCATGAATAAGATTTTTGAGAAATTTCAATTCTCCTGAATTCCTGATTAAAATTTCTATTTGAGATAAATAGCTCTCTGGATAATTTGATTTCGTGGATTAATTAGGAATTAAATACTCACAGTTGCTCTGTTTTCAGTAAAAAATTCATAACAAAATCATAAAGTGTCAGAAAATTCCAAAAAACTAGGGTAGCTTAATTTCACCATGTTTATCTTCCAGTAAATTTTTCATAATTTTCGCATATCATTTGCATGAAAAATTGCATAAAACCCCAAAAAAGCGTGCATCTTCATTTGTGCATTTTAAATCTAAAAATTACAAAAAAAATCCATTTTGCATTATCATTGAATTAGGTTTACAGAAAAAATACAATTTTGGTCAATTTGGACTAATTTCAGATTAAAATTATTTTTTAGCTAAGTTGTTGATTTTCTTAATAACCTAGTTCATCTACATCGGTGCATCTGCATTTTCATTGTTTAAAAAAATTAAAAAAATCCCACTTGGAAAACCGCAATCTAATTCTTCTAATCTGATCCCGAGTTGTTCATTTGCCTCCTTGAGTCGACCCTGGCGCTTGCCCAGGTTAAACAAACATAAATCCGCACTTAATTTCATTCGACGATTCATCGATCTGTGTGGTTATTTTTGATCGATATGGATTTATCTGACTGCAATGAAATCATTCATTCGAAACCATTAAAAAGGGTAGATCCGAGGTTTATCAAATAGCGCCATTGTCGGGGAGGCAAACGGCTTAGGATCACTTTAGAAAATTAGATTTACGTTTTCCATTCATTCGGGTAGTCTGATCTCTGAACCACCTTATAATTATTCTATTTTTCTAGTTATTTTTCTTTTTTATTTCTTTCTCTAACTTTTTTCTATCTTTTTGTGCGAGGGCCCGGTAGACTTGGAGCGGCTTTCTTGAAGTCGACGCATCTCAAAGTGCATCGGAGGCCAACGATTTGTGGATCAAGTCGGCAGTTGAGACGCCAAAAAGATTGTATTTTTGTTAACTTGTAAAAAAAGAATTTGCATTTCCAGGGGTTCCCGTTTGGGTTCTCGCGCTTGTAAGTCATAATAAAATGTGTCCCCGTGTGCTGTATGGTTGCTTTACGTAGAATAGGACCTGCACTAGCGGGTCTTAGAGCTATTTTTAGGACTTGTTTGTGCTCGTAATATTTAAGACCACACTTCACCATTAAAAGATGCACTTAGACCGCAAATCTTAGCCAAAATCAATCTGTTCTTCACTCGCTAATAGAACTGCCTGTCTAGGAGCGGATTTTATCGTTTGCATTTCCTTTAGTGTAAAATTTCAATTCAACATTGCATCCCGCATTGTAGAGAGCTGTAGGCACTATAAGTCTTCTTACTCAAGCATTCATCATCGTTTTCTTGATTGCATCGGCTTTTTTCGATTCTCTCTCTCAATTTTCTATCCTAGGATAAAGGAATTGGGACTGGTTGGAAGATGTGATTACTTGTGTGGATTAATATCAGTGACAACTAATCTCTAAAATCGGGACTGCTAATTGAATTGGACCAAAAAATTGACTAAAATTACCCCTGTTAGCGGGAGATTAACCCCGACTTTATTTTCAGGCTGAGTGAGGGTACTATAGTGTGTGAACACCCTAGGGCAGAGCCAAAATCCCCGCCTTCCATATCGCGTACCCCGATCCGAGCAAATATCACCGGCTGAGCTTTGGGTTCAACTGACCAGCGCCAAGTAGCCTCCGCCTACTCCGGTAGGTAGATAGGGGCGAAATTACGGTGCACCGCGACAAGTTGCTAGTAGCCTCCACCTGCTCCGGCAGGTAGATAGGGGTGAAGTTACAGCCATGTTAGCCTCCGCCTACTATGTAGGAAGATAGGGGCAGGTCCTTGAACTTTCGGCTGGTAATAGGACCGGAGAAAGGAAGGGCGTTAGTATCTTAAGCGATAGGTTAAATAGGGGAGAGGCATCCGGCTTTTAGCGAACTCCCCTATAGGCCGTGTAACCTTTGCTACTTGTTTGAAAATTCATTCTTAATATCGACCAGACTAATAGGACTTTGTGTCGGGTCATTCACCGTGTTGAGTGTGAACTCGGGGTTTGCTCTTGCGTTTGTCTTTGAGTCTGTCTGTGTGTGTATCCTGTGTAATTGCACATTTTCTACCTTGATCTGCTTACATCCACCCTTCCCTCTTCAAGATGTCGGGATATTGGCCCCCATACCCTGTGACCTCTGGTCAATCCTCCTCGATCATATACTATTCATCTTCGCCTTCTCCTTTTTCCATGTATCCTCCGTCACCCTCGGGAGACCCTTACCCGTAGTCGGTTCCACCTCAACCCGATTATGAAGTCAGAACTTCGACTGACTTCTCCATTTCTTCGCATTTCTCACCTACTCCAGATTCTAACACTCCAGATCCACTTCCATCTTGGGTTGCCTGCCCATATTCCCGAGAGTTTGTATGAATCAAAGAATCGAATGAAGAGCAAGCCACTGCTGAGACAGATGATTGGCAAAATTATATGCCCCTACATACTTCATTATTACCTCAAGTAGGGACCAGACAACAATTTACAAATACACATCCTGACTTGACCTTAGGTCATAACATGATCGATCGAACAACCCGAATGGAGAGTCTTGCACATCATGATTTCCCAGACTTGATTGACTTTAGTAACCAGCCTTCATATCACACATTCGGAGAGCCTATACATTCACAGGAGTGGACTCATGAGCTAGACTCACCAGTCCCCCGTTCTCCATCATATGAGGCTCCGACCAAAATTTGCCATTTGTATAGTCCATACTCGACCCAGCATTACATGCCAGAGTCTAGGTATGTTGAGTATGAGACCCCAATATCTCAACAGTATCCTCCAATTAAGTAGAACTCTCACATGATTTGTCATGAGAACATTTTGGAGGATGACATTTCCAGACTTATTGAGAAAAATGAATCATTTGGTAACAAGTTGAGAGATTTCACCGACATATTGCACTCAATTTCTACCAGCTTGAGTATGAAAGTGGAGAAGGAAGTAAGTAGATATGATGTTGAAAACCGAGCGAGCATTAGAGAACCCACGCCTTTTATACATCTAGAGTCCTTTCTATCTCCCTCTTTTACTAACCACTTACCCTCCAATCCAGAGTCTGATCATTCATCTACCAAAAACACCAAAAAAAATGAAAATCCCAAAAAGACCAAAAACATCAAAAAATCAGAAAAATCCTAAAAATAGAAAATGAAAAAGACTTGAAAATTTTGGATCCTACCCTAAGGGAAGCACTCGATGAAGAATTGATTTTTAATCTTCCCTTAATAAAGGTCATAGATCACTTTTCCGACCTCAAACGATTTGTGAGAAGTAAATTGATGCCAAAGAGGTCGGGCAATAAGAGGACAAGGACTGAAAGACACATAGTGTCTAAGGCCACCTCCTTGGTGATGGGGAGAAAGACCAAGAGCCGCAGAGTGAAGCGGTTGCCCCGAGTTGAATGTGAAGTCAAAGACACTATCTTTACCCATGCAAGAATCGATAATGACACCCCGATAAATATCCTCCCGACCTCTGTATTTGATAAGCTCAAACTCAGGCCAATCAGAAAGTCAAGAGAGATCGTTCAGTTGGTTGATCGATCTATCAAACGGTCGAGAGGAAACATTTCAGTCATTGTTACTTTCCAAGGTGCTCTACTCCAAGTGGACTTCACGATCATTGACATTGAGCACCGAGGAGAGTTTACCTAGTCTCCTATTATTCTCGGAAAGCCGTTCTTAGCCTTGGCTAAGGCGACTATAGATTGCGAGACTTGATAAATTGATTTTATAGCATTGGGAACGCTTTGAGCTCACTCATTCTTTGATACACTTTACTCTAAGGTGAGCCGCACATCCGCTGTCAGTCGTGACCATCGAGAGGATGATGAGTCCCACCTTGCTGCTACACCTGAGAGACCGACTATACGGACGACCGTTGGATCAGATTCCCCACTCCTCCACTTCATCAACTGCTTGCACCACCACCGTGATAGCTTATAAGGAGGACTCACGACCAGAAGCTATCATTGAGTCGGACACGACCTTTGTTGATTGCCTTAACCATTTTTATGATTAGACATAAGAGCCCAATAATGCCAAGCCAAATGAGATCACTAGCACTTTTTCGAGACGTATGTGACTCTTCTGGAATATTCCAATCTATATGGTGACTTGTCTGATGAGGAACCCATGGTCAGCACCGCACCACATCTCGTACCTTCAAAGGAAACAACCAAGACTAAATTGACTCCACATAAAAACATGGTTCTCCCTCCTCTAGTCGGGTATCTAGTGAGAGGAAGTCAAGAATTGATTCCTCGAGGTGTTCCCCTGAACCTCTCAAGGTGTGTCGCTCTCATCTCCCTCTCAATGATTCAGGTTCTAGAAAACCGACTAAGAAAATATCCTTCAACATTCCGGAGAAGGAATTTTCTAAGGATTCCTCATCTGATTCGGATAAGGTGATTTATATGAGTGAGCTCAGTTTGGCTGTTCTTCAGCCGTATCTAAGCAAGCAGCCGTGTGTCGACCCTCGTTGGACGATCTCTTCACCTCACTACTATTCATCTGAGGACGATTCCAATAGCGACACACTTGTATATTACCCATCTCCTCGCTCCCGCAAGAAGGTTCGTCACAAACCTTCTTGATCCTTGTATATTCTAGGTTCGTCACAAACCTTCTTGATCCTTGTATATTCTCACTCCTTCTTGTATATATTTTCCCTCCCTCTCCAGTGATTCGAATCACTCACCTCGGCTCCATATCATTTCATTTCATGTCTATACTTAGGATGATCAGATCCAAAGTATAGGGGGAGAGTAACCCGAGTCTCTTCACCATTTGTTGTATATACTCTAGATCTCATCGGTTCTCACACTCACTCATGTCCTATACTTAGGCTGACCAGAGCCTAAGTATGGGGGGACCGATGCTTGTTGTGTATATACTCCTCAATTTCCTCTCCTAACCTCGCCCGCCCCATTTTTGATCTTCTTCTACACTTAAGCTTCCAGAGCCTAAGTATAAGGGGGCGGAGCGACTTCTATACTTTTTGTTATTTTAGCTCTCCTATGCATAGCACGAGCTATGTCTTTTTCCTCGCTTTTCGTGATCTGGGGACATAGCACACGCTAAGTACAGGGGTGTGTATATATTACATATATACTTTACCTATAGTTCGTACTTTCACGTATTTTCACGTATTTTTGTATATATAATGCAATAATTATGGGTGGGTAAAAATTGAAAAAAAATTATACTTGTTGTATAATACTTGTAAAACTTTTGTAAAAATTGAAAAAAAATTGAAAAAAATGTAAATACATGTATACTTGTATATTGTATAACACTTGTATAATTTGTATAACACTTATAAAACTCTTGAAAATTTATTGTAACGTAAAAGGTATACCAAATTTTTGAAAAAAAATACAAAAAAACAAAAAATAGGCTTCTTATTTACTCTTGCATATCATCCTTGCAAGAAAAAGAGTCTTGTGTTTCATTCATCTACATAGCATGTCATCTACACCTCATCTGCATATCTTGCATGTGCAAGGTGAAAAGCAAGTACGTTCTGAACCAAGTTATGAGTAGATGTTGAGGAGGGACTTGATTTGACCTTAATCCACCAAATTTCAGAGGAACCTCATAGGAACTGGAGTTAAGATTTCTCAGGTCAAGTGACTTAATTCTTTGAGTCCGTAAGTCTATGCTCACATGTCATCTTGATTAGTCTAAGTAGAATATCTCTTGCACACGCATGATTCTTATAGACAGTGACCTAACTTCGACAAGCACAATGCACGTAGCTCTTCATTGATGAGGTGGTGAGGAGGTAGAATTCTTTGGCTTGGAGTAGCACACGGGTGGAAACATCTGTCCTCCTCTAGGGAGGGTAGTGCATCTCAACCTAGTCCAGTGGTGTTGACGTCTAAAGACGGGATGATGTGGGTTGCAATAATGCTTCAAAAGAGGGATAGTCTACTGGCTCAAGAGGAAAAACTCCTAATGTACATGTTGCACCTTGTATATAGTTCAAAAAAAGAAAAAAAACACAAAAAAGAAAAAATTGCAAGAACTCCAAAAAAAACAGACACGCTAGATAGAAAATAAAAATACATGTCGGAGTATGTATATTAGCAAGAAGTCTGCAGCTGGATGACTTGACTACACTGGTCAGGCATCCCGAGATAGGTAGCTACACTGGCTATCTTCCATTCTTTCTCCACCCCCTCCTCTTGAGCCGGTCACACTTGAACTTAGAAGAGAATACCCCGCTCCTCAAGGAAAGAGTTACTGGACCGGGGAATTAGAGTTACCTTGTTAGAGGAGGCTGCTTCTTAGCCATTTATGATGTGGAGAGCTATTTTACACTTACACAGTACAAGTAAGAATCATAGTCATCAGAAATTTGCTTTTGAGGATTTGTTCTGACCTGACTATTGAGGAGTCTTGAATAGAAGACTTGTGGAACTTGAAGTCTGTTAGGTCTTAAGTTCAGATCTCAATAAGGTTCCGCCACATAATTAATCCAAAGGTCGAGTTAAGAACCATTTTAAACTTGTGTTCATGACCTTGGTATGGAACCCAAAATCATTTCACTCTTGCATTTCATTTTAGTTGCTCGGGGACGAGCAAGGTTTAAGTATAGAGGGTTGATGAATCTGTGATTCATCACTCTAAAAGTTGAAAATAGAGCTTTGTTCCTGAGTAATTAGATGCATATTTCCACTTATATTGCATAATTATCATTCATGCACGCATAAATAATATATGCATTTTAGCATTCATATTTGCATTAAATAAGAAGCCAATTTCACTTGTAAATATTCACATGTATATTCTCCATATTTCACCTATTTGTATATATTTTATACTAACTCCAAAACCAATAAAACCAACTCCATAGTGTATATATTACTAATACTAATTAAAAAAATATAAAAAATATTAACTTGTAAAATTGACCAATAAAATCCCAATCCAAGTTTGAAACCAAGAGCCTTAAAATGCACATATCTCTCTCATACAGTGCCCTATTTAGGTCTACTCACTTTTAAAGTAATATACATTCAAAGACCTTCGAAACAAGACTAATTTCATTAAAATCGGAGCTCGTATGCAAAACTTGGGTTTTGGGCCCCTATTGTATATTGTACATATTGACCTTTTTGTCCTTTATTTTATCCTTTTAATTTCTTTATTATTAAAAATCCAAAAAAATAGATTAAGTTGTAAATATTCTTTTTATATTTTCTCTATTTTTATTTTGATTTTTCTATTATTTAAAAATGACAAAAAATTATAAAAGAAAAAATGCGGTATTTTATATCTATAAGGTACTACCCAAAAATACATTTTCTACATATGACTTCTTTTGATTTTCGACCCTTCACAAAAGTTGTAGATCTCGTTGAGATCGGCGACTTTCATGTTGACTACTTTTTGATTTAAGTCCTTTTGTTATTTCTTTTTTATTTTTCTTTACATTTAACTTTTGAATTTTTTAGGAGCAACATGTGGCATCTCCTGGAGCTGCCACGTATCACACCATTTTTTATTATTTTCGGACTTTATTTTTATTTATTTTATTATTTATTTTAATTAATTATTTATTTACATTTATTTATTTTAACTTATTTATTTTAATATTTTCTTTTACCTTTATTTTCTCTTTTATTTTTAGTAGCCTACTTATATTATTTTATTATTTTATCTATTTTATTTTTTTCCTTTTACTTCTTCTCCTTTGCTTGCCTTCCACTCCAAGCCGCCACTTTCTCCACCACTCCATTCCCTCCACTCATTCTCCAACTTCCCTTTCCTCCTCTTTTTATTCCCATCATCTCCATCATTTTCCTTCATCCATCGTTTTCGAGAGAAGTGAGGTCGAGCCCCTTTAACCTTCAGGTGACAGCTGTAGGAGACGAGTTGAGCAACGACAACCTCAAGGCGAGATCCGGTGGCCCGCACCACCATCACGAGTTTCTTCGAAGCTTGTCCAGCTTCTCTGCTCCTATTCTGCCCGGGGCTGATCGAGGCAATGACAGGAGCCGCGCACCGTAGCTCCATCCTTCGGCGAAATCACAGGTAAGTATATCGCTCTCTCTTTTCCTTTATTATTTTATCTAAACATTTTTTTCCTCTACATTTCATCACCATATAATCACACCCATCATCATCACCATTTCATTCATCACATCTTATTTCATTTCACCTCTACATTTTTTACTGTTTACAAAAAAATTTTCACAAAAAATTTATTACATCAAAAAAAAGAGGGGAAGCAGTTGTTGCCACCCCCTGCCTCAACACCAGCAGCCTGCCCCCCCCCCACCCCCCACCCCCCCCCCCCCGCCGCCGGTGTCGTGCCCCACCAGCGCCAGGACTCCGCCTCCAACGCGGCACCCTCCGACGGCTAGCTGCACCCTCGAGTCGTGTGGCCACCAACTTCCCGTGCCCCGTGCTCCAGCCCCCCTGGTCGCACGCCTCCCCTCGCGCAGCTCCAGGCCACAAGCCCCCTTCACCTCCCACCGACCTCGCAAGGGCGGCCCAAGCACCGCCTCCGCTCCTCCGCAATCGCGGTACTCCCCATTGTCGCCTGCACGTGTTGCTCGCTTGCGTGCTGCCCGTCCCACCAACGTCGCGCCACCTTCCTACAGTTCACCGTCTACGCCACCGCACGCGGACAACAGCCACCTCAGCCGCAGTGTGTTGCTCCGCACCCGCACGTGGCCCCACCTGCCAACCGACCTTCGTCCACCCGCTCCGCCGGCATGCGCTGCTCCAGCCCCGCGCCCGCAGCACTGCACCGCCCATCTCCCTCCTGCGCACAATTGGGTGCCGCACTGGGTGCCCTAGCGGAAGGTCCATCTTTTGTTTTTATTTTATATTGTTAAAATTGCATTTGCTTTCTTTCAGGTTTTTGAAATTACAAAAGTGCCCTTTAGCGCACTTTGGTGGTTGAGTTTTTATTTTTGTATTACAAAGAGACCCCTGGCTTTGAGTGATAATTTGTACCTCAAAATAGCATCAATTTATTTAATCAAAAATAGTACTTTGATGAGCATCTAATTCTTTATCTTGTGGCTATTTATTTGCATTTTTGTGAGCATCGATTTATTAAGAAAAAATCAGAGATTGAAAATTAGTGATATTTTGCTCATCTATGCTCTGAAATTCGCACAGACATATTTCTTGCTCCAAAAATGGTAAAAAATGTAGATAATGTCTCTAAATGCTCTTTAATTACTATCCAAGTTTCATCGAAATTAGAGTTGTCTTGTGGATAAAATAAATTCTAGAGTGACTTCTGTAATTGATTTTTAATTAAATCTACGAATAAGATATTTGAGAAATTTCAATTCTTCTGAATTCCTGATTAAAATTTATATTTGAGATAAATAGCTCTTTGAATAATTTGATTTTTTTGATTAATTAGGAATTAAATACTCACAGTTGCTCTGTTTTCAGTAAAAAATTCATAAAAAAACTTAAAGTGTCAGAAAATTCCAAAAAAAAATTAAGTTGCTTAATTTCATCATGTTTATCTTCTAGTAAATTTGACATAATTTTTGCTTATAATTTGCATGAAAAATTACATAAAAACCCCCAAAAAGTTCACATTTTTCATTTGTGCATTTTAAATCCAAAAATTACAAAAAAAAATCCTTTTTGCATTAATCATTGAATTATGTTTACAGTAAAAATACAATTTGGTCAATTTGGACTAATTTCATATTAAAATTATTTTTTAGCTAAGTTGTTGATTTTCTTAATAACCTAGTTCATCTACATTGGTGCATCTGTATTTTTATTGCATAAAAAAAATTTAAAAAAATCCCACTTGAAAAACCATTATCTAATTCATCTAATCTGATCCCGAGTTGTTCCTTTGCCTCTTTGAGTTGACCCTGGGGCTTGTCCAGGTTAAACAAACATAAAACCACACTTAATTTCATTCGACGATTCATCGATCTATGTGGTTATTTTTTATCGATCTGGATTTGTCTGACTGCAACGAAATCGTTCATTCGATGCCATTAAAAAGGGTAGATTCGAGGTTTATCAAATGGTGTCGTTCGCAGCGAGGCAAACGGCTTAGGATCACTTTAGAAAATTAGATTTATGTTTTCCGTTCATTCGGGTAGTCTGATCCCCGAACCACCTCGTAATTATTCCATTTTTTTCTAATTATTTTTCTTTTTCCTTTCTCTCTCTAACATTTTTGTATCTTTTTGTACGAGGGCCCGGTGGACTTGGAGCGGCTTTCTTGAAGTCGATGCATCTCATGCATCGGAGGCCGACGATTCGTGGATCAATTCGGCAATTGAGATGCCAAAAAGATTTTATTTTTGTTAACTTGTAAAAAAAGAGTTTGCATTTCCAGCGGTTCCTGTTTGGGTTCTCGCACGTGTAAGTCATAATAAAGTGTTTCCCCGTGTGTTGTATGGTTGCTTTACGTAGAATAGGATATGCACTTATGTCTCTTAGAGCTATTTTAGGACCTGTTTGTGCTCGTAATATTTAGGACCACACTTCACCATTAAAAGACGCACTTAGACTGCAGATCTTAGCTAAAATCAATCTGTTCTTCACTCGCTAATAGAACTGCATGTCTAGGAGCAGCTTTTATCGTTTGCATTTCATTTAGTGTAAAAGTTCAATTCAGCATTGCATCCCGCATTATAGAGTGCTGGAGGCACTATAAGTCTTCTTACTCAAGCATTCATCATCGTTTTCTCGATTGCATCAGCTCTTTACGATTCTCTCTCTCTCTCGGTTTTCTAACCTAGGATAAAGGAATTGGGACTAGATGGTAGAAGTGATTGCTTGTGTGGATTAATATCAGTTGTAAGTAATCTCTAAAATTGGGACTGCTAATTGAATTGGACCAAAAAAATTGACTAAAATTACCCTTATTTGCGGGAGATTAACCCCGACCTTATTTTCAGGCTGAGTGAGGGTACTAGAGTGTGTGAGAACCCTAGGGTAGAGCCAAAAGCCCCGCCTTCCATATCACGTAACCCGATTCCAGCAAATATCATCGGCTGAGCTTTGGGTTCAACTGACCAGTGCCAAGTAGCCTCTGCCTACTCCGGTAGGTAGATAGGGGCGAAAATGCGGTGCACCGCGACAAGTTGCTTGTAGCCTCCGCCGTCTCCGGCAGGTAGATAGGGACGAAGTTACAACATTGTCAGCCTCCGCCTACTCTGTAGGTAGATAGGGGCAGGTCCTTGAACTTTTGGCTGGTGATAGGAGCGGAGAAAGGAAGGGCGTTGGTATCTTAGGTGATAGGTTAAACAGGGGAGACGTATATGGCTTTTAGCCGACTCCCCTATAGGTCGTGTAACCTTTGCTACTTATTTGAAAATTCACACTTAAAATCGACCAGACTGATAGGACTCGGTTTCGGGTCCTTCACCGTGTTGAGTGTGAACTCGGGGTTTGCTCTTGCGTTTGTCTTTGAGTCTGTCTGTGTGTATCCTGTGTAATTGCACATTTTCTACCTTGATCTACTTACATCCACCCTTCCCTCTTCAAGATGTCGGGATATTGGCCCCCATACCCTGTGACCTCTGGTCAATCCTCCTTGATCATATACCATTCATCTTCACATTCTCCTTCTTCCATGTATCCTCCGCCACCCACGGGAGACCCTTACCCATGGTCGGTTCCACCTCAACCTGATTATGAAGTCAGAACTTCGACTGACTTCTCCATTTCTTCGCATTTCTCATCTACTCCATATTCTAACACTCCGGATCCACTTCCATCTTGGGATGACTGTCCTTATTCTCGAGAGCTTGCAGGAATCAAAGAATCGAATGAAGAGCAAGCCATTGCTGAGACAGATGATTGGCAAAATTATATGCCCCCACATACTTCATTCTTACCTCGAGTAGGGACCAGACAACAATTTACAAATACACATCCCGACTTAACCTTAGGGCATAACATGGTCGATCGAACAACCCGAATGGAGAGGCCTGCACATCATGATTTCCCAGACTTGATTGACTTTAGTAACCAGCCTTCATATCACACATTCGGAGAGCCTATACATTCACAGGAGTGGACTCATTAGCTTGACTCACCAGTCCCCCGTTCATTGACTCCATCATATGAGGCTCCGACCAAAATTTGTCATTTGGATAGTCCATACTCGACCCAGCATTACATGCCAGAGTCTTGGTATGTTGAGTGTGAGTCCCCAATATCTCAGCAGTATCCTCCAATTAAGCAGAACTCTCACATGATTTGTCATGAGAACATTTTGAAGGATGACATTTCCAGACTTATTGAGAAAAATGTATCATTTGGTAAAAGGGTGAGAGATGTCACTGACATATTGCACTCAATTTCTGCCAGCCTGAGTATGAAAGTGGAGAAGGAAGTAAGTAGATCTGATGTTGAAAATCGAGCGAGCATTAGGGAACCCACGCCTTTTGTACAGCTGGAGTCCATTCTATCTCCCTCTTCTACTAACCGCTTACCCTCCAATCCAGAGTCTGATCATTCATCCACCAAAAACATCAAAAAAATTGAAAATCCCAAAAAGACCAAAAACATCGAAAAATCAGAAAAATCCATAAAAATAGAAAATGAAAAAGACTTGAAAAATTTGGATCCTACCCTAAGGGAAGCACATAATTGACTCCACATAAAAACATGGTTGCTCCCTCTTCTAGTCGGCTATCTAGTGAGAGGAAGTCAAGAATTGATTCCTCGAGTTGTTCCCCCGAACCTCTCAAGGCGTGTCACTCTTATCTCCCTCTCAATGATTCAGGTTCTAGAAATCCGACTAAGAAAATTTCCTTAAACATTCCGGAGAAGGAATTTTCTGAGGAGTCCTCATCTAGTCCGGAAAAGGTGATTTATATGAGTGAGCTCAGTTCGGCTGTTTTTAAGCCGTATCTAAGCAAGCAGCCATGTGTCGACCCTCGTTGGACGATCTCTTCACCTCACTACTATTCATCTGAGGACGATTCCGACAGTGACACACTTGTATATTACCCACCTCCTCGATCCCGCAAGAAGGTTCGTCACAAACCTTCTTGATCCTTGTATATTCTCACTCCTTCTTATATATATTTTCTCTCCCTCCCCAGTGATTAGAATCACTCGCCACGGCTCCATATCATTTCATTTTAGGGCTATACTTAGGATGATCAGATCCTAAATATAGGAGGAGAGTGACCCGGGTCTTTTCACCATTCGTTGTATATTCTCTAGATCTCATCGGTTCTCACACTCACTCATGTCCTATACTTAGGCTGACCAGAGCCTAAGTATAGGGGGATCGATGCTTGTTGTGTATATACTCCTCCATTTCCTCTCCTAACCACGCCCGCCCCATTTTTGATCTTCTTCTACACTTAGGCTGCCAGAGCCTAAGCATGGGGGGGCGGAGCGATTTCTATACTTTTTGTTATTTTAGCTCTCCTACGCTTAGCATGAGCTATGTCTTTTTCCTTGCTTTTCGTGCTCTGGGGACATAGCACACGCTACGTATAAGGGGTGTGTATATATTACATATATACTTTACCCATAGCTCGTACTTCCGCGTATTTTCGTGTATTTTTGTATATATTATGAAATAATTATGGGTGGGTAAAAATTGAAAAAAAATGGTATACTTGTTATATAATACTTGTAAAACTTTTGTAAAAATTGAAAAGAAAATTGAAAAAAAGTAAAATACATGTATACTTATATATTGTATAACACTTGTATAATTTGTATAACACTTATAAAACTCTTGAAAAAATATTGTAACATACAAGGTATACCAAATTTTTGAAAAAAAAACACAAAAAAATCAAAATAAAAAAAACAAAAAATAGGCTTGTTATTTACTCTTGCATATCATCCTTGCAAAAAAAAGAGTCTTGCATTTCATTCATATACATAGCATGTCATCTACATCTCATCTGCATATCTTGCATATGCAAGGTGAAAAGCTAGTGGGTTCTGAACCAAATTATGAGTAGATGTTGATGAGGGACTTGCTTTGATCTTAATCCACCTAATTTAAGAAGAACCTCATAGGAACTGGAGTTAAGATTTCTCAAGTCAAGTGACTTAATCCTTTGAGTCCGCAAGTCTATGTTCACATGTCATCTTGATTAGTCTAAGTAGAATATCTCGTGCGCACGCATGATTCTTATAGACAGTGACCTAACTTGGACAAGCACAATGCACGTAGATCTTCATTGATGAGGTGGTGAGGAGGTAGAATCCTTTATCTTGAAGTAGCACACGGGTGGAAACATCCGTCCTCCTCTAGGGAGGGTAGTGCATCTCAACCTAGTCCGATGGTGTTGACGTATAAAGACGGGCCATTGTCGGTTGCAATAATGCTTCAAAAGAGGTATAGTCTACTGGCTCAAGAGGAAAAACTCCTGATGTACATGTTGCACCTTGTATATAGTTCAAAAAAAAGAAAAAAAAAAGAAAAAAGAAAAAATGCAAGAACTCCAAAAAAACAGACAGACCAGATAGAAAATAAAAATACCTGTCGGAGTATGTATATTAGCAAGAAGTCTGTAGCTGGATGACTTGACTACACTGGTCAGACATCCCAGGATAGGTACACTGGCTACCGTCCATTCTTTCTCCACCCCCTCCTCTTGAGCCGGTCGCACTTGAACTTAGAAGGGAATACCCCGCTCCTCGAGGTAAGAGTTACTGGACCGGGGAATTAGAGTTACCTTGTTAGAGGAGGCTGCTTCTTAGCCATTTCTGATGTGGGGAGCTATTTTACACTTACATAGTACAAGTAATAATCATAGTCATCAGAAATTTGTGTCTGAGGATTTGTTCTGACCTGACTATTGAGGAGTCTTGAATAGAAGACTTGTGGAACTTGAAGTCGGTTAGGTCTTAAGTTCAGCTCACAATAAGGTTCCGCCACATAATTAATCCAAAGGTCGAGTCAAGCTCCATTTTAAACTTTTATTCATGACCTTGGTATGGAACCCAAAATCATTTCACTCTTGCATTTCATCTTAGTTTCTCGGGGACGAGCAAGGTTTAAGTATAGGGGGTTGATGAATCTGTGATTCATCACTCTAAAAGTTGAAAATAGAGCTTTGTTCCCGAGTAATTAGATGCATATTTCCACTTATATTACATAATTATCATTCATGCACACATAAATAATATATGCATTTTAGCATTCGTATTTGCATTAAATAAGATGCCAATTTCACTTGTAAATATTCACCTGTATATTCACCATATTTCACCTATTTGTACATATTTTATACTTACTCCAAAACCAATAAAACCAACTCCATAGTGTATATATTACTAACACTAATTAAATAAAAATATCAAAAAATATTAACTTGTAAAATTGACCAATAAATCCCCAATCCAAGTTTACAACCAGGATCCTTAAAATGTGTATATCTCTCTCATACAGTGCTTGATTTAGGTCTACTCACTTTTAAAGTAATATACATTCAAAGACCTTCGAAAGAAGACTAATTTCATTAAAATCAGAATTCATATGCAAAACTTGGGTTTTGGGCCCCTATTGTATATTGTATAAATTGACCTTTTTGCCCTTTATTTTATCCTTTTAATTTCTTAATTATTAAAAATCCAAAAACATTAAATTAAGTTGTAAATATTCTTTTTATAGTTTCTCTATTTTTATTTTGATTTTTCTCTTACTTAAAAATGACAAAAAAATTACAAAAGATAAAATGTGGTATTTTATATCTATAAGCTACCACCCAAAAATACATTTTGTATAGATGGCTTTCTTTGATTTTTGTCCCCTTACGAAATTTGTAGATCTCGTTGAGACGAGCGTATTTTGTGTTGACCACTTTTTGATTTAAGCCCTTTTGTTATTTCTTTTTTATTTTTCTTTATATTTAATTTTTGAATTTTCTGGGTGCGACACGTGGCACCTCCTAGAGTCGTCACGTGTCACCCCATTTTTTATTATTTTCGGATTTTATTTTTATTTATTTTTTATTATTATTTATTCTAGTTATTTATTTATATTTATTTATTTTAGATAATTTATTTTAATATTTTCTTTTACATTTATTTTCTCTTTTATTTTTAGTAGTCTACTTATATTATTTTATTATTTTATCTTTTTTATTTTTTTTCCTTTTCCTTCTTCTCCTTTGCTTGCCTTCCACTCCAAGCTGCCACTTTCTCCACCACTCCATTCCCTCCACTCCTTCTCCAGCTTCCTTTTCCTCCTCTTTTTATTCCCATCATCTCCGTCATTTTCCTTCGTCCGCCATTTTCGAGAGAAGTGAGGTCGAGCCCCTTTAACATTCATGTGACAGCTATAGGAGAAGAGTTGAGCAACGACAACCTCAAGGCGAGATCCGGTGGTCCGCACCACCGTCACGAGTTTCTTTGAAGCTCGTCCAGCTTCTCTGCTCCGATTCTGCCCAGGGTTGATCGAGGCGATGACAGGAGTCGTGCACCGTAGCTTCATCCTTCAGCGAAATCACAGGTAAGTATATCGCTCTCCCTTTTCCTTTATTATTTTATCTAAACAAAAAAATTTCCTCAACATTTCATCACCATATAATCACACCCATCATCATCACATATTATTTCAGTTCACCTCTACATTATTTTATTGTTTACAAAAAAAAATTCACAAAAGAATATTACATCAAAAAAGAGGGGAAGCAGCTGCTGCCGCCCCCCTGCCTCCACGCCAGCGGTCTGCCCCCCCCCCCCCGCCCTGCCCCCGTCGCCGGTGTCGTGCCCCTCTAGCGCCAGGACTCCGCCTCCAACGCGGCACCCTCCGGCGGTTGGTCGTGCCCTCCGGCCACGTGGCCGCCAACTACCCGGGCCCCGTGCTCCAGCCCCCCTGGTCGCATGCCTCCCCTCGTGTAGCTCCAGGCCGCCAGCCCCCTTCACCTCCCATCGACCTCACGAGCGCGGCCCAAGCATCGCCCCCACTCCTCTGCAACCGCGGCACGCCCCATCGCTGCCCGCGCATACCGCTCGCTCGCATGTCACACATCCCACAAACGCGGCGCCACCTTCCTCCAGTTCGCCGTCGACTACGCCACCCGCGCGCAGACAACAGCCACCTCTGCCGCGGTGCGCCGCTCCGCACATGCACGTGGCCCCACCTGCCAGCTGACCTTCCTCCGCCCGCTTCGTCGGCTTGCGCTGCTCTAGCCCTGTGCCCGTCGCACCGCGCCGCCCGCCTCCCTCCTGTGCACGATTGGGTGCCGCACTGGGTGCCCTAGCAGAAGGTCCATCTTTTATTTTTATTTTATATTGTCAAAACTGCATTTGCTTCCTTTCATGTTTTTGAAATTACAAAAGTGCCCTTTAGCACACTTTGTTGGTTGAGTTTTTATTTCTGTATTGCAAAGAGACCCCTGGCTTTGAGTGATAATTTGGACCTCAAAATAGCATCAATTTATTCAATCAAAAATAGCACTTTGATGAGCATCTAATTCTTTATCTTGTGGCTTTTTATTTGCATTTTTGTGAGCATCGATTTATTTAGTAAAAAACAGATATTGAAAATCAATGATATTTTGCTCATCTATGCTCTGAAATTCGCACAGACATATTTCTTGCTCCAAAAATGGTAAAAACATTGTAGATAATGTCTCTAAATGCTCTTTAATTACTGTCCAAGTTTCATCGAAATTAGATTTGTTTTGTGCGTAAAATAAATTCTAGAGTGAATTCTGTAATTTATTTCTAATTAAATCCACAAATTAGATTTTTGAGAAATTTAAATTCTCTTGAATTTCCGATTAAAATTTCTATTTGAGATAAACAGCTCTCGATAATTTGACTTGGCTTAACTAGGAATTAAATACTCACAGTTGCTCTGTTTTCGGTAAAAAAATCATAAAAAAATCATAAAGTGTCAGAAAAATCCAAAAAATTAGGATAGATTAATTTCATCACGTTTCCAGTATATTTTTCATAATTTTTGCATATCATTTGCACGAACAATTGCATAAAACCCCAAAAAAGTTCGCATTTTTCATTTATGCATTTTAAATCCAAAAATTACAAAAAAATCCATTTTGCATTAATCATTGAATTAGGTTTACAGGAAAAAAATACAATTTGGTCAATTTAGACTATTTTCAGATTAATTTTTTTTAGCTAAGTTGTTGATTTTCTTAATAACCTAGTTCATCTACATCGGTGCATATGCATTTTTATTGCATAAAAAAATTAAAAATACCCCACATGGAAAACCGCGATCTAATTCATCTAATTTGATCCCGAGTTGTTCATTTGCCTCCTTGAGTCGACCCTGGGGCTTGCCCAGGTTAAACAAACATAAAACCGCACTTAATTTCATTCGATGATTCATCGATTTGTGTGGTTATTTTTGATCGATCCGGATTTATCTGACTGCAACGAAATCGTTCATTCGACACCATTAAAAAGGATATATCTGAGGTTTATCAGTGGTCCTGCCTCAAACCTCTTGAACCGGGTTCCACCCACATATAGCTCATCTCCAACACCTCCCTGATTCGGTTCATCCTCTGGTTCTGGTTCATCCTCCCTTCTGTCGTCCCCTTCGCTAGCCCTCCTCCTTAAGTCATTCAGCATGTCCTGAAACGTGATCTGGGCTAGAGCCTTATTGGTTAGCTGTTGTTAGATGGCCTGGATAGAAGCGAGCAGTTGATTATTGACTTTATTCTGTGTAGTATATTGCCCATCCCACTAATATGCCGGATCGGCTGGTTGGGGCTGCGGATCCTTTCCTCTTCAAGTTGGAGCCATCTCAAAATTAACTTGAACATCGGGCTCGTGATCGGGGTGAGAATCTGCATGACGAAGTAAACCCTGATCAGTCTCTTTCTGAACACCAACTGCTAAGATGAATCTGGAATTAAGGTTAATCATATATTGTTGTAAATGGAGCATAGGATATTGACTGAAATCGATCTCCATCCACAAGGAGTTGATTCTGGTACAAGAATAATCCCAGTTTATTTGGAGTGGAAGAGCTAGTTTGGATTGGGAGTCCATCCTGAACAACGGATTTATTGGGGAAAGGCAAGTATTAAAGGAAGAGAGAATCGATGAGTCCAAGGAAAAGTTCGCAAGATCTGAACTTAACTCCTTGGAGATCGCCCCGCCTTATTGAAGATGTTGGCGACACGGAATCGATGTGGGCGTCGGTGACATCCCGACTAAACCATTCGTACGACAACATCTTGAGAGGGTCAAAGGATATAGATGATGGATAAAGAATACGGAGATAAATAAGGAATACATGGAGTGCAAAACAGTAGAAGGCTCACAATGAGCTAGGGTTAATTAGGAAGGAGAACAAAATTTGCGCAAGTGTGCGATGTTTTTGATCTCGACCTAGATAAGACTAATCAATCAAACCTCAAAACAATGGATTCGTCAACTCGACCTGTGAAGCTGTGAAGGTTCGGCAATTATCTTTGTCGTTTTAGATTTGATTTTAGACAATTAATCTTTGCACGAGTCCTTAGAGCTCTACGCCTATATGAGAGAGAGTACGGCCGAAAAAGTATACCGTACTTGTCCTCCTCCTTTGTAACCAATAGTATGCTCTTTTTAAGGTCCTTGTAACCCTTCCCGGATCCTTACTCAATCAAAGAAATAAGGGAGGAAGCCGATAGGTGAAAGCAATACTTCAGATCTCGCTCGCAAACGGAATCACCCGTGGGCGTGCGAAATCCTACTCGGACGCAAGACGATGAGACAGACACCCTCGTGAAGGCGTGTCCTATGCTCGATATTTCGGGCAGGGTCGATGCTCTACACAATAGAGAACATCATTGTTGACCAAGACCTACTCGTCTACGTACGATAGAAGCGCCAATACTTCGAAAATCCATGCGATACACAAGGTAGCCACAGACTGGGTTTTGGGCTCTAATCCTTACGAAACCATTATCTCACTGGGAAGGAAACCTTCCTATGCAACCTGAAAACAAATGAGGACTTTGCTCACCCAAGGCAATGAGTCCAATTAATCAATTTTATTTAGGCCAAGTATTTTTAGCAGTCTCTTTTTTTTTTGTGTTATCACTTGCTTTGAGTAAATTCAGCACAAGCGCCTGACGTTCTTGTCTTTTCTTTGATTCCTATTTGATCCAAAAACAAAAGGAGATAGTCGGAAAAGCAATGCAAGGCGATACTAAGATGGAAATCTCACCTTAGTTCCTAAATGATGAGTGCTCAGCAAGAAGACTTACACGCTCCTCAGCTCTCTCCATGCAGGATGCAAAATAGGAATTTATAAACCTACACAAAATGTTGATATGCACACGGAAATCATCATAAGCAGGTAATTACTATACGTGAAGAACCAAATGCTAAGTACTCAGAATGAAACCTAAGTCTGATCTTCGATGTCGATCAGTGCCCGCCACAACGGGTCCTGTAAGCGTTGTATATGACCTCTCTCGACAAGCAGTTTCAAGACCGAGTAATTCAGCAATTAATTAATTTTAAGTCCAAACGTAGAGACTATAGGTGCATGCAATGGTGTTTAATGTATTTGGCCTTAGACTAAACGATCAAACAAGCCTAAAGACTAAGGGCCCATTCCACAAAAAATAGAAAAAAGGGCAGAAAGCTCAAAGCTGTGGGTAACAAATAAAAAGAAAGCGATAGAAACTCGGAAAAATGTGGTGAGCCCCCAAGTGAACAAACACTTGGAAATCGGGCCCGAGTGTCCAAAATCCAAAGTATCTGTATTATTACAAATTAATAGTCAAAATAAATTTCTCTCTCCAAAAGTAAAAATCCTAAACTATCCTCTCTCTGTCTCAAGCCCTCCTGCTCTCTCCCCTGTTGGCTAGGGTCGAATAGCTGAATCCTCTTCCCAAGGTTGCGTAGAATCACCTAAGAGATCCTCCTCGGTTCATGGTCCCTCTTAAGAAGACAAGTAAGAGATGTTAGATAGTTCAAAATAGATAATCAAGTAAAGAGAGATAATAAAAAATGACTAAGCAAGCAAAAGAAATAAAATCTACTCTACAAGCTGATGCTCCCCGGCAATGGCGCTATTTGAAAAATTATAAGATGGGAGTCTCTAAATAATGGCCTGACAAATCAGGCTCATTGTCGTTGAGGCGACTACTCCCGCCTTCTCGTTGTTTCAACAATTAATCTACAAAAATAATTGAGCAATTAAGAGTAAGAGTTAAAATTTATTATACCCTACTAAGAATAAATAATGGTAAATAAGTAAGGGTCAAACACAGGAAGCAAGGGAATAGAGCATGCAATGATAAGAAATCAAGGCACAATTTATCTCTCAACTACTTAGCCAAATTGTAATTTTTTGGATTTTTGACTTTTTAATTTTTTTTATTATATTTTTATTTATATTTTTGTATTTTGATTTTAAATTTTATGTTTTTATATTTTCTTTTTATATTTTTTATTTTTTATATTTTCTTTTTCCTTTAATATATATAAAGCTATATATAGAGTATATATACAATATAAGCTAGGGTTGACATAAAAATTCAAAAAATATTCAAAAATGTGAAAATAAAATATTGTTGGGTTTTAACTAATTTTCCTATTTTTGTGGTTTTTTTAAGAATTTTTCTAATTTCTATATATTTTTATGGTCAAAAATACCCTACAATGGGGATAAAAAATACTTGAAATTAAAATGGATATTAAAAATAGAAAATAGAATAAAAAATTCTCTAGTTAATTTTAAAAAAAATATAATAATATAAATAAAATTCAGAGATAGAAAATATATTTTTGAGAATTTTATAGGATTTTTTTATATTTTTATAAAGGCTTTTAGGGTTTTTTAATTTTTAGAGTTTTCTTTTGTATTTTTTAATGATTTTTGGTCTGAACATTAAAAATACATAAATACATAAAATGTATTTTTTTGAAATTTTTCAAAATGTTTTGTAATTTTTATGGTTTTTCTATTGCAAACAAGGATAAAAATGACTCTTTTTATTTTTAATAAATATTAAAAAGCTTCAAAATGCAAAACAAAAAATATGGCATGATAGTACAATGAAATAGGAAGTTATACCTTTTTTGGATAATTTTTTAACTTTAAATGCTATTTAAAATAAATAGAGACAACAAAGAGAAAATGCAATATTAGCAGGGGTGTTAATGTAAATACATTAAAGTTCCAGGGCTTCGTTGTAATTTTCCCAAAATTTTAAACTTAATTGAAAAGTTTCTGGACTAAACAAAAATCAACAAAAACCCAAGGGGTCCTCTCAAAATGTCCCTCGCATGGAGCGTTACGTGAGGTGATGTGGCTTGGATCGGAATATAATTTCCAGAAGTCTAGGATGCCTTTTTGTAAAATTTACAAAAAATATATATATAATCCAAATGAAACTTTGTGGTTCAAAAATTAAACTACAGAAACTCTCCGGGGGAGTTGCAAAATACCCAGTGAAGGCGGGCATCCAACGACTGATGGGTGATCACTTGCCACGTGGCGGCACAGGGAAGCCCGATAATGATTGGGCGCGGACGGTAGGGATTAGATGAACACACTCTGATGGGCAGCTCTAGCACGTTTGATCCAATGGCAGCTGCTCCGCCTAGAGGAGTGCATTGATCGGACGGCTCAAAGATGAAAAGGAAGAACAGCAGACGAACTCCTCCCCGGCGAAGTTCGATCTGGTCGTCCTTCATCATTCATCGTCCCCAGGAGCCTCGTAGTGTCTCAAAACACTCCTGAGGGTTCCGCACCGGTTGGGTAACTTGGGAGGGGCCGATGAGTGCTTGTGGAGGGAGACGACGGAGCTCCACCTGCGGGTCGTCCTAAGGTATGAGGAGGTCTAGATTGTCCCATCTTGTATTTCCCTGCAGGCGTTAGTCGCAAAAAAGGGATGAATCATTGGGGAACATCAGGTGGGTGAGGCGAGGAGTGGGTGAGGCAGGCGATGCCTCTCCGACAAGCGACGAAGGAAGAGAAGCGATGTCTTGCTCTTTGCGAGAGCAAGGTGGATGGAGGGGCGTAGGGTGAACAGGAAATGGTGAGGGAGACAATGAGGTGTGTTGGCGAGGCGGGCGATATCAACGGCGAGAGAAATCGACTGACGGAGCTGGAACTCCGCCGGACGACGATTCTTGGGTTCAAGCTACGTTTGAGACAATCGACGAGAAAGATCTACACATCTAAACTACTGCTACGTTAGGGAATGAAAAGGACATGACAATAAAGGTAAAAGCTGACCAGGGCTTGCCTGGAATGACGCCCTGGGCGGAGACGGGACGGAGCTGGACCGGCTCGATTCGACACCCACACTGACCTCTGAAGGGTTGAATCTACTCCTGCTATCATCAGGAGGACCCTTGAATGCTTAGGTTAGGGTATGAAGGTGGAAGAACGATAAAAATTTGAATGGAAAGTCGGAGGTGCTTTTGTACAAGGGTGACAAGCAGTTCAAAGAACGAAGAATATCTGGTGAATCACTGATTTAATCCCCAAGAAGATGTTTGGGCGTGTAAGATCAATCCTCGAGGAGAAAAAGTCATCAAGACTTCGATCCAAAAAGGAACAATGAGAGGTCTCCAAAAAATCGAGAATCTTAGCAAAAACGAGGTTCTGACATGGGCTGCAGGCAAGTCAGACAGTTGACCTGCGGTCAATCATCCGAGCAAACAGGTTGGTCCACATGGACCACCCAGGAAAAATCCTTCTGAAAATAATTATAAAATTGATTTTAAAAAATAAATGATTTTATTAATTCTAGGTTAGAAAATAAAAAATGTTTCTTATATTTCAAAGTATTTTATTATGATTTTATTTATTATTAGAGATATATAATTACACCTTATTTTTTAGGGTGTATATGTAGGTATATTTATCTATGTATTTAAGTATTTTATTTTTATTTTTAATTTTTATGTTATTAATTTATTTTATTATTTTATATATTTATAACTTCTTTTTAGATACATAAATATATTTTATTATATTTTTCTGATATAATATATATACTTAATTAGTTAGATGTATTAATTATATAGGTATAGATATAGGTATTTTACCTATGTATTTTATACAAGTATTTTATTTTAGTGTTTTATTCTTGTTTTAATATGTACATATATTATAAATAATATTTGTAAAATTATAAAATTATAAAAATAATAAATAATAAGTAAATTGAATATTTTAATCGGGTAGACCACACAAGAGGGGTCCAAAACATAACTTTCACACCTTAACTCCAAAAAATATATATCTACCTTCATTAAGTAGCTTATTAAAAGTTATATGCAATAAAGATAATTTTGATATATTTTGAGTTTTATTTGATAGATAGGTCTGGGAAGTTGGGATTTTGGAAATTTATTCTGAGTGTAACTTTTTCTGTGTATATTATTTTTGTATTAAATCAATTTTGTATTTTTCTATATTTTATTATCTACAACTTTCATGTTCAAAGTTTCTTCATTTGAGGTAAAAAAATAGAAAATAAAATAGGTCCTAAAATGAATAAAGAATAAATAAATAAAAAGGGTTTTTTATTCTTTTCTTGGCCCTCATCTCCCCCTACTTTATTCATAGTCGACGTATTCATTGAGATGCCTAGGTCTCGGGGTTTAGGGTCATAAAATATCTTCAATATTTTATTCTTTTTCTTTTCTTTTCTTTATTCTGTAATTTGGCATTAAAAACAACATTTTATACACTATTTACACAACAATGTGTAAATGCTAAAATGCAAGAATTAAAGGTATTTACACGCATTTACTAGGGTTTTTAAGGCCAAAATGTAGAATAAAGGTGATGAAATGGAGATTCATCAGCCCGCCACACATAACCTTGGGATTCTGATCCTCCACTTGGTTCCAAGGCTCGATCCGAGCCTAGCAGCCACTCGATCCTCGTCATCCACACGTGACCTGCAGTGTGTATGGGGCAATTTGCATCAGAGCCCCCGCTCTTCTTAGAAATTACACCAAAGTCCCCCTCAACGAACCTTACATGCGGTGCAAGCCCTTGCTTGGAAAATTTCAAAAAAACACCCAACATGTTTGGGAAATTACACTTAGGTCCCCTTACATGTTTATTTCAGTACTTTCATTTTTTAATTTGCATCCAACACCATGTATTTAAGTCTTCTTTTGAACCTCAACTTCTCATCATTTTACAATTCCAAAAAGTGCATTATATTGTCTAATTAATTTTTTGTGAATTGACTTGTTTATACTTGTATGCGCTTGGGATTATTTATTGTTTTATTTATGGTGAAAAAATCCATATTTTACCCATATGAGCTTCAATAATTCATAGTTATTTATTCATTTCCTTAAAAATTATAGAAAATCATATTTTGTATATTTAAGTGTGCTCTGTAATGCCTTCAAAAATCAAGTAATTTGCACGCATATTTAGATTGAAATTAATTATTTTATGATTTTAGTAATTAATTGTTAATGGTCCATAAATTTAAAATTTTTAGGACTTGTAATTTTTCCTGGATAGATCTTAATTAGATATATCTAGGATAATTTTTCCTGAATTAATCCTTTTTTCTAATTAGTAAAATTAATTTATTCAAAATCACACAGTTTACATTGTTTAATTCATAAAAAAAATTCATTTTGCATCTAAAAATTCCAAAAAAATATATTAGGTTAATTTCATCATACTTAACTTACTATTAAATTTGCATAATTTTTGCATTTCATTTGCATGTATAATTAATTAAAATCCCATTTAAATTGTTGCATTTTAATGCATTCATTTTATATGATAGCAATACAAAAAATGTGTCTTGGATTTGTCATTGCATAAATAACTAAGGAAATTTATTCTTCTGGATTTTTTAGCCCAACTGCATACTAATTTGGATTTTACATCCTAATCTAATTTAACCTTAAAATTGGCATTCTGCATTTGCATTGCAACAACATTTGCACAAAAAATACAAAAAACTTTCCCTTGAAAAACTTAGCATTTAAATAATCTAACAATCACTCTAAGGAGACAATGGCCTCCCTGAGTTTGACATTGGGTGTGCCCAAGTAAAATAAATTTGAAATCTTTCGTATTTAATTGAACATTAATTAAATAGTCATTTTGATTAATCTGAATTTACCCATCTGCAACAAACATCGTTTTAATTTCACATTATTAGCATGGGCAAAATGTGGGTTCTTCAATAAGGCATGCACATAGTTCCGATGGTGCCACATTCCCACCAATGAGAAATTGTTTGACTCATTCTTGGCAAGAATTCTAAACTCAAAAGTTAATTGATTCATATATATTCAATTGAGTGACGCTTTTTTTGTAATTTTCAGCTAGGTACCATTTAGCCACTTTGTCTAGGGAATGAAACTTACTATCAAGAGTTTCCCCAGATGGAGAGAAGAATGAGTGGCACATTCTCTAAGGTAATAAGGGACTTACATAGAAAGACACCACTAAAGGAGATGGATTTTGAGGAGACAAAGAGATTCCTCCTGTCTTGGTACATCAAGGACATTTTTTTGTATTTTTTAAATTCTAAAAATCGCTATTTTTATCTAAATTTCTTATAATAATGTTTGCTTTAGATGGGTAGGTTTTTATGATGCTTTCAGTTTTGATACTGAGTTTGGGAGGAGGTTGACGTCGGGTAAGGCAAACCGCCATAAGCAAAAAATAGATCGACAAGTGCCTCTAAAAGCCACAATCAAATTTGAGCTGAGCCGGTAATTTTAACAAGTTTATATAACATTTTTTACGTTAGTTTTTGACATATACATTCTTTATTTCTTGTATATATTTTCTATTTTCAGGTTGATCGAGAACCTATTCAGGAGTAGTGGACTATGATCCATAAGTGAATGAAAGATGGTGATTCCCAATAGTCTACTCCTAAGGCAAAAGAAGTAATGGTTAGTATTTTTTCTTATTATAAGTTATTAGCATAATATAAATTCTATTATATATTCAATTTTTCTAATTTCACTTTTAGAATCGATATTTAGCCCTTAGTTTCGATAAATGGTCCAACACTCATGTAGACAAGTGGCCGCCATTCGATAAAGCTCTACGAAAATTCGTATAATAAATCAAAATGTATGTGATTAACTGATTATGGATTACGCTACTATCTCTGTGGTTATGAAATTTTTATTACAGGTTTTGGAAGAGAGGGATGTTGGTTTAGCCAACTGGAAGCAAACACTTAGTGGTCTTCTCCATACTATGTAGATAAACATCGACACTCTTATTCAGCATATTACCATTCATCATATTCGCAACCTCAATCATCATAGCACAATCACCGTATACGGAATCTCATATGATGATGGTGGTGGAGCAGGTGATACGTAAGAATTCAATTCAAGTGTAATCTAAGCATATTCTAAGTAAAATTGTTACCTCTCTACTATCTTATAAATATAGTTTCGTTATAGATCACAAAAGTCAATAGTGTAGCAAGAGGAGAATTAAGAATAAGAGGAAAAAGAGGAAGAGAATGGTCCAGAAGAAGAAGCTCGAATGCATGCATGGTTCAAGGAAATCCAAAAAGTAAAGAAGAAATCCAAGCAGAGTTTATCTCAAAGATCTTTCGGGCAAAGAAGCAATGAACATCACGTTTTTCTACTAGTAGAATAGATATTGAATTTACATTTTTATGAACTTTTATTTTGTATTCATTGTGTATTATTTACATACATTATATCTTTTATCTTTTTCATGTCAAGTTTAATATATTATGCATGCTATTCTATATTTATGACTTTTACGCAGAAGATATAACATTCATAGGTTGTATCAATCACTTATTTGTAACTTTTTCATGTCAAGTTTAATGTATTATACATGTTATTCTATATTTATGACTTTTATGCAGAAGATAAAACGTTTATAGTTGTATCAATCACTAGATACAACTACTATCTTAGGTATGATCTTCGACAACCCTTTTAAACAAGTACAATGATTTTAGAGCAGGTCATACATGTTCGGCGGGGCTTCAAAATACCAACAAACATGTATAATTTTTTCATTTTCTGGAACGGGCCAGCACTTGTGCACGCACATTGCATGCCTAATGCTCTCCCAAGAAGCGAACAGATGACGCCCATTTTGGTTTCGACAAGCACGTGCTCTTGCTCGCCCAAAATAGCGAGCATCCATTGGGAGGGCACTGATGCTCGACCAAGCCGACTTGCATCTAGGCAAGATGCATGCATAAGGTGAGCGATCACGTGGTGATGCCTGGGCAAGTATGTGGATAAAATAGTTGTGCTCACTAAACCTACATTTTTTAGTGTAAAAATTGAGATCTCAATAATTCTTCGTAACTTGTATTATCCATATTTAAACTGACGTTCTGGATGTTTATCTATAATGAAGCATCAATAAAATTTCCTAAAACTATGTACCATGGCGAGTTTGTCAAGATACCAAGGACTCCTTAAGTAGTCTCCCATTATTGATGTAACCTTGTAGCATGCGCCAACAAATAATGGGCATGCTTGATACACATGTACGACTTATCCATTAAACAACTAAAGATCATCATGTAGTGGAAGTCCAAAACTAGAGAGTGGTGTATTAAGTATGATATCTCTCCCATTCCTCTCAGTCAAGTTCCAACAAGGACCATTTAGTTAACCACTTGGCAAAAATATCTCACTATGCTTATAAACATATATATCTATCTTGGACAAACTAGTCCACAACTTGAACATCAAAACTTAATACAATAACAACAAACATCCATTCCAAGTAATCAAAACTTAATTAGTAATCTTAATACAATGTCAACTTCAGCACCGAAATAGATAAGATTGCAAAAGTTGCCCAGATTCGACGGAGAAAGGGAGAGGCAGAGGGGATTGGGGGTGGTCCAAAGTACCGGAGACGAAGAGCACAACTTGTGAATAGCGGGGGAGGACGCCAGTGAGTAGGAGACGATGGCACTGACGAACGAGATAAGAGGGATGTTTGGGGGAAATTAAAGAATGAGAAGGAAGAGTCTCGCGGGACTCATAGTAAATGACCATCGGGGAAGATCGTCGAACCATCTCCTATTGTGATAATCGAGGACGATTTATCAGAGACTATCCCCTTGGCGCTTGAAATTTTACCCTATTTGTCGCCAATAGCAACACAGTAGATGGGCACACAATAACTGTCCTGAATGACTAACAAGAGGGGGTCAGTCCCAACCATCTCCTACGATTACATGTATCCCAAGGTTAATGTTCAATGAAGATGCACGTAGATAACGAAGGTGGTTGTCATAACCGTCCCTTCTGATTATGTACACGACAAAACCGAAACAATGAGGAAGGTTAGAGGTAATAATTTGAGAATCTTTCCCTTAAGGAAAGATAGGGATGGTCATGGACCATCCGCTCCGACACCCACCTCTAAAAAAATTTACAAGCTATATAAGCCGAGAAGGTCATATGGACCGTCCCTTGTGTTATCTGCACCCCAAGCTTACATATGTATTAAGAAGGCATGTCCATTGGAAACGTGCACAGAAAATATTTAGGGACGATTTCACCACCCCTTCTTGTTACATATACACAAAAAAAATTATGTAAAAATGAGGGATATAGGGGACGATCTGTTACATCCCGCTTTGAGTAAGAGGGGACGGTTGTCGAGGTGACAGTCCTGGAGATCATGGAATATGGAACGACCGTTTGTGAACATCCCCATGGTGATCAGTTGGAACAGGCACCTAGTGATTGTTCCCCTTGCGCATAGAGGGGGCGGTCGCTTCTTGACAGTCTACTCCGTATGCCCCAAAAAATCAGTATGTTTGTAGTGTGGCTACCTGGCACAAACAAACAAAAGCCGACTTAAGAGGCTCTAAACAAGCACACCAAACCAAATAAAAGTAAAGTTGTAAATGTAAATCACAATATTCAAATAAAATAAATGTGAAAAATAAAATAAAGATGAAGATGGTAAAATCATTAGAAAAAGATTTTTACCCGGCAGACCCTATAATCTTTTTAAATTACTTCTACGATCTTTGAAACATCGATATTCCCTCCTCAATACCATAAACTTGCTCCGTCTTACCCTATAGATCCTATTGTTAATTTGAGACTTTTTAAGTTAACTAGCTTGGATTTAAGTTGAGTTAATCTAGCCCTAGCAAATCCAATGGTAGGTTTTCTTCCACTCTCCCTCCTTTCTTCTTCTCTCCCCGTCCTTCTTCTTCCACTCTCTCTCCTTCCTTCTTCATTCTTGTTGTACGAAGCCGTACTCTCTCCTTCCTTCTTCACTCATGTGCATACAGAGGGGAGGTTGTCGTCATGACCTACGGTGGCCCTCCATCTTCGACATGTTGGGCACGACGGCACGGTGGCCCTCGATCTTGGTAGAAAGTCTCCACTGGTTCTTTGCCTTTACTTTGGGCTCTCTGTCCAAGCATTGTTCTGGTATGTGGAGACAGAGGAGCTCAACAACAGGAGGGCGAGGGGCGCAGGGGGCGAGGGGCGCAGGGCAGGGAGGGCCAGGGGCGGAGGGCGGGAGGGCAGGGAGCAAAGGTGGCGAGGGGATGAGGGGGCGAGGGGCTAAGGGGAGGAGGGGCGAGGGGCAGAGGGCGGGAGGGCCAGGGGCGCAGGGCAGGGAGGGCCAGGGGCGGAGGGCGGGAGGGCAAGGGGCGGAGGGGGCGAGGGCCCGAGGGGGCCAGGGGCGGAGGGCAGGGAGGGCCAAGGGCGGAGGGCGAGAGGGGGAAGGGCGGGAGGCGAACGACGGGGAGGGCGAGGGGGTGGGAAATGGAGATAAGGAGGGAGAGGGGGAATGGCATTGAATGTAAATTTGATAAGCAAAATTGGTAAATGTAAAAGAACATAACGGAATCTGGTTAGTTTTAATAGGTAAATGGATGGGGGTTAACCACAATGTCTATAGGATAAGGGTTAGCAAGTTTACGAGGTCGAATGAGGAATATCGATGTTTCAAATATCGTAGAGGTAATTTAAGAAGATTATAGGATCTACCGGGTGAAAATCCCTTAAAAATCACGTCGAAAATCAAAAAATGATGGGTGGAGCTTATGCTCCTGAATGTGCAGTGCCTGAGTATCACTACACACAAAGTTCAGATCGAGATCCGATGTAAATAAATAAAGCGTATAAAAATATATTACAGCAATAAAAGTGTGAGAAATCTGCGTCTAGTACAGCCCAAAATCTCCAGCCTTACATCACTTCGACTCCAAGTGCACCAACCGACGATTACTCTCCTTAGCTTGCAAGAAAGTTGATCGACTCCACCTGACCTTACATAAGAAAACTATGTATAAGCAAATACCGGATATCTCAAAAGTAGAAAGATGCAAATGAAAATAAATGCTGAAAAATAAACACACAACACAACGAACGAATGTCGTAAAAACCGACTAAACAACTACGTCATTTTCATATTCGCTTTTTATGATCTTCTAAATACATTCAATTGCAGCACCTACAAGAAACAAATAGCGAACAAAAATATTAATTACACTTCAATTTTACCAAGTAAGTCTCGTCGAGTTGAACCCAAGGAGCGTTATCTAAGAAAATTCATTTTTCGTCAATTTTCGGTTATCGTATCCAATTCATTCAATCGCAAGACAAGAAGACATATATAATACAATTGTCAAGACCACAAATAAGTAAAACATGCTCATCCATAAATGCACACTATATAGAATAATTAACAAGAGAGAGAAATAAGCACCAGACATAAAATCCAAATAAAACACACATAGTAAAGTATATGGAAAATATGAAAAATAAGAAACTATATTTTTTTGTAATTTTATAAGTTATTCAAATGTTATTGGGATTTTTGCAATTAAACAAAAGATATAAATAAATAAAACATACGATTTTGCAGTTTGGAAAATAAGATAACTTACGAGTTCAGAAAAATGTAAACTAAGTATCAAAATGATTCCCTAAAATCATGCCATTAATTTTCCCCTGTATATAAAAATGAAATAAAGAAAATGGGACTTGTTTTTGGATGTTGAAGTTTATTTGAATTTTTATGGATTTTTGAAAGTTTTGCGATGTTTGCGGGTTTTAAGTTAAAATGTGCAATATTTGAAGTGGTTTTTGAATTTATGACAAAGCATAATAAAACAAAAACACCTTATTTTTGGTAATTTTTCAAGATTTTTGAATTTTTTTATGAATTTTCTATTGATAACATGTTGAAATGCTATTAGGAATTTTAGAAATTAGAAAATTAAATCCAAAACCCCCAACTAATTCCCTACTGTGCCCACGCTCTACACTAACCCAAGGTATTCTTGTTTTGTCAAAATAATGAAATTTGTGTTCTAGATAAACCAAGATGCTTTAAACTTGTAAAAATTCCTACAAGGCATAATGTGAAGGTTTCTCAAATTCCTTTGGTCGAATATTGGAGTATAGCTAAATCTAAAATCAGGCCATGAGTTTCAACATAAATCAGTCACAACAATTTAATAGAATTTAATCAAGCAAAAAAAAGAAATTTTTATTCAAATATTTATAATTAATTTACCCGAGCTCTAAATATAACAACTCAAATCTCAAAATGAGCATACAATTTAAGGATGACAGTGGTATTTTTAGTTTTTCAAAATATGCAGTCATTAAAAAGATAGAACGTAGGTTTGATTGCAAAATACACATTGTAGCAAAAAACACGTAGATAGTACTTAGAAAATTAAGAGTAAATTACACAAAAGTTTTTGAACTATACACTCGATTTCAATATCATACCCAAACTTTTTAAAGTAGCAATCTCATACACAATCTATTAATTGGATAACAATGTGATCTTCCCGGTAAAGAATCGAGTTAACTCCGTTACCTTTTTGTTGAATGGACAGAAATACCCTCCATTCATATAAAATGGCAAACCTACTGTTTTTACAATTTCCCCCTTCGTAAACATCCACACAACCCCTTTCCTCAGTTCCTTCCTCTCCACCGCAATCTCCTCTGCCACTGCCCCTTACCATCACCAATCTTGCCGTGTCCGCCACCCGCCCCCGTCCCTCCCCTCCCCATCTCCCTTGCGCTCCCCGAAACGTTCCAGTCGCCCGATCCCGATATGTCTTCTGAATAGAACACCTCCATGGCTGTCCTTAACGGCACCGGCGACCATAGCCAAGACGACGAAGAAGTCTACCTTCTCCGTGAAGATATGGCTCGTAAAGATGCTCTGCATCGGCATCATCTTGGATGCCGTCAGATATAAGCAGGCTCGCATCATTGAGGAAATGGGCGCCTGCATAGTCATGGCCCTTAATCGTGTCCCTGCAGACATCTGCGTGAGGGGCGGGGCATGCTTGAGCGAACCCAGCCTCATCAAGGACCTCAAGCACATTGTCACTATCCCGGTCATAGCCGAGGCCCGTAGAGGCTACTTCATGGAGGTCTAGATCATCGAGTCCATTGGTCCGGACCGTATCGACCAGTCTGAGGTTCTTACCCCCCATTCGATGCCTACCACATCAACAAGCAGAATTAGATTTAGCTACATCTCTCTCGAGTATGTGGAGACCAATTCTTCAAAAAATCCAAGGGTAAATTACAAAAAAGGGACTGACCTTTACATGCATTCCCAATTTATGGACTAATTTTTAATTTGTAAAAAATAGAGGACTCATCTTTGATTTAACGGAGAAGGCTCCAACGATGTTAATGAGTGACTCAATTTGTGATGTATATGGACGAATAAAGCCCTGTCTATTAAGGATTTCTTTTCATTTTCTCCTTTCTCACACGAATAGAAAAACATCATCCCTTTTTCTCCCACCTTGGCGGCGTAGGTCACGGCAATCTTCCCAACAAGGCGACGGCCGGCGGTCTACAAGGCGCGGCGCGTTCGGAACGGTCTACAAGGCGGCGGCCGATGGCCGCAGGAGCCGTGGGGCCCACTACGTGGCGGTGAAGAAGCTGCTGACCTCCAACATCATCCAATGTCGCATGGAGTTCGACAGGGAGGTGAGGAATCTGGCGAAGGCCCTCCACCCGAACCTGATGCCCATCAGGGGCTACTACTGGACCCCTCAGCTGCAGCTCCTCTTCTCCGAGCTCGCCCCCCACGGCAGCCTCCAGTCCCACCTCCATCCCGTCGGCCCCGACGCTCCGCGGCTGCGCCTCCCGTGGCCGGACCGCTTCAACATCGCCCTGGGGACCGCCGAGGTCGTCGCATACCTCCACCACAAGCTCCGCCCCCCGGTCATCCACTACAACCTCAAGCCCGACAACATCCTCCTCGACGGGGACCTCAACCCGAGGGTGCTTGCGTGGGGGAGACCCCCTTGGCCTTACCCCACCTCGCCTTGCACACCCCCACGTCGTAGCCCCATCTCTCAGGGCTCCCTTCACCGCCCTCAGGAACACCTGGCGGCCCCCCTCCCTCCTCACAACCTGGAGCCTCTCCACCTCTCTGGCCACCTCCTTCACCAGCGCCCTACCGAAGCGGTCCCCTTGTGGTAGCCTCACCATGTCTTGCAACATATCTGTCGCTGGCAAAGATGTCCCGGGAGGCGGCATTGACAGCTCCATGAAGGGATTGGAATTACTGTCGTAATTATCCGACGGCGTGTCTTCAGAGGAGAAGAAGAAGCCGCTGAGGATAAGGGTATATACGTCCATATACATCACAAATCGAGTCACTCATTAACATCGTTGGGGCCTCCTCCATTAAATCTATGAGTCCCTTATTTGTTACAAATTTAAAATTAGTCCCTAAATTGGAAATCCATGTAAAGGTCAATCCTTTTTTTGTAATTTACCCAAAATCCAATCGATTTAGTTTTGGTGTTCTCGTTATGGGATTAATTTTTGTAATATTATTTCTGGCAATGAGTAATGACTACATACCTTTACAAATATGGTAATATTGATCGAGTGAATCTGTGCAAAGAATTATAGCTCCCTCACTCACAGGAAATTACCAGAATGACGAGCACTACTGTGTGTTCAAAAACAGGCAAAAGATAAGACCGTGATGTTGTCAGTCATACTCATCCTGATCAGTAGCTTCTCAACATCAATGCATCTACCAACGGTGCTTGTGTTTTCTGGCAATTACTGCAAGATGGATTCCACAAGGCAAACTGTTAGAACCTCTGCCTTGAGTGCCAACATGGATTCCACAGGCGGAGTGGTGACTCTTACGGACGATGAGTGGATGACAGTTGGATTGCGATGGGGTGTTCGTAGGCTCGAGAATCTTCAAAAGTGGGGACCCAGAGAAGAGGGCGAGGGCGAGGGCGATCGTGCATGCAACGACCCAAATGGAGGAAGTGGCAAGAGGGAGGGGAAAATAGTGCAGTGGTGGGTGGAGCAGATGGGGGGCGTAATGGGGAGGAGGCGAGTGGCAGAGGCAGCGAGAGCGGCGATGGTTAGGGAGTAATGGCGGAGGAGAGGAGGGGATTGAGGAAAGAGTTGTCTGACGTTGATGAAGGAAAAATGGTAAAAAAATAAGTTTTTACCGTTGTTTTATATGAATGGAGGGTATTTCTATTCATTCAACCAAAAAGGTAACAGAGTTAACTCGTTTCTTTAACGAGAAGACCACATTGTTACCGAATTGATAAATTGTGTATCAGATTGTGTATCAGATTATTACTTTTAAAAGTTTGGGTATGATATTGAAATCGAATGTATAGTTCAAGGACTTTTGTGTAATTTACTCCTATAATTATCAAGACTTGCTTGGGTGAAACTGCAATATGCCCACTACATGTGACGCACGTATGGGCTGACCTCACACGATTTTGTACTTTTTGCGGGTCCCTACCATGCAAAATCGTGTCAACCACTCAATCACGATCGAGCGGCTCACACGACTACAGCAGGCACAACACCGCAAGAGAGGATCCTCTCTGCCAGATGACTCCTGATCTTAGATCCAATGTTGCAACAGGATGCACTCCAAGCCGTTGATGGAGTTAATCCGATTAATGATGTTAGGTTAGGCGCCAAACGACTGTCCGGATTGGAGAAGACAAGGGTGACTCGTCTCCGTCAAATGGGTGCTGCTCACTTCTCCAACCCGTTCGTGCTCACCATGGACTGCAGGCACATGAAAATGAGTAGAGCTCCGTTGACCTTTGATGAAGGTTAGGCTGCGAGAAACCTGGGAGAGAGATGGGCTTGAACCTCGGGGGTTCGGCCGGGGGGTTAACTCAGGATGGAGGGCTGTATGGGCATCAATGGCATGCTCCAATACGTAACGGTGGAATGAAGAACTTGCATCCGAGCACCGGCCGTGCTCGAAGGTGGAGTGGTGCGTAATTCGATGGAGAAGTGTGAGAGGAATAAGGCGAGGTGGTCACGGTCAGCAAAATAGAGGATGGGTTCTAGAACAGGGGGGTTGCATTATGAAGAACGAAAGAAGAGACGGGAGGGAAGATAGGAGTGTTGGGAATGTGGAACAAACGGTGAGTGATGAAAGCAGAGGAATTGACAGGATTTGAGCTTGTGGAGCTCGATTGTGGCCTTGATACCTCAGCAAAAGTAAAAGCTTGAACGGAAGAGGGAACCTCTGTTGCAGGAAACTGAACTGCAACCTGGACCCAACGTAAAAAGAGGCCAAGTCGTCTTGACCTCAACGGGACTTCTCCGTCACAGAAGACTCGGAAGTGGGAGAGGGTGGATCAAACTGAAATTTTTGGCTTTTGAGTCTCTGTATAGGTGGATGTATGATTTTGATAAGGGACAAGGAAACTACAAGGCACATGAGGTTATGGGTCTCTGCTAAAAACCGTACAGCAGTGGTCATGGGATGTTTTTTTCGGTGCTGTAGGTGTTGGCAGATGGAAAAGATGGGTGTTGGCAGATGGAAAAGATGGGTTCCCCTGGCCTGGCTTTCCAGGTTGTCGAGGATATTGCGCAGCAGAAGGGTGCCCGGAAGTTCAATGGTAGGCCATTCAACGCCTTTCAATTCGGCCCCAAAGCCCTCCTGCAGCGCCATCAGGCACCGGCCAAGAGAGCTACCTCCAGGTTTGCGATGGAGGTGGACCTCAATTCCCCGGCAACCCATGAACCTCCACCCTCCCTTGATGATTCCAATGCGGCTTCAAAAAGGAATGTTGAACCACAATTGGCCACCAATTCTAATGCGGCCCCTGTCTCGGTGTCCATTCCCAACCCCAATTGGTCCTCTGTTACCCATAAGAAGAAGAAAGCCCACACAGGCCCCCACAAATCTCACGGCCGGGCAGGCCACCCCCATCCTCTTTAATGTCAATACTTGCTCTTAATGTGCGGGGGCTTAACCGGCCGCGCAAGCAAAGGGGGCTACTAAAATTCCTGACAAGTAGCGTTGGAGATGTGAAAGCCGATATCATCGGCCTTTTGGAGACCAAGATAAGACCGGCCAATAGAAGCTCCTTTGCTTCTCGTATCCCTTCGGGATGGAGCTTTGTGCACAATGACACTGATCTGGGCCGTATTTATATACTTTGGAAGGACACAGCGTGGTCTTGCACGACCATCAGTATCCACAACCAAGCTGTTACTCTATCTTGCAACAATTTGGGCGGTCTTCGCATCATGCTCACAATGGTCTATGGGGACAATACTCCCTCCACCCGTAGGGGTCTATGGGATCACTTGAGGGGACTCCTTATCCCTTCCCAAACCCCCTGGGTTGTCCTAGGCGACTTCAATACTGTCCGTTCCATCTCGGAAAAATTGGGCGGTCTGCCACCTGGGAGATGCTCTATGGACCAATTTAATGATTGCATCGATTCCTGTCACCTTATGGACCTCGAAGCTTCTGGGAATTCCTGGTCTTGGTCGAACTCCTCTATTGGCCCCTCCAGGATTGTCGCCCGGCTTGACAGGGCGTTGGTCAATGAGGCGTGGATCTCTCTTCTTCCCCAATCGAAGCTTCTTTATGTGCCGAACAGATTCAGTGACCATCATATCCTTTCTATCCGCTTTACTCCCCGGCTTTTCAGGCGGTCTCCGTTTCGCTACTTCGATTATTGGGCAAAAAGAGAAGGTTATCTAGACATTGTTACCTCCGCGTGGGCGTCTCCGGTTTCTGGCAACCCATTATTTTGTTTGATTTAGAAGGTTAAGGCCGTTAAGAGGGCCTTACGGGATTGGGCGCGCAATGAAGCTCACATTTTCAATGAGGCAAAGGAAATGGAAGATGTACTTTCCAAGATTAATGTTGCTCTCGGTGAGGCTCCCCTGGATCTACATCTAGCACAACTGGAGTTGGATGCCAAGGAGTTCATGAATAAACTTGATGAAGACCTCGAGTCCGCCTGGAAACAAAAGAGTAGAGTGGATTGGCTACAACTTGGTGACAGGAGCACAAAATTCTTTTTCACTTCAGCTAAGAGCAGAATCTCGAGGAACTATATCCCATCTCTTATTGACGGCAATGGTCATCTTGTCGACACAACTTCTGACGTTGCCAAGGAGGCGAACCGGTTCTTTGAGGCTCTCCTGGGTCCGTGTGACGCTCAGCCTCCCAGACCTGACCCTCCTGCCCCTCGCCAGATCCTCACACATGAGGCCAGCTCCTGGTTGGTCCGTCCTTGGACCGATTCTGAGGTTTGGGATGCACTTCGGAGCATTCCTTCCTCTAAAGCTCCGGGCCCTGACGGTTTTAATGCGGGTTTCTTTAAAAGGCACTGGATTTTGGTGAAGCCCGATGTGTGTGCAGCCATGGATTTTCTCCATAACGGTGGTCGTATGGTTCGTGAGGTCAACCATTCTTTCCTCACATTGGTTCCTAAGGTGGAGTCTCCTGTGGGGCTTGGAGACTATAGGCCCATTGCTTGTTGCAACGTGATCTATAAAATATTTGCAAAGCTTCTTGCCACGCGATTGGCTGCCATGCTTCCCAATCTCATATCCCCTAATCAATCGGCCTTTCTGAAAGGAAGATCTATTGGGGACAACACGCGCCTAGCACAAGAATTGCTTGGTGCCTTTGATTGCAAAAGAAACTCTCAGCGTGCCTGCCTCAAAGTGGATCTTTCTAAGGCATTTGACACAATAGATCACTCCTTCATTCTGAAGGCGTTGGATGCTATGGGTTTTAATGGCACTTGGATCTCTTGGATTAGGAATTGCATCTCTACCACTTCCTTCTCCATCCTCCTGAATGGGACTTCCGTTGGTTTCTTCAAAGGCACCAGGGGTCTGCGTCAGGGTGACCCTCTTAGCCCTCTCCTGTTCGTTGTGGGCATGGAACCTCTCACTTTGCTGACAGAGGTGGCGGTGGCCAAAAGATTGATCAAGCCTTTCGGTCGTGGGAATACTTTGGCCCCTTCTCATATCATTTATGCGGATGACCTCCTCTTCTTTTGTAAGTCATCCTCCTCGCTAATAGCGGTTGCCAGAGTTCTTGATGAATTCGGTAATCTTTCCGGGCTTCGGATGAATGCCCGTAAAAGCAAGCTCTTCCGTTCTAAGCATGCAAACCCGGACTTTGAATGTACTCTTCGGCTTGGTGTGCTGTCGCGTGCCCTGCCTACGTCCTACCTGGGGCTGCCCCTTTCCTCCTCGCGGGGCAGGGGCTCCAACTCACGCATTCTTGAGGACCGAATCAAAGCATCTCTTGGTGGCTGGAAGGCCAACTCTCTCTCCCTGGCCGGGAGGGCGCAGCTTCTTCGTTCGGTCATCAATGGGATCGCCCTCTATTGGGTTGGTGGGACCCTTCTATCTCGGGAGGCTGCCTCTAATGTTGATAAACTATGTGCTAATTTCCTCTGGGGTTTTGGGAGGCACTATGTCCGTTGGGACACGATTTGCCTCCCCAAATCGGAAGGTGGGCTGGGGCTTCGGTCTACATTGACTTTACGCAGCGCTGCTCTCCTCGTTTGGAGCTGGAGGCTCCTTCATGCGGATAACTCTCTCTGGGCGGGCTTCATGAGATCCAAGTACCTCTCCGATTGCTCCTTCGGGGTGGCTACGGCCAAGCGCGGTGACTCAGCGGTTTGGAAAGCGATGCTTCGCGGCAGAGACTTGTTCTGGAGTCGTCTCCCGCCCTCCTCCTCCTCCCTCGCCCTCCCCTCCGCGCCTCCGTCTCCGACTCTTCATTTCTCGTCGGCTGTGGAGGCGGTTAGGCCTCGTGGCCCGCCTGCCCCCTGGGCGAGCGTCGTTTGGTGCAAGGGCGTGGTGCCTCGGCATTCTTGCACGTTGTATCGTGCCCTCCTTAATAGGCTTCCTACTCTGGACAGATTGGCGAAGCTTGGGATCATCCTCCCCGCCTCTTGCTACCTGTGCCTGGCTGCTGATGAATCATGTGAACATATCTTTTGGGAATGTTGTTTCGCGGTGGATGTTTGGTCTCTGGTACTGCAGGGCCTTGCTCTTCCGCTGTCGCCACCTCGCTCTCTTGGCAACACCGTGCTGTGGATTAGCCAATTCCCCTCGGCCTCTCACCGGAGGCTGGGTTGCAGTGCCCTTGCGGCCACCGTTTGGGAGCTTTGGAAAGAGCGGAATATGCGTTGGAACTCAGGTCGCACCTCTGAGGCGGTGCTGCTCGCAAGGAACGTCATCTCCACTGTCAGATCTTCCCTAACCTTTCGAGTGTTTTAGGCTCCACCTTTTCTGGGAATTACATGTAATTGCAATATGCTTTTGTGGTTTTTCCTACTGTAATTGGCCTGCAGGTTGCGGTGGCCATGTTTTTGGTTTGACAGTTTCTGGGATCTGTCCCCCCCTGTAATTTTTGTGCAGCTTACAGGAATATAAAGATTTATTACCTATCAAAAAAAAAAAGATGGAAAAGATGGGTCATACGGTTGCATAGAAGCTAGGATGATGGGTCATGATCTGGTGATGACAGGGCGAAAGAAGATGGTTGGTGGCACAATAGGTTGGGTACAAGGAGTAGGAGGTGATGGGCTATTGATTTGATGACTGGAGGAGGTATGGAGAGGAATCGGATCGTAAGCTCTAAGTCAATGGCAGCAGACTATGTTCCAACGGTCCTGATGCGTTAAACGTGTTAGGAATCTATCCAATGATCGTCTCGTCCTCAAATCGAAACACCGTCGTCGTCAGCTCTTCTCACCCGACTCCTCTCCGCACGTACGCTCCCTCCCCCGACAGGAATCGAGGTCGCGCGCAACCTCCGCTGACTTCCTTGGTGAACCGAGCCCGCACACACCCTCTCTCGACATCTCCTTCGGTGAACCAAGTCCCATCGCACCCTTCCTTGACGCCTTCCTCCCGACAAGAACCGTGATTGCGTGCACCCTCCGCCGACGCCTCCCTCCTCAGCAAACCGAGCCCACACGCGCCCTCCCCTGGTACCTCCTCCTCGGTGAACCAAGCCGTAGAAAGATGTTCGACGGGCATCTCCTCCCTAGGATCACTTCCCATAACTTTTTTCCCCTCATTGTTGTGTTGGCTTTAGGTCCGATGGCCATTAGCTCTGTCAGTGCTTGCGTCAACGTCGCATCCATCCCCGTCTTCAATTTGCAGGAAGCTCATCGCCAACGCCATTGTCCATCTCTTCTCCACCACCATCTTTGATCATCCTCAAATTAGGTATATCCTAATCTAAAATTTGTAATAGAATCTTCTTCTTTTTTTTCCTTTAAATTTCAATTCACTTTTTGTAACTTGAATTGATGTGTTGTTCTCGTTATGGACTGATGCAATTTTCTTCCCAAAATCTGCTCGTAGAAGTCTTTTTCTTGCTAGAAAGGTGGCTTGTGGATCGTACACTACAGAACAGCAGGTGGAACCATCCGAGCGTGCACCCTCCCCACTCTCCCAATGCCTCCTACTTCCCCCACGCTATCAGATCCTCGTGATGCCTCTTGATGCCTCTTTCCTCCCATGACGTGATCAGATCATCGCCTTGAGTGATCAAAGCTGGGAGAAATGGTAATTAGACAGATATATTATATGTGTCTGATGCATGAATTGTAAGAGTTTTGGTATGTTCATTCTTATGTGTGTGTGCAAAGTACCATTTTATTGGAAAAATGTAGATTTTTGTACAACTGAGGAAGTTTAGATATGAGTGGCTTCTTTGTTGCATGTGCAAGAGAGTTTTGATATGTTCCTTCTTAAGTATGCACAAGCACTATTTTGTAGGAAAACGGATTTTTTTATAATGGAGGGAGTTTTGGTACGAATGACTTCTCTACTGCATATACGAAAAAGTTTTGGTATGTTTCTTCTTATGTGTACGTGCACAGGTACCATTTTGTAAGGAAACGAAGATTTTTGTAAAATAGAGAAAGTTTCGGTATGAATGGCTTCTTTGTTGCATGTACGAGAGAATTTATGTTCGTTCTTAAGTGTGTCCAAACATTAATTTGTAGGAAAACAAATTTTTGTAGGATGGATGGAGTTTTGATATGAATGGTTTCTTTGTTACGTGTAAGAGAGTTTTGGTATGTTCATTTTTATATGTGCACACAAGCACAGTTTTGCAGGGAAATGAAGATTTTTATCTAGTGGAGGAAGTTTCGATATGAATGGCTTCTTTGTTGCACGTACGAGAGTTTTGGTATGTTTGTTCTTAATTGTGTTCCCAAGCACCATTCTGCAGGAAAATAAAGTTGTTTGTATAATGGAGGAAGTTTCAGTATGAATTGCTTCTATGTTGCACACACAAGAGAGTTTTGATATATTCATTCCTATGTGTGTGCCCGAGCACCATTTTATAGGAAAACAAGGTTTCTATATAATGGATTGAGTTTTGGTATGAATGTCTTCTCTTGTGCATGTACGAGAAAGTTTTGGTATGTTCATTTTTATGTGTGTGCACAAGTACCATTTTGTAGAGAAACATATATTTTTGTATAATGGAGGAAGTTTCGATATGAATGGCTTCTATGTTACATGTACGAGAGAGTTTTGTGATGTTCACTCTTAAGTGTGCCCACATCATTTTGTAAGAAAATGAAGTTATTTATATGATGGAGGGAGTTTTGTTATGAATGTCTTCTCTATTGCATATACGAGAGAGTTTTGCTATTTTCATTCTTAAGTGTGCCCAAGCATCATTTTGTAGGAAAACAAGTTTTTCTGTATAATAGAGGGAGCTTAATTTGGTATGGATGGCTTCTCTATTTGCATGTGCAATAGAGTTTGGTATGTTTATTCTTACATGTGTGCACAAGTACCATTTTATAAGAAAACAAAGATTTTTGTATAATAGCATGAGATTTTGTATAAATGTCCTTTCTGTTTCATATGTGACATGATTTTTGCATATTTATTCTTATGTGTGCGTGCAAGCACCATTTTGTAGGAAAATGTAATTTTTTGTATAATGGAGGGAGTTTGATTTGTGAGGTTACTCTTGGAGTTTATGTCGATTATGTTTCTGAATTGATGTCTTCTTGAGTCTATTTCAACTAAAAACAGTATAGTGTACAAAAAATCTATGAAAAAAGTTACATTTTTTATGAACATGTAAATCTGCTGGAACTAATTGATAGGTTAAGGTTCAAGCATGTCAACAGTTTTGGCTAACGAGATCTTTGATGGCTATGCAAATTTTGAAGATTTTAATGAATTTTCAGGTTGTTATAAGTGGATTTTCTACAAATCGAGATTTGGAGCAATACATGTAGTAGAAAGAGGTTTCCCTTACACTGATGTTAGAGAAGAAATCACCCCGCAATCAAATGAAAATTTAGATTACAGAGGAAATCCGCTTATAAAATAAACTTTTCATGTGATATAGAAATCATCATCAAGACTACCCAATCCGATTAAATAGGAATCCGACTAAAATGAAACTTGATACACATATAATCAAATTGCACAAATCCAATCATACGAACTGAACCTTAATACACATCCTTTGCAACTATTTTTCGTCTCTATATGTCGATGGTGCAATAGCTCAAAATCAAATTATTGTAGCATCATACGTTGCACAAAAAACAAGATTTGAAGAAAGAGCTCAAATGGACGCAAACGAGATCAAGATTATTCAAAATGATAATATCCATCTATCAAACTTTATTCAAAATCATGTCCAATTCTCCATCAAATCATAGAAGATGCTACCTACACCGAGGGGGGGCAGATCATGTCGAGAGGAGACAGACTCATCCGGGGACGGGGGAGGGTGCGCCGAGGAGGGAGGCGTCAAGGGGAGGGTGCGTGCAGGCTCGGTTCGCTGAGGAGTGAAGTGTTGATGGAGGGTGCACACGGGCTCGGTCCGTCGAGGAGGGAGGTATCAGTGGAGGGTGCGTGAGAGCTTAGAACGCCGAGGAGGAGGCATCGGGAGAGGGTGCGTGTTGGCTCAGTTTGTCAAGGAGGGAGGAATGGACAAAGGGTACACACACCCTCGATTCCTATCGAGGGAGGGTGCACGCGGGCTAGGTTCGCCAAGGATGAGGCATCGAGGGAGGATGAGTGCATGCTCAGTTTAGCGAGGAGGCATCGGGGGAGGGTATGCATGGCCTCGATTCCCGTTGGGGCAAGGTGAGCACGGGCTCAGTTCAAGGAGGAGGAGGCGTCAGGTGAGGAGAAGATTTGGGTGAGGGGGCTTCAATTTGGGGGGAGGGGGGATAGTCGTTCGATAGGTTCCTAACATGTGTCGTGCATCGGGGACATTTACAGCAGAATCTATTATAATTGCCTTACAACAGACAATCTGATTCACTATGGAGAGGGTTCGAGGGAAGGAATACATCCGGGGGTGATTGAGGTTTTTAAGTGGTCGATGCAGTGGCGTAGATGATCTAGATATTGAGAACGCATGGGGAGATGGAAGAGGGATGAATGGGATGCGAAAGAGGTTGGGTCTTCAAAGTAACGGAGAGAGAGGGTGCTGGGAGTCAGAGTTTGACCAATTCGTCAGCAAATGAAGGTGGTGTCGACAGATGGAAAAGAATGGGAAGAGAGCATGGACCGAGCATTGACCTGGTGATTTGGCCAAAATTCACGCAGTCTAAAATGGTATCTCACACAAGGCGGAGACAACCGTCGCTGTGACGACTCACAATGAATCCTGGACTAAAATCAACAATTAACCCACACTACAGATCAACAATTAGAAATAAATGTGGAGTTAAAATTTATTTTTAACTCTGCACAAAATGTATAGCCAGCAAGTATGCAGAGAGTTCGAACACAGGGAGCAAACAGGGTAATTCAAATAAGTGTGTGTGTGTGTGTGAAGTGTGGTGTCTACATTATGCAAGCAAAGGTTTTTGTGGGTTTTTAGTTTTTTTTATTTAATTTTTAATTTTGTATTTTGATTTTTAATTTTCTTATTTTTATAATTTTATATTTTATATATTTTTTTTGTATTTTTCAATATTGGAATATAAAGATAATGTAATAAAAGAGAAGCTAGAATATTAATAAAAATATGCAAAAATAACCAAAAATTCAGAAATAAAATGTTTTTGGTATTTTTATAATTTTCTACTATTTTTATGATTTTTAGGTATTTTTCAAAATATTTTTGGTATTTGTAAACACTGAAATAAAGGAAAAAAGTGAAATAGGTGCTGGCTGTGAGTAAAATAGGAATTAAAAATAGCAAACAACCACAAAATTTTCCCAAACTAATTTTCAAATAAAGATAATAAAATATAGAACAAACAGGAACTGAGTTTATAAATTTTAGAGTTTTCTACAATTTTTTAGATTTTTTTTGAAGTTTTGAAGTATTTTCTAATTTTTAAGGTTTTTCTTTTGAGATTTTTAGTGAGTTTTGGACTGACACTGAAATAGGGTAAAATACACACTAGGGAATGTTTTTGGAATTTCTCGAGGTCTTTTGATATTTTTTTGGTATTTTCTAAGCTAGACAGTGAATAAAAAGCATGTTTTTGATTTTTAAGAAATATTAAAATGCAAGAAATATAAAAAATAAAAATATGGCGAGATACTACAATGCAACAGGATCTTAATATGATTTTTGGAGATTTTTTAGAATTTTAAAGATGCATACAAAAATTAGAGACAAGCACACAAAAATACCAAGGCTGGCTGGGGCAGAAATGTAATTAAACAGAAGTTCAGGGACTTGTCTGCAAATTATCTAAAAGTTATATAACGTGATACAAAATTAGCTGGACCAAAAAGAAAGTCTCAAAACCACGAGGTGAATTGCGCAAAAATCGCCACGCAACACGTGCGTAGACACGTGCCTGGCGAGGGTCAAACTGTGATATGACAAAGGCCCAGGGGGTATAATGTAAATATCACACAAACAATTCAACTGCCAATGAAAGATTCTGTGCCAATTAAAAATTACAAAATTGCGCAGGGGAGAAACGGCAAAATACCCAGGCGCTCAGATCGCACGGCTGATGAAGTCCCACATACGCCACGTGGTGGCCTCGCAGTGCCCGATACCCCTTCGTTTGGGTGGCCACGATTAGACGACGGAAGGGGCGATCGAAGGCTGAGAGGGTCCAAGATCCAAGGGCTGTTGTATTATCTGGATAGACCTCCTTGATCGGACGGCGTGGAGGGCCCCCGCAAGAACAACGAAGAACTCGAGCGTGGTGAGTTGTGATCGGCCAACGCTCGAGATTCCTCTCGCCTGGGCGGTCCCCGACCTTCACTTCTTGCTCCTGGAAGGCTGGTTTGTCGATCGGAGGCGGCAAAAAGAGCGGAAGAACTCCGAAGGCCCACCACCACGCCAAAGACGAGGAGGCGGTCGAAGAAGCTCCGGTCGCTCGCAAAATCCGCACCAGAACCTGGTCTCGTTTCGAATATCTGCAAAAAGGGGTGAAGGGGGTCGCGGGCAAAATGTCGCGACCCACCAGTGGCGAAGAGGGGGTCTGTAGGCGGCGGAGGATGGAGAAACGAACTCGCCGGAGCTTGCTCCGGTGAGGTGAGGCGATGGCAAATGAGAAAATCTCAGACAAAATGGAGGTTACCTAGGGGTTACTACTGCTATCAGGATTAAAGACAAGCAAAAAATAAGAAGAAAAAACGTACCTCATAGCAGAGAGCTCGAGATTGAACCTCGACAGCCAAATGGTGACCGGAGATGGTGGAATCGCACCTTCAGACCTTCGTCGTACCTCAACGGAGGTGTGGAATGGATCCCCTGTCACCGGAGCACATCCCTACCCGCATCCGGATGTCTAAGCTGGTCCAAAAGTGGCTCAAGGGCAAGAGGAAGGTTTGGGGATGTTTTTGAAACATGGTCGTGGTGGCTCAAAGATCCATGCGTATCGATCGTCGTGATAGTCCAAAGCCCAAGAAAACCTATGGGCGTGTAAGAGCTTTGAACAAGGATCGAAAGTCGTGAAAACGACGACCTCAAAAAATGCAAGACCCGTTCTCAAAAAATCCGCAAAGATCGGCCAAAATCATTCTGACATGCTGACAGAGGATGGTCAGACAGTTGACCCGTGTTCAACTGTCCAGACCACCTGGTTGGTCCACGTGGACCAACTAGGAAAAACCTCTAAAAAACATTAAAAATCATTTTAAAAATAGTAAATAATATTATTTTATTTAGGTTATTTAAATAAAAAGTGTTTATAATTTTATAAATTATTTTATTATGATTTTTAATTATTTTTATGAGGTTTATTTTTACATGTTACCTATTATACCCTTTATAGGTATAATATTTATATACTTTATTACTTTATTTTTATTTTGTGTATTTTAAATTTTATTATTTTTGTTTCTTATTTTATAAAATTATAAAACACTTTTATATACTTAATTGTATTTTTATTTTAATTTATTGATATGTTTTGTATATTTAATAAAATATAAGAATGAATTTTATAGGTAGAGATATATGTGTTATACATATGTATTACGTATACATGCATTTTATTTTGTGTTTTCTTTGAGTTTCATTTTGATTTTAATGCACATATAGATTATAAGTAATATTTACAAAATAATAAAAATATAAAAATATAAAAATAGTGAATAAATAATAAATTGAATATTTTAATCTGTACACTTATACAATGAGGGTCCAAAACTCAACTTTCAAACCGTAGCTCCGCCAAATGCAAAACCACCGCCATTAAATAGCTTATTTTATTCTATATACAATTAAAGTGAGTTTGCTGCATTTGGAGTTGTCATTTGTGAGATACGGGTCTGGGAAGTTGGAATTCTGGATTTTTGTTCAGATCATAACTTTTTATCTGTACATTATTTTTCAGTGAAATCAATTTTGTATTTTTCTTTATTAAATTATCTACAACTTTCATGTACAAAGTTTCTTTATTTGATGTATAAAAAGTGGAACCAAAAATAGGTCCCAAAATGAATAAAGAATGAATAAAATACTATAGGTATTTGACCCTTATCTCCCCCTACTTTATTCCTTGTCGACCTATTCATCAAGATGCCTAGGTCTCGGGGTTTTGGGTCATAAATATTTACAATATTTTATTCTTTTTCTTTTCTTTTATTTATTCTATATTTTTGGCTTTAATTACAGTATTTTATACATTAATTGAATGCACATGCATGGATGCTAATATGCTTGATTTAAGGGTATTTACAGGTATTTGCTAGGGTTTTTGATGCCAAAATGATAGAATAAAGATGATGAAATGTGGATTCATCATCCCCCTATACTTTACCTTTGCTAGTCCCTAGCAAACACTTATGCAATAAGTGCAAAAAGAAAAGAAAGAAAAGAAAAAGAAGAACTTGGATTTTATTTGATTATCAAACTTGTCTTCACAAAATCAAAGTTTGGAGCTTAAGTCGGACCTTTGGAGTTTTAGTGCGGGCGGAACCTTAGTGAGAACCGTGTTTGAAATTCAACAGTCCTTGAGAATCCCAAAACTCTGTCCAAGTCTCCTCAATAGCCAGGTCAGAAATACTTCAACTCATACGCAAACTCTTACGACTATGAATCTGACTCGTACAGTGTAAGTGATGGTGGCTCTCCCCAACTAGAATGACAAAGAGACTGACTTCTCCAGTACGACAACCCAATGATTCCCCAATCTAGCAACTCCATCCTCGAGGAGCGGGGTATTCCCTTCTAAGTTCAAGTGGCAACCAGCTCAAGAGGAGGGGGTGAAGAGAAGAATGGACGGTAGCCAGTGTAGCTACCTATCCTTGGATGCAAGACCAGTGTAGTCAAGTCATCCTGCTGCAGGCTCACATGATATGACTTTGGAACTCAAGCTTGCTTATTGACTTTACAACATTTGTACATACTTTGCAGGCTTTTTATTTTTGTACATGCCAGAACATTTTTTTTTGAAATACTATATACAGCAGCATTTACATAAGGAGTTTTTCCTCTTGAGCCAGTAGACTATCCCTCTTTTGAAGCTTTATCGCAACCCACAGCCTCCTGTCTTTAGACTTCCTAATCACTGGACAGGTTGGGGTGCACTTCCCTCCCTAGAGGAGGACAAGTGTTTCCACTTGTGTGCGTCTCATACCGGCAAATCCAATCCCCTCACCACTCCAACTGAGTTGAGCCATGTGAAAGGTGCAGGTGTCCATGTTAGGTCATTATCAACAAGAGTCGTGCGTGTGCTCCGAAATACTCTACTTAGGCAGTCAAGAATCCATTGAACTAAGTCCCGTGATCCTCAAAGAATTAAGTCAACTAGACCTGAAGTACCTCAAACCCAGTTCCTATAAGGATCCTGTTATTAGGTAGATTTTAATGTCCAATCAAGCTCCAATCTTCGGATTTTACTTAGACTCGTTCAACTATCAAACTCAATCCGAAAAATGCGAATGCCATGCAAATGCAATGCAGAAAATCTTTTTGTGATGCAATTTTTCAAAGGTTTTGAAACTTTTATGGATTTTTTTGGAAAGATGATGCATGCTTTTTTTTGTATTTTTCAAAAGATTTTTCAAATGTTTTTGGATTTTAATTTTGCAAATGTTTTTGGGATTTTTGAAAACAAAAAGTTTTGGCTAAAAACTAGGTGAAAAATATGTACACGGGAGTGCTTCTCATATATACAAGAAGTAGATTTTAAGAATTTACAAGGGTAAGTGGTCAGTTTTATACATATATATATATAATGGATTTTGGTGAGATGTAAATATTCCTCAAACTTATTTGACACAAGCTTTTCACAACTTTTTTGAAAACTATAGTCCAAAATAGTTTTTACAAACATTTTGCAAACATGTACACGCATTTGAAAATCATTTTGCAAAGGTTTTCAAAACAGTATATATAGATTTTTCAAAACATTTTTGCAACCATTTTTCAAACCATTTGCAAATCATTTTTCAAACATTTTATTTCACACAAAGAAAAGAAATTTTACAAAACACACATTTTTACACAGGTTGAAAACATGTAACAAAATATTTTCAAAATAGTTGTCAATAGATGTTCACAAAGATTTTCAAACTATTTTTCAAACATTTTGCAAAAAATATTTTCACCTGATTTATTAATCAGTATATACAAAAAAGAATTTGAGGAACAAGACATCTTTTTATTAAAGATTTTTAATGAATTTTAAAGAATTAGTAGCCATATTATTAGGAAAATATGAAAGTACTAGTTATGGCTAAAGTATATACGCAGTATATACGACCCCCCTATACTTAGCTTGAGTTATATCCTCATAGATCGGAGAGAAAAGAGAAGACATAACTCGTACTAAGTATAGGCAAGTCTAAAGAATAAATATAGAATGAATGAATCAATGAATGAGAAGTTGACCATCCCCCCTATACTTAGGAACAAATAATCCTAAGTATAGCAGACTGTACACAACGCAGGGAGGATCAAGGGTGGGAATGAACAGATCGTACTCATATTGTCTCCCCCTATACTTAGGGTAAGATATCCCTAAGTATAGACAAGAAGAGGAGACAATGGAGAGGATCAAAGAATAGAGAAACTCGAGGTGCACGCCCCCTATACTTAGGACAAAGTACGTCCTAAGTATGGAAAACTGTCTACAAGGACGACACCTTTTTGATAGATATAGAAGATAGAAAAGGAAAAGAAGAAAAGAAGAAAAGAAGAAAAGAAATGAAAAGATGAGAGAAGAGATTGTGAGGATGTACGCACCACTCCCCCTATACTTAGGGTAAAAGGAGCCCTAAGTATAGGCAACGACAGGAGTGACGACACAGAACGATGAAGAATGGACACTCGGCTCGTCCACCCCCCCTATACTTAGGACAAAATACGTCCTAAGCAAGGCAAACACGAGAATGGGTGGACGAGCAATACGGGAGAGACAGAGATGAACACAGGAGAATGTACAACAGAGGTGGATGTACATATGATCAAGAAGGCCGAAAGCTAACCTTCTTGCGAGACCGTTGAGGGATAGATCTGGTATGGTGTATGTCGACATCGGGGTCCATAGTGGACGGAAGCCGATCAGGGTCGACACGGTGACGGCCCTCAGTGGAATCAAATCGAAAAGGGACGAACTGGTCAATGGAAGCAGTATGGCTAGGTTCTCCCTTGGTGGTCCTATGGTGTGAAGGCACAGACGTGTGAGTGGAAGATGTGTGACTCGGTCCGGCCTTGGAAGTCTCGCAGATGTCAAAGTGGAATGGGACAAACTCATCATCCTCGGAAGAAGTGTAATCGGAGTCGTCCTGCGAGTGATCGTCCAGGTCAAAGTCAAAAGAAACGAAATCATCAGTGGAAGTATACGAACTCTGTTCGTCCTCAAGATTCTCACCTGAATCCTTGTCTTCAACAAGAGGTCTGAATTTATCAAAATAAATGGCAGCATCATAACCGACCTCAATCATCTTTACCTGTGAGTGACCAGGAACGGACTTATCAGTAGAAGTGTTTAAACCAGGTCCGTCCTGTCTAGTCTTGGTATCTGCCCACCACTCAAATGGATCAATCACATAAATGCTTTGGATTTCATCAACACATCGCCACACACCAGGAGGAGGAACTGCGAGGTCCATGCTTTCCGATTTCCTCCCCTTTCGGGGGATCCGTCGGGTCTCATCAACGATCGCTAAGGAAGTATATCTAGTATCATCAGATCGGTCACAGGCCTCGGAGTCAGCTATGATCGGTGAAGGAGCATCAGGTGCAGGTCTCTGATCAACTGTGGGTACGGTGATCGCCACTTTGCTCTCGTCAACAGGACGGAAGCGAATCTCTCCTGATCTGTAATCAATAACGACCCTCGCAGAGGCGAGGAATGGTCATCCTAGGATGATTGGAGATGGCTCCCATGTGGAGTTATCCATGGGCAACACGACAAAATCAACATGGTGGCTCGTGCCCTGAATAGAAATGACGGCGTTTTCAAGGATACCCTTCGGCCTCTTGATAGATCCATCAGCAAACTGAACGATCATCCTAGTTTTCTTTGTAGGCCCTAAGTGAAGAGATTGTACCAGTGAGAAGGGTAATATGCTAATAGATGCACCGCCATCCAGGAGAGTGCGATCACAAGTGTAGTCAGAGATGGTGCAAGTGATGAAAGGTGTAGCAGTGTTCTTCTTCTTGGGAATGGGACGGTGTGTGATGGCGAGGGCAGTGGCCATGGTCAAAATGTGATGCTCAGATCTGCTCCTCCGCTTTCTCTTCTTGGGAAGAGGAGCAGATAATTGGGTCATGGTATGCTGAAGTGGGGCACGGATGATCTCATGAATAGTAGCCACCACTTCGGGTTCAGATAACATTTTTTTGAATTTTTGGACTTCCTTCATACAAGGGAGGAAGTCGGAATCAGCATATACACGAGGCATGCCAAGAGCAGTCTGTACAGCGGCATCCTCGGGGTCAAGGATGGGACTAGGTGTGAATGCATGTGTGGTCAAGGGTTCTGGCAAGTGGACTCTCTCCTCAAAATATTGATCAACCAAGTGTCTCCCGAACTCTTTTTGTATTTTTAAATTTTTCTCATTTTTTTGTATTTTTGGCGATTGCAAGCTCCCATGATTACCTACAAGTGAAGCAGTGTCCCAGACGAAAGGAGCATTAATCTGATTCTTCCTCGAGAAAGCAATATCATCATTCATCAAATCAATGCGCTTTGTCATCCGATTCAAGATATCACTCATAGAGATCGAGGGAGGTGACTCCATCAGGTCAGACTCGGGTGGATGTGAAGGTGGAGGTGGATAATATACAGGTGGGGGTGGGTGTGGATAGAACTCCGAGTCGTGATACTGTGGCTGAGGCGGATATGTACAAAAATCAGAAAAATAGGAGGCGGTTCCTCCTGATAAAAGGGAGGTGGATCGGCTGGAGCGAGCGAGGAATCCGCAAAGTCCGGATAAAAAGTACTCCAGGGATCCATCTCGAAATCAAAAGGAAATGATCGGGAGAGCACGACGGTCAAGTCAAGAGAGTGAAGAAAAGGCGCAAATGCGCAGAGATGATCTAGGACACACACAAAATAATCACAGACAAAAATGAAAAGAATACAAACCCTCAATTCACCTACTCAACTCGGTAGAGACCGCAAAGAGCGGTCTTTTTATCTTTTCTGTTTTAGAGTTAGGTGAGAAGTCCAAAATTGCGTAAACACTTAGGGGGTTGAATGGGATTTTGGGCCTAACCTTAGTGTGTGCGCGAGCAAATAAAAGCGAAGACAATGAGGGGATTACTCGCCCCAATACAAGATTTTTCTTTTGATCGGTTTTAGGGTCAAGTAAAATTAGCAGTCCCAATTTTATTGTTTATCATATTTTTTTGGATTTTTAATGAAATGCACGATCCTATCGAGGAGTCAATTCCTTTGAGCACCTAGGTTGGCAAAATCAGAGGGAGAGTCGGAAAAGCAATGCAAGCGGCAAAAACTATGATGAATGCTAAAGCGTAAATGCTCACCTTGCCTCCAGCACTCTACATGCAAGGATGCTCAGCAGAATTGAAACCTATCTATATGCAAATGCAAGCCGATGAAATCGCCATAAGTTCAGAAATTTCTATTAGCGGGAAGAACCACAAGCTGACCACCAATCTTCAACCCTAGAGTCCGGTCTAGGCTCACCCCTCCTCTGCTCAACACACTTGAGTTTAGGAGAAAGCGCTTTGCGGGGAGAGCTCGCGGCGCGACGGATTGAAGGTGATGATCAACTGTTTAAAATTTGACTAAGTCCAGAACTTACTATAGGTACATGCAATGTTGATTAAGGTGTTTGGACCTAATGCTACGCAAGCAATCCTAAAACTAGGGGCTCAATCACACAAAATAAATAAAACGAAAATCGGAAAACAAAATAAAAGGAATGCGAAGAAAACCGATGAAACCGCGGTGAGCCCCCAGGTGTACAAACACCTGGAAATTAGTCTCAGAAGTGTCCAATGTCCGGGGGTACCTGTGTTATTACAATAAATAGTCTCTCTCTCACTACAAATTACAAAATGTATACAAGAAAATAAATGAAATAGAACTGTCTTCAAAATCTTCTCCTAGCCCGCCTTCGTGCTAAGTCAAGTCGCATCACGTGAGTGCGCAGGGGCTCCTAGAAGAGAGCTCCTCCCTCGATCCGCGTACCTCGCAAGAAGTCAAACAAGAGAGAGATTAGGCAATTCAAACAAGAAGTATCAAAAATAAAGAAACTACAACAGGCAGAAATAAAAGCCGCGAAATGCAGACAAATGATCACAACACAACAAAAATGAGATCTACGTGTTGTTGCTACCCGGCAACGATGCCATTTGATTTGGCCAAAATTCACGCAGTCTAAAATGGTATCTCACACAAGGCGGAGACAATCGTCGTCGTGACGACTCACAATGAATCCTGGACTAAAATCAATAATTAACCCACACTACAGATCAACAATTAGAAATAAATGTGGAGTTAAAATTTATTTTTAACTCTGCACAAAATGTATAGCCAACAAGTATGCAGAGAGTTCGAACACAGGGAGCAAACAGGGTAATTCAAATAAGTGCGTGTGTGTGTGTGAAGTGTGGTGTCTACACTATGCAAGCAAAGGTTTTTGTGGGTTTTTAATTTTTTTAATTTTTTATTTAATTTTTAATTTTGTAATTTGATTTTTAATTTTCTGATTTTTATAATTTTATATTTTATATATATTTTTTTGTATTTTTCAATATTGGAATATAAAGATAATGTAATAAAAGAGAAGCTAGAATATTAATAAAAATATGCAAAAATAACCAAAAATTCAGAAATAAAATGTTTTTGGTATTTTATAATTTTCTACTATTTTTGTGATTTTTGAGTATTTTTCAAAATATTTTTGGTATTTTTAAACACTGAAATAAAGGAAAACAGTGAAATAGGTGTTGGCTGTGAGTAAAATAGGAATTAAAAATAGCAAACAGCCACAAAATTTTCCCAAACTAATTTTCAAATAAATATAATGAAATATAGAACAAACAGGAACTGAGTTTATAAATTTTAGAGTTTTCTACAATTTTTTAGATTTTTTGAAGTTTTTAAGTATTTTCTAATTTTTAAGGTTTTTCTTTTGAGATTTTTAGTGATTTTGGGACTGACATTGAAATAGGGTAAAATACACACTAGGGAATTTTTTTGGAATTTTTCGAGGTCTTTTGATTTTTTTGGTATTTTCTAAGCTAGACAGTGAATAAAAAGCATATTTTTTATTTTTAAGAAATATTAAAATGCAAGAAATATAAAAAATAAAAATATGGCGAGATACTGCAATGCAACAGGATCTTAATGTGATTTTTGGTGATTTTTTAGAGTTTTAAAGATCCATACAAAAATTAGAGACAAGCACACAAAAATACCAAGGCTGACAGGGGCACAAATGTAATTAAACAGAAGTTCAGGGACTTGTCTGCAAATTATCTAAAAGTTATATAACGTGATACAAAATTAGCTGGACCAAAAAGAAAGTCTCAAAACCACGGGGTGAATTGCGCAAAAATCGCCACGCAACACGTACGTAGACACGTGCCTGGCGAGGGTCAAACTGTGATATGACAAAGGCCCGAGGGGTATAATGTAAATATTACACAAACAATTCAACTGCCAATGAAAGATTCTGTGCCAATTAAAAATTACAAAATTGCGCAGGGGAGAAACGACAAAATACCCAGGCGCTCAGATCGTACGGCTGATGAAGTCCCACTTACGCCACGTGGCGACCTCGCAGCGCCCGATACCCCTTCGTTTGGGTGGCCACGATTAGACGACGGAAGGGGCGATCGACGGCTGAGAGGGTCCAAGATCCAAGGGCTGCTGTATTATCTGGATAGACCTCCTTGATCGGACGGTGCGGAGGGCCCCTGCAAGAACAACGAAGAACTCGAGCGTGGCGAGTTGTGATCGGCCAACGCTCGAGATTCCCCACGCCTGGGCGGTCCCCGACCTTCACTTCTTGCTCCTGGAAGGCTGTTCTGTCGACCGGAGGCGGCAAAAAGAGCGGAAGAACTCCGAAGGCCCATCACCACGCCAAAGACGAGGAGGCGGTCGAAGAAGCTCCGGCCGCTCGCAAAATCCGCTCTAGAACCTAGTCTCGTTTCGAATACCTGCAAAAAGGGGTGAAGGGGGTCACGGGCAAAATGCCGCGACCCACCAGTGGCGAAGAGGGGGTCTGTAGGCAGCGGAGGATGGAGAAACGAACTCGCCGGAGCTTGCTCCGGCGAGGTGGAGGCGATGGCAAATGAGCAAATCTCAGACGAAATGGAGGTTACCTAGGGGTTACTACTGCTATCAGGATTAAAGACAAGCAAAAAATAAGAAGAAAAAACGTACCTCAGAGCAGAGAGCTCGAGATTGAACCTCGACGGCCAAATGTGACCGGAGATGGTGGAATCGCACCTTCAGACCTTCGTCGTACCTCAACGGAGGTGTGGAATGGATCCCCTGTCACCGGAGCACATCCCTACCCGTATCCGGATGTCTAAGCAGGTCCAAAAGTGGTTCAAGGGCAAGACGAAGGTTTGGGGATGTTTTTGAAACATGGTCGTGGTGGCTCAAAGATCCATGTGTATCGATCGTCGTGATAGTCCAAAGCCAAGAAAACCTATGGGCGTGTAAGAGCTTTGAACAAGGATCAAAAGTCGTGAAGATGACGACCTCAAAAAATGCAAGACCCGTTCTCGAAAAATCCGCAAAGATCGGCCAAAATCATTCTGACATGCTGACAGAGGATGGTCAGACAGTTGACCCGTGGTCAACTGTCCAGACCACCTGGTTGGTCCACGTGGACCAACCAGGAAAAACCTCTAAAAAACATAAAAAATCATTTTAAAAAACAGTAAATAATATTATTTTATTAAGGTTATAAAATAAAAAGTGTTTATAATTTATAAATTATTTTATTATGATTTTTAATTAACTTTATGGGGTTTATTTTTACATGTTACCTATTATGCCCTTTATAGGTATAATATCTATATACTTTATTACTTTATTTTTATTTTGTGTATTTTAAATTTTATTATTTTTGTTTCTTATTTTATAAAATTATAAAACACTTTTATATACTTAATTGTATTTTTATTTTAATTTATTGATATGTTTTGTATATTTAATAAAATATAAGAATGAATTCTATAGGTATAGATATATGTGTTATACCTATGTATTATGTATACATGCATTTTATTTTGTGTTTTCTTTGAGTTTAATTTTGATTTTAATGTAGATTATAAGTAATATTTAAAAATAATAAAAATATAAAAATATAAAAATAATGAATAAATAATAAATTGAATATTTTAATCTGTACACTTATACAATGAGGGTCCAAAACTCAACTTTCAAACCGTAGCTCCGCCAAATGCGAAACTACCTCCATTAAATAGATTATTTTATTCTATATACAATTAAAGGTGAATTTGCTGCATTTGGAGTTGTCATTTGTGAGATACGGGTCTGGGAAGTTGGAATTCTGGATTTTTGTTCAGACCATAACTTTTTATCTGTACATTATTTTTCAGTGAAATCAATTTTGTATTTTTTTTATTAAATTATCTACAGCTTTCATGTACAAAGTTTCCTTATTTGATGTATAAAAAGTGGAACCAAAAATAGGTCCCAAAATGAATAAAGAATGAATAAAATACTATAGGTATTTGACCCTTATCTCCCCCTACTTTATTCCTTGTCGACCTATTCATCAAGATGCCTAGGTCTCGGGGTTTTGGGTCATAAAATATTTACAATATTTTATTATTTTTATTTTCTTTTATTTATAAATATTTTTGGCTTTAATTACAGTATTTTATACATTAATTGAATGCACATGCATGGATGCTAATATGCTTGATTAAGGGTATTTACAGGTATTTGCTAGGGTTTTTGATGTAAAAATGATAGAATAAAGATGATGAAATGTGGATTCATCACCTGGTCAAGGGAGTCAAAGGGCACGTGGAACATACGAACATGCACATGCCACGTAGCGTAGGGAAGACTCAAGGTTGACTGGACTGGACACGTGTTTAGTCAACAAGATTCCAAAAATGAAAAAATAAAGTAAAATACTTAATAAATAATAAATGACCTAAAAATAAAAAAAAAATCAAAATCTGAAAGTTGTAGTTCTAAGAGATATCATATAAATAAAGTACAACAAAAAAGGTCATTTAGGGGTGTGTATGTGTGTGTATTCGAGTTCTCTACAAAGTCAAGCGAGGTTTAACGTGAGGTCGAGCGGTGTGAAAGGATCACGACGAAGCAGAGTTTGTCAAAGCAAATATCAAACCCTCGAAGGGGATCCAAGGATCTAGGAAACGAAACCGCCAGAGACGTGGTGTATAGGGAAATTATCCAATGTGCCCTGTGTCAACTAGAGTTGTAATAAGCACACTCATTTTTATTAATATTTTATATTATCTTGAGCATAATACTTATTGGTTTGCAACTTTTATATCATATTCTTACTATTAGTAACCATTTTCACAAAAAAAAACCTTAAATACATACGAAATAAGTGTATCTTTATTTGTATTACTAGTGTCTTTTCTATTCTTACTAATGATCATTCCGTATGAATTTAATGTTTTCTTCTTATGAACATGGTTATTATTAGGAAGAATATGATATTGAAGTTGTAAATCAAAAGGCATTGAACTCAAAATGATAGAAAATATTAGTAAAGTATGAGTGTGTGATGAATCATCAATTGGTTAAGTTAAAATCGTATCATTGTAATACGAGACAATGACCATATATCAGAACCTCGATAAATATATCTTCATGAAGATGTCGAGATCTAATTTAACTTGGATAAGTCCATAGTCGAACACAAAGACGCTTGCTATAATCTACTAGAGAAGGTTCTAAATACATAAATTGAGTTATCAATAGTGCTTTCATGGTCAATAATGCACAACACATTACGTATGAATGCATGCACTTTTTATTAATTTTATGATGCAAGTTAGATTAATACAAAATGATGTAAAATAATATGTATTACAACACAATACATGCACACATACAATTACAGCACAATGCTCATGAACTACAAAGACATTGAAGATGGGTATGTGCTCAACATCTAAATTTATTCATAAATGTACCTATCTAAGAATGTACTTAGATTAATGAATGCAGATATGACAGTCAATTAGGTCATAATACGATGTAATCAATAATTATATGGCCTAATTGAATTCTAAGTATATCAAACATGATCAGAGTTCAATTATTACAAGTTATTTTTTCGTATATTCAAATTCAACAATGAATCATCAAGGGATTTCTTTGAATTTTAAATAAATAAATATTGATCAGATATGAGAATTAATCATGCCACTGTAAAAAGTATTACAAGAGATTTCAAATGAAACTAAAATCACTTTAATTGGATTAAGGGTTCTCAAGATATTAAATAACAATATAGTGGTATTTTTGTAAAGAAAACGTGAATTTAAATATATAAAATCTCACAAAGCAGTGCACACAAGGGCATATATATAATTAATTAATGCTAACTAGTTATATGCGTAAATAACCCGATGCGGGGGTATTTATGCAATTAAATCGGAGGGGTAAGAGTGCAAAATTTCAAGTGCATCACATGGGACATGTGAGGAAGGACTGATATGCAAATTGAATATGTTGTGGGGGCTTCAACTACAATTTCCTCAAGAGGCACACACGAGGCACATGTGACTAGGCATGGGGCTTGTTTCGATCAGTGTAAGCGGTCTTGGCCACGTGGGCGACCCAGGTGCTTCGAGGCAGGCTAGGTTCCATCGAGGCTATGGTTTGAAGAGGCGACCCATGGATCGATCGAGACCATAGGATCATATCAAGGAGATGTAATCCAATGATGACTACTTCTCTTCATCTGGTTCTGCTCTTCCTCACACGACGAAGATGGCTAGGCTTTGATGAGATCTTGGGAGCACCTTTATGCCCCTCTCATCTTACTGAAGGATGGAGAACCTTCCCAAGTGACTCACAAAGATGGAGATGGCGTGGGAAAAGGTTGAGGTTTCTTGGAGCGATGGATCAATGCACGGTTGTCGAAGACGGTGCTCTAGAATGGAGAAAGCTTTGAAGTTTCGACCATTGAAGGGACTGGGTACCTGCAAGTGTTAGAAAGAATAGCTGAAGCGTGCACATGTGGGTGTGAGGGTTAGAGGTGAACGGAGGGTTGAATTGGTTGATGGAGGCAGAGCCCTAATGGATTCCTCTTCCTTGCAGGAGTAGGAAAGGGGGCGAGGTGGAGGAGTGGCTCGTATGTATCGAGGTTATGTGGGTGAAGTGAAGGCATGCTCAGATCGTAGATGGAGTGTGAGTGTTGTAGTATTAAAATAGAAGAAACAAGAAGATTGATGAATCTCGTATTCATCATGCTAAAATTGATCATTTAGGCTTTGTCCCCCATCATCCACTTGTAATTAATCATTAATAAAGCATTATTAGCATTCATGCATGTGTGAATAATATCTGCATTTCATCATGCATAATTGCATTTAAAATCCCCAGTGTAAATTAGCTCAAAAAGCCGCTAACTTCTCACATTTTTAGTTAATTCATCCTAACTCCGATTGACCCAAAACCACTCCATTGTGTAGATATTACTAACTTTATTAAATAAAAAATACAAAAAAATTACTAACCTCAATAAGTGTCAAATAATCCCAAAGTCAAATTTCACATCTGACAGACTAAAACGAGCATATCTCCCACATACAGTGTCCGATTTTGGTCTACTCACTTTTAAAGTACTTCATTTTCAATTGCCTTCAAAACAAGACCAATTTCGTAAAATTCGGAGCTCATATGTGAAAGTTGGGTTTTGGGCCTCTTTTGCGTATTTTGACTTTTTGCTATTTTTGACCTGAGTTTTTATGTGCTTAATTAACCCTTTTATTTTTATTTCTTTTTCATTTGTGTTCTTTGATGAAAGTTTTATTAAGCGACGCAAAAATTCAAATCCATATCAAAACTGAGATCGAAGAAACTGACCAAGTCCAAGTGTCCGTTGTCGGTCTGTACAAAAGTTGTGCGTTTCTAACTTCTATTTTATTTTCCTATTTTCTTATTTACTAAAAATCCAAAAAAAATAGATTAGACTGTAATTAATTTTCTTATATTTTATCGTATTTTTTCTAGATTTTTTATCCTCTCTAAAACCACCAAAAAATACAAAAGCCCCAAAATTTGGTTTTCTATACACATGGACAACCGCCAAAAATACCACTTCACACAAGTGACCTCTTTTGCTCCTAGGGTCATGAAAGTTGTAGATCTCGACGAGATGAACAACTTTCATGAAGAAAATTTTTTGATCCGAGGTCTCCTCCTATTTCTTTTCTATTTTTCTTTATCTTTTTAATTTTGAAATTTTTTTTGGAGTGCCACGTGGCAGCCCCTGGGCGTGCCACGTGGCACCCCACTTTATTCACTCCAGGCCACCACGGGTCACGTGCCCAGCATGTGACCCACCTTCTTCCCCATTCGGTCGTTACCCTCTCTCCTTCCCCACGACCGTTCCCCTCTCCCACCATTAACACAGCCGCCATGCGCGGCCTTCATACCACCTTCGCGTAACCGCCGCCGTCCTCTTCCCTATAAAAACCAGCCACCTCACGCCGCCTCAATCATCCGCCATTTTCTTTAGCTCAGCCGGTGACAGCGGCCGACCCCTCTACTCGCGGCGTGATCCGAAGGCCCGCCTTCGTTGCACGGCTCCTGGCTGTGCTTAAGCTTTGAGGAACTCCTTCGCCGGACCTCTGAGGCAATCATCAAGAGCTGCTCCTCGCAACTCTTCTCCCGGGCGAGTTCGTCCACCCCCAGTTCCCCCCTGTGTGTTTCTGGCTAACCCATTGCAGGTACACCATCGCTCCCCCTCCACCTCGCCGCATCCAGCCGTGAGCCCCGTCTCCGCCATCACCTCCGCGCCAACCATGCTCCTCTGTGCCTCGTCACCCTTGCGCGGGGGTGCCGCCCGAGCCCTCCACCGAGGAGACCAGCTTGACGCCGCCCGCTCACCGCCGTGACCGCCTCAGCCCAAGCTCGTCGGTCGCCCCCGCGCGAGGCTCGGCCGTGTGTCGGTCGAGCGTTCGAGCGCCACCTTGCCACCACCGAGCTTCGACCACCGCACCGCCCAGCTCCGACCGCCTCTCCTCCACCGCCTGGGCTGTAGCCCCCGCATGCAAGGCCCTGTCGCCCCTGCTCCGCTCTCCGCATGCGCTTAGCAACTGGCCAAGGGTTGGCCACCTGCCCTCCGCACTCACGGCCGAGTGCGACCGCTGCTCCGCCTCAGCCGCGAACTCTGCCTCACCGCACGTACAACGCATCCGCGCTCCGCCTCACGCCTTCGCACGTCGGTGCCGCCTTGCCGCCTCCCTCTCGCCACCGAGGTTGCCGCCTCGGCACTCCGCCCATCGCCTCACCACCGTTGGATCGGGGGATCCAACAGTTCGTGCCCCGCCACGTTCCCCCCCCCCCCCGAGCCTCGGCCCCAGCCTCGAGGCTCGGGGCCCCCAAAGCACCACCATCTACCACGTAGGCTCGGGCTCCCGAGCTTGAGCCCCGCACCCGAGCCTCGCGCCTCCCCGTCCGCTCCTCAGGCACGGGGCTCCTACGCCTTATCCTCGCATCCAAGCCTCAGGGCGCGCGTGCAACGCACGTGCGCTGTTGGGAAAATTGCACTCAAGCCCCTGGTACTTTCAGAATTTGCAGAAATACCCCCGCCAGGGGTAAATTACAGAGGAGACCCTCAAGTTTCTATAGATTACAGATAAGTCCTCCCAGGGACCTCTTTGTAGGAAAAACTTTATTTTATTTACATTTTAGTCCATGAAACTTCATTTTATCATATCTTTGTCATACGAACTCCGATTCTAGCGTACAATATGTCATTTTGAAGCTATTTTCATGCTCTATCTCTTTGCATAATTTGTGGACAGATCTGAGATTGCTTTTTGATAAGTATTATTTGAGGATCTCAGTTGACCTGTAGGCTTAGTTTGACATATCAATGCCACATTTTTCTTGAAAAATTTGACGACTTATTTTGCAGGGTTTTGATTTATGCAATGATGAAATTAATTTCAGATCTGAGGACTTAAATTTTGCAGGGGTTAAATCAAGGAGATTTATTAGGCTTATTAACTTGTGAGCTGTAAACATTTTGAAGAATATAATTTGAAGAATTTTGGAGATAAAATCATTGCAGGATTAATCTGATAGCCTATACTTGCATCAAGGATTAATTTTGATACATCCTACTGGATTTGATATTATTTGATCTGTGATTTCATTTCACGGTTATTGATTAATCTTATTTGGATTAAACATCACTAAATCGCAGATCCGGTGCTTCATTTTCCCTGTATATTTCTTCGCATTTGCATCTCATTGCATTGTACATTTTATCAACGCAGAAATTAATCGAGCATTAATTAATTATTTAATTTGACTTAAGACCACGCAACTAAAAATCATCGTTCCCTGTGTTCGACCTTGGTACACTTGCCAAATAAAAATACTCCACAACATTCAAAGCTTGTGGTTTTTGATCGACCGAAATTCACTTCCTATACTACAATTCATCCTTATTAAAGAGGTGGATTTCACGCTCATCAAAGATAAAGAACATGGTTTTACCTGAAAATCTGATGAAAGTCGAAGGGTGGAGAAATCGGCTTGGACTTTAGGTCTTGAAGACCTCGGGTCTTTGCTTGACACGCGCAGCCACGGTGGGAAGCTCCAACGACCACTAACATGGTCGTATACATGGCCCACCAGCCATGTATCGACACCGGAGGTTGGACTCCATCGTGGCTCCTTGACCCATCTCTCGATATTATTGGAGAAGGGGAAGGACTAGGGTGGACCTCACGTAAAGGGGCCCACCAGCCATGTATCGATACCGGAGGTTGGACTCCATTGTGGCTCCTCGGCCCATCTCTCAATGTCATTGGAGAAGGGGAAGAACTAGGTTGGACCTCACGTAGAGGTGGATCCTTCTGGAAGTTGGACGGAGATGGGGTTTTGATCAGATGCCAGGTGGTTGATAGTGGTGGTTTTAACCACATAGAAGTTGGCGAGGAGGAGTGGAAGTCGGCGATGGGAGTGAGGACATGAGAGAGGGATATGGTAGCTACAATATGGAACTGGGATCAAGGGGAGAGGACAAGTGGACAGCTAGGTAGAATTTGGGGAAGTCGTCCTAACAAAGAGTTGCAACTATTCGCAAGGGCAACTACTAAAGGAGAATGATGACCAGGTGCCATTGGATCATGGGATCCAGCGGACCTGATGTGGGCGCGAGGGAGCAGGTGAGATCCTCTTGATCAGTAAGATTAAGCGGCTCCGGGATTGACTGGGATGAGTGAACATCCATCGTTTGATCTAAAGATCAGACAACTGTGATTAAGTACGTGGCCAAAGAAAGGTCGATCTTGTGTCAGGTCCAGATTGGGCCACGTGGCCAAATTAGAAAAAAGAGAAATGAATTAAACCTTGTAAATTAAAAAAATAATAATAAATGAAGTTAAATAAACATGTGTTAAATATGAAAGTTGTAGATATTTTTAAGATCTTCAACCTAAAAAAACATTATATTTACATACTTATTATTTTTGCAAGTATTTTTAAGGTACTTAAAATACTGTATTTAATTATTTTATTTTTGTGTATTTTTATATAATGAACAATGTGCAATAAATTCTATGCAATATTACTCTAATTTTTATTTGATTTTTAATAGAGATAAAAACATAAAATAAAGGAACCTTATACACAAATAATTGATACTTATTTGTATACAATAATTAGCCTTATTTATTTATAGAGAATTAAATATTAGATATAATTAATTAATTATTAAATGAATTAATAAGTTTAAGATAGAGGGATAATTAATATGAAAAAAGATGATGAATATGAGATTCATCAGTGTGCTCTTTCAACTCTAGCGGGCACAACGTCCTTTAGAAAAGCCCCATACATATACATATACATATACATTATAATCAATTGATGATAGATATATAGAGCTGAAAAATCATTGCTTCCTCTCATTTCATCGAATGGAGAAGGTTATGAATCGAATACAATAGTTGACGTGTAAATTATTCGTACAATAAATTTGTAGCATATTACATATGATATGTCTAATAAAATAGCATTATATTATATTCTCATTTAATTTCTAAGACTTTTTTACACTTGTACCCCTTCGAGATTATGTAATTATAGTTATGCCCCTAACCTTTTTGCAATAACATTTGTGCTCTTTTATTTTTACTATCGTTGTAATATATAGGCATAAGTGTAATAATGAAAGGACGATACTATGAATTTTGTAAGAATACAAGGACACAAGTGTTATTACATAAAGGTAGAGGTATAATTATAACTGCAAAATCTTGAGGGGCATATAACTTCCCGAGTTTAGGCAGTGGTCTGTTATCGAAGAAAACTAGACATGACAACGTGTTGTGTTTGGGCTCAATTGGATCCCTTACGCCAAAGTTGTTAAGTAGTACTCCCCACCACTTATAACCCACTCTCACACTTCGTGAGATTCCAATGTGGGACTATGTTGGGGTGTTACAACATATCCTACTTATATTTGCAACGTCCTCGTTGACACATGGTCCATAATTTATTCCCAATGATAGTGGTGGTTGCATGCTCTAGGTAGCCTTTTCTTCATATCTCTTATAGGGATGCCTTTACCTCTAGGGTAGCCCTTTCTAATATCAGAGGAAACTCGCTCTGATACCATTTGTAATGTACCGAGCTTAGGCCTCTGTCTGTTAACGAGGAAAGTTGACCTCTTATAATCCCCGCCAATTATAACTCACTATCACATTTGTGAGTTTTCGATGTGATACGATGTTGGGTTGTTACAGTGCACAGGGGTAAAACCCCCTCATTTCCATATATGTGGAAACATACAATATATTTGTCACATAATACGTGTAAAATGTCAAGTTCTGTCGAACCCGAATTTTCTATTCCATGTATATTTCAAGCTCCAAAACGAAAATAAATATTAATAGAAATAGCTAACTTCTATCCTTTATACCTTAACCTTCCTTTGCCAACTGAATATAAAATAACACGTAACTACCATTTATCCCTTAAAATCGTATCCTTGCAAACACACAAAATACGGCTAAAACATTTTTATCCTTTATCATTTCATATCATTTATCCCTTTACTATACATGACCTCAAAGTGTAATCTTGCACTTACTAACTCCTGAGAAGTGTGGCCATGTGAACACTTTGCTAATATTATTTCTGCTTGCTTCAAAATGGAAGCTTTCAATATTTGTAACATTTTAAAAATAATGATAAAATATTTGTTGTCCATGTGAGAGAACAATATAAGATGGGTTTAATGGGCTATCTTGAGGGGAGTCAACTTGGCTATCTTCACTGTCATTTCTCTTATTTCTTAAGATTTTTTTTTCAAAAACACCTCAGGGGATTTAGTCTACTAAATGACAACATGTTGCCATTTAAATTTCGTGAAATATAATATTCATAACTCGTCCATCTGTAAGGAGTCAATTTCAGCAATTCGGATACCGTTAAAATTTGACAGACTTGATGGATGAGATATGCATCTCGAATTGAGTTGAAACTTGTATGAGAACATCGTGTCATATAGTAATCTAAATCCCTCATTTATTTTTAGAGAATACCTTAAGAAATTAAAAAAATAAGGATGGGATTTACCAAGTTGGCTCTACTTGAGGTAGCCCCGTTAAAACCATATAAGATATTTCAAAATAATAAATGCACTAAATCTTGAAAATACATCATCCCGCTTTATATAAAAAAAGGCATATATATCCAATAATATATATTAAAGGGCATCGACACTATTAATTTTCCGGTCGTCAATTCCGATTTTACCTCCCAATCCCTTGTCTCCTCTCGGCATTCCGGAAATGCCCTCAATATTTCGACAATTCCAGAAATTCCATCGTCTCCCCCCACCGCTATCCATCTCATCGTTCGTCTCGATTATCCATCTCCTCCGCCACCTTCACCTTCTTAATCTGTCGGGTCCGACCCCTCCTTCCAGCCCTCCTCTGGATGGACCCCCAATCGGGAGTCCGTCCTTTTCCGCAACCCCCTCTCCTTCTCCCTCCGCCTCCGGCATCACCACTTCTCCGCCCTTCGCCACTCGACCTCCCATAGCTCCTCGCGGTTGGAAGGCTTAGCCCCAAAATGAGACTGGAAATTAGCAAATTTTGGAACAGATTTGGGTCTTAAAGGATGCAATAAATGCTGAAGAGAATGTTCAAAATAAATCTAAACGGAGGGACCAAAGTGGAAGCTCAAACTCAACAAATGATGGATGAGGCAGAGATAGTTCAGGGAACTCAACCAAGCAACATGACAGTAAAGAACTTTGATAAAGGTGACACATCTGCTGGAGCTTCAGAGCCGGAACAAACTCAACAGGAAACTAAGGACTGCTGCAGAGGAAAATACAAACATCAAGGATGTATTCGGTAACTAGAGTAGAGATACAATTGCAATCAAAATGGATCTGGAAAAGATTCTTTTGTGCCATTACATAGTCAAAGGACCTGGTTATAATAGCAGTTGATTCAATATCCAGTCAGAAGAAAGCACTACATCAAAGGAAGCGATTAGTTCTGTGGAGGTAAAAAGCATCATTGGACACAGATAGAGGAGAATTGAACACAAAAAATCTAGGGAAGATGGTCAAATTGGTATGAGAATAACAGTTTGACAAAATGTTGCCAGAATGCTGGAATGGGTCCAAAGTTTGGTTCTTATGCTTATTCTAACTTTCATTCCTCTTTAGGTGCTTTTACACATGCGGAATATACTTATGTTTCACCATCCCACTTACAGGGAATACATGTGGTTTGGAGAAAGCTTGTTGTTGATCTATGACTTAATCTGACCAAGTGAATGTAAAATTATTTGAAAAGCCATCTTTTATCTAGATTGCAGGTTCATGGAGAGAATTTTACACATGAGGTACATGTGAGATCACTTATATGTATGGTATATTCACATTTTCTCTTCTAGCTGAAAGAGTTGTCACCATGTCAGCAACTTGCTAAAATTGGTTTCTATCTCAGTTAGACATTTTCACATCTCATATCATCGTTTTTATATTTTCAATTCCATATGGATATCTTATTTAGCTATTTGAATTTTTGATAGATTATTCCTGCACCGATACAACATAAGGGTTAAGCATTCATACAAATGATATGGTTGGAAGATGGGAATCCATGTCGAGAATACATTACCTTTTACTTTATAAGTTATGCAGCATAACAACAGAGTTATTAGATTTCATAATGTCCCGATAACCATTATCTTTAACATATTCTTCCGAAATCTTGGTACTTTTTGTGGTTCCTACTTGCTACTGTTGTAATGGAAACATGTTATAATCATCCCACCATAGGCATAGTCAAATGTATACCTTATACAAATCGTGTATTTAAAGCATATATGATATTATAAGAATATGTGTTGTCACCTATTAAACATTGAACTAATATCCTATAGTATATCTGTTCCATGTGAGTCTAACATAAGTATGCCTATTATATTTAGGAAGAGATGTATATATGTGGACTCATTATGTCTTCAGCAGACTAGCTTGTGGAATGGCATCATAGAAATGAAACGTGGCTGCCTCTCTGTTTACCCAGATAGGATGGCGTCTTAGCATTAATTTATCCTACCATATATGCGTGCTTAATAAGACATTAATATATCATACCATACATCCAAGTTTAATTGTGACTAATTAAGAACTTGCGATTATCTCAAGGTATGTATGCTAATCTTAGAATATATGGTAATGTATACCATAATCGTCGACCTATTTCTCTTTTCCAATGCATATATGTGATCCTTAACTACTTCACAAGATGATATTTATATGTTAACTACCATAATTACGTAAGGATTCAATTGGATATTAATATGTTGATATTCATCTATTATCATCTCAGCTTTTAAATGGATGTGAAATAATTATAAAACTGTATTATCTACATGGAATTTTCTTCTTGCTAATATCCTTTACCTGTGCGAAGCACGGGTGTCGACCTTAGTTATATATAAAGAAGGAATATCTGCCCAGACCCAATCAGTTTATGGCCATATTTCAATTTTGCCCATAGTAAATCCCATAATGGCTTATATGTCCAGATTCCCTCAAGTTTCTTCCATCCATATTCTCATTACAAGTGAAAATGTCTGCCTATGCCCACCTCCTCACATTTCCTCATGGTTCCGTCAAGATTAATCATCTGTCGTTGCATGCTGCTCCGTTCTTCCTCCGCCACAACCCTCCACCTCTGTCCCGAAGGTGGGACCCTCGCCACACTTACATCCATCGGAATCTCCGCCTCGACACCTTTGGGAGAGATGGCATTCAACTATCAGCTCACCGTCAAAGTCATCATGGAGGCCCGAAAACTTGATGAGTTCATATGTTCATTCTTATCGAAGAAAATTGATACTGACACCTTGTAATATATATTAATGTGATTATAAGAGCAAAAGATTACCTATAATTCGAAATTAATCCACTCAAATGATAACGTGATCAAAAGATTACCTATAATTCTAAACTAAGCCATTCAAATGATAACGTGGCCATGACAAATATAGGAAATATTGATGTAGTTTTGATATTCTTTTAAGTAGAACTATAGCAGAGATAATAACTGAATTTATGACAAGATAGGACTTGTTTTTGTCATTCTATGGATCTGCAATGGCACACACTCCCATAAGGATGACAACAAATGGATGGATAGAAATTGTTTTTAAAACAGTTATCTTTGGGGAGGGAACAAAAATAAATCGGTTGATATATAAAAAAGCTATAATCAATAATGTAGCATTGTAATCATATAGTCGAACGAGTGGGGTTGATACCCTTCTGACGTGTAAACTATTCCTCTGACATGAGGGGATGGATATGCGACCGTCCTATCATCTACCTATTTTATTTTTTCAAGCTCATCTCTACTAAGTGGAGCGGGGGAGTATATGATACAAGCCTACATCAATAGAAGCACATGCAACCCCAACAAATAAAGACTCGTTTAGTTGGGGTAACCTCTGTGATTAATAGTTGTTTGAATGAATATGAGGGTTGGTAGAGGGTTGGAATAAGAAAAGTGATGTGATGTCACATTGATGTGTGATGGAATTCCAACCTAGGAATGACTGAGGAATACAAGGGATAAACCGGGTATCCCTGAGGTAACCCGGTAACCAAACGAGCCCTAAACATGCACCGACTCATTCTTAAAGCACAATTACAATATTATGTGTGCATCCACAAAGTAAACACATTTACAACACATGTGTATAAACATCAATACTTCCCAACCTAATATTACGACATTTAAATTAAATTCATATAGTATCAATTTAAACACATATATTTGAAGAATATATGATTCATCACTCTAAAAATTGAAAATAAGACTTCGTCCTCAAGTAATTAATTGTATTTCATTATCTATTTCGCATTATTATCATTCATTTACTTAGAATTAATTTCTACATTTTAGCATTCATATTTGCATTAAATGAGAAGCTCAAATCCCTTTGTAAATATCACATATAATTACCATATTTATCTCTATTTTTATTTATTTTTTACTAACTCAAAATTAAATAAATCAACTCTCTAGTGTACATACTACTAATACTAATAAAAGAAAATTTTCAAAAAAAATACTAACTTATAAATTTGCCTAATAAAATCCAAACCCTAGTTCGAGACAAAAAAACCTTAAAATGTGGATATTTATCTCATATAGACTCCTATGGACCCCTACTCACTTTTCACTACAAGAATGCAGTTTTTGCGACCACAAATGCGGTGACAAAGAGGTGTTTTGTGGTGCCAACATAGTCGTAATGGCAATTTGCGACCACAAGTCGTAGCAAAATGTGTGGTCGGGCCAAAACGGTCGCAAATTATTTGCGACCACATAGTAATCGTAGGTGGTCGGTCATGTAGTCGCAAATAGTTGTTATATAGTCACAGGTTAGTGTAAGCTTTCATGTATATTGTGACTAGAGACACATCAGATTGCGACCACTATGCCACCACATGAAAAAAATTACTACTATTACTTTACCACCACAATAACGACCATGTTACTACTAATTTACTACTACTGTAGTAGTTAAGTAGTGACAAGGTAGTAACAGATTCTGTTTCTGCGACCACATGACTACCATTTTGTTATTTTAGTAGTAAAAAATAGTAGCAAAGTAGTCGCAAGTTCTGCTTTCCTGATAAAAAATAACTAGTAGCCACATGTAGTGTATATAATTCCCATATAGTATAATATAAGCTAATATAATCATCCAAGATTTTTGAAATCCTCCAACCAACATTATAATACAATCAACCTGGTCAACTATAGTTATAACCAAATACAATCATCTTTAAGAAAAACCACTCGTGCTTGTATAAACCTAAAAGTTCAAGACAATAGAAAGTTACAAGTTCAAGACATGACTAACATCTGCGAGTTGAAGACCATACAAAATAAAAGTTAAAAAGCTAATAGATCAAGACAACTAGCTATAAGTTCAAGACAATAGAAAGCTAGATTTAAGTTTATGACAATATAAAAGCTACAAGTTCGAGTACAAAAAACACAAGTTTATAACTAACATCTAAACACTAAAATTCTTAACATTACAAGATTCTGGTAATAAAGTATCATTACAGAGTCTGTAATTTGCATTAAAACTTTGTTTTCCTCCATTTCGAGAAAACCACTTCCTTTGCCTTTTCCTTCCCATTGTTCTTCCTCTCCTTTTCAGTTTTTTGGGCTCTTTTGTATTTTCTGTAGGTTCCGAGATTACAACCCCTTTGGGATACGAGACTCTACATGCGAGGCATCGTCTTTGTCCTCATCTTCATCCTCCTCCTCCACATCCTCCTCTTTGTTCTCATCCTTCACTTCGTGAACTTTTGAAATTGTAGTTCTATTATTTTAAAGAAGCAAAATAAGTCATTCATTGTAAATATAATCAGAAAGATGAATCAATGCATGTACTAAAACATAATTGACAGTATAAGGCATACCTTAAATAACTTGCATCCTCCTTTAAAGAGACCATTTCAGAAGATAAATTTTGTAATGCGGAAAACATGGTACCAATTGTGGATACCAGTGAATTCACGGCATGTGACAGTTGTCTAAACTCAGCCTCAGATACCCCTGACTGAGATGTTGGAGTGTTATACATTGAGGTCATCCTCAAATAAGCGGATGCTCCAGTAGAATTAGAAAATGATGAGAACTTGAGTGGCAAACCACCCAAAGTCTGCCTTCTATTGGATCCCACTTCACGCTCTTTAAGGACCTCTTTCCATAAGCTGGTGACAAAGTCCAATTCCCCTTCAGATTCTAGGACACCAAACCTTTCCATGTATAGCTCCTTCTAACGAACCTACAAGAGAAATATTTTAATTATCGACCAAACTAGTATAATTTTATAGTGGTAGTAATATGCATACCATCACCGCCTTTATTTCAGGTGTAGACCAATCACCCTCACTTGTGTGCGTAGCAGTCCACCATTTCTCCAGTGATTGGGGGGTGGGGGGCGATTGTCAGCAATACTTTATTATTGTAAATATGCTAATCATTGGTAATAGTTGAAACTTTAAAAAGTATAAATACTTGTACATACCATTTCAATCCTCACAGTTCCAAAACTTTTTGATCCACTGGTGGATCTGATTGGCTGCTTTCCCTATTTCTCTTCCATGTTTCAGTACATTTTTGAAAATTCTCTTGAGCAAAGAGCGCAATAACGTCTACACCTCTCTGGAATACACCATAATGGACCACATGCTTTTGCCCTCTCCCAGTCTTCCACATCATCAAGGTTTTTAATTGCACCTTTTCTAGCCCTATAAACATTGTATTTCACTCGCTCTGTTGCCAATTTCATCAAGACTTGCTGATACATTTCTTTTGTGTGTCCTGAGGGTAAAGCAAACAAATATAATTAAAAAATAAAATTCTTCTTTCAAAATAGTTCTTACATAGACACCATTCAAAATTCTCTTTCGTTCATCAGGAGTCATGCAACTCCATCTGTAGTCTGAGCAATCTTGCATGGAGTGGAAGACCTTACTAAGCGCATGAGCTACTGCATGCTGATGATCAAGATTATACCTAAATATTCAAAATGATTTTATAGAATTATAGATAAAGCATGACTGTTAAGAAAGTTCTTTGTAAAAAAATATATGAAAAAGTATATGTGTTGGAAATACCCATCACGTAGAAACTACAAGATTCTACATGGATCCTGAGGTGGAGGAGGGCCTTGAAACTATTGTGGAACTTGTATGTTGATAATTCCCTGAGAATGTGGGGTCAGCTGAGAGGGTGGACGTTGTGTAGGTTCCACAGTCTCACGAGGGCTATGTTGCTGGCTTGAGGTATGTGGTGTGGGTTGACAAGTATGCGTCACACTGGGAGGTGTCCCTATTTGAGGAATATAATGAGGATATTGTGGAGGGACTTGTAGACCATTCTCTTGCATGTAAGAGACAAGCTTCGCAACCTCATCATTACATTCACCTATGGACAAAATTTAATTAATTGCAATAAACATATAACAACGTATAAAGAGATAAAATTATACCACTGGGGTCAGGGGTACGACGATCATCCTTGCGTGAACTACTACCCCTAGGACATTGACCGCGTGTCACGGTCATTTCCTGTATGCATGCACAAACTCATTAGTCAAAAAATTTGAAATAAAAAATCAATTGATGCACCAAAATAAAGAACATTGACAAGAGCATTACTTTTAAGGATTTATTGCAATATTTAGGGTGGCTCATATCCTGGAATAAGTAAATTTGTTGATGCGCAATCCACATTTACTTATTCACTATCATCGATATAAAAGTGTGACGTCTTCTTCAATACTGTGAGAAGATCATCTCTTTTTCATTTTTTTCTCAACATTAGGTACATAACATATCTGCTCAACTTGTGTGCTAAGGTAAAAGTTTCAAATCTTTGTATATTCTTTCGAGGGATGACATCTACAATATTGTGTATGTGGTCAACAACCACACCATATTGTAGATCATACCGATTACACGAAAATAAGAAGAGCTTATTAGGTGATATTATATTCAAGCTCAAGCACCTCGTTTAGAATCCCATAGTAATTCAGACTATTCTCACCGTAACGAGATCCCTTAACCATCATGCCAAAGTTGTACGTAGTTAAGCTATTGGTCGTGTCAAGGCAATGAAACCTGTACTCATTTCCTAAAAAACCATCGTATGACATGACCATATAATTTAGACCGAGGGTAAAATTATTTAAAATCTTATATTTGTGTTCTATTGGATCAATAAGCTTTACTCTTTCCTTAAACCAAGAAAGGAATGCCCTCCGAAATTCATCGATTGCGTCGTCATCAGCAAAAAGAGGATTTTCCATCACTATTTTATCCCTATACTCCCTGCAAAAATAAAAAAATGGTGAAGTGTTGAACTACTTATATTATGGTTTAAAGACAATGTGATGGATAAATACTCTACAAAAAGTGTAACTTCGTATGTATCATGTAGAGTATAAAGCTCAACGACTTCCTTCTCCTGAGAGCTCATCATGCGTGGCTTCCCTTTTTTTAAAGGCCGATCGCATGTACGAAAGCTTGAGAGACTACCTAAAAAATCATCATTGTCATTGTACTCATTTCGCATTGGATGATTATGCACAGTTTCAACATCGTCCGACAAATATCTTGAATAAAATTTGGCAACTTCTTCTAAAAGGTATTGTGCTGCTGTGCACTTATCGATTCTTCAACCTTATTTTTATTACGAACCTTTCTCTTTAAGAAAAATATATACATATAGGTAGGTTAACAAACATTATTAGATAGTGTAAAATTAATACCATAAGTAGGTAATTTCAATGTAAAATTTACCTCTCAAATGGATAGATCCAGCGTTATTTAACAGGTCCACCAACTTTAGCTTCATAGGAAAGGTGTGTCATTAAGTGTTCCATCGAGTCAAAAAAGACCGAGGAAATATCTTCTCAAGATTACACAAAATAAGAACCACACTCTCCTTAAGGCTTTCCATATCTTTGACTAACAACTTGGTCGAGCATATACATTTGAAGAAGTTACTCAAGTCACTTAGACCATCGTGAACTCCCTTCGGTAATAATCCTCTAAAAGCAAGAGGTAATAATTGCTCTATAAATACATGACAATCATGACTTTTCATTCCTTTAAAAATATTTTCTTCAGATCAACAAGTTTGGATATGTTAGACGAAAAGCCATCTGGCATTTTTTATTTACTAACCCATTGGCAGACATCTTTCATTTGATCTCTGCTTGAGCAGTATTTTGCCTTTGGCATATAAATATGTCCATCTTATGATTCTATTAGGGATAACTCAGGACGAGCGTAAATTTTCACAATATCTCTGCGAGCGTTTTCTGTATCCTTTGTCTTACCAGTGACATTCATTACCGTGTGGAATACATTATCAAATACATTCTTCTATATGTGCATAACATCTAAATTATGTATGATGAGTAGATTTGGCCAATATAGTAGTTTTGAAAAGATACTAACTTTCATCCAATTATGAGTATCCCCAAAATCTGGAAGAGGTAGAACACAATCATCTAAACTATTTAATTCCATTAGCCTTCTAAATATCTCCCGATAGCCTAATAGGTGGATCCGAATCTTCAATTGTATTTCTTTTGAATGTCATCTTCTATTTCCTATAAAGAAGATCCTTCTTTAAGAATTATCAATGGGAGTCAAAGAAGCATGGTTTTCGACCATGCTCAAGTTGAAATGCTTTCTATTTTTCATGCAATATGTATAACTTCTTTTCCCATGTGTACTCCATTCTAATAGCATTTCATATGGTGGAAAGTCACTGATTGTCCACAATAAACCCACTGTCATCTGAAATTTACTACAATTAACAACGTCACGTGTCTCCTGACCTTTCTCCCTATAGTTCCTTCAGTTCATCGATTAATGATCTGAGATAAACATCCAAATATTTTCCAGGATAGTTTGGACCGGGTACAAGTAAAGTTAGAAATATATATTGCTTCTTGTTGCACAACCATGGTGGCAACTTGTATGGAGTCATGATAACTGGCCAACACGAGTAATCGTTCCACTGGCCATGTGGATTAAATCCATCAGTAGACAATCCAATCACCACATTCCTCTTATCCATCTCCATTAAAGCCCTGCAAGAAGCTGAGCTAGAAGGATGTTCCATAAAATCACCACGGATATGATCTGCATGCCAAGTCATGTCTTTAGCGATTTCTTTGCAGTAATAGATTTGTCATAAACGTGGTGCTATAGGAAAGTAATGGAGCACCTTCTGTGGAACATTTTTTTTCATATTTGATTTATACCTAGGTTCACCACATTCCAAATATTTAGTAGCATTTGTATATTTTTCCCCATAATAGATGATGTGATGGTTGGGGCATGCATCAATTAGCTTTTCTGATAAGCCAAGTGTACTCATCATAGTTTTTACTTTATAATAGGTACTAGGTAGAACATTATCTTTCAGAAACATTCTCTTTATAATCTTAATCATGGCATTGAAACTAGACCTGGCCATTGGGCCGGGGGCCCGCCCGCCCAGCCTGTTCATGGGCCGGGCTTGGGCAAGTGATTTTGGAAATGGGCCGGCCCGGCCCGGCCCGCTCTTTGGCCCGCCCGTCAATTGGGCGGGCCGTGGACATCTGTCAAAAAACCCGGCCCGGCCCGGCCCGCATATATAAAAATATATGTTTAAAAATTACATTTTAGATACATTTAATATAAGATACTTCAAGTTTTTGTTTTACATTATCAATATTACATCTTATTTTATACTTTACATGCAAAGTACCACATATTATGGTTACTTGGATTTAGAAAGATTAGATGATGCTAAAAAAACTTAATTATCTCCATAAATTTAATTAAAAAACTAATTAAAAATATTTTACATTCGGCCCATGGGTCGGCCCGGCCCGGCCCGGCCCAGACCTGGGCCAGGCTTGGGCCTTGAAGTATGGCCCATGGACCGGGCCGGGCCGGGCCTTGGACAAGGGGTTTTAAAACCTCGGCCCGGTCGACCCGACCCATGGCCCAGCCCGGCCCGGTTCATGGCCAGGTCTAATTGAAACTAGCATCAATCATATTATACTCAGCTTTAACATTAGTAACTCCATAACAACAGGTAGGAGAGAAAATGATTTACAACCAGGCCATAATACCTCCTCACCTTTTTGTAATAATTCAATAAAGTCTTTGGATTCTTCATTGAATTCATCATCACAATCCTCTAAATAAGGGTTAAGTGATGGATTTGTTGCATCCATAACCATCTCAACAAAAGGATTGTCTGACATCGGTGACCTCTCTCGTTAAATTGCTTTGACCTCTCCATGTGCATATCAACTTGTGTGGTCAGTGACAAAACCATTCTCGCACAAGTGTTATGCCACAACAACTTTAAATTGTTTCTTTATCAATCCACATGTCATGCACGAACATATTATCTTACCATCTATGTCAAATATTTTGTCTCCTTGGGCATAAGCAAAATTGATAAAGTCTTCTACACCAATTAGAAATGACATGCAAATGGATCCATACACTACGTGGTTATACATCCAATCCCTTGTCGAACTCATTGATCTACCTACAACGAGATCATAATAGTTATTTTATTATGCTCACAATATTACATATAACTATTGGTTTCATGTTCATGCCTACTTCATGGTTTGAGGAAAACGCCCCCTCAAACAGTCATTAGTACCTCAACTAATTGCTCAGATAAAGAGCCAACATCAATATTAAGAAAATGTAGTTAATCAAAATGTGACGAGTGATTCTCAGTTCAAGGGCACCGTCGCATCCACCTCATCACCCTTTCATTATGGATCAAGTTCTTATTCTTAGAAGTCCCAGTCAGATCTTCAAGAATCATCTTATCACGGTGATAGCAATTTTCTTAAAACAGGAGATTCTTCTTCAAGTTACATTGAACCAAAATCTAGACAAGGGTATAGATATTTCCCATATTATTTTTCTAGTAAAGCCATTCAACTCGCTCCACCACTAGCATCCTATGTTTTAACTACTCCACCATCACAATCCCTAGTTATTGAACGTGGACATTGCTCCCTATCTACATCCCTGTTGAGAGATTCCATAGTAGGTTATGCTACATCATTGAGAGTACGTGTCTTTGTAAAGATGCATGTGTCAAAGAGAACATATATCTACGTATTGGGATGTTATTTTATGTTGATTGTAGTATTTTCGAAGTTTTTTTCTTATGTCAAGTGGTGCTTTAAAAATGTCGATCGGGGGATAATTAATAAATATTCCCTTCGGACTAGTTTAGAGACAGAACTAGCATTTTCTAAATGGTTCACAGACCTACTTGGGCCCCATAGTTTGGTTGCAATCACACAACAGGCAGACGAATCACTGTGTGTTAAATTTTTTATCAACTCTAGATTATATCTAAAATCCATAGACAAATAATACACTGATTGAATTACCAAATAATATGCTGATTGAATTAAAAACACAAAACTATAAGAAAATCTTATATGGAAAAAATCATAATATGACCTTTGAGATGTAGAGAAGGGATGTGCTTAGGAGGCGACGGTGACGACTGAGAGCCGGAGGCTGTGGTACAGAGGGGAGGTGGCAGTCGAAAGAGGAGGAGGTGGTGGAGAGGGGAGGCGGTGGCCAAGGAAAAGGAGGTATTTGAGAGGGAGGCGACAACTGAGTGTGAGGAAATGGTGGAGAGGGGAGGCGGCGACCGCTGGCAGATGAGGTGGTAGAGAGGGGAGGAGGCAAGTGAAGCGGAGAAGATGGTGGTTGAGACGTAGTATGTGAGGGAGGAGATAGAGGTGGTGGAAAGGGGATTTAGCGGCCGAGGCGGAGGAAGTGGGGGAGAGGGGTGGCGACGAAGGAGGTAAGGGAGGCAACGGAAGTGGTGGAAAGGGGAGGTAGCAGTTGAGGCGGAGAAAGTAGGGGAGAAGGATGGCACTGACAGAGGCATAGGAGGATGTGGAGAGGGGAGGTGGCGGAGGAGAGGAGATGTTGGGGACATGGGTAGGGTAGTCGAGGGGTAAGGGAGGGCTGAAATTTTTATGGCTTGAATTGGCGGGTCGAAAAAATTCGTGAGAATTTGCCACCATGTTGCGACTACAATGCGGTCACAACATGGTCACAATGGTCAGACTGAAGGAAGCGACTACAAGTGGTGGTAATGTAGTTGCAAAATAGTGGCTATACGCCTTGCGACTAAATTGCCATCACACGTAGTGGCAATTTTATAGACACAAAAACTGCATTTTCGTAAATTAGCGCAGGGCATCTTTGGGTTTTTCAATATTACCAACATCCAAAACACATTATGTTTAATTTACAGAAATCATACTTTTTTTTAAATTGATGGTTTAGAAAGCATGCTAGTTAAACTTTCAATATATTAACATGCATCTTTGCAACCACAACTAGTGTGTTGCAGAACTGTAATGGATCCTTCCAATTCATTCACTTTTTAACGAGAGAAAAGTAGAAGCACTACTATATTATGGGCATTAAACGATGTCTCAACCATCGGATTTGATCTGGATAAGGTGACGTTTATCAACGATGATGAAGTTGTGTCACCCAAGCCTCATCATACTTGGATACCCCGCCATAAAAAATGCTCACTCAGTTCTCTCTTCAAAGGTCGTTGTTTGAGCGTCGGAGAAGAACTTCAAACAGATCATTCAATAATCTTTTTGGTTGATGTCAAAAGTCACCCTTCATTATTCAAGGATGACTTTTGCACATTGACAATGATTTATAAGGACGACATCTAAACATCATCCTTGGCTAACAAGGGTGACATTTGAATATCAACTAGTGTCTATAATAGAAAAAACTAATCAACTTTATTCATTAACTGTTGATATATCTTGAATCCTAACTATATGTTAGGTTGGATTGCTGATGTATTTGATCTTCGTTATGTCTTCAGATTGGTTGAGTTGTTGGGTTGGATTGCTGAATACAATTGGTATTCTTCTGTTGTGGTATAAAAGGGATCCTAGAACCACCATATACTATATCCTCGTCCCATCTCTATATCTTCTCAGTATCCTCGGTACTTTGCTTTCTCCATATAGTGAAAACTGATCACCGTCGTTCAAGGATGTAGTCCAGTTATGGTGAACCTTATAAATCCATGTGTTTGTGTTTTTCTTGATTAATGGTGTTTGTGTGTGTTGCTTCTGCGATTCGCAACAAACTGGTATTAGAGTGTCGAGTTTTGTCATGATCATCAAGCAAGATGATGCCGCACAATCTGAAGATCAAGAAGTTTACTAGAATGAACGTATTCAGTCTATGACAGATCAAGATGTCCTCCCTTCTGAAGCAGCATGGCATATGGGCATTGTTGGATCAGGAGAGAGCGAAGGCACTTGAACCTCCAAGTTGTTGGTACAAGAAGATAAGGCATGTTGTGTTTGGTGGATGAGATTATTGTGGAGGTTGTCGATGAGGATTTCACAACTAGTCTGTGGTTGAGACTCGAAAGTCTCTACATGATGAAATCTCTGATCAATAAATTGGTCTTGAAGCAATGTATGTTCTCTCTCTGCATGCGGGAAGGTTTACCTCTTAAATAATATCTAGATCATTTAAATACATTGTTGATGGATGTAAGAGTTGTAGATGTTAAGTCTGGAGATGAGGTTGCCCCCTTTATTTGTTGTTTTCCCTTCCACTACTACGTGAGAATTTTATTCAGTCACTTATTGTGGGAAGAGAACCGATAACCGTAGAAGTTCATGTGAGTTTGCATACGTGTGAACTTCAACATATGTCTACCAGGAAGCAAAACTCTAACGATGCATGTTTGGTTATGATTCATGAAAAGAGTCATGCCGGTTCTGGCTATGAAAAGAAGGGAAAGTACATGTCCAAGTCGAATAATCACAATGCTAAAGACATCTGCAATTATATCAAGGAACCTGGACATTGGAAGAAGGACTGCTCGAAAAAGAAAGACAAAGCCACGGTTGCTTCCATGGCCTAGGGAGGTGCATATTCTGAATATGATCTAGTTCTCACCATCACAAATCATAAGACAACGGATAGCACATGCATTCTTGATTCAGGTTGTTCTTACCATGACTCCCGATAAAGATCGGACCTGCACCTATGAGAAGATAGATGGTGAAAACATTATCATGGAGAATGATGCAACGTGCAAGATTGTAGGGGTCAGCTTGGTGAAGATCGAGATGCATGATGGAGTTGTTAGGATGGTGATAGAAGTACGTCAAATTCCTGGTCTGAGAAAGAACACAATATTTCTTAGATTCTTGGACTCTAAAGGATATAAATACATTATTGAAGGTGGAGTAATGTAGGTTGCCAAAGGTAGTATGGTTGTCATCAAGGGCAACAAGCTGAATACCCTACATGTAATGTAGGGATCTATAGTTACATGTTCACTTGCAGTGGCATCCCAGATCATGAGATCAAAGTCTGAATTGTGGCATATGCTGCTGGGACACATGAGTTAAATGGGGGTGAATATCCTCATTCAGAAGGGTCTAATTGGGGATCTCAAAGGATTCAAACTAGAGTTATATGAACATTGCATGGTCAAGAAACAACACAGAAAGTAATTCAGCAAATCTATTCACATGAGAAGAAGACGCTCGACTGCATCCATGTTGATTGTTGGGGCCTTTCATGTGTCCCATCTTTGGGAGGTGCCATGTACTTTCTATCTATTATTGATGATTACTCCAAGATGGTGTGGGTGTACATGATGAAGTACAAGACGAGGCATTTCAGACCTTCATGCAGTGGAATATCTTGGTGGAGAACCATACTTCTAAGAAGATGAAATGCCTTTTGAGTCTCAGGGTCATAATTTGGTATCCAATACCATCCATTACATGCCCAATGAAGTATGACTCTCTAGTGCGAGATTCTACCTTACTTACGTCTACGTTCTTGGCAACCAACCTTAAATCCTTAAGTGTCTAACACTGGGTTTAGTTTCAAACCAAATCTCATGAGGGGTTTTGGATACATATTTGTTAGGAATCTTATTAAGGTATGTATGTATGTATGTATGTATGTGTGTGTGTGTGTGTCTGTATGTATGTATGTATGTATGTATCTATGTATATATGTATGTATGTATGTATGTATGTATGTATTGTATGTATGCATGCATGCATGTATGTATGTATGTGCGTGTGTCACAGTCTCTACTACATATCCTCGGAAACTAAGAGGTAAATGTGTTGTACTCATCATTGATCTGACCATATCTATGATGGTCCTATTGTGTCTTGCAGCAACATCATTTAGTTGGGGAGTTGTAGAAGGAGCGAAATTAAATACAATTCCTCTCTCTTTAAGGTATTTCTTGAATTCATCTAAGAGGTACTCGCCACCTCGATAGGATCCAAATCCGTTTAATCTTCATATCAATTTAGTTCTCAATCAAAGCCATGAATTCTTTGACTTTTCAAAGGTTCCAGATTTATGACATAATATAAAGATAAAGCCATATCATGATAGTGAAGGGACCACATACATTGTATGTATTAGGTCAAATATTCCCTCACATCGTGTACCCTTATTGTTGGAAGGTATGGTCATTTTACCTCGAATGCAATGCTCACAAGTATATAAACTTTATACCTATAAAAAAATAATGGTACATCTTTTATTAATCTATTGATCCCATCAATAGATAAATGATCTAGCCTTTGATGTCAATCACAGTTAAATGATTTACATCCTCTTTAGATCTTTTAGGGTTTTTATTAGTGGTAGTAGCATTCATGATAGATTCATCAATGCACAATTCAAATAATCCAGCAGAAGTTAGAAAACCATCTTTGATATTTTTACCATAACTACTTATGATAAGTTTTTCACATAATAGGAACAAATATCCATTTATAACTAACTTAGATACATATATTAAGTTCCTTCTTACATCTGAAACATAAACACATTCTCTAAGAAATAGGACTCTTCTGGTAGATAATGATAGCCTGTGTGTCCCAACGATGACTGCTACAATAGTTGTATCGGATCTCATCTGGATGATTATCTCCCCTTTATCAATTTTTATACTCCTTAAAAGAACACAACAGATTGCATACATGAACATAAGAACCAGAATCTATGATCCAACTACCTTCTCTTCTTATGAGAAAATTGGTATCGATGATGAAAATAGATTTTATACCTGATGGGGCTTTATCTTTTTCAACGGTTTTTAGATATTCTGGGTAGTTTCGTTTTCAGTGACCCAGCTTCTTACAGTGATGATACACATCAGCTTTCTACGATGTGCATGTGGAAGCCTGAGAGGATGAGCCAACGGCTTGACTCTTATGCTTCTTTTTCTGGACAGACCCTTCCGAGACCCTTGCTTCTGTTTGTGCTTTCCTTTGACCTATGCAACCATTGCACTTCCACTAGGATTCTCCTTCTTAATGACATCCTCATCAGACTTCAATGAAGATATGAGCTCAGAATTTGTCAACCTCAGCTTTTTCATGTGGTATGGTACTATAAAGTTGTTGAAAGACGTAGACAAAGACAATAGAATGATGACGGCATGCATGTTTGCATCCATTTGTGCCCTAAGGGTATCCATATCAAAGAGTTAACCAAGCATTTTGATTATGTATTTTTTAACTAGAGTCTCTTCCTGCATCTTGCAACAAATCAGTTCTTTCAGGAGGTTGTAACATCGTGTGTGGTTCACGTCAATGAACATCTCTTACAAATTCAACATCATATCATAGGTATTATCCATGTCCACATGTTGCTTCTAAAGCACATTGGATAGAGACCTCAGAATATACCATCAAACAATAAATGATCTTTATCATTTTTTTGGTTGAATTTTATTTCTTCCACTGACACATGGTTTGTATGCATGTTCTTGGTGAGCATATAGTCGATGCACTCTACAAAGAGAACAAGCTCCAAATTTTGGAGTCGGTCCGAATGGTTTGGTCTGGTCAATTGGTTGACCTTCAAAGCTTGCTGAGTGGGTTCATGGATTTCACATCCAAGATTAAGAAATGCACCTATTAGAACATATAAATAATTATATATTCATATTTTTGATTAAGGAATTTTAATTTAAAAGTTGTCTTGCTTTTTAGTACTTTGAAAGTTTATTCCCTTAGTCACTTTCAAAGCAAGAGATATACTTACCACAATATCTCTTGCAAGATCTAGGATCTCCGTTCTGCCTTTATTATACCCCCTAATACGAGAAAATGTAACTTAGGTAAAGGAAGCAGAAACTCATTCCGCCTTGCAAGTATAACTTGCATTTCCCAAGCTGGTCTTTAAAACCCAAGCTCACCACCCCTAAGATGATGTTAACTCGTTGTTAATTGAACCAACCGTCAACAGGAATATCACCCGATATGCGTAATCCAATACTGCCTCAATAATATGATGAACAATATTAGGGTCACTACGCATACAGCCTGCCTCTTTCGAGAACAAAGAGCCCGATCTATGTGCGCTTATATGTTGGAGCTATGACTTCGCATAGGCATCTCCACCGTACAATCCATGGCAACAGAATCCTTCGTCTTGATGGGAAATCATGGATGTCATATCATGATCCTCCATACCCAGTTTATATTTTGATTAATCATTTTGAATCAAATTCTCATGATTAATCCTTCCAGGAGAATTTCAATCCTTGATAGATTATTTAATTTAATTGGATAAATTAATTTAATCATATTAAACTCATTATAAATCCAATGCAACCAACAAACGATTCGTTTTCTTGATATTACTATATAGCATACACCCCTACTTAGTACATTTTTTTATTTCAGTTAGTTGTTAGATTATGCAGAGACTTTTCATACTACCCTTCCTTGAAATGGATCCAGCTACGCCAGACAGATAATGTTAACATGGAGCGCTTCCACTGCAAAGGTGGTGCATGGTGCCAATTAGTTAACCCAATAGCATATCCACGGCCTAGACACCATTACTGATTCAATTGGAGACAACACAATTGGTATAAATTGTATTAAAGGGGTTTTATCGATCTTTCAATCGTGTATGATATTATATAATAATCACTCAGAAATTTAGGTATATTAAAATAATTTTAATGTCCTAAATTTTTAGTCATATTAAGTAGACAAGTTGGTTTGCATGTAAAAGTTGAACTACAACTATTGTAGTTTGAAACTAGGGTTTGCCATGAAGCAATCATTCAATGATGGTTTATTGTTATCGAATATTTCTCTAAATATATGGGTCATCATCTAATCAAGGTAAAATCGTAATTTTCATGATTAATATTGGATAATAAACACATTAAAAAAACATTATTGAGATCATCTAATCATCTTCCGGCCCATTTCCATTAAATATCACATATCTGAGGCAAACAGAGTCAGAATCATGCAAAATAAATTCGAGCAATTTGTTTGTTTAAGTCTTAAAATATTTAATATTTTTATGACATGTTTCATGATCAGAAGACTGTCAGAAAAAACATTTAGTTACAGATCCGAGTTTTCATGCAAAACAACAACATCACGAGAAATTTTCGATTTTGAAATGATGCAGGTTTGTTGCCAATCTTTAGTGAATCTTTTAGGTTCATTTTCATACATTTTAAATGCATTTAAGTATCCCAAAAATTTGTTCAAACATGGCATAAACAGTAACTTTTTTGTATGAGCAAAAGTCTATTCGAAAATTGCATCTATGCAAAAAACAACAAGTCATCGCATGTCCGATGTCCAAAACCTTATTCTCTTAAGGTTTGGGTCACATCTAAGACCTTTAACCAAGCTTGATATCACTTGAAGGTGAGGATTTACGCCTCGTACATCACGGAAGCATGAAGATCACGTCGTATGCGATTTAGGTATACTAGTCATAAGAGACAACATAAATAAAAAAATTCAATGAAACCACATGACATGGGAACTATTCCCATGTCATTTCATCCAGATCATAAAAAAGTATTAAGGTTACCTCTTGGATCGATATTGCAATCCATGAGTCTCTAAACGATGAGACCTCTTGTCTCAAGTACGATCCAACAAAGCGAGCACCTGCGAGCGTGTGGATGAGACGTGTGCTTCCCGCAATTTGAGTTGACCATCCGAACGTGGAACCTCCTATTTTTATATACAAAATTCATTGTCTTCTTTAAGAGCACGGGATGTCGAAGAAGATAGAGATCCATAAGCAGTCAATCCGACAGCACAACGACATCGTGATGATTTGGTGGAGTTCTCTCAACACTTGGGTGAACGACCACCAAGAGTTGAGAGAGAGAGCATGGATGGGTGGACAAAGAAAGGGAGAGAGAGTTATTGCAACTTTTGCTATAACTTAATTATATAGAGAAAAGGACTAGGATTATCCCTTCTTTTATACAAAATTAGATGGCTAGGATGCATTCCGAATTGAAGTCAATGGTCTTTGTTGTAATAATTTACAATAATAATTGATTTTAAAAGAAAAATAAGTTGAAAATATTATTCAACAAATTTAATTCAATTGAAATCAATTCATTCTCATGAATAAAAAGAAAGAAGAGAGCCACCTTCCATGAAAGAGGAGAGGAGATAGCCTCCTTCCTAAGGTCGCTAATCGAATTGAATATGTTCGTGTTCGATTAGAGTTCGTACGATAATAGTTCGAAAAATGTCCGTTCATTTCTAAATAAACTGAAAATGAACTCCAAATTTTAGTTCAATAGCTTAACGAACCAAACATGGACATAACATATGTTCGTTCGATAAAAGTTCGACTTTGATATATGTATATGTGTGTATTTATGTGTATAACTTCGCATTTATACACATGATAAATTTCGATGTTAAAGAAATTTTGATATTTATTGGGATTTGTACCACTTTAATTTAAATAATTTCCTATTTTTTCTGCTTATCGAACTTCAATTTCGAACTTGTTCATATAAACAAGTTTTAGTTAAGTTAAATTGTTAACGAACCATTATCGAACCGAACTCGAACATTCATTATCTAAAAATGAATTCAAACAAATCCTATCGAACCAAACTCGAACTCAAACTTTCAAACTTCCTTATCAAAACGATCTCGAACACGGGTTCGTTCATTACAGTTTTGTTTGATTAGTAGCCCTACTCCTCCCTCTTATGGAGGATGGGCATCCACCTCGAGATTGGAGAGAGATTTTTCTCTCTCCTAGCTTCTTTAATGTAATCTCACTGCATTAAATCTTTATTAATACAATTATTTATCAACAAAATATCACCAAATAATTTGCAAATTATTTGTGACAATTGCAAACAACCATTGATTAATATGAATCATATTCATCCATCCAAAACTAAATGTAAATCACATTTACCTTTAATTACTTAATGTGAATCCAATTCACATTATTATTTAAATTGCAAGTCCTATTTACAATTAGTTCTCTCTATGATATTATGAATCACAAATTCATAATATTTATGATTGTTGTAGATAGTGTTAGCCACATTAATCTCATCTTGGATAATTAAATCCAATTTAATTATCAATATGCATCTCTACATGTGTCCAAACAATGTGAATTATATCCACATTATTGATGATAATTAAATCATATTTAATCATCAATTTTCCATTGCTCAGATATTGTCAATAATTGAATTATTGTTGAACTCTTTTAAGAAAAATGTGCCTTCTCTACCGATACTTGGAGATAAGGATATGATGATTGTATATTCTATGTTAATGACTCGGATACTGAGATCTGATCTCATATCCAGATCTAGAAGATCTATCAGACATGTCTAATCGAGTCTGATGGTATATATAATCTTTTCATTGCATCCGAATCATATTCGGAATAATGTCCAATATTTGAACTAAGATTAGATAATTAATCTACTGAGTGGAATCATTAAAGTCCAAACATGTTTCATAGCTCCCTTGGAATGGAAACGTCATGGTAATAAAATTGATTAAGATCACATCACCTTCGAGTATTTCCCGTACATCATGCATACTAGATGACCTAGAATAAACCCAGAGTTCTGATATTTGAAATGTCTTCTTCATGGTTTTATTATTATGTTTCTCACTCGGTCATTTGGAGTTGGTATCAATTATATGTTTTCCAAAAGCATATATCATACCTACTAATCCTATCACACTTCCAAAGAAAGATGACCACCAATGGAATTTTATTGATCCCAATATCTCATGAGTGAGCTCATGTCTTTCGATTCAGTAGTGAACCTATATGATCCCTTTGAGAGATCGTACTAGTCATATGTCCATGCATGCACACTAGCTTGTCGGTGTATAGACCTTGATTAGGTCATCAACCTAATGGCCTGTCTAATGTGCAAGCTTAGACATATAGTAACACATATGTCTCCGCTCAGAGGATGTGTGAATGTATCATGACAGCATACGATATAGGTCTTGGTTATCTCGACAATGTTAAGTCAACTCAGTGACTTAACCTATCCAACATCTTTGAATCTCTATTCTTATCAGAGGACCTACATCAATAGGTCGGTTGGATATAAGACTTTGGATTAAGGATTGCCATGTCGTTCTCAGGCTGTAGATCCTTTCTCAACAACCATTTGATGGAGCTAGTGAGTGCTCAATCTAACTCTTTAGATATCATCTCAGCACCATCCTCTATGATCCAATCATTGGATCAACAACTGTATGATTATAAAGATGGCCATGGTACATAACCCTAAGCGTACCAATGGACCTTATAAGTGCATTCTTTCATTACTAATCTCAAATGGAGAGTGAAAACCAATAACTTTTATTTATATATAAAAAGATTGCAATAACATTTATTATATAAATGGTTCATTCTGGACTCACATGTCCAACAATAACTAGGAAGTTCAAGAGATGCCTCAAAAAAAGAATAGAAGAAAGACAAGGATCTGACATGCTACAAGTGCAAGAGGAAAGGGCATTTCAAGAAGGATTGTCCACTTCTCAAACAAAGTTAGAATACTGAATTAAGAAGATTGAGCTTTGAGAAGATAAGAAGAGTTTTCGAACCGGATCTTCCAATGATGAATAAGCTCTTGTTGGACTCATGGCTCTCGGTGATAAGGTAAATTCTATTGAAACCTCTATTGATGAATTATAAGAAGCTATTTTCGAATTGCATAACCTAGTTGTTAAACTTAAAAGAGAAAATAAGGCTTCTTAATAAAATGCAGGAACCACACTAGAAAATCACGTGTCACAAGTAGAAGCATTCAAAGAGCATATAGTAGAACTTAAGGAAAGTTTATCTGCTTTTGAAAAACACCATGAAACTGAAATTAAGACTCTTAAATCAAACATATATAACCTAGAAAACACTTTCTCTACTTTAAAGAAAAAGACCAATACCTGTGTTAATGATTTTGCTATACTAAAGGAAAAGTAAACCTAGAAAAGATTTTAGGAGGTAATTATCAAAGCACTACAAAATATGGTATTAGTAATAATAATTGTAAAGTAAGTACCTTTAAAAATATTATTCCTACTCAAATTTTACTTAGTTAGAAAATTTCAAAGAGGATATCATAACCAAGGAGAAACCCTCGGAACCAAGCTAACAAACCAAGGACCCGAAAGATATGGGTACCGAAAAACTCTGTTCATTGTTTTGCGGAATTAAAGAAGATAACTTGTCCTCAAAGAAAAATAACAAAGAAATATTCACATTAACAAAATCAAAGAAAAGAAAGGTTATTGGATCATGGACAGTGGATTTTCCAAGCACATGACTAGAGACAAAGACCTCTTCCTTCATCTAGAAACTGTGGAGGGAGGCACAATCACTTTTGGCAATAACCATACAGATACAGTTATTGGACAAGGTATGATCAGAGCTCCTACATTAGTTTTTATTCGGCTAATCTAGTTAAAGTCCTAAAGAACAATTTGTTGAGTGTCTCACATATCTCTGACAAATGATTCAAAGTTGTTTCTTCTAAAAAGTATTTTGAAGTTGTTAAAGAAGACACACTAGATGTTTTGTTAAGAGGCTATAGGCACAAAAATATATACACAGTTAGTTTTGATGAAGGCTAATCACTAGAATGCATTTAGGCAGCAGACGAAGAATATGTACTATGGCATAAACGGTTAGGTACATTCACTTCAACAAATCCATAGGCTTAGAAAACTTAACCTAGTAAAAGGATTTCCTTAGCTATCCTACAAGAAGGAGAACATGTGTACAACTTGTGAGTTAGGAAAAATGTATAGAAACCCATCCAAACCTAAGAAGTTCATCAATACTAAACGACCTTTAGAACTTCTACATTTAGACTTATTTGGAACTACAAAATCTGCAAGTTTAAGTGGGTGTTGTTACTGCTTTGTTGTAGTTGACGACTACTATCATTTCACATGGTTTTGTTTCTTACAACCAATGATTTAGCTTTATCAAAGTTCAGAAAGCTAGATAAACAAGATTCAAAAGGAATAAGGATCTATCGTTACTAAGTTAAGAAGTGATAATGACGGTGACTTTGAAAATGAATATTTTTCTGAATACTGTTCAAAGACCGGAATCAAACATGAATTCTCAGCTCCAAGAACATCATATCAGAATGGAGTAGTAGAGCGGAAGAATCACATACTTCAAGAATGTACCGATGCTATGCTTTATGAATCCGATCTGCCTCGTTATTTCTAGGCAGAAGCCGTAAACACTACATGTTATATCTTAAACTTAACTTTAATTTGACCAGGATTAAAGAAGCCTTCCTTCGAGTTGTATTATAAATTCTCTCCAAGGATATATTATTTACGAAATTTTGGAAGTAAGTATTTTGTTCTTAACACTAAGGATAAGCTTGATTGAAAAGTGAAGAAGGTTTTTTTCATAGGATACTCTTTATGTAGCATAGCTTACATGATACTCTTTATGTAGCATAGCTTACATGATATTCATAAAGAAAAATATGACAATAGTTGAAGCTGTTATTATTTTTTTGAAGAGAGCTTGGGTCAAAATTCTCAACCATAGGAATTGTAAAATGAGGACGCAACTGAGTTCGTTGATCCATCTAGTATACCTGAGAATATGAATTCTCATGGTCTACAAAAGGATTATTGTTTTGTTAAAGACAATCCTAAGGAGATGGTGATTGGAGATATGTCTAAAGGAGTTCAAACAAGGTTGTGCCTAAACTCCTTACCCTATTTACTTTTATATCCTTTCTTGGGCTAAAATTCATTGATGAGGTATGTAACGATGAATAGTGGCTCTTGGCAATGCAAGAAAAACTTGTTCGATTTGAATAAATTAGGTATGGGAACTAGTACCCCCTCCCCAGAATCACTCAATTATTAGTACTAAGTAAGTTTCTAGAAACAAAATGAATGAGTCAGGAATGGTTATCTGGAATAAGGTGGACTCGTTGCTCCAAGGTATTCACAATAGGAAGGTAATGATTTCAGTGAAACCTATACTCCTGTAGCAAGGATTGAATCAATCAGAATGCTTTTAGCCTTTGCTTGTTTCAAAAAGATCAAGCTTTTTAAATGGATGTAAAGAGCGCTTTATTAAATGGATTTCTTAAGGAAGAAGTCTATTCAAGAAACCTCTAGGTTTTGAAAACTCTAAACACCCTAATTTTGTGTTCAAACTTAGAAAAGCTCTGTACGGACTTAAGCAAACTCCGAGAGCGTGGTATGATAAGCTAAGAGACAACCTTATTACATCATGTTATTAAGTAGGTAAAATAGATTGCACCTTGTTTGTTAAGTATGTTGATGTGATTTACTTCTTATTCAAGTTTATATTAACAATATTATTTTTGGCTCTACTAATGCATCTCTATGCAAAGAGTTATCTGATCTTATGTAGGATGCTTTCGAGTTGAGTTTAGTTGGAGAACTTAAGTTCTTCTTAGTATTTCAAATATCTCAACTTGAGAATGTGACTTTCTTCTCGCGGTAAAAGTTCACCAAGGATCTGCCAAAGAAGTTTGGGGTTACTTCATGTTCCGGGATAGCTCCATCTTGTTCTTTGGATCTAGATGAAGAAGGTAGGCATGTCGATGTAAAAGAGTACCAAGGTATCATTGGATCTCTACTCTATCTAATATCAAGTAGACATGATATACTTTTCAACACTTGTTTAGCCGCACGTTTTCAATCATGTCCCAAATAAAGTCACTTAAAAGTTGTTAGAAGAATCTTTCCTTACTTGCTACTGGGAGTTTTTAGTTTATTTTATCCTAGGACAAGCATCATGGATCTCTTTGCATATAGCGATGTAGACTACGTTGGTAGTCGTACAGATATAATATGTCCAAGTGGTATTTGTCAATTTATGGGAAATGCTTTAGTATTGTGATTATCTAAAAAGAAAAACTACGTTGCACTTTCAACAACTGAACAGCTTTAGATGTTTCTCAGTTACTCTGGATGAAAAACACTCTTACTGAACTTGATTTATCTTTCTCCAAAAATCAAATCTTTTGCGATAATAATGGTTCTATTAATCTTTCCAAAAATCATATGAATCACTTTAGGACTAAACACATAGATGTTCGTCATCACTTTCTTCACGAACATGTCCAAAAAGGGAGATATATGTTTGAATTATGTCTCAACAAATAAGCAGTTAACAGACATTTTCACTAAACTCTTAGTTACTGCTCGATTTGGGTAATTAGAAGAGAATTGGGTCTTTTTACCATAAAAGATAAGATTTAATTCAATCTTTTGTTAAAATAACCCGATTGATCAATCATTTGGATTTGGTTGATTGGTCACGTAATGATCGATCATACATGTTTGGCCTGATCGATCAATCCATGCACAAGATTCTTATTTTTGTTCTTATGCTTCTCTCAAACTCGATCGATGTATCCATATGGTTGGTGGTCCTGATCGAAGAAGTGCTTCGATGCGAGTCCTTGGAGGAGATGCTCGATGGGTTCCCAGCTCTCGACGGTCCCGCATGGTTAGTAATACCACTGGTGATGGAATGGAATGGGAGATGGATGGTGCGAGATGAGTGGAAGGGGGAGGTCCTTGACGAGGCGGAGAAGATGGAGGACCACCGATCTCGACTCTTTGTGAGAATCAAGGTGAATCAATGCAAAGGAAGGGGTGACGAAATCAAGAAGATGATCGTTTAATAGATTCGGGTGTTTGTTCAGATCGAGAAGAGGCGATGATGGTGATGGTAGGTTCGAGGAAGCAACTAGAGATCGAATGAAAGAATGGAAAAATCATAGGGAAAAAGAAGAAGAAATGGAAGGAAAGAAGAACTAGAGGAAGAGAGGGGATTACATGTAAGATTCGCATGGGTGGTGTCTTGATGGTCAAAGGACCTTGACCGTTCTTCGCTTGACATGCAGCAGAGCTGGAGCTCGAGCAACTAATGGGTAGCTGCAACAAGGGAGTAGCCCCTTGGATCTCATCCCCTAGGCTCATGTCGTCGCTCATAGTGGTCTCTCTCCCTCTCTGTCACCAAGGAACGGGGCGAAGCTCGATGCCCTAGATCTTGAAAAATGATGAATGTGGATGATAAGTGGAGTCGTTGAGACTTTAAGGAGGGAGGTTATTATTTCATGAGATGGGAAGAGGTGCAACGACATAGAGCAACGGAGCTCGGACAGCAGAGGGCATTGCATGTGGAGAGGTAGAGGTACGACTTGGCCAGAAGTCGCAGGGAAGAAAATGAGGTCTGGGCCATTAGATCGGCTCAGATTGGAAGGTTGCAAGTGTGCCACAAGTTAGGAAGAATTAAAAGAAATAAATAAAAGAAAAAATAAAAGAAAGTTAAAGGATAAAGGTTACAATCGTTGGATTAAGGGTGCTTCATCCAACGATCCATAAAGGGGGCAACAAAGTGAATACCTAGGGGAGACACATGGTGTCTCCAGGTTGCTGTCATGTGTCGCTCCCAGAAAAATCAGAAGAATAAATTAAAAAAAATCAAAATAAAATATTAAATGACTTCAAGTCAAAAAGTTTTCTTCATGAAAGTTGTTCGTCTCGATGAGATCTACGACTATTGTCAAGGGACCAAAACCAAAAGTTTGGTGATATTCTATGTATATAAAATATCAAAATTTTACGTTTGCATTTTTTGTGATTTTAAATAAAAGAAAATTTCAAATTAAATCAAAATAGAATAGAAATATATATACATTAATCTAATTTTTTGATGTTTTCAATAATTGAGAAAATAAAGAAATAAAATAAGAGAGACCTATGTACAGACTTAATATACAGACTCAAAACCACTATTTTTCTTTGATTTCCTTAGTGTTTTGAAATTGAACTTTTCCACACTTTATTAAAACATAAATTAAATATGATAAATAAAAAAGAAATGAATTAAAAATAGTTTATTGTGTACATGAAGTAATGAGTCGAAATTAGTAAATATGTATAGTGTCCAGTGTGGACCCAAAAATCAAGTTTCTCATATGAACTCTGATTCCTTTGAATTTGATCTTAATTTGTAGATACTTGAGTATACAATAATTCAAAAAGTGGGTATGGTTTCATAGGATGTTGTATGAGAGATATTTTACTTTGTGGTGCTTTGATCTCAAACTAGAGTTTGGTTTTATTTGACATATATATAAGTTAGTATTTTCTAGTGTTTTTCCATTTTTTATATTAGTAACATTTACACAATGAAGTTGATTTTATTTGATTTAGTATTAGTATAAAAGAATTAAAAATATGGGAAGACATGCCAATATACATGTGATTTATATACACAACTTTTGGCTCTTTACTAATGCAGACATGAATGATAAAATATGCACCTTATTTACATGCGCATGAATGATAATAATGCAATGCTAATTTCTAAATGCAATTAATTACATGAGAACACAGATCTATTTTTATCTTTTAAAGTGATGAATCACATATTCATCATCCATTTCTTACGGGTCCTTGGAGTGTTAGAATAATTCCTTGGATTGCTCCTACATTCCATCACCTTCTTGGATTTTATTTTGGCTAGAAATCCTTTTTCTAGGCAAAGAAGTTTATACATACCTAGTAGACTTAGAACAACTACGCTTTTCTGGGTTGTACCCTAAATCATATTTAGTAATATTTTTGTAGTTTCCTCCTAGTAGTTTGTCTAAGTTTTCTTTTCCCTTAGTGAAATTTGTCAAGTCATTTACTAGGTGATGAAGGGCCCAAGTGAGGTACCCAACGTCCGATCTTGGAGGGCCTACAGTGTTCGACAAGTCAGATCCGACAATCATTGTATCAACGCCTCTCTTGACTCTCAGAACTCAACTCAAGCGAATAAATCACCAACAAACACACCCCAATGATTAAGCAATAAATGTACGTGAGTTAAACTTTAATATACCCTACAAGAATGTGTATAGTAACAAGTAGCATGGGTCGAACCACAGAGGAGCATACGAGGTAGAGCAACAAATGAATAGACAACTCAGCGAATCTTTTTTGCATTCTTAATTTTTAATGATTTTTAGTGGGTTTTAATCTATAAGTATTTTCTATCAAATGTTAATTGTAAGATAATATATATACACACTATATAGAAAACAAATAAAGAGATGTTTTTGAATTTTTAAAACATAATAAATAAATTCGAAAATTCGAAAATAAAATATTTTAAGGTTTTTCAATTTTCTCTATTTTAGTGATTTTTGGATATTTTTCAGAATTTCTACGGATTTTTAAATAAGGAAATACTCAAAACACAAAACATTGAACAAGGGAACTTGAAATGAGCTTAATAAATATCTATCAAATCAGATTGAACCCGACTTCAATTGTCCTAAATACTAGATAATACAACAAAAATTTAGAACTTTAAAACACATTTTTGTGATTTTTTATATGAGTTTTTATAAGGTTTTCTGTGTTTTTCGATTTTTAGGAGTTTTCAGTAATATTTTGCAAACATGTTTGTATAGAAATTAAAATATACCTAAACAAATACATATGACTTTTTGGGGATTTTTCAAAGTATTTGTATTTTTCATGGATTTTTAAATGCTAAACAGGAGAAAATACAATGTTTTTGATTTTTTTATAAATAGGAAAATAACCTTAATTACCTTAGTGATGAGCCGCAAAATCGGCCCTTTAAGAGTGCTAGATTAGCACTTCAACATGTCGTAGCAGTCGGGCTGATTTTGGTCATCAAAGAGACCATCTCATTGATATATGTCAAATAAGAATGCAATGGTCATTAATTTTTATTTTACTTGGTAAGATACCAAGGTCGAACTCAGGGACACGAGCATCTCTCGTATTAATCGGACTTCTATTTATTTAACTAGGTGTTGAATTAAAGTCATATAGGTCAAATGTATGCAAGGAGACAACAATGTATTAAAATAAACATGCAATTTTTTTTATCAATTTTTATCATGCAGATAGATGCAATGAACATATGCCCTAGGTTAAAAGGACGAGCCAACTAAATCACAAGTTAATTTCAGATTAAAATGAAGCACTAACTCGTTTGACATAATTTGCAAGGTTAATCAAAAAGGCATAAAAGACACTAGAGTTAATAAAAAGATACATTAAGCTCACGGTGTCAAATCAAGAGAACAAATATGCCATTAAAAAGTACGTCAAACAAGCGTGAAAATGAAACTGAAATCAACTTAATCGGAGCTACGAGGTTCAAGATATGCAGCAAAGAAAGCAAGGGCATAACTGAAAGAAAACATGGAAGATAACTACAAAAAGGTCCCTGGGAGGGACTAAAATGTAATAAAAACAAGACACGAGTCCTTCCCTGTAATTTTACCGAACGCGCGGGGACCTTTTTGCAAATTTGAAGAAGTTCGTTGGTTGCTCTACAAATTTCCCAGAATAGCACGTGCGAAGCACGTGCTATCCAGGCTCGGCAGAGGCTCGGTGTAGCTTCGGCTTGGCTTGGACTTAGGCTCGAGCTCGATGCAGGCTCGGAGTAGATTCGGAAGATCTAAGCCTATGGGTCGAACTTTTAGGCTCAGAGCTGCTGTGGATCTGACACGTGGCTAGCTGGAAGCCATCGGATTACAAAGATCCAATGGCTGCTGATGCAGGCGCTCCCGGGTGACGTGGCGGCAGAGGAACCGTAGGATCTTGAGGATCCAACGGTCCCTGGAAGGTGCTCTGCTCGGTGACGTGGGCTCATCTGGGCCGTCAGATGAAGACCATCCGACGGCATCTGTTCCTTCGTCAACCTCCGCAGCTGGTGGCGCTTTTGGAGCTCCGGCGAAAGAGCTCCTCCTCCGCCGCTCGTTCTCTACTGATGGCAACCTCCCCGAAGCTCCATGAATGACCGTCGAGGAAGCCCGGAGCTCGAGGAAGACGCAGAAGCCTCTGGCGTTGATCATCAGAGCGAGGAGGACGACTGCGAGGTCGATGGAGATAGCTCCGGCAGAGCTCCGTCCATTGAACACTTCGAAGACCTGCAGCTTAGTAAAACATAGCCGAAGCATATAGACGTGCGTGCGTGAATGGGTGAGAGCTCAGGGAGCGGAGAAGGTGGAAGCTCAAGGCTCCTTCGCCGTGGGTGGCGGAGGAGATGGGTCGGAGGTGGTTGAGGGTCTAGAGGAAGGAGAAGGTGATCGGAATGAGGAGCGTGAAAGGGGGATGAATGGTGGAGCTAACGGAATGAACAACGGAAGGTGAAATTGGTTCACGAAGCCTAATTAATTAAAGGGAATTAAGGGAAAAATGCACAGGAAGAAGAAGAAGACGTACCGGCGATGGGGCGGAGCGGAGCTTGGGGGCGAGATCCAAAAAGGAACTCTGGTCTTCGCTGAACCCTGTCAGCCATTCAGGGCAGCTCGAGCGGGCAGGAGTGCGCCGCAGCACCGCCATGGATGGCGGAGGGTAGACACCGGGGAGGTTCGTCGTCATCGCTCGATCCTCCGCCTCCCCCTGTCACAGGGAGACGGAGGAGGGCTGGGCGACCTCCCACGTAAAGGCGGATAGCCTGAAATGGAGGGGGAGGCGAGGTTTTTAAAGGGGAAGCCGGCGGTGCAGGAGGTGATGGTCGTGGGTTTCGAGGACGAAATGGGTCGACTGGAAGGTGGTCGTGGGTAGTGGAGTGATGCGCGGAGGAGGTGGATGACAGGGGAAGACCGTGGGACGGTTGGCGAAGGAAGAAGTCCACGGGAGTGGCAGTGAAAATGGAAAGGGGAGTGGTCGTCGAGCACGATCGTGGGAGAGAGAGGAGGAGGCTGGAGGTTGACGACAATGTAAGGCCGTTGGATCTGGAGATCCAACGGTCTGAGTTGAGGCGTTAAGAAGCAGCGCGGATTAAATCCGGGGTGACGTGATCGGAGGGCTGCAGAGCAGCCACGTGTCATCTTGACGCTGAAGCGTGAACGAATGGGCCAGATGCGAAGGAGCTGCCGATCGAAGGGTTGAGAATCAAAGTGGTAGTTGCGGCTCAGATCAGATCTAAAGCGGCATGATCGGAGGCCCAAGATTCGGCCACGTGTCACGCTGCGGAGTGAGCGCTGGCGGACGGTCGTGATGAAGTCCAAGGTTTGATCTGATGGTCTAGGATGCAGCGGAAATGTGAGGTGGGGATCGCTCCTTCAAACATTGATCTAATGGCGGGGAAGATGACACGTGGCGTAAGCAGAAGTAGGCGGGGACGAGTGGTGCGGATTGAGAGCGGGAATGATCCGATGGCTGGGAAAATCAGAGTGCGTGGAAAAGGCATGGTCGTTGGATCTGGAAGATGATCCAACGGTTGGAGGTGAAGGCGGAAGAAGACAAGGGAAGCAGGGCCACGTGGCGCCCCCAGAATGGGCCACGTGGCCCAATCAGATTATTCCGAGGGTATTTTTGATTTTTGAGGCTTAAGATGGCCGAATTTGAGAAAACTCAAAACATGAAAGTTGTAGATCTTGACGAGATATACAAGTTTCATGTTGAGAAAAACTGGAAAAGAGATCAAAAAGGGCCTGAAATATTTTTGAGGGTATTTTAAGTCTAAAAATACCACGATTTTTATTTTGTCATTTTTTGTGATTTTTAATTTATTAAGGACTCTGTTAATTACAACACTTTAACAGGGATTTATTGACACTAAGCTTAAGCAAGGAGGTTAATAATGTGAGATTATGATGATGAAATCGAGTTTCATCACCCCCCTATACTTAAACCATGCTCGTCCTCGAGCATCAAAAAGAATGACTAAGTTGGATTAACCCCCTTATGCATGTGAATACAGGATCCAATCTGATCAAGTCGACTCGACTTTAGAGATCCAAAATTCTAGAGTTCAACCCAGCCTTAATCAAGAGGCTTCCAATTCCTCTACTTCTCTAGACTCTCTCTGATGTACGTATAAGCTAAAGGATATGAAATTTAGTGTTGACTGCAATTATGAGAGTAGAGTCAATTCGTCACCCAAAATCTTGGTCCGAGAAAATCTCCTAAGGACCCAATCCTCAACACTAGGGAATAAATCCAATCTTGCATTCAGTCCACCATCTCCTTAGTTGTCAGACTTAGAAAATGTAGATGGCAGGCCAGAAATGGAGGGCATGGGATTGTGTCAATTCTTCTCTCCCTCTCATTGGAACAAGGATTCTCTCTAGTGCCTTTGTACGCAACACATTTTTTGGTGTTGATCAGTGCGTCCGTCAAGAGAAGTTGGAGCCGTCTGCACTTGTTTTCCTGGGAGTACACCGGGGTGTGTCTCTTTTGAGTACCTATCCTACCTTCGACACCCAGACTTGTAGCATTTACGATGCAGAGCCCTTTTTTGGTGCAAGCCCGACTCCTGGTCCTAATAGTGGTGGTCTGGACACTTTGAAAAGTTTGGGAGCGCTCGCCTTTGGTGGAAGCTCTTTGATATGTAACTTGTGGAATGAGAGCTTTCTTTGAAATTTCTTTGACTTGTATAATTTGTGGCTAGCTCCACTGCTTTTACCAAGAGTTGGCGCACACTGATCAACATTTTTTTTATTTTTCACACCCAGGCACTTAGGTTAATAACAAGAGATTAGTATAAGAACCAAGTTCTCATACCGGCTAATATTGCTGACACTCAGGTTTCCTGAAGCTTTCAAAGATTTTATCCCATCCTCGAGCATCATTAGATCAAATCCATACTCGAATCCCTCATCCCAATCCCTCAGGTGAAGAGTCAACTCATCTCAATCAAAACCGCAGTCGTGCATGTGTTGTGCTGATCATATTCTTTGTGTATGAGACTAAGCATGGAATATAGCATGCAAATCTAGAGACCTAGGGGAATGTGGATGATTAAGTCTAAGACCCTGATGACTAAGGCTGGTTAATCCTAAAATCTCAAAGACCTAAAAAAAAACTAAGTCTCCTTGACCAATTCAGATCCTGGGTGAAAGTGTAAGTGTAGAGGACTAATCCAACTTCTTCATTCAAAAACAAGACACTTTTTATTTCATTTTTTTTGAACTTCAAGAGAGATTAGAACTCCCTAAACTCAATTGAGCATCTGCGATTCAGCCAGTATGGATGTAAGTATAGGTCGAAGCCCGTTGCTTGAGGACGGGGCCTTGCGCGATGTCCTCTAAACCATCCAATCTGCTAAGGGTGAACCCTCACTGAACGCGACTGACTTAATTGGGTTTAGTAGTCACCAATGACTCTTAAAGGATTTTTAATATTTTTCTGATTTTTATGGATTTTTAATAAAGTTAAAACACAAGTTAGACTCAGTTTTCCTTGAAAAGAGAAGGCGATTTTTTTTCAAAACCATGTCACACAAAACAAAAAGTTTTCAAAACATTTTCAAAAATCATTTTTCGAAATATTTTTATAAAAATAGCGTAACATAATATTGAAAAGCCGCGAAATCATTTGAGTTCTCTTAGTTCAAAGAATTTTACTTTAGCCAAAAAGTTTTAAATTTTTCAAATTTTTCAGATTATAGCTAAAGTAAATATACGGTATATCCCCCCTATACTTAAACTTTGCTATGTCCTCGTAGCACTAGATGTTACAAGTACATAGGTCTATTGAAATATACGGGAGCTAAGAGGGGCTCCCCCTATATTTAGGTTAGAAATAACCTAAGTATAAAGGCAAGAAAAGAGGAGTAGAGAAAATCACGGGGACTTGGGTCCCCCTATACTTAGGCTGAGATTAGCCTAAGTATAAAGATGGAATTGATGTTGGAAGGAACCCAAGGTGAACGAAGAAGAGGAATGGATTTACAAGTGAGCGGTTGAATCTTGGAGATGAAATGGAGTGACTAAGGTTTTAGGGTTGTGTAGCAAACATGGCTCAATTCAAGCAAGCAAAAACCCTTAGTTTCACCAACTCACACATGAAACCAACCGAAGTTGGTTTATTATCTTGTCAGTTTTATTGATGATAAAGCCTTAGATATTTACGCGAAGAAAATGTGAAATGAAAATCAAGGCGTATGCGCGGGTGTTGCTCTCCCAAAACCGAATTTACTCCATTTTTGGTTGACTTGCAATTAACGGTCCCAATTTTATTTTGAATTATCATTGAATTAAGGTTAGCACATCAATAAGAAAATCATCGTCTACCGTTCATTTCATTTTCCATTAATCCTAGGTGATCAATGAAAGCCGAGAAAAACATGTATTCGATGAAAAAAAATACGATCTAGGCTAAGCGAGAAATCATGTAGTGATTTGACGATAAATCCGCGAAAAAACTAGGGTTGTTTTGAAAACCAAAATCAATGTATGCAAGTCGAATAAACCGCACCTAATCATGCATCTATTAGCGGGAAATGATATCCATTTAAGTTTGGCTAAGTGATGCGAGATTGTGTGCGTATATCATTTAGTGTGTCCTACCTATGATCAGGCACGTAAAAATATAAAAAATAAAATGAGCTCGGAGAGCCGTGTGCCTAGTCCTAGGTCGACACTCAAGTGGGGACGATCCCCACACAAACACATTCGTTCGATTACACACGTGAGTCTTCGATCGAAGACCGCTGTAAAAGACAAATTATTATAAAAATAAAATGCAACACATTTTTATTTTTTTTTCTTTTCTTCCTTATAGGCTCCAAGTATGCTCTTGCGGCTCCTCGCAGCGGGGAGCATCCTGCTCCTCGCCTCCTTGATCCATCAAGGGCCCTGCAACAAAAACATTGGTTAGATATCAAAATAAGAAAGAAAAATTTTAAATGCAAAAAAAGGATGAACAAATTGACCTATAAAAGAAACACGAAATTAAATAAACAAAATTCCAAAAAATAAAAGAAATGAGCCGTGTCCCCGGCAACGGCGCCATTTGATGAGCCGCAAAATCGGCCCTTTAAGAGTGCTAGATTAGCACTTCAACATGTCGTAGCAGTCGGGCCGATTTTGGTCAACAAAGAGACCATCTCATTGATATATGTCAAATAAGAATGCGATGGTCATTAATTTTTATTTTACTTGGTAAGATACCAAGGTCGAACTCAGGGACACGAGCCTCTCTCGTATTAATCGGACTTCTATTTATTTAACTAGGTGTTGAATTAAAGTCATATAGGTCAAATGTATGCAAGGAGACAATAATGTATTAAAATAAACATGCAATTTTTTTATCAATTTATATCATGCAGATAGATGCAATGAACATATGCCCTAGGTTAAAAGGATGAGCCAACTGAATCACAAGTTAATTTCAGATTAAAATGAAGCACTAACTCGTTTGACATAATTTGCAAGGTTAATCAAAAAGGCATAAAAGACACTAGAGTTAATAAAAAGATACATTAAGCTCACAGTGTCAAATCAAGAGAACAAATATGCCATTAAAAAGTACGTCAAACAAGCGTGAAAATGAAACTGAAATCAACTTAATCGGAGCTACGAGGCTCAAGTTATGCAACAAAGAAAGCAAGGGCATAACTGAAAGAAAACATGGAAGATAACTACAAAAAGGTCCCTGGGAGGGACTAAAATGTAATAAAAACAAGGCACGAGTCCTTCCCTGAAATTTTACCAAACACGCGGGACCTTTTTGCAAATTTGAAGAAGTTCGTGGGCTGCTCTGCAAATTTCCCAGAATAGCACGTGCGAAGCACGTGCTATCCAGGCTCGGATTCAGGCTCGGCAGAGGCTCGGTGTAGCTTCAGCTTGGCTTGGACTTAGGCTCGAGCTCGATGCAGGCTTGGAGTAGATTCGGAAGATCCAAGCCTATGGGTCGAACTTTTAGGCTCGGAGATGCTGTGGATCTGACACGTGGCAAGCTGGAAGCCATCGGATTACAAAGATCCAATGGCTGCTGATGCAGGCGCTCTCGGGTGACGTGGCGGCAGAGGAACCGTAGGATCTTGAGGATCCAACGGTCCCTGGAAGGTGCTCTGCTCGGTGACGTGGGCTCATCTGGGCCGTCAGATGAAGACCATCCGACGGCATCTGTTCATTCGTCAACCTCCGCAGCTGGCGGCGCTTTTGGAGCTCCGGCGAAAGAGCTCCCCGTTCGCCGCTCATTCTCTACTGATGGCAACCTCCCCGAAGCTCCATGAATGACCGTCGAGGAAGCCCGGAGCTCGGGGAAGACGCAGAAGCCTCTGGCGTTGATCATCGGAGCGAGGAGGACGACTGCGAGGTCGATGGAGACAGCTCCGGCAGAGCTCCGTCCATTGAACACTTTGAAGACCTGCAGCTTAGTAAAGCATAGCCGAAGCATATAGACGTGCGTGCGTGAACGGGTGAGAGCTCAGGGAGCGGAGAAGGTGGAAGCTCAAGGCTCCTCCGCCGTGGGTGGCAGAGGAGATGGGTCGGAGGTGGTGGAGGGTCTGTGGAAGGAGAAGGTGATCGGAATGAGGAGCGTGAAAGGGGGATGAATGGTGGAGCTAACGGAATGAACAACGGAAGGCGAAATTGGTTCACGAAGCCTAATTGATTAAAGGGAATTAAGGGAAAATGCACAGGAAGAAGAAGAAGACTTACCGGCGACGGGGCGGAGTGGAGCTTGGGGGCGAGATCCAAGAAGGAACTCTGGTCTTCGCTGAACCCTGTCAGCCATTCAGGGCAGCTCGAGCGGGTAGGAGTGCGCCACAGCACCGCCATGGATGGCGGAGGGTCGACACCGGGGAGGTTCGTCGTCATCACTCGATCCTCCCCCTCCCCCTGTCACAGGGAGACGGAGGAGGGCTGGGCGACCTCCCACGTAAAGGCGGACAGCCTGAAATGGAGGGGGAGGCGAGGTTTTTAAAGGGGAAGCCGGCGGTGCAGGAGGTGATGGTCGTGGGTTTCGAGGGCGAAATGGGTCGACTGGAAGGTGGTCGTGGGTAGTGGAGTGATACGCGGAGGAGGTGGATGACAGGGGAAGACCGTGGGACGGTTGGCGAAGGAAGAAGTCCACGGGAGTGGCGGTGAAAATGGAAAGGGGGAGTGGTCGTCGAGCAGGATCGTGGGAGAGAGAGGAGGAGGCTGGAGGTTGACGACGATGTAAGGCCGTTGGATCTGGAGATCCAACGGTCTGAGTTGAGGCGTTAAGAAGCGGCGCGGATTAAATCTGGGGTGACGTGATCGGAGGGCTGCGGAGCAGCCACGTGTCATCTTGACGTTGAAGCGTGAACGAACGGGCCAGATGCGAAGGAGCTGCCGATCGAAGGGTTGAGAATCAAAGTGGTAGTTGCGGCTCAGATCAGATCTAAAGCGGCATGATCGGAGGCCCAAGATTCGGCCACGTGTCACGCTGCGGAGTGAGCGCTGGCGGACGGTCGTGATGAAGTCCAAGGTTTGATCTGATGGTCTAGGATGCAGCGGAAATGTGAGGTGGGGATCGCTCCTTCAAACATTGATCTAATGGCGGGGAAGATGACACGTGGCGTAAGAAGAAGAAGGCGGGGACGAGTGGTGCGGATTGAGAGCGGGAATGATCCGATGGCTGGGAAAATCAGAGTGCGTGGAAAAGGCCTGGTCGTTGGATCTGGAAGATGATCCAACTATTGGAGGTGAAGGCGGAAGAAGACAAGGGAAGCAGGGCCACGTGGCGCCCCCAGAATGGGCCACGTGGCCCAATCAGATTATTCCGAGGGTATTTTTGATTTTTGAGGCTTAAGATGGCCGAATTTGAAAAAACTCAAAACATGAAAGTTGTAGATCTTGACGAGATCTACAAGTTTCATGTTGACCAAAACTGGAAAAGAGATGAAACAAGGGCCTGAAATATTTTTTAGGGTATTTTTAAGTCTAAAAATACCACGATTTTTATTTTGTCATTTTTTGTGATTTTTAATTTATTAAGGACTCTGTTAATTACAACACTTTAACAGGGATTTATTAACACTAAGCTTAAGCAAGGGGGTTAATAATGTGAAATTATGATGATGAAATAGAGTTTCATCACCTAGGAAAAATATGTGTGATATAAAATAGTTCCATGCACTTAAGATAATTTTCCTAAAATATTAGATATAAAATGTTTTTTTTAATAAATGGAATACAAATACAAAATTAAATATGAAGTACAGAGACATAGCTGCAATTTCTTCAAAGTTTCAGAGCATTTAATAACCCTACATCAAACTTCAAGGGCATATATGAAATTCTTCCACATCTAAATTATATTCCACACTGACAGAGGCATATGTGCAAATATAAGAAATCATAGGGCCATACATGCAAATTTACAAAAAATATTACAATTGATATTTAAAGTTTATGGATGAAATCTAAATATACAAACCCAAAGGGATGTCCATGCAAAATACCCGCCCCCTCACGCGCACAAGCATGTGAGATGACATGGAATGGACTAAATTGCCATAAACTACTGGTGTAGGATTCTTCGTGCAAATATTATGAAAAGTTTACAACGATAAATAAATGTTTGTAGACTAAATAACAAACACAAAAAGCAAAGGGGAAGATGTGCAAAATACACCTCCAATCATTGAGGGACGATCGTCGATGCACGGCGTATGCTCACTTAACGATTCAACTTTCCAGAAAGTGTCATACCGCTCCGACGATGAAGCACTGAGATTAAATCTCATCGCTGATCTGATGGTTCTGAAGGGCTTTGATCCAACTGCACCTGAAGGTTATGGAGCGATGTTATTGATAACACGATGGAGACCTCTCACAAAAAATAGGGTAGAAGTTAATCTAGGGGCTCCTTTGATCTAATCATTCTTTGTCTTCTGGCCATCCCGGGAGCTCGCATATGGCCCAAAATGCTCATGAAGTCCTCTTGCTCCAACCGGTTGTGCTCAAATGATCTGGGGTCTCGCTGGGGAGAGACCTAGAGCCTGGTGAAGCTCGGTCTGCCTAGAGAACCATATGTTAAATAGCCTCCAGAAGAGACACTCCTAGACAAGCACCTACACCAACAAAATCATGGCTTGAGGATGAGGGTTCTCGACCTATTGGTGACACAAATAGAGGGGGTGGAATGAGGGTGAGGAGCTTCTAGCTATGGTGGAAGTTGAAGCTCGAGGACTCGATCTAGGCAAGATCAGGGGACCTGGGTGATCAGAAGTATGGAGAAGCGCAGGATAAGGTGTAGAGATGAATGGTGGGGTAAAATGACAAGTCTTGACAGAGAACAGATTCATGGAGCTCGAGAGCTCCAGGTACAACGATTTTTAGGATTTTTTTAATTGAACAGATATTAAAAGAAATTAAACATGCAGATTTGCTATGAATCAAAACGTGGATGAAAAGAACTGAAAAGTAGGGCCTCACCTGCTCAGGAACAGGAAGATAGAATATGGCGTCGGAGCCTCACCTACTCAGAATAGGGAGATTTTTAGGATTTTTTATTTGGTCGGATATTAAAATAAATTAAACATGCGGCTTTGCTATGAATCAAAATGTGGATGAAAAGAATAGAAAAGTAGGAACTCACATGCTCAGGAACAAGGAGATAGAATCTGGCATGGAGTTGAATCTCCTCCGACCGGCCAGCTCCTCGCTGTGGAATGACAAATAACACCTTCATGTCATGAAGGTGACTTCCAAGCTTCAATCCAAGAGGCTAAGTTGCGGATATGAGGGAGTAAAAATTGGATTGAGGGTGGAGGTTTTAATTTATAGTAGCAGCAAGGAGGCATGGTTGTGTTAGGGTTTACTCCCAAATCGATGATTATTTGACCAATCTCTTGGTCCAGCATGGAAGATCAATTATTGAGGGACAACTTTCATGAAATAGTCGAGTTTATTCGACCAATGTAGCGTGAAGGAATTGGAGAAAGAATGGAGTCATCACTTCTGACAAGGCTAGAAGGTAGACTGCCTCGGTTGACTAGCAGGTCAACTGAAGACGGCTCCTGATTGATCCACGTAGGATCGAGTTAGGACAAAACACAATAAAAAATAGGAATTAATTTAAAATAAAATAGAAAATGATTTTATTAAATAAAACTTAATATATGAAAGTTACTCCTTATTTTATGCACTATTTAAGGTAAATTTTATTTATTTATACCGACCTTTTTATTAGGTGTTAATTTTTACAGGTGTATTTATAGGTATAAATACATGTATATTATGTATTTATTTTTATTTTGTATTTTAGATTTTATTATTTTATGTACATAATTTGTATATTTATAGTATATTTAATTATTTATTTACATATTTTATTTTATTTTTCTGAGCTTATTTGCATACTTAAATAAATATGAGTATGCATAACATAGGCATAATATACCTATATATTTTAATACTCGATTTACTTTAATGTATTTTTAATGCTTTTATTTTATGTTTATGTTTTTAATATATTTTAAACAATATTTACAAGTATTTAAAAATATAATAAATCTAAAAATATAAGAATGAACAAATTGAATAAAAATATACAGGTTTACAGTACAATAGGGACCCAAAAGCAAATTTTTTGCATCTAAACTCTATTTTTTTATGAAACCACCTTCATTAAATAGACAATTAATTTTTACAAATAATAAAGGTGAGTTTGGACAATTTTTAGTTTGTATGGAGGAGATACATGTCTGTAAATTTTTGTTTGCAGCCTTTTGATCTATGTGTCCCGGGTGAATTGTGTCTTATTTTTATGTGCAATTATTTTTATGTTTTTCTTTATATTTTATATATAAGTTTCATGTTGAGGATTTTATTATTTGAGGTGTAGAAAAAGAAAAAGGAAATAGGTATAAAAGGTTATTTATTGATTAGTAGAATTAGGGTTTGGAGCGTTGTCTATACAATTTAATTGCCCTATATCCCCCTACTTTCTTTATTCCTTGTCGACCAAGTCAATGTTGCCTTGGTCTCAAGGTCTAGGGTCATTCAGTGTCTTTGACACTTCATTTCTTTTTCTTTTTTTCCTTTTATTCTTTTATTTTGGATTTAAATACATATACATTATTTATGAATCAATTATTCGGTGTTTATTTTGTATAAATTAACAAATTAGTGTTATTTACATGCATTA